>CM033641.1:158732875-159351662 GCA_019512145.1 Engystomops pustulosus
AACAAAACATATTTACTCCAGAATGATATTGTTGCAAAGAACAACACGTCCCGCAAAAAACAAGCCATCAACCAGCTCTGTAGCCAAAAACGTAACAATGTTATGCCACTTGGAAGACGGCGATGCAAAAATGATAGATTTTTCCCCACATTAGGGTTTTATTTGGCAAATTTAGTAAAACATAAGAAAAAATATTCATGTCTGGTATCCCCGTAATCGTATCGACCCATAGAATAAAGATAACAGGATTATTAGGCTATACGGTGAACACGAAAAAAAAAAAAAGTAAAAAATCCAGTACAGAATTGATGCTTTTCTACTCATGACCTCAAAAAAAGTTCCAAAATTTTCAACAATAGGTGATACCAACCCCAAAATGGTAACACTGTAAAAAGCATCTCGTCCCGCAAAAAAAATGCCATCACATGACCCCAATAACGGAAAAGCGAAAATTTTATAGCCTTCAAAAGGGGGCAACAAGAAAACTAAAATCCTGGCAGCTGCAGGGTGCTCCTTCCCTTCTGCGCCTCGCTGTGCCCCCATAACACAAGTAATGTCCACATGTGGGGGGTCGCTGCACTCAGGAGAAATTGTAGAACAAATTTTATGGTGAGTTTTCTCTTTTTATCTTTTGGAAATGTGTAAATTTTAGGGCTAAATGAACGTATAACCGACAAAATTTGACCATTCTAAATTTCACCGCCATTTTGATTCAATTACTATGAAGATCTCAAGGGGTTAACAATCTTTGTAAATGCTGTTTCTGATAGTTTGAGGGGTGCAGATTTGAAAATGGGTTGGTTATATAGGGGGTTTTGTTGCTAAATACGTAAAATTTGATTTCAAACAGTATTTATCCCCAAAATAGTCAATTCCGAAAATACGGAAAATCGCTATTCGATTTGTAGGCCGCGTGACGTCAAAATAAATTATCCAAACATTTCAAAAATTATGAAAATGTAAAGTAGACAAATGGGAAATGTTATTCTGCAAGTTATTTAGGTGGTAAATCTATCTGCCTGAAAACGCGGTGATTTTGAATTTCGAAAATGGCAAATTTTTCTAAAAATTCATAATTTTTTTTTTCTTTTTTTTGTAAATAAACGCAAAACTTATCAGCCAAAATTTACCACTAAAATGAAGTACAACATGTGGGGAAAAAACTATCTCAGAATCGCTTTGATAAGTAACAGTGTTCAAAAGTTATTACCACAGGAAGAGACACTGGTCAAATTAAAAAAAAAAGTTGTGAGCCTTAACCTGCAAACAGGCTGCGTCCTTAAGGGGTTAAAGTATCAGTACAAAAATGTAAATAACCTATAACATCCAGTTGCAATAATAAAAGATGGAATAGGGGGTTACCACAGAGTACAAAAGCCACCCTCCTCTGTAAGCCCAGAGACCAACAATATACCTGGCAACTCAATTACAGAGTCTTAATAAAAAAAAAGTGAAGCAAACCGATGTATATGAAAATCAGTAATTCAATATACCTAACATAAAGACCGGAGGTACCTTCCGGCTTCAAATGGTGTATACAAACAAAGTACACCCACCTGAGAGCATTATAGGGAATGGTCAGTGGGAAGTCCTAGGGGGGCCAATAGGGGTGGGTGTTATCTATTGGCCCCCCCTAGGACGGCCCACTGACCATTCCCTATAATGCTCTTGGCTGAGTGTACTTTGTTTGTATACACCATTTGAAGCCAGAAGGTATCTCCAGTCCTTTATATTGTTGGTCTCTGGGCTTTCAGAGGAGGGTGGCTTTTGTACTCTGTGGTAGCCCCTTATTCCATCTGGGGCCACTTGTTTTCCCGTTCTTTTTTATTATTGCAAATTGATGTTATATGTTGTTTACATTTTTGTATTGATACTTTAATAAAGCATACTTTTATATATTTTTCATGAGTTCTGGCAGCTCTCTTTTTTTTCTTTTTGCTGGTGGATTGTTTAAGGGCTGTATATCATACATCTGAGATTATAGGGGTCTTTGTGTTTGGCTGAGAGAGAAGGAAAACCCTCTGATTTAGAAAATCTTCTTCTTTCCCCTGCTGGGAACTGTTTCCATTCTGCTCACAGAAAAATATGGAAGGGAATATAGCGCAATGTAAAGAATTTTTAGCACAAGTGCATAGTATTTTCAGCAAGGACTGTTTCTTCATATACAATTTTTTGTTGTTGTTTTCTTTGAGCCTTCAAATGTTTAGTACATTCTAAAGATCTTACTCTCCCGTGTAGGTGTAAAGCGCACGTGGTCAAAACCTTTTCGTATTCGGGGATTAAGTAGAAGAGAGAAAGAGGCACAGCATGTGTAAGGGACAATGGTTACATTTCTTACTAATGTGATATTTACAGCTGCCATTTTCACAGCTTTTATTTATATGTTCTCCTTTTTTCCTCTTTTATCCTGCAGGGAACATACAGAGCCAGATTGTGTGGTAAGACATATATTGTTTCTCTCCTTTCTTTTTTTTTTTTTTTTTTTTAATGATACATGTTTGGAACTGCCTTTCATATCATAAGAATTTTTACTGGCTCCCATTCCCCCTTTATGACCTTTGGTCAGTCCGTCAACACCTTTTTATTGTTGTGTCTGTAAAAAACGCATGGTATGTAACAACTTATTTTTCCCATGCCTTATCCAGATCTTCAGTGACGGACAGCCTTTCATATCGGAGATAACTGTTAATCACTGCAAAGACCAGCCCAATAACTAGATACTAGGTGTAATGCCCTACTTGCTGCTTCTAAGGATGTGATACATAGAGGCATGTGGAGTTTTTCATTCATGATTAGGCTTATGACAAAGTGATTCTGATGAGCTACAGCCATTTTTTCTCTTGCATAAAAATGTTTTTCAGAGCTTCATATCTCCGCTTGCAATATTGATTACATGTAATGTTTTCTATAATTGGAAGATATCTTAAAAGGGGCTCGCCATACATGTTTTATATTATGTTACAACTGAGGTATTCTTTATTGCAATAGTGTTCTGTTTTCTTCATCGGTGAAGCCCAATACTGCTGCCCCCCACCTCCATTTTAGATGGCTTCTTTCCCTCCAAACAGCACCCCATCCAAAAGGTTACTGCCATTGGAGGGGCATGAGATTAACATGTAATCATGTCAACTCCATTGTTGTATATTAAGCCTGCCATCACCTCACACTTAGACTCTTGCTTCTGGGGTCCTAAAACGAACCTGTGAGGAAAATGGCACATTGCTGAAAATGGCTGACCCCAATTTCAGTATTTATTCTACAGCGTAAATGTCCAAACACAATTGGCTCACATTTAATGTTTATTCATCTTTGGTAAAAAGAGTGAATGTGTGTGTTTTGAATTTAGGAGGTTCCTGATGTTGATGAAGACGGTTTTACAAGGCGTCCTGATGAAAATTTAACCAGTATCTTTTTATTTGGTCCACTAGCGGAAAACCTTCCGTATCATATCATACTCCAAAGATGCCTATTCAAATAAGTGTAGTTTTACCACGGGAGGTTTGTCTTTTTTTTTTTTTTTTTTTTTTTCTTCTTCACATTTTCATTTTGCCAGATTTAAAGACAATAGACCACATTTATTAAAGTGTTTGCGTGTTCTTTTCATTGCAAAGTCCGAGAGAAACAGGAGCAAACTGCTTGCACATGTATTTATGAAGTGTCTACGCCAGTATTGTCACTGCCGCACTATGCCTGTCGCGCCTCAAAATTCTGCACCTAAAGGGGTGTTTCGGTGCAAAGTCAGAGCATGCACCAGATTTATTACTGTGGCTAGAAGGTGCACCAAAAAAAAAAGTTGCACACTTCCAGAGCAGTGCAGAGGGTACCAGATTAATGAAATACTGCCACAGCAAATGCCTCCTTCGAGACACCCTTGGTGTACACCGCCTATATTGTCATCAGATTTATTCAGAAAAGGTTAAGGGAAGAGGAAAGGAAACTTTAAGGGTGAAGATAAAACTTACATTTTCCTATACCAATAATGAATAAAAGCTATCAGTGAGAGTAAACACTAAAACATTATCTGACCAAGTTGCAGGTCTGTAAGCACTATGTACTCCTATTCCCAGTATACCCCAAATTCTGGGACTAGAAAGGCTATATAGTGGTGGGTCCCCTTTGCTGTTGTTGTACCCCTATAGAATCATACAATACCACTGTCAATGGGATGATATTGTATAGCCCTCAATTGAATGGGCCCTACAATTTTACTATTACTTGTAAACTCGCAAGCTTATTGTTTATTTTAAAAGTTGATTTACTGTTGTGTTCAATTTTGGAGACTGGCTACAATCCCGGGGTCAACATCTGCAAAGAGTTTGCATGTTCTCTTCGTGTTTGCGACAGACATGTTCAAGCTCTTGTGGGATTTGCATTGTATCCCTCATATATGAGGGCATATGATGCAAATACGGTGTGTAAGTTCCGTTTCCAGCCATCTACTACTTTTTTCGGTCAAGCACCCCAGGCAGGCGATACAATTGAACAACCACCTGGATGTCAAAGGTTTTTATGAACTTTGGGCAACATATAAAATGTTGCCATCCTGTTGTGCTTGAGCGAAAGGAGGAGAAGATTTGGATGTCCTACTACTACCCTCCTACGCCAATGGATTTTTAAATTAAAGACTCTTAAACCACAGGGTCTGAATGACGCCTCTAATTTTGCCTGTGTTTTATAATTGTTTATCTTTATCCCTACAGGATATCAGGGCCATTTTTTCTGTCATCCAGACTGTCTTATTAAATTATCTCTTTCTGGATTCTTTTGTTATTTAATTGACCTCTATGAACTTAATATTTGAGTGAGGACAATTGGTGAATAATCATAACACCTGCATAAAATTTGCATTAGTATTACATTTTCCATTAAATGGGGTTTTCCCACAAAAGAAAACAGTTTTTATTGCTGTTTTAGCTCCTATCTCTCCCTGCTGCTCAATGCTAAATCACAGGGTGTGGGCGGGGACTATCTAAGCAGACATGATTGGGCTTATTTACTAAGGGTCCACAGAACGCACTTTAGTCATATTTTGGAGATTTTTGGGATTTGCACCACTGTAACCGCTATTTAGAAGAGGATTGTGTCGCAAGTGATCGTATTTTGGCGTATCGCGCCGGCTTTCATGCGACAGAAATGGGGGGGGGGAGGCGTTGGACGATCTGACCGATTCGGACTGAGTGTGGGATTTAATATTTAAATTGTGTCGCAACCAATGCACATACATACACACAGGTAAGAAGATTAACCCTGGCAGACCTGAGCGGGGAAGAGATGGATGCAGGAAATTGGGCGCACGATCTTCGTGAATCGCGCAGCAGTGCATCATCGTCGGAGACTCCGTATTTCAGGAACTCCTGTGGCCGGGTAAGTAAATGTGCCCCATTATAATTCATATAGTTCCGTGGGGCAACAATGTGGTTAGATTATCAGGGTACAAGGTGTATATACGATTTCATCTGGCTTCTGACATTGTACTAACACACTGATGCATAGAAAGAGAGATGAGTCAGATCAGAGATGCATGAGATGATTACAAAGAGGCTTATAGACCGTTACACTTTGAGCTCTGCTACATCTCCCAGATATGTGCCTGTCTCCCCCTTCCCCCAGATCACTTATCTCTTTGTAGCTTGTAGTTTCCAGACTTTCTGCTCACCATGTGCTGACAGGATGTGAATCGGTGAGAGTCTGAGCTCCGTGCAGGGGGCGAGGCTACAGCCACAGAGCATAGACAAACTCAGCAGTACGATCTCATCCAAGATGGCGCCTGACCCGAAGTCAGAAGTTACTGGGTCTTGTCTGAAATTGTGTACAGCAGGACTGACATGTTGGACTTGGATTTGTGATATGCTGCATTTTTGTTAATAACTCTGAGTGTTATTTTGTTATCCTGAGTACATTTAAGAAACTTGTCTTCGTGGGAATACCTCTTTAAATTTGTATTGGTACTAAACTTGTTAGCCACTAGATTGGCTAAGTAAAAAGCATAAACCAACAGGCACAGTTGATCTGTGCTATGTTTAGGTCCTCCTTATTATTTGCCTTTCAGATTTACGACAATATAGATTTCAATGTAGAGCCCTTTTTTATAGGCTCCTGACCCTGTCAATCAATGAATCAATAAGGAAGCGCGGCTTACCCGACCACTCCCGATCCCTAGAAGAAGCAGAGTCCCTCGGCGAAACGCAGTGTCTGGGTATAATGCCTCCTAATCTCCATGTTTAATAAATGTGCCCACCTGTTAAGATAGAAACCCCACCACATCCTTGCACTGCAAGCATAGTTTTTTATCACGTTGAGTCCGCAGTCAGATGTATTCCAATATAGTAGCGCCAGCTGCCTGTAGTATACTAACCAGCTGTTCCACGTTAATGCAGTGAATGAACCGCCATCCCAACCACTGAGTGACATCACTGCCTGGTCTGCTAGAGACATTGTGAAAGCAGCTAGATGACCATTGTTTAATTCTATCTGCAGCCAAGGACCTCGTACTATATAATATTAAGCAGCGATAAAAAAAAAAAGACTTGTAACCATTTATCAGCAGGCATTGTTAGTCAGGGGGGTAAAATTTTGGTGACAAGTCTTCAAATAGACTAGAATTAGCTGCCAGTGAGGCGCTGTACCTTAATTACAGCCATATTCTGATATGCAAATTGGCGTTCCTGACTCATGTTTGGTGGCTCTAACTCTTCTCACTGGCAGTGAACTACACCCCATTATTGTGACTGACAGCTTTGTCTCTTCAAATCTTTGCTCTTCCTCCTTATACTTGGGGACTGTCTGCTTATATTCAACTACAGACCTATAAAGCTCTATTTACTTTTATAGGAAATATTGTGACAATTCTTTACATGGTTCCTTGTGTTACATTCATGTCATGTGAGCGGAGTGACATCATCGTAGGTCCTTTAGCCTTCTAACAATAGCAAACTGTACACCATGTATGTCATCACACAAAATCACAGCAGCCTCCATGGAGGATTAGAAGTCTATAGAGACTGATGTGACTTCATGGGGTACAGCTTACTATTGTTAAGAGGCTAAAGGACCCGAGATGATATCACCCTGGTCATATGGCCTGAACTGCTAAATAGTAGGGAGGCATAAGGCATGGGAGGTGTAGATGGGAGGGGCTGGCCGAGTAGTACACGCTTACTCAGATGCCAGGACTACAAGATAAAAGGTAATTTATGTGGATGTAAGGTAAACAATTTTTAGTTAAAAGAAGGGTGTCTGTTAATGGGGCTCTACAGGAACGGTCACTAGCTATATAGGTGAAAATGTGATGACAGGTTCCCTTTAATGAACTGCATCCCTGACTGTGTCGCTTTATATGAAGCAGACCCAGTGTTGGCCAACTAGTGCCTGCAGTTATGGACCTTGATCACCAATAATGAGCATTGACACTGCTTTCACTGCCAGATAAATAGTGTGTGAGAGCTTATGATCCTGCATTTACAAGGCAACAGCGCTGCACACTTATTTAGTACATAAGAAATCTTTAGTACATATTCCTAGGTCTTCTAGCCAGTCTCCATAACTGAATACAACAGTACAGGCAGTCCCCGGCTACATACAAGATAGGGTCTGTAGGTTTGTTCTTAAGTTGAATTTGTATGTAAGTCGGAACTGTATATTTTATCATTGTAATTCCAGCCAGAACTTTTTTGGTCTCTGTGACAATTGGATTTTAAAAATGTTGGGTTGCCATAAGAATCAGGATTAACAATAAAGCTTCATTACAGACACCTGTGATAACTGTTACAGCTGTTTACTGTAGCCTAGGACTAAAGTACAATAAATTACCAGTATCCAGTGGTTCGTTTGTAACTAGGGGTCGTATGTAAGTCGAGTGTTCTTAAGTAGGGGACCGCTTGTATATTAATTTTTAAAATAAACAATAAGCTTGCAAGTTTACAAGTAATAGTAAAATTGTGGGGCCCATTTAATTGAGGGCTATACAATACAATCCCATTGGCAGTGGTATTGTATGATACTATAGGGGTACAACAATATAGCCTTTCCACCCCCAGAAATGAGGTATACTGAGAATAGGAGTACCTAGTGCTTACAGTACTGCAACTTGGTCAGATAATGTTTTAGTGGGTATTAGACTTATGAAGACCGTGCACCACTCTTGATCATTTACTCAGTATCCATAGGATAAGTCATTAATAGTTAGTGCGGATTCATACTGTTTGTGGTCACGGAATGTGAAAATTGCCTTTCATGGACTGACTACACTGCCATCGATGGAACTCCACGCATCAAATTAATATGATGCACAGAGGTCCTGCTTCCCCAGCAGAGCCGTTACTGTAATGGTTACTTTGTCTGATCTGTGTGCAGCATATATCAATATTATGCATGGAGTTTTGTCTCCAGCAGAGTAGTTTGTCTATGGTATAGAAGTATAGAACTTTTTGTTCATAGACTAACCACAAATGTGAATCTGGCCTAATCTGTGGTGGTATCACCACTGGCACCATTGCCAATTGAATATTTTACACTAGGGTCCTATTTGCAAAAAACAAATGAGCGCTATTGCCTTAAAGACATCGATCAACAATTAATGGCATGTCCTATAAGTAAGCAGTAAAAGGAAAACTGTTGGAAGTAAAAATACCTATAAAAACCACTAACTTTATAAAGCAGATAAACAGTTAATGTTTGTTATATGGCCCTGCATGGAGGCATCATCCAGAAAGTCCATTTTGAAGAGATATGCAAACTAGTTAAGTCAGAACACACCCTGTTAAAAACACAAAATAATTCCCTATGTTCGCAAAACAAATCTCACAAGAAGGTCGAACAGCGCCAAGAGGAATAAAATGGTCAAAAGTCCATAAAGATCACCACGTTAAATACAATATAAATACAGTTATTTCTCTGCCTCTACGTTCTCTTGATATAAAAAAAATATCAACAAACATTCGGTACCTCTTCAATATACAATCAAGGTACTCACAAATGTAAAGATATTCCTGGTCTTTGACATAACGTCCTGTGCCTCCAGTATTTAAAATACCATTATATCCTCTTACGTTATCCCCACTCTGAAGCGGCGTCTCTCTTGAGGTCCCAGCGGTAGTGGATAGTTCCTGTGTTGCTACAAGTTCCTCTGGCCGGGGAACGCAATCTCCTCCACAACAGTTCCGCTCTGCTTGTCTCCTCTCCTATTTGTCGCTCGGGGATAGGGGGAAAAGTACACAATAGTGCAGTAGGTCTGGAAATCTTTTTTTAAAACTTCTTTATTAAGAATACTCACAAAGGTGATGATTAAAAAGGACTGTAAAAACACGCTCAGTAAAGTATGCCCGACTCAGAGTTTCGCCTGGAATGGCTTCCTCCGGGGCTTACCGGCGTGTGGAAGTACGTGTTATTTATACAGAAATCGGTATACATGAGCGTCAAGTTTGTTACATGTTTTTGTAAAAAAATATCTATACAATCTTTCTAATATATACGTTTAAACAATTCTTTTAAAAACTTTTATTATGCAGTGATGCTATTAGGTGATGTCAAAATGCTTTTGATAATAATCAAAAAATGAAGACCAGGACTATTTTTACATTTGTGAGTACAGGCGGTCCCCTACTTAAGAACAGTCGACTTACATACGACCCCTAGTTACAAACGGACCTCTGGATATTGGTAATTTATTGTACTTTAGTCCTAGGCTACAATGATCAGCTGTAACAGTTATCACATGTGTCTAATGAAGCTTTATTGTTAATCCTGATTCTTATGACAACACAACATTTTAAAATCCAATTGTCACAGAGACCAAAAAAGTTCTGGCTCGGATTACAATGATAAAATATACGGTTCCGACTTACATACAAACTCGACTTAAGAACAAACCTACAGACCCTATCTTGTATGTAACCCGGGGACTGCCTGTACCTTGATTGTATATTGAAGAGGTACCGTATGTCTGTTGATATTGTTTACATTAGGAGAACGTAGAGGCAGAAGAACACACCCTATGCTGTGATTGACATGCTTGCGCCCAGGGACTAGCTAGCTCTCCTGAACTCTCCTGCAGGGCGGCGTAACTACAGGGGTAGCAGCAATAGCAGCTGCTATGGGGCCACACTGTAAGGGGGACCTGACATCTAGGGTATTGTGTGTGTGTGTGTGTGTGAATATGCTATATGTGATGTGTATATGATGCATATGGTAGTGTATGCGAGTATATATGGTATGTATATTTTTAAAGGGATAAGTTGGGCCTCATTCAGAGATCTGCTATAGGACCCCACCTCTCCTAATTACGCCACTGCTCTCCTGACATATAGTACTGAGCGTTCTGAGACAAGCTGAGCAAGGAGCTCTATATACAAATGATAAGCCAATTATTTGTATAAAGTTTATCTGGAAGCTGTTTGAATTTCGTTATGAGGTACAGGGACGTTGTTTAATAATGGAATTGGTAGGCATGTCTTAAAAATAAACGACATTATTAATTGCATATTATATAATATTGTAAAGTTTGTGATGGGATTTCCACAACAAGCCAAGTGTCATCTTTCAGTAAATAAATGTCATTTTGTTTTTCCTACGACACATTTTACCTTAACCGAAATACAGGAGAATCCTCGGTTGCATGCTGCTCCTCTAGTGACTCTGATTTTGATGATGATGATGAACCACGGCGTTACAGAATTCAGATAAAACCCCCACAAAGTGGGGAAAGAGAAGAAGATGAGGAAGCTAAAATGAAAAGGCTAAGGGACACAGTGGTGTGCATGATCCAGCCACCTGCAGCAGTGGTAAAGCAAATTTTGAATGGTTTGTTGGATGGGTCTTCCAATTATTTTTTTAAATGTTCCTTACCGAAGTGTGATATCAGCAGACTGCTAGAGGCTCATGGGATTGCATTGTTAAGAACTGCATTCAGTACAAAGCTTTTAAATGCTTCATTTGCCCTTTTTTGATCCATGTTCAGTAAATCATGTTTACCTGCTTAAATAAGACACTGCACCAAAAAGAACTTCAAAACTGGATGTAGTTCTTTCTTACCTGCATGGTGTGGAATAACCTACACCTCAAAACTGCATGGATGATGGGTTAAAATAATTTAGTGCAATTTAAAATGCACTGGTGACACAACTCAGTGTTGCATAGTTGGTCAGAGCCCATAGTTTTAGTGTTGGGAACATGGGGTTTCTAAACCAATAGTCTATGCACATTCACGTCTGTACAAGTGTCATAGACTCGTGTACAGGCAGTTTTACTCCCTCGAAAGAAAAGAGCCTCTGACTGCAACTCTAGACATACGCATTCAAGACTCAACACACATGTTTTCAGACAGCATTTCCATAATGTTTGAAAAGCTGTCATATTGACTTGGGGAAAAAAAGCCTAAGTAGCTCAAAGTTCATACCACCACTAGTGGTGTCAATTAGTCTATTCCATTATGGACTAGAATAACAGACGCCCTAAACTGATGGTACACAAAGGGCTTCTGTTTACCATCTGTTTCCATTGACTTCCATTAAACTTGCGTTACACATCAAGCAAAACTGTAGCTGTAGTGTTACTTTAGAAATAAGAGAACTTTGCAACGGACACCACGAACAATGGTGTGAACTGGTCATTACTCTAAATCTGTCTGCAGATATGAAGCACATTGGGGTATAAGAAAGGTGTGAGTATCAAGGTACCATATGTGCATAGGTCTGCGTGACCCTGCGTGATACATGAGACAACAACCAAACACTGCCCTGGGAACAGGACTCCAAGCAATTTTCATTATGATGCAGGAAGTCTTTGGTGCAAACTAGTGCTGTTGTCCCATAGGGATGTAGGGACTTCTTGCTTCATACATTCGTATGAGGGTTCGAGTCCAACTGCCATGGCAGTGTTTGTTTCTCGGCCTATGTATGAGGGAATTTACATGAGTAAATAAGATGCGTTCTGACACTGTGGTAGGCACTCCTACAGTAGCGTTCACATCATGGCAGCACACTCCATCCTGTGACCATTGCTACTTCGGGTATAGAAGAGGAAAGGACAAGCCATTTCCCTCTACACTGCAAATTGCTTGGATGAGAATCGATGTGGCCCTGCATCCATTTAGCATAACATAAATGCATTTTTCCCTTGCAGTGAGAACTAGAGGGGCTTTATAAACTTGTACACCTGTTCTAAAGTGCTGCCTTTTTTCAGTAGTAACAATTTCTTACCACTTACAGGTTTCGGTGAGGCGACAGACAGTTCGTAAGTATAAAATGCAAACATAAACATAAAATATAAAAATTTTTGGCTTTACTTCTTTTCCACCCATTTTATTCCTATTTATTTTCTTTCTGAAAACAGGCACAGTGACAAATTCTGGAGCTGCATGTGCAGAAATGCAAATAAATTGTCATACAGGTGTGTCTAGGAAATATATTGCTTTTTTTTTTTTTTATACTAATAAAATGTGCAATAGAAGCAATGCTAAGAGTTCTTGTGTTCATATTTTCACACAGATAAATCTAATTTGGATTTCCCCAGCACCTCACCATCCTCTATAACAACCAGGTATATGTTATAATTGTATTTATTATTCTGTTCTTGTTTAGCATATGTATATAAAATTGGCATGTCCCCATAGAGAATAATGTGCTCATTGCCAAAGTGTTTTAATAAAACTTGCTTTCCAATAAAAGGAAAAGTTAGATGAACGTTTACCTTTCCCTCTGCAGAGGAGTGTCCAGTGAGAAGAGGTAACACACCCCCCTCCCCCCCCCGTCATGTGTCTATTTCATATAAATGGAAAAAAACCCCGAAAGCACCCATATCCCTCCTATTTGAAATGGACACATGACTGAGCGATTTTCCTGAGGGTGGGGGGAAACCACACTGGCCACTCCCATGGGACACTGCTCAGCAGAGCGAAAGGTAAACTTTCATCTAACTTTTCCTTTCAGGAAACTTTTCTATCGGAAAAAGACGGTTTTATTATAAAAACACTTTGGTAATGTGCACAATATTCTCTATAGGAAATGGGGGAACCACAAAAAGGGTTCCTGATGACAGGTTCCCTTTTTAAGGGTTTCATTTTTCTTTTCGATCGCTACTGTTATAACCGATACAGACGGCAACAGGCAGTTAGCATTCAGCTTGGTTGACTTTTGAAATTAATACAATACAATACAAAGAACAGATGGTGACAGGACAGTAACGGACACATTTAATACTTAGTGACAGGCCTTAAAAGGCTTTAATGACCAAACATTTTAACAGATTTTCATACATATTGGTTTAAGGGGCATAACTTCCTTTATTTTTTTTGCTGCATTTTTTTCGTGACACATAGGGATAGTTAAAAATAAAAAAAAAGTTGGACTTTTTTTTTTCTCCAGTTTTTGTAATTTTAACCCCCATTAAAAAACTGTTTTGTTTGTAATGTATAGTATAGTGTGGGTATGATAGATATAAAGACCCCTGGAGGACATTTCCACATGACCTCTTGTGGGAGCAAGTGTTTGATCAGAGGTCTAGGACTTGGTCTAAACAGACCTAGAAGCTCTGATTAACCCCTGCAGACCTGGCTGACCTCATAGCAAAGTGCTAAAGCAGTGCAGTCTAGTAAGAAGCAGAGCCGGCTCTG
Source organism: Engystomops pustulosus (assembly GCA_019512145.1). Classification (NCBI taxonomy): domain Eukaryota; kingdom Metazoa; phylum Chordata; class Amphibia; order Anura; family Leptodactylidae; genus Engystomops; species Engystomops pustulosus. The sequence continues at coordinate 158,746,482 of CM033641.1, forward strand.
CCGCTGCTGCTTTGGTGGTGTGAGGATCTGAGAAGGATGAAGCAGTTATAAACCGCATTTTCCACTTCGTCCCCCATGACGGCCCACCTGCAGGATGCCCTTTGACCTCTGCAGGGACAGGAAGAAGAGAGGTTAAAAGTTTCCTCCCGCCAGTGTTCTTCCTGTCCCTGTTGAGGTCAGATCAAGAGAGGTGCCCTCTCTCCTCCAAGGGGGGGAGGGGGGGAGATGAAGTTCTTACCGGTATGCCGTCCTCGGCGAAATCCGGGCGGGCTAGGGTCCTCGGTCGGCTTCTGCCTTCCCTGCTGGCTGCCATTTGGTCCGGGTCGGGGCCGCCGCACTGCGATCCGGAGGTTGTACGTGCGGCGGCCGAAGAAAAAACTACATATCCCTACGTCCTCGAGGTCGAATGACGACTTCCGGCCGCGACCGGAAGTGACGCCAAAAAGGCGCAAAGCATCCCTGGGATCCGGGAAGGCCAGCGGTAGCCTCTTCAATGGGGGATGGGCTCCCCATTAAGGTATTTAAAGCGGGATAGTCACGTTGATCTTGGGTCTAAGATCTCTGTGGATTAATGCTAGTTCTCGTGTGTCCTGCGCTTTGGTAGTCTCGTTATGGCTGATGAAGCAGACCTGACTTTCCTGCACCCTCCAGTCTCAGTAAGTGGGGTAAATTGTGCAGGAATTGGTTTTTACGTTATGTAAAAGATATCGGGTCACTTATTATCCTCCTATTGCCTTTAGGAAAAAGACCAGGGGTCTAGGGGAAAAGGCAAGGAGGATAAAGGGAATAAGGCTAGTAGGCCTGAAAAACCCGAAAATTCTGAGAAAACGGTTAACGTTTGAACCGGAGGAATCAAAGCTATGGGATTCCTGTCCCATGGTAGACGTTAAAGTCACGAAGATTGTGAAAAAAACGGAACTTCCATTCAAGGATTCAGCACAGCTAAAAGATCCTATGGATCGAAAATCGGATTCCTTAATAAGAAAGGCCTGGGAGACGTTGATGCTAAACTTAAAATCAAACCTGGCAGCTACGTCCGTAGGAAGGAACCTACTCTACTGGCTCAACGAGCTAGAATCTCACATTAAGGAAGGAACACAGAGAGCAACTATCCTGGAAAATTTTCAGTTACTTAAGTCTGAGACAGCCTTCCTAGCAGATTCCGTGGCAGAAGGGATTCGGTTTTCTTCCAAAGAAGGAGCTCTTACTAATTCGACCAGAAGAGCACTGTGGTTGAAACAGTGGAGTGGGGACATGCGATCAAAAGCAAAGTTGTGCAGCCTACCATTCTCTGGAGAGTTTGTGTTTGGTCCAGAGCTGGATACGATACTTGAGAGAGCCTCAGACAAGAAGAAGGGGTTTCCGGAAAAAAACGCACAAAGGAAACTGCCCTTTCGGGACTTCAAAAACCAAAAAGACAGAGACAAAGGAAAGAGTGGACGCTGGAGCTACCCAAAAGGAGGTAAAGGAAGGGGGTTTCTCTTCTCCACTCCCACAGATACGAATAGAAAAAGAAAAAAATGACGCCAGAGTAGGAGGAAGGTTGTTAAAGTTCGGAGAGAAGTGGACAAAAGTTACTTCAAATCCCTGGGTTCCGGATATACTACTCAATGGATACAGAATAGAATTTATCAGTCTTCCTCCTACAAGATGTAGATCACCATCTTCTTCAATGTCCGTTACATCCCACGTTTTGATCTGGCAAGAAGTGTTGTCTTTGTTCCTGATCTTTTGGAACAGGAGTCACTACCCCTGCTGATAACAATCTGGATTTTATTCTTCTCTTTTCTTGGTGAAGAAACCAAACGGTGCAAACAGATTGATTGTGAACCTGAAGCGCCTCAACGACTTCATCATCTACAGGAAATTCCGGATGGAGTCCGTAAGATCCATCCACTTTCACAGAAATTCTTAAGTTTTTCGGTCTTATCTCCAGGGGGCTCTACACTTCACTTCCAGTTTTGTGCACTCCCCTTTGGCATATCCTCAGCCCTAAGAACCTTCACCAAGGTGATGGTAGAGGTAGTGGCATTTCTCCGGCAACGAGATGTACTTATAGTTCCCTACTTGGACAATTTACTTATTAATTTCATCAAGAAATTGCACGATAGAAACCTTGGAGAATCTGGGTTGGATAATAAATTATCAAAAATAAGAACTCTTGCCAGCCACAATAAGAAAGTTTCTGGGTGTAAATCTGAACTCGAGTTACCAAATGTCATTCCTTCCACAGGAAAAGGCCGTACATATCAGGAAACAAATAGCGAGGTTCAGGAGAAGATCCATGATCTCAATCAGAGAAGCCATGAAGGTTCTGGGATCCTTGACGGCATGTATCTCCTCAGTGGCCTGGTGTCAGGCACACTCCCGGTTCCTTCAGAGGTGGATCCTGAAGTCTTGGAACAAAAAACGGGAAGATCTAGACAAAAAGGTCCTGATTCCTCCTGCGGTAAAAGAAAATCTACTTTGGTGGTTGGAGGAAAAAAACCTGAAAAGAGGGATATTCTGGACAAACAATCCATACGTGTCTATTCAAACAGACGCGAGTCAGAAGGGATGGGGCGCAGTAATGCCTCATCATTTTCCCAGGGTACCTGGACAGACGAGGCGGCCAGAAGGTCTTCCAATTATCGGGAACTGCGTGCAGTATGGGAGGCCCTCAGCTCAAACGTATCTCTCTTAGCCCACCATCATCTTCTGGTCTTATCAGACTACATGGCAACCGTATCTTATATAAAAAGACAAATGGGAACCAGATCTCCGCTTCTGAGCGCTCTAACTCAGCGAATATTTTCGCGGGCTGAGGATCACGTCCTGTCGATACCAGCCACTCACCTGAAAGGTACATAGAATATAAAAGCCGATTTTCTCAGCAGGAAGAAAATTCTCCCAAACGAGTGGTGTCTGAAAAAAGAAGTCTTCCACAACCTGGTGTCCCACTAGGGAAATCCTCAGACCTATTTGTTACAAGAAGGAAACAAAGTGCCATCACTAGTTTTCGCTAGAAAAAGGGGAGAGCAAGGAAAATCTAGATGCGTTCTCTCATCCCTGGGACAGGTTATTAACAAAACTTCTTCCGGGGATCTGTCCTTAGTTTTGAATACTTTATCAAAAGGTCCGTTTGAACCAATTGACTCTTCTGATATAAAAAACTTAACCTTAAAAACTGTATTCCTGATTGCTATCACCTCAGCCAGAAGGCTAGGTGAAATACAGGCGATATCAATCAGAGAGCCTTATATGAGAATTCTGGAAGATAGGATCTAACATAATAATAATTCTAACTTTGTTCCCAAAGTAAATTCTAACTTCCACAGGAACCAGGAGATTATACTCCCCTCCTTTTGTGAAAATCCGTCCTCCGAGAGAGAACATGAATGGAACTCTTTGGAAAAACAAGGGGAGGAAGGCTTCAAAGGCAACCATTGCTAGATGGCTGAAGACTGTGATATCATTATGTTACGAAATCCAGAAGACACCGGTCCCTGCAGGAATACGAGCCCATTCAACCAGGGCAATGTCCACATCCTGGGCAGAGAGAAGAGGAGCCTCGTTGGAGCAGATCTTTAAGGCTGCAACGTGGTCCACCCCTTCTACATTCTCAAAGCATTACAGACTGGACTTACCATCTTCAAAGGACTTGGCTTCCGGACGCAAGGTTCTGCAAGCAGTAATCCCTCCCTAAATCCTTACTTATTTTGTAAATCTCCAGGTGGGCCGTCACGGGGGACGAAGTGGAAATCATGAATTGGTTACCTACCGGTAATTCTATTTCCATTAGTCCACCATGACTGCCTATATATTCCCACCCTAAAGTAAAGTTTTTGCTGTCTAGGTTTGTGGATGAAACTTTGTATGTGATGATAACATACTAATAAAACTGTTGTATCCTCCTCAAGTGTGGTTATTTAGGAATCACTGGCGGGAGGATGTGGGGAGGGAACTTTTAACCTCTCTTCTTCCTGTCCCTGCAGAGGTCAAGGGGCATCCTCCAGGTGGGCCTTCATGGTGGACTAATGGAAATGGAATTACCGGTAGGTAACTAAATCATGATTTCCTCCTCCCTTGGGTCTGAGACCCTGTCCTGCAATGCGAACAGCGCAGAAGAAAACTGCAGCTACGTCAAAAGATATTGCTGCATACTCATGATCCGCTGACCTCTAAAGTCGGTGGGTTTTCGGGATAGAGAGAGTTGTGCTAAATATTGGCACAATCACACTTATTTATGGTAATGAAACCTTAACATATGAGTGCTTTTTTTCCCCTTTCCCGCCTTTGTTGATAAACTGTTTAAAGCCCTACAATCTCCATCCACATAATAACACATACATTTGTCCCTAAAACTCTCATCCTAGCTGAGCTTTACACACAGAAGCCATATAAAAATAAGACCTGGCAAAGTTTATACCACAATATACTGTATTTGTAAAAATTCAACTTTAATTAATACATACACCAGTTGAGGGGTAGTAAGCACAGCAACTTAAAGCAATACATTTCCTTACAAATAGCTACTGGTGAGAGGAGATTGACGGGCTGTGATACAAAGTCTGCAGTGGCTTATCAGTGGTTGTATCATGAACAGTGCATGACAACCCCCAGACATCATTAAGTTGGGACTAGGTGGGGGAGCTTCCAAAGCAAAGCCACATGCTTGCTGATGGCCCTTGACTGCACATGCTGCACACTTCAGAGGCTGGGGCTGACCCAAAAATGGCTGCACAATTACCTGAAATGAGTAAAGAGGAACCGGGACTGGTGCAAGTGCTGAACAGCACTTACCCCTAGTTTCCTGGTTGTGACTACTTACTGTAATAAACACTACAGTGAGTAGTGACATCATTGACCGAGAGACAGCAGGTCTGACAGGGTTAAGTATGGAAGGCTGCTTCTCATGTATATACAGTGCAGCAGAAACCAGACATTTGTGGTTACTGTAAGTAATGTATGAAGTGTATGGTGCCAGCACTTGATATCAATCCCGCCATTCCATTTCTATGTCGAGAAGCTCTGGGCCCTTGATACTTCTGGCATGCGGTTGGGCAATTGTGCAAACGCTGGTGTAGAATTACACCATAACATGTGTCAGACTTGACCTCCCGACACACCCCTACACTTGAGGTGGAGGTAGGGAAATGGTGGCAATTCATTGTCATGCACCAGGATTTGTGACTTTATCAAGGCTTGTACACAAGTACAAGTGTTGATTAACACCCCACCACCACCACCACCACCACCACCAATTGTTTTCAATGTATTACATAGTGCAACTGCTCCATGTGAGTGCAGCCCTAGGCCAGGAGACAAATGGGACAGCTTGGGACGGTTAGTTACATTACGATTGTTTAATCTACAGCAATTTTCTTTAGGAGCATAGTGGCTAGAATCTGTTTTTAAAAACCTGCAACCGTTCACTCCAAGTTTAGAGTCTGCAGCTTGTTCATTGTTGCTCAGGGATTCCATCCTGTCCCTGACCTTACACTAGATGCCCACAACCAAGCCAATTGTCAGCCATGAAACCGGATGATAACTTCCTTTATACTCAGCGAATCTGTATCTGCTTGGCATCTGTTTTTCTCATGAAATATAGTATGAGTGACCAGTCAAAAATGGATTAGATTAGCACACACTGTAATATTTAAAGGAATGGATACACTGCCTGTTGAGATAATGGCCATGGGCACTCCTCTATTAATGTTTTGAATTTAATTATGGTGTGTGGCACGGTTTAAAGTAAATGCCAGTTTTTAAGAAGTTTGTGAAGGGTGTGGTTAGAGAGCTGCTGGTATTATACTGAACAGGTAAGTCTCATATTATTAAAAGCTCCTTCCTAAAAATACTCAGAAGGGAGTATCTTTTACGCTGCAAGAAAAAAAGTGTGACCTGCCTTATATGAAAAATTTACTCTCCAAAAAACATGTGAGGAGTCTATACGTAACCCTCATGTCTCTATTCAATGAAGCAGGTGTCAAAAGGAGTGTTCCTATTAAAGAAAATTCTCACATCTCCACCCCCTAGTGATGTTAGATCATTTTAACCCCTTACTTTACAATTTTACTCGGTTGTATTGCTGTTTAGCTCCTTTCTCTCCCACCGCTGCTCAATGCAAAATCCCACACGGACACATGGAGAGATGTGGCAGATCAGAGATGCATGATATTACACGGAGGCTGACATAGGCTTTTACACTGTTACACTGTGGGCTCTGCTACATTTCATAGATATATGCCTGCATCCCCCTTACCCCAGATCACTTATCTCCTTGTAGTTTGTTGTTTGCAGCCTCTCTCTCATGATCTCCTGGCAGCAAGTGTCTGTGTCAGGGTGTGTGGCTTCAGACAGTAATCTCAGCAGCACGCTCTCGCACAAAAATCCAAGATGGCGGCCTCGACGTTACTGAGAGAAGTTACTGGGTCGTGTCTAGAGGCAACTAAAATGCAGGACCGATAGAGACAGGTTGGACTTAGATCTGTGAAATCCTGCATTTTTGTTAATTACAATGAATTAGAGAATGCTATTTTGTTATCCTGAGTACATATAAGAAACTTGTCTTTGTGGGAATACCCTTTTAAATCTGTCAGTTGCATCAAGCTTCTTCTTCCAGTGCTGCCCCCACATCCTGTTCGATTCCATTTTTAATCTCCACTTCAGCATAGTAATTGGTATATGAAGTTTGCATTCCCAAGAGGAGTCTTTTTTTTGTCAGATGGTTATTAAATTCTTCTTGGCTACTAAAAACCAACTTGTCAGGACAAATGTGATATGCACTTGGAAGAAAAATGCTTCAAAGAAGCAAAGAGTTAGTAAAAGGTCCCCTTTTTTATTTGGAAATCGGCACAAAGGTCACAGCAGGAACCAAAAGCCAAACATGGGGTAGTCTTACTGGTTCTTTTAGTTTTTCTTAGTGTATACTCTGTACAGTAATTCCTTATTGCATTCTTTTTATTCCAGCAGTGATTCAAATTCAGACTGCAACTCTCATCCTGTCCATTCTTCATTTGGACCTCTTCAAGAATCTGTTTTTGAACCAGATGATTTTCCAGGTATCCTATATCTAACACACATCTAGTATGTACAGCTTACCTTATCAACTGACTACCTTTGTAAGATGAATTGTCATTTAAAGTGAAAACTGCAGTATTAATAATATTTTTTATTGCAATAACACAGTTTTGTAAATAGGGATTTTAAAGCATGCACAACCTTATTTATAATTGCGGTCTTGTTCTCTTAATTTAGTTTGCAGAACCTACACTCTTGCCTCTAGTCCATCTCCATTCTCTTCCTCATCGCCTGAAAATGTCGAAGACTCTGGTTTGGATTCGCCATTCCATCCGTTTTCTGTCCCTTCGCCGGACTCTAGGCCATGGACTCCCCGTGATGACTCTTCCACTACGGACTCTGTTTTAGTAACTTCTTCATTTAATGACTCGCCATCCAATCTAACCAACTCAAATTCTAATAGTCAACAGCATTCTGAAAGAAGAGATACTTGGGAGCACAAAGTAACTGCTCCTAGTCCTCCTTTACCCAGCTGTGCAATACCAGAAAATACGGATCTGTTTATTCCTAACCACGGTTTGTAAACAAACCTAGTTTTTTATTTTATTCTGTTTCTTTTATATCACGATAGCTAATTATGAATGTAGAATTTTCTCTATACCTGCATGTTCATATGCTAAATTGTAGTTGTTCACTATCTGCCTTTTTTCCCTCTAGCCATTTTCAGTGTAAAATGTAATGGCAATTTGGATGTATTTTCTTATAGCAATTAGTGTTAAATTGTTGCTTAAAAATATGCGGCAAATGTCATGTAGCCTAAACCAACAGCTGAAACGCTTCTGCATTTAATTTCTGCTTGAACAAATAACTAAAATCATTACAGAATTATTTGTGACTTTTTATAAAAACGCAGCATTTCAAATTTCGTCTTCCAGATTCCTGGGGAATATCTTCTGGACTTCAAAACAATCTGTGTTCTCGCACTGAATCCGCATATACAACTTCCCGTGCACAAAGAAGCAATAACCTTGTAAGCATAAAATAACAAGTTAACTTTTTCTTAAGTTTATCAATATATACCATAGAGCGGTAGTGGTTAGTGAATGTTCATTATTGTAGAAGATTTAGGGTGAGGAAACAACCTTTCACCACAAAATATCCTGCACCTTATATCTCTAGCCACACAGCAAATTTTCTGCATGAATATCCAAGTAGAAACTATGTGTGGCTAGAAACTATGGCTGGCCTTCCAACTTGTACCGATTGCCTTTGAAAGATAACTGTGATAACTGAAACATCCAGTGTTTTGTGTCTTTATACGGCATATGGTTTTTGTCTGATGCCTTACAAACTATTGTCATGTTATATTCTGTTATGCTTATGTTATACTTCATTTTAATATGTTAAGTGTGGTATGTATGTATGTATGTGTGTATATATAGATCCATGACTAAGGACTCATGTAGTGTCCAAAACGCAATGGACAATCTTGATCATGTCTGTTTTTAGATGCTGACTGTAAAGGAAGAATTTTAACAAACATAATGTCTTGGTGGATTCGAGCTGGACAGCGTTCTAATCAAGTGTGTGTGTGTGTGTATATGTGTGTGTGTGTGTGTATATGTGTGTATATATGTATATGTGTGTGTGTGTGTGTGGCTGCAGATTTTTTTTTATTTCAACATCATGCCTGTGCATATATTTCAATCTTAATTCCTGCCGTTTATAAAAACTTATTTTTTTTCTGTAGACAACCTCTATCAATCAGTCTCTACTAATTCCTGGTCACCCATCTAGTACAACCAATGAACGTGGATTCTTCTCCCCTCCAACTTTAAGCACTGGATTGTCTGTTGGTAAGAATGTGAATTCTTAAGTAAAAATATAGGGGTATTTATCATACTACCTACCTCCAGCAAGTGACTTTTAGGGGAAATGCAAATAAGTTGTATAAATTCATGGAGTTATTGACTTAACCCCTTAAGGATTTTACTTTTCCGTGATGTTATTTATTATTCCATGCCGTGTACTGGGAAGCAGGGAAAAAAAATTCCAAATGTGGAAAAATTGAAAATAAAACGCATATGCATGACGTTCTTGTGGGCTCAGTTTTTACGACATTCACTGTGCTTTCCAAATAACACCGCTGCTTTGTTTCGTTTGGTACGATCATGGTGATACCAAATTTATATACCGCATATACTCGAGTATAAGCCGAGTTTTTCAGCACAAAAAATGTGCTGAAAAACACTAACTCGGCTTATACTCGAGTAAAAAAAAAAATCTAAACTCGCCTTTCCAGCGGCCGCACAAGTCTTCTATGCGATCCCTCTGGCTGCGGCACCAGGTCAGTGCAATGTCAGAGTCACTGACTTCAGCCGCCGCCGCGATCGTATTGTGTGCGCCGGCAGCCGGGACACACTGTGATGTCAGCTCTGCGGCTGACGTCAGAGCTGCACGCCCCACGGACCTGGCGCCGCAGCCAGAGGGATCGCATAAAAGACTCGCGCGGCCGCCGAAAAGGTGAGTTTAGATTTTTTTTTTACATTCCCGATCCGGCGTCCATAACGGCGGGTCGGCTGTGGGCGATCCGGCTCCATACGGGCCGGGGACCCGGCTCCCATAACGGGCCGGGGATCCGGCTCAAGACGGGATCGTCAACGGCCGGGATCCGGCTCCATAACGGGCCGTACGGCAAAGCGGGATCCGGATCCATAGGCCGGGATCCGGCTCCCTAACGTGCCGGGGATCGGCTCCATAGTCGGGATCCCTCGGGAACTTGGGCAGGGGCTGACGGGGGCTAAACTATTGGGGCAAGGGGCCTGAGGGTACATATTGGGGTCATGGGCTTACGGGCTACATATTGGGGCAGGGGCTGACGGGCTATGTACTACGGGGGCTGTGACCAATGCATTTCACCACCTCGGCTTTATACTCGAGTCAATAGGTTTTCCCAGTTTTTTTTGTTGGTAAAATTAGGGGCCCATCAGCTGATACTCGGGTCGCTTATAATCGAGTATATACGTAGGTTTTTATTGCGTTTTGATGTTTGTTTTTTTCAAAATTAACGAATGTGTACAAAAAAGAAAAAAAAATTAGACCCGACTTTTTCATACTTTGGTGTACGGAGCTGGTGTGATGTGTAATTTTTTGTAAAATGACCCTACGTTTTCATTGCTCCCATTTTGAGGACGTGCGCACATTTTTATCACTTTTTATTACATAGTATATTATGTAAAATGGTGTAAAACTCGCGTTCCGGACATTTTGGGCGCCATTTCCTGTATGGAGTCACCACTGGCATACAGTTTTTATATTTTGATATATCGGGTTTTGAGAGACTGCGATACCTAAGGTGTTTAAATTTTACTGTTTTATTATGTTTTTATTAGTTCTAGGGTAAGGGGGGGTGCTTGGAATTTTTAATATTTTATAAATTTTTACCTTTTTTTTTTTTTTTCACTATTTTCGAAGACTCTCTCTAGGTTACATTAACCCTAGACAGTCTGAATCATCCTACCGTATACTGCAATACTACGTGGTTCAGTAGATGGTGCTTTTGCAAGAATCATAAATTGTAACGAATCTGAGAAACCCATGCAGTTTCGGTTTGTCGACGAAGACCCTGAGGCTGTCCTGGTCACCAATGGCCGCCCCCCTCCCAAACCAATACTTGGAGGAGCACGATCTCAAGAAGATGGCCCTGTAGGCCATGTTTAATATTGCCGGCGGCGACTTACGCCGGCGTCATACAAAGGTTAACCAGACACACACCCCCCCCACCCCCCGCAACGTGCAGACAAGCACCGACCGTATTATGTGATGGTGTCATTTCTGACATATGCCACGCTAAGACCCATCTCTGTATAAGAAGCTTCAGCCTGATGACCCTGCTACAGGTCACCGGAAAAAGGCACTGGGAAGAATACTGCTCTTATGTGTACCCTGCTAGGTATCAGGGAACAAAGGGCTGAAGAGTCCGAGTTGAAGTTTGGGGCTTTTATTAACCTGATATTTCATAGAGCTTGGTCTTAGTACTAAGCAATACTCGTTTCTTGATCTATTAGATTGAAAAGCAGCTGTAATAGGAATGAAGGATGAGTAGAGAGAGGAGAAGAAATGCTTTGGGGGGGTTCATCACAGCCGCTGGTGCACAATGCTCGATGTTCTCCGCTCCTCGCATTGGATGGCCGAATATGCCAGAGGCTCTGGTCCTTTATAATAATCGGGCACTGGAACATCCTCTGGACATAATCCTATGCGGGTCCTTCTTGGCACAAAGGTGGCATAAGTGAGGAAATAGTCACAATTCCCATCTAGGCACCAGGATCGCGAAACTTTACTTTATTAAAAAATATTAATCAAATAGTTTTTATTGAGATCCCCCCCCCCCCCCCATATACCCAAAAATGAGACAACAAACAGAAAAATCTCGCCACAGGAAGTAAAACCTGGACATTGCTGCAATGTGTTAAAATGCAGAAAAGATACTGCACTCTGGAAATCTTGTTTATTCTAGCTGTGCTATACAAGTACAATCCCTACAACCCCCCTTCAAAAACCCGTCACCTAAATCAGCTACAGCGTGTGGTACTTCCACCTTCTTATTTCGCCAAGATGGCTGATATCTAGACTTGCTCTAATTCCTACCAGGGCAGCAGAAGGCAAACTGGGAGTATCAACCATCCCCCATATATCTTTCAGTGGAGAATACAATTCCTCTTTACATAGTACTGCTGTATTATAATAACCGCATTCACGCTCTCCTATAAACTCCCCATTTTTTACGGCGGCCGGGCCTTATTCATGGCAGCTATGACCTTCTGGTTGATACAGAGATTGCTATATGTGCAACATAGTTTGTTCTGTCAGATTGTAGCACTCCCAACAGGCACGCTGGAGTCACCTCAACAGAATTGAATAAACTGTATGTATTTCATTTAGGATAGTCTTCCATAGGGTTTCTAGTTCCCTGCTTCCCACATCAAATGGAGTATTCCTGCCGCCTCAGTTCCATCGCACCTCGGACACTCAGAGTTGGGTCTTACACCTATTTGATAGCGCAAACTGGGAGGGACTTATGTGCTCTGTGCAAAGTAGCAAAGGAACATCAGCGCGCTTCACTAGGGGAAGGATTGAGTAACAGCTCGTAGGGCTGGTCCTTTGTTCCTCTGTAATAGTCCCAATCTCCTATTCCATTGAATGCTTTCAGCGGGGTATCTTTGGTGGAATTTGCCTCTTAGAATTCTATTCAACGCTCACTGGGATCCACCTTGAAAGATTCCTCCCTGACTAGCACCATTTTGATAGGTTACCCTTCCCGATTGGGACAAGGGAGTTTTGTACCATACTTTAATTTTTTGTTGCAAATTAATAACAACGGCTCTAAGTTGGATTTGATGTTGACAGTAACAAAGCGACTTTTCCCATTATTGTAAAACCAGAGTATGTACCAAATATTGTATAATTGACATTCCCTTGAAAAGACTTATTTGTGTCGCCCATTTATCACAATGTCATCTGTGTACAAGTAGACCTTGTTCTTCTTCCACCCTCTATGGGATTCCTAAAATCTCAGCAGATGCCCTTGTAATGACTGCCAAGAGGTTCTATAGCTATGCGAAATAAATACGGGTGATAGGACACCCTGAACTCCTGTCCCCTTTTCAGTGCAAACTCATCTGATACACACCTATTTGCGACTTTACTTTTTTTTTTTTTTTTTGCAGGGTTTCTCGTGGACTAGTCTGTTGTTTATTGGATCCCAGGAGTGTCTTCCTGTGGCTGCTGCCTTACAGAATATGTGCATGCGTTTTGTAAGAAGGGGGGACTAGAGGGGTGAGTTTTAACCTTTTGCAATAGAACATTTTTGTATTTTGTGTTCCGATAAGTTTTTACTGTAGATCAGTCCAACATTCTATTTTCGGCAACCTTTTATCACTTGTGTTTATCACATTTCTGAACAGTATCTCGTGTTTGCTTCCAATCATGAAATTATTTAATGTCACATCTTCTGTTCTGCAGCTTAGGGTACGATCTCAGGAGAACTGACAATGTCCTTTCCAGGAGGCATACGTCGAGTGTTTGGTGGCCCAACTTTATCCACCTGCCTGTATTAAGCGTTCGGCTGATCCATACATCTGATGTTGAACATTTCATTCAAACCCAGACCTCTTTATAGGTAAGGAGAAGAGCGCAGTATTTGAATGGGTTGCTGACCTTTCTTAATCTAAGCCGAGAGATGCACTGCAATATATGCAAATCAGTTTCTATGCAGTTTTTTTTTTTTTTTTTTTTTTTTTTTTTATTAGTTTCTTTTTTGCTTGAATTTTAAAAAATGTAGGCTTCTGTCCATCCAGCAACTGTGCCTAGCAGTTGGCAGCTTCAAATATAAACCTTTTTTGACTTAAAAAACACGTTTTAGTACAGGTGGTCGCGAAGGAATCTTTCTCGTTCGCGTTCGGTAGGGTATTCGATAATCCTTCCAGAAATTTCCTATTTTAACACTCACTCTTTTCCCATAAACACCTTAGGCTTAGTACTTAAACCATGCTATTGCTATCATATTTAAATGAGAATTGCGTCTTCAAACATTACGTTTGGGGTTCTGCAAGCAGAGACACGGAGATGCTGGAAGTTTAATGTTTTTGGACCCAAATTTTTTTTATAAACCCTACCACCAACTTAAATTTATTAAACCAATGCCTTGTATAAATCAAATGTGGTATTTTTAGCACACTTTTACATACACTCAGTGTATACTTCGGTAAAGCTCTCACAGTTTAACGCAGACCCATACCCATTGACAATACTGGATCGGAGGTATAGTTGTTGCCTCCATATGCTCAGTATAACAACTTGTCCGTTGAAAAGGCAGGATGAAAGATGTAGCAGTGTACATGTCCAGCTTATAGCAAAGTAACCAAATGTGACCGAGACCACGTGGTTGGCAAACCTATGGCACAGTGCCAGAGTGGCACTCAGAGCCACTCTCTTGGGCACCCGTGCCATCACCCCACCGCCGACTCCGTCCGCCAAACAACTCAAGGCCTCTTGCAGTTCAGGCAGCCCAGGCCCTAGAAGAAGCTACAATGATACCTAAGCTTTTTCTCCTTCTTTCTCACTGTATTGGTGTCCTCAGGTGCCTATACAATTTAAACAGTGACAGAGCAGGGAGTAATAAGTTACGTTATATTGTCGCAATCGGCACTTTGGCAAAATATTATGTTTTTGGTTTATGTATTTTGGGCACTCGTTGGTCTAAATGGTTGGCCCATCACTGACCTAGACGTTGTCTAATTTTTAACCCTGTTATCTCTATATATTGCACTGGTTCACATCTGCATTTGAAGGTCCGTTGGGACATGAACTACTTTTTGCTCACATTTGTATAATAGAATATCACACATCTAAAGTGCTCTTTTTTCAGTTAATAATCCTTCAACGTCGCTTTTGGTAGTGTTGGAGAGGGAGTGCTTTGATCTGTCTCATATTAACTGTTCCCAAATCACTATAACCCATCGTCCATTTTTTTCCTCAGTAATCCCCATCCCCCCCACAATGTCCGTTTTCCCCTCCCCCACCACTGCACTGTGATTTTAATAGTATCTTCACAGTCTGGATGTTGGTGAATTGGAAGAAATCCTCCTCCTTACGCCTGCAGAGTAAAATATTCTATGGATTCAGCTAGATTCCAGGAACCAAAGATCCTTCTTCCCCCCGAAAGAATTCAGCAAATTAACAGCTCAGTCAAGCACTATGCAAAAGAGTTCTCCTTCAATAAGAGAAATAAAAGGTTTTGGGTCCCTCACAGCACTATCACCACAGTGCCTGGAACGGAGTGAGGCCTGCTTAGATCAAAAGATTCCTCTTTCGCAGGAGATATTGACTTCCTTGGAATTGTGGATGAAAGGAAACCATTAAAGGGGGAAGATCATGGAAAGAGGAGAGACCAAATCCAAACTTGTGAAAAATGAGCTCCGAAGGATACATTTTATTGCTCCTTCCCTTCTCAGCCCTGCTGTGGACCAGCCTGTCGGTTTTGCCACATATGGCTTTTCTGTCTTTGACAAACACCAAGGATTTTGGGGTGTTTGGCTAAGTGGCATGAGTTGGGCAAAATATATTTGGCACCAAAATGGCATATAGTATTGCAAGCAGTTGAGGAAAAATCAGTTTTTTACTCTGCACACATTTACTTTGTATGATTTGAGGCCAACATGTTGTGGTTAACAATGCTCACTACAGCCCTAGATAATTTTATCCCAATCCATATTGGTTGATTCCTGAGAGATATAAAGGGTTAACAGACTTCCCAAATGTTCATTTATAATAGTTTAGATGTTAAGTTCATAAATTGGTCACCAAAAACTTAGCTACTAAACTATAAACCTTCAACATCCATTTAAAAAAGGAAATTAAAACAATGATGGAAATAACAAGAAACAAATGACAAAAGTTTCTCAAAAAAAAAAGTGTTTCACTTTTTGTCCAAAAAGTAGAACCTTTGAAATTGTAATTCTTTTTTAAATTTTTTTCTTTCTTTAATTGCTTTAAAACACCCAATTAAGTTTTTTTTTTTACTGATTCCAAATATAATACTAACTTAACTACATGTCTCACAAGGGGGGGTAACTTGCTCCTTTCCTCTCCTCCCAAAGCAACTGCCTAGTTCCACACGCAGATGCTAATGAAAGGTACACTATACACATATCTTTTTCTGTAAAACAATTTTTTATCACTACACTTTGGCATGTATGTACTATGCTCTGTGGGGACTGGGGGAGTGCTAAAAATGGCTCTCCTGGTGTACAGGTTCCCTTAAGTGGTTTATTTTATCAAAATACTCAATGCAGTTGTTGCAGATCCCTTCAAATACCTAGGGGAAATTTTAAAAAACAAACGCTTTCCTTAGAATTAGAGTATAATAACCAATAACATATCATAACACGCTTAATACTTGCTCCCAAAATTCCAGGTATATCAAATATACAATTACCCACACAGACAAGTGTCCTAATCGCTGCTTTCTCTGCTATTTATCACCTCATAATATTGTATGAAAAATATCTTACAGGTGTCGGCATCTTTTGGAATTCCTGTTCGTAGTTTTTTCTTTTTTTTTTTTTTTTCTTGTTATAAAGCTGTTATAAGTTTTGCTATCTCTTTTGTCAGTTTAACGCATTTTTGATTGTTTTTTCATCTATTTGGACATTGTTTCGATGTTTAATTGAACAGTGTTTACGAGCCACAGCTTGTTTTCTTGACAAACGGAAATATAAAAGTTATGGCTTTTCACAGTTTGTTTTTGAATTTCAGTTTTTTTAATCCAAATGTACGGTGTCCCCAAAAGGTGTTAATATTTTAGCAAATATACAAAACAAGACCCTCAGTACAACCCTAGAAGCAAAACTCTTGCTTAAGACGAAAAGGTGGAAGGTAGCATCATATATATTTTTTTTAAGTGTTTAACAATATGTGAAATAGAACACCTTCATGCCATGTCTTAAATACCACCAAAGACGCCCTGTTGGAGTGGGGGGTTACAGTAGAAGGTTGGCTGCAACGATCTTCTATTTTAGGTAGGGAGAATTTAGACCAACAAAGCAATGTTGTTGAGTGCTTACCCCAATATTCTCCAAAATTGAATTTAATTAAAGTGTGCGTTTTAGCCTTGGGTTAAATGGTTGGGGAGTTCCTGAAATAGGTAAAGTAAGCAAAGGAGCCTCCTCAGCCTATAATGACGTTACCAAAATAAAGGGCATTGTCCCTAGACTTCGGTTCTCTCCCGTCACGGATTCTGTTAGCAGGATACCAATTTGTATAGATTGCCTGTCACGGAATGGACTCTTCCCTATAGGGTTTATTAGATGTCCTATTTGTTGACCTTTATATTAGGTTGTTGGAGTTTTTGGTAATTAGAAATAATAATAAATCTATAAACTGTTGGCCCTCGTATGCTATTTATTTTTGTTTTTGCTGTATTTTATCGACTCTGCGGTTTTGTAATCCATTAAAGAGACCTGTCACCAGATTTTGAATCACCCTACCTAACATTGCCTGCTGATACAAGTCCCACCGTATCACCTAAAATTACTGTCAGTGAGGCACTTACCTTAATTACAGGAGGTTTTATGATATGCAAATTACTTATGTGACTTATGTCTCTGTATTTGTGACTCTTCTCTCTGCAGTAAACAAGCCGCATTTTTGTGACTGACCTCTCTCAATCACTCGCCTCCTGTACTTGGGGACCATCTGCTAATATTCAACTACAGACTATAAAGCTCTATGTACAGATGGGAAATATTGGTCATTTCCTGTGTTACATTCATGACATGTGACCTGGTGAACTCATCGCAGATCTCTAAAACCTTCTAATGTTAGCAAACTGTACCCACATGTTGTGTTACATAACTTCACTGCCGCCCTCCTGGAGGATGAGGAGGAGTAAATCCATGGAGCTGCTGTACTTCATGTGGTCAGATACATGCATGGATACATTTTGCTATTAGTAAGAGGCTAAAAGACCTGGATTATGTCACGTTGGTCACTGAGATGAACTGTGACCAGTAGGATACATGCCATGGGAATGATTAGATGGGAGGGGCTGGCCGAGCAGGCACGCCCCTCTGATGCCAGTAACTAGAAAAATGGTGATTTCTGGATGTAGGTAAAACAATTTGTAGCTTAAAGAATGTGTCCGTAAGGATAGGGCTCTATAGGAACCTGTCACTGCTGTAAATGTGCAGATGTTGACAGGGTCCTTTAAACACAAATCATCAAGAATACAGAATTTACTTGACATGAGACTCTGTTAAAAATGGCTTAAAAACCACTCTCTTTCTTCACCATGTGACCTGTCCGAAGGTGACCCTAACCTGTAAAGACTTCTGGCTAATATGCAGTCGCTAACCTGTCACTGCAAAATGGCAAACAACACACTGCTACCCTTATTACAATATTGTCCTCCTGAAGTATCAGGTTATTTCCTTTCCATGATTTGTTTATTGAAACAAAGTAGGTAAGGGTAAGCAGTGTATTCAGTAGAAATTGTACATGCAAGGCTCACACCCAACCCTAACTGACAAAACAACGGGGAATAGTGAAGGTGTGTTTGGTGGGGGTTTGGGGGGGGGGGGGGGGGGGGGGGGGATTGCGCGGCGGTGGATTGAGATGTATATTACATATACCATTGAACCTCCTTTAGAAAAATCAAATGTCTGGTTGCTTTTATGGCTGCAGCTATAGGTCGCTTGTTCAGAAAAAAAACAAGCAATATACAAAGGGAAAAAATCCTCCCATGAGCATTCGCAGAGGTATTGTGTGCCTTTAATAGAATAATTAAGTTATGGAGTTGAATCCCTAGGACTGGCAGATGCTGTCAAATGATGCTTGCGCAAATTTAAGGAACGCCATACCTTGAAAGAGTTGAAACATTAAAACTAATTTTAATGTTGAGTTTCTGTCTAGGTCTTTCTTACATCTTAGGATTTATCATTGTAAAATTCTGAAATTTTTTGTGTTTTTTATTTTTATTTTTTTTAGGTTTTTAAGCCAGGGACCTCTGCGGCTCCCTTACTCTTTCAGCTTCCCTGGAACTGCGTCCCACATCCACAGAATTTAGCCTGGAGTATAACATAATCGTCTTGATGTGACATGCACATTCTTCTTCCCCTTGATGAGCCTTTATCCAACTTGCAGTGTGATCCTACAGCTCGCTGGTAAGCGGTTTTCATTTCTAATTAAAGGAAATGGAAGTAAAATCAAGCATGGAAAACTCAGGGGCATTGACTCCTAGATCCAGTACTTGTAATCTTCTTTATATTTGGAACCACAGCCTCCTAAAGGAGCCTGAAGGGTTCCTTTTGTGTGTTTACCGAGCCCCTCCGTGCTCCAGGCATCACAGTCCATACAATGTACTGAAGTGCTTCTCCCCCCTCCTCTTCTACTGTGTGCTGAAGCTTCCACTGATGCTGTGGATTAAATAGGCAGAAGAAGGGGTGAAGAGCAGAGGAGAGATGGTGAGACAGTGAAACAACATATGGAAGCTGACACACAGAGGACAGTTTGCATAATTTTCAAGTGAGATTTAAAGGAAGAAGGCCATGAATACTAAATATAAGTAGATTACATAGTCTGGTGTCTGCACCTATTAATGGTAGATTTTCTTTGAAGGGGTACTTTTGACCAGCTTTTACACCATTAACTCCTTCACAACCATCTGACTTATATTTACAATGGGACAGTTATGGTGTAAAAGCTGGTGACAAGAGGGCTCACAGTCTTTCCTATTTGCATCCAATAAAATTAAAAGCGATCAAAAGGTTGTACAGTTCTCAAATTGTATGAACAAGAACGTCATCCTATCCTCGGAAACAATCCCACATTACACACAGCTCCATACACTGGCATATAAAAAAAGAGACTTTTTTTTTTTCTTAGGTATCGAGACATCACTAAACCATATAAATTGCGATCACTGTTTGTTATTTTCTGATCCTTATAGAGAGGTGTCATCTTCGACACACAGATTCAAATGGTGTCACTAGAAAATAAAATTTCCATGCATATAAGAAGCCAACATACAGCTTTTGTAAACAAAACAAAATCAAAAGGGTTCCGGTTGTGGGAGAGATTAAAAAAAAACGACAAACCAGGTCTTGAAGGGGGTTAAAAACTACAGTAACCTCAGATAAGGTATGAAAATGTTTGTAACTTCCCCAAACGCCTCCAAAGTAATATGTAAATACTGAAAAAGAGCCTGGTGTTCGTTAACACCCCATTGGACGCAGCTGTTTTTCGTAATTTTTCGCTCTCCTCCTCTTCAAACATCCATAACATTTTAATTTTTCGTGTACAGAGCGTGGTGAGGGCTTATTTTCTGTGTAATGTTTACTTCTCAGTGACGTTATTTATTATTCTATGCCGTGTACTGAAAGCTGTAAAAAAAAAAAAAAAAATTCCAAATGTTGTGAAATTGGCAAAAAAAAAAACGCATTTGCGTAACTTTCTTGTGGACTCACACTGTGCACTCTAAATGATACTTCTACTATTTTCTTTAGTTCTGACGATCACGGGAATACCAAATTTATTTAGGTTTTATTGTGTTTTAATACATTTTAAAAAAAAAATTAATGAATGATGGGAAAAAAAAATAGTTTTCGCCATCTTCTGACGCTAATAACTTTTTCATACTTTGGTATCGGAGCTGTTTGAGGTGTCATTTGTTTTGCGAAATGAGTTGCATTTTTTATTGCTACTATTTTGAGGACAGTGTAACCTTTTTGCGCACTTTTATGACATTTTTCTATGATGTAAAAGGAGTTTTTCAGATATTGGGCACTATTTCTGTTAAGGGGTTCACCACCGGGATAACAGTTTTTTATATTTTGGATTGGGCATTTTGAGACGTCTGCCAATACCTAACGTTTTGAGATTTTGACTGTTTATTACGTTTTATATCCGCTCTAGGGAAAAGAGAGCGACTTGTGATTTAGTGATTTTTTTTTTTCTCTCTTTTTATTTATTTTATTTTTTTTTTTCATTTTTAAATTGAATTTTTTTTTACTAACCCTAGATGGTTTGATTGTTCTACCATATACTGCAATACTACTGTATTGCAGTTTATGGCATTTTTACACAGTATTCATTACAATGAGCCACTGGCTCATTGTAACAAAACTGCAGATGCCATGCAGACATGAACCCGAGGCTGTCATGGCAACTAATATTTTAAATTATGCTAATCCGGCCTGTGGAGCTCTGGTGGGTGTTCCAGGGCCCCTACGTACTGCAGCTGCACAGTGGCTGTTACAATGAGTAGAGCAGGTCTCCTTCCCTTCCCTGTACTTTCCTTCTGCTACTAGATTACACCCCAGAGCAGGGTCGGGAACTATGGCTCGCGCGCCAGATATTGGCTTTTTTGATGGCCGCATCTGGCTCGCAGCCGGGCTCCTATCCGGTATAACTACAGCAGACAGCAACTGCTAATATACCTGCAAGACCAGGGGCCCATATTCAGCCATATTGTCGGGCCCCTGTTGTGCCCCCGGCTGTAGTTATGCCCCTGGATGTAATCGACAGAGCAGCGACAGGGGTCGGGGGTTAATTCAGGGGCGACACCTCTGTCTCCCTCCTTGCAGCAGCCTCCTCTGTGTGAGAGCGGGAGGAGGAGAGACTGTCTGCCTGCAGCCAATCCCAGCGCTGGATGTAGGCAGCGCGGAGATTCATCCAGAGGAGAAAGCTGCATACTCAGGATAGAAGAAGGAGTCAGCAGCCAGGAATCATCCAGAGATATGCTCCCTCCCCCAGTGTCTCCTCACACTCTCACTAACCCCTTAGTGTCCTGTTGTGCAGCTATGAAGCTCTCCTGAGACCCCTCGCATACATCCTCACATATCTCCCCCCACCACTACTCATTTCTACATTTAATGTGAGGTTCTGCACAGCTTAGTCACATGTATGTGTCTTTAGTATGGATGTTCTGCAGCCTGTCTTCTCATTTATATGTATGTCTGCAGCGGTTGGCTCATGTATGGGATGTTCTGCAGCGGTTGGCTCATGTTAGGGATGTTCTGCCGTTTGCATCTGTATGGGTTCGTGAAGGGTTGACGTCTGATGTTGGGATTTTCTGCAGCGGTTGGCGTCTGTATGGGGATGTTCTGCAGCGGTTGGCGTCTGTATGTGGGATGTTCCTGCAGCGGTTTGGCTTCGTGATGGGGGATGTTCTGCAGCGGTTGGCTCGTGTATGGGGATGTTCTGCAGCGGTTGGCTCGTGTATGGGGATGTTCTGCAGCGGCTGGCTCGTGTATGGGGATGTTCTGCAGCGGCTGGCTCGTGTATGGGGAATGTTCTCATGCAGCGGCGGCTCGGGTCTGGGGATGTTCTTCGCGGCTGGCTCGTGTATGGGGATGTTCTGCAGCGCTGGCTCGTGTTATGTGGGAATGATTCTGGTAGCGGCCTTGCCTCTACGTGTACTAGGTATAAACACGCTTGATGTAGAATTTATCTATTTTTTATTTTACAGGGAATTACCATTGTTTTGGTCCAGTGGAGGCTTAGTACAGGGGGGAGGAACACTGCTTGCTATACTAATGACTGCTGGAGCGATTGTTCTGTCAGTGACCCTTTAAGCATATTGTACGGCTCTCGCAGAATTATATTTTAAATTATGTGGCACTTATGGCTTTCTCAGCCAAAAAGGTTCCTGACCCCTGCCCTAGAGCATTGATGGCGGACCTTTGAGAGACTGAGTACCCAAACTGCAAACCAAAGCCAACGTTTCTATCGCAAGGTGCCAACACAGAAATTTAGCCCAATAGTGCCACAATACCACCTTACAATAAGACAAATAATACCATATAATGCCATATCATGATGCCACCTTTACAATCACATAAATAGCATCATTCTGGTAATAAAGACTATAGAAAGGCCAATTTTTCCAATAATATTGCTATACTATGCTATACAAATATAGCGATGAATATCGTATTGCTGGCATTCAGTGAGGAATATTACCGCCATATGCTGATTAACATTACCCCCATATAGTGACAGTAGTCCTGAGTAGATGCTGGGACTAGGGGACTGTGATAAGTTAGCTTGCTCATGGACCAAATATTGCCATCTTTACCCCCTTCTTCGATTTTGCGTTTCCATTTTTTACTCCCCACCGTCAAAGAGCTCTGTGAGGGCTTGTTTTCTGGTTAACAAATTGCATTTCATAGTGATTTAGTATTTAATATCCAATGCCCTGTACTGGGAAGTGGTAACAAATTCCAAATGCAGTAAAATAGGTCAAAAAATGCCTTTGTGACATATTCTTGTAAACTTGGTTTTGACTTGTCTACTTTATTCTGTGGGTCAGTACGATAACAGGGATAATATATTTATTTAGATTTAATAATGTTTGTATACATTTACAAAAATTAAAACCTCCTGTACAAAAAAAATAATTTTGACATCTTCTGGTGCTAATTTTTTGGCGCTAACTTTTTCATACAGAGTACGGAGCTGGGTGTGGTGTAATTTTTTGTGATATGAGATGACGCATTCATTGCTACCATTTTGAGGACTGTACAGCCTTTTGACCACTTTTCATAACATTTTGTTAAATGTTGCAAAATGGCAAAAAAGTGGCATTTTCAACTTTGGATGCTATTTTCCATCACAGGGTTTAACTCTTTTATGTGGTAAATACAAAGAAGGGGCATGGTAAAGGATTGGGGAATCCAATTTGGCAGGTGGCTTGTAGGGAAAAGTGGTTGTCGGTGGGTGGAGGCACAGGTGGATTTGGGATCACCCATATGACAGCTGTCCATGGCCACATATACACTTGCCTCTGCCCGCAGCGCTCATCACCTGCACGACGCTGCCAGTGATGCAGCATAGCACACAGTTACATTGTGCATAGGGTGCTTACTGTGGAGTTGTCCTGGCTTCACTTGCCGCCTTGTGCAGGTGATGAGCACTTTAGATACAGGCAAGTATATATGTGGCCACAGACCGCTGTCATACTGGGTGATTTGGGACACTAAACCACAAGTATTTAGTGTCCAAAAGCCACCTGACAGGACCTGTGTGTGAACAGCTCTCTGTTTGAGCAGCCCCAGCAGCTCCTGACCTCTTATCTTCTCTGCTGCTGTAGGCTCCATTCTGTGAGCTGCCTCACTCATCATTCTGTTTCCACTATCTCCCCAGGCTGAAGAAGAGGAGGGGCCGGCACTGATCGACTGCTACTGTCTCGCAAAGGCAAAACTATTGAGAGCAGAGCCGATCAGCTTCAGGCTGCAATGGGCCAGGATCGTTGGAGCTCTGGGCATGCAACACTATTTTCTGCCTGGCCGGAGCTCTAATGATAAACTTTGATGAGGCAGGGGAGATGGTACGTGTGCCTGCAGAGAGGGCTCTGCGTGCCATAGGTTTGCCACCACTGCCCTAGAGGGAGGAGAGAGAGCGAGAGGGAAGTGTGTGTGTGTTGGGGGCGACATTTTCTGCTAATTGTAAAAGCCCTATAATGCTGCAACACTTAGGAGCTCTGGAAACTCCTACAAAGCCCCTAATGCTCATTAGCATAATTTAAAAATTTATTTTAGAATACAAGGAGGCCATGGATATCAAATATAAGATGATTACCAATGCCATAGTGCATGTATCTATGAGTAAATGTCTCTGGTGCTTGATTTTGATGGTAGATTTCCTTAAACTTATTGTAAATGCACGATGTGTAAACGTATTGCTCGCATTGCATTAACCTTAGGTTAACAATTCATTTACATTGCATTAAAATAAACATAATATTAACAGAACGAGGCTTCATTTACTTGTTGTGTTTACAATCTAACACTGTTCCTTTGAAGATATGGTTGTCCCAGCTGTTCTCAATAAGATTTTTTTTTTTTACTCTCAGCTCAGAAAGAAGATTGTTGTGGCAAATACCCAATACCTTACCTGGAAAGGAAAGTGAAGGTAAAGTCACATGCATTAGATCATTGGATTTCAAGTTATTGTAATAAAAGATATATTTTAGTGATGGAAAAAGGGTTGATATTTGCCATGACTGCATTTTTGTGTTAGGAAGTGGAAAATGTCAGTGAAATTCCATGCCAGGCTACAACTTTAAGTAGAATTTCCTGACCACACAGTCAGCTACCACATATCAAGATTTGCGTAAGAATAACTAACACAATCGCAACACATCTACCAAGGATTTTAGCCCGGTTTTAGACATTAATCACAATAGGAGCTTTTATAAAAATGTGTATAGTTTTGTGGGAAAAGGGGCATGTGCCAAAATTACACCTAATTTATCATTCAGTCTAAGACACTACTGCAGTATGTTTTGGATCAGTACAATCACAAAGATGCTACTTTTATATAGCCTTTTGTTACATTTTTTTTAATACTATAAAAAAGGCTTTTGACATCTTTTATTCTCTGTATTCCCACTTGTTTTAAATAAACCACTAGGCTTAATAAAATGGCTGACACTTGCTAATTCAGTAGAAGTTTTCAATGCAGCAGACCTGTCAAAAACATCATAGACCGAATTAGTATACAGTTTGAGATGTGATTCATTATAGGTCACGGGAATCTGTATGCACGTTGGCAGCCACTTCGCAATTGCAGCACACCCTCTCCAGCTGCAGCACAATTTACGTGTGAGGGTCGTACATTGTCTGGAGTGGATATAGAGCTTGTTGGATCAGGCTACAGGATGTCGCTGGTCAAGAAGAGGTTTGCAGCAGGTAAATTTTATAAAAGCATTTGTGTTTTTTTTCCAGCAGTACCAGTATTTACAATCAGTGACTATTATGACCTTGAAACTTAAAAAGCTAAAACATAACTGGAAGTTTTTCCCATTCAGTAACACACACTTTAAAGGGGTTTTCCCATCAAAGAAAGTTCTAAAATTTTAATTCCCTAGTGTTTTTTTTTTGTTTTTTTTTAACCCGCTTACTTAACAATTTTATTTTATTGCTGTTTTTGGAGTGTGGGCGGGGACTAGCTGAGCCGACACTTCATGATTTCCTCTGCTATCTGATGCTGTGTGCTGACAACGTGCTTAGATTATGAAATATACAAGTAGTCATGAAATATAAAACACAGTGACCCAATTGGCTCTGCTATCTCTCCTATAAAACACAGAGTCGGCTCTGTTCCCCCCTCCTTTCAGATCAAGACCTTATCTAGTCTGTAGCTTGTAGAGTTGGTCTCTTCTGCTTTCTGGCAGGAAGTGCCTGCACATGTAGTGCTGGTCTTGTAATGCAGGGGGAGGGGCAGGAGGCACAGAGCACTGCAGCATGACAAGAGAAGCTATTCATGAGAAGAATCTGTCCAAACATAGTAACGAGTTTACGTTCCGATCCAGGGACAACTGAATAGTAAACTCTAGGACTGATAGAGACAGGTCGGAATTATATTCATGAAATGCTGTTTTTTTTTTTGTTAACGACAGTAAATTAGAGAATGTGTTATTTTGTTATCCTGAGTATATTTAACTAACTTGTCTTCATGGGAGTGGATTTTAGTTAATTATTTGAAGAAATCATTTGGGTAGATCAGCTGTTTTTCACAATTAAAAGAACCATCCTTTAATAATAATAATGGTTATTATAATGGCTATTATTCTAATAGTTATAATAATAATAGGCTTATACTCGATAATAATAACTAAGGTGGGAAATGCAGCTGCTACTATCTAATAAAACATCCAGTAGTCTCCCCTCATTATTGAAATGTCCAGCAGCAGAGACTCCTTTTAGTGATGTAATTTCCAGCGGCGCTCATTCCAAATCAGACAGACCGTCTGACGGCACGCCCCCTAATTTGTTTTGCATAGAAGCCAGCACAGCTGCACCACAAAAGGGTCACGTGCGACGCAATCTCAGCACACACATTACGTGCGACACAATCGCAGCACACCCATTTCTTAAATACCTGTGCAAACCGTTTTAGCCATGAAGAACGTGAACAGTCTGACTAAAGTGTGTCACAAAGCCATTAGTAAATGTGCCCCATTATGTGCATGCTTCATATAGCAGAGCACAGGCATCTTACCGTGTGTATACAACCTATTCTTCTATGACATGAAAATGGCACATAACCTGATGCAGGCCCCTGGGCGATAGAGCCTTAGAGGGCCCCTTTGTGCGCCGCCCTCCAGTAGCCACACTGCCTCCCCTCCCCCTGTAGCTACCCTGCCCCCTCACCCTGTGGACACACTGCCCCCCTCTGGGAAAGAAAAAAAAACCTCAACGTTCCTCGTTCCCCCTGAGCAGAGCCTGAAGCTGCCCCTCCCTCTGTGGACACACTGATCCCCCCCCCCCCCCCTGGAAAGAAAAAAAACTCCCCATTCCTCGTTCCCCCTGAGCAGCACCTGAAGCTGCCCCCCCCCCTTTCTCCCAGGTAAGCCCCTGCAGCAACCTGGGGCCCCGGTACTTCTCCGGGTAAGCCGGGTGCTGGCGCCGGCCTGACCTGATGGCATCATTGCATGTCCTGTTTCATATATTTTGGGGCGACAGGGAGAGAAGAGCAGTGCACAGGTACTTCCATGCTTTATTAGCGCTTCACTTGATCTGCATTACAGCAGTTATGATGGTTTTGTGTGTGTGTGTGTGTGTGTGTGTGTGTGTGTGTGTATATATTATTTCTATCTATATCTCTGAATATAAGCTGAGTAGGGCTTTTGCATCACAAAAAATATGCTGTAAACCTTTTGCTTATACTCAAGCTTATACGGAACTACTACTGATAATTGTAATAATAGTAATAATTGTGATAATAGTAATACTAGTAATCATAATTAAAGTAAGCAGAATACAGCGGCACTCACCAGTTTCGTGCGAAGGAATCTTTATTGAGATGTGTACATAGGCAGAGCGGGGAACTCTTACTGCTCTAGCTGAGCACCACCACTCGGATTACTGTGCAAGAAGGCAAACCTTACCTGCCAAAATCCGTACCGGATGCCACCGGGAAGAGAGTCTGTGCAGCCGGATGGTGCCGGGACACTGTTCTCTCAGTTTATGATTTCATGACTGTCTAGTAATCATAATGTTAATCTTTTATATAGCGCCATCCTATTCCATGTTGCTTTACAAATTATGGGGGACATAAATAAAATAAGACAAAACAATTATAAAATTGATACAATTATATAAAATATAGTCAAATGGAAACAATAGGAGTGAGGCCCCTGCTCACAAGAATTTACAGTCTTTCGTTATAGTTTGGTTGATCTGGTGTCCTGAAAAGCTTCATGTTTTCATGGTGGGAGATGTTGGAAAATGAGTTGGTCATTGCAGGGTTACTTCACATTTAGGATCTGCATTTGTGAGAGAAGCCTAATATCAACTCCTTATTAAAAAGCTGTCTGTTTTATTTTAGGTAAATATCTTGTTTGGTGAGACCAAACAAGGTTGACTTGATCAAACCTCTTGCAATCCGGTCTGAGCTGTACTCTGAAGAGGAGCATTGTTGGATATAAAGGGACGCAGCCTGTTAAATATGAACGGATTACAAGCACTTTAGACTTTCTAAAGAGAATAATATTTTTATGTTGCATTCTGCACTCGTCTGAGCAAGAGAATGAGCAGCTCTGCTAAGACAACTGACTATATAAGAGATCCAGGTTACTCTTGCTTATTATAGTCTGAAATCCTCATTTATCTAGTAGTTGCAGTTTGAACACCATTTTATAACTGGAAAAGTAGGAGAGGTGTGGAAGTTTCCTAATTCTATTACAAGGGGAATATTTGCAACTTTTTGTTCAAACTAATTCATTGTGGAATTGAGAATGATTGTTTGTATGCTTAGAAGCTGTCTACATTTAGAAGAATATGTTGCACAAGCGCACTATGTAGATATTTGTACTGTTTTCACTGTTTGGTTTTGTCCTTCTGAAAAGATAAGTATTAGATAAGATATATAATAAAATATATATTTGTGTGTACATACAAAATAAAGAATGATGGCTGTCAATATATGAAACTTGTGATTTCTAAATCTGTGCAAAACAAACTAACGTAACCATTCAGTAGAGGTAAGTGCATTATGAACGTGACCTCACCAAGCATCTGTATACAAACAAAGACTGGTGGTGGATGGAAGCACCACCCTGAACCAGGGAGAGGTGAGTATATAGTGCGTTATACCTTCCCCTGGGGACCAAAAGCCCCTGATCATGAAGGTACTGTATATTTCTTTAGGAGACATCCGGGCATTAGTGTTTTTTTTTTTTTTTTTTTTTTTTTTTTTAAATCTGATTTAATTCTTTATTGTTTTGAACAGCATATAAAGATAAATAAACCCTGTGCTCCCACCTTCCTATCCCAACCCGGCCAAAGCCACAATCGTATCACGGCATATTTAACAAAAAGGCACTTGACAATCAATGTGCCACGCAGAGAAAAGAGGTCCATTCATAAAAGGTTACAGAAGCAGCATGTTACATAAGAATAGCCACATTAAAACAATAAGGCTCTCTAAAGACTAGATTAGCTTGCAAAAGTCTTCCCCTCAGTAACTTCTGACACCAACCCAGGAGTGTCTGGCCATGGGCCCCATAGTTTTTCAAACTTTGCAGTTGCTTTCATTTTCTTATATATCGCCCTCTCAGTAACCTGCATCATTTCAGCTTTCTGGAGGAATACCCTTTTTGTAGTGGTTGTTTGAATCCACCGAGTTGCTATTGCTTTCCACTGCAATTTTGGCCTGTACTATCTAATGTGCACTTGTCTAGTTACCCTTAAACACATGTTATGTGCCTAGGTAAATTTATTGTATATGCTCTGTCAATGAGCTCTAAAATATCCTAACCTATCTGCTGGGTTATCCCCACATCTGGTCTATGCTGCATTCAGGCGTATCCCAATATTATATAATAACTTTGGTGTCCTTTTAGACCCTATGTACCTGGGATAATCTATTTCCAGCACACTTTTCCATTGGTCGTCTGTCATAGGACCCGAGTCCCTTTCCCACTTTCCCTACAGACACTGCTGTGGAAGCCGTCTAAGAATTTCACGGGAGAAGCTGTTGCAGTAGTTATGTGCCCAGATGAATGGCCTTCCCTGGCCACATACTGAATCTTACAATGCATCTTTTTGGAATGCCAGGAGTCCTCTTGCTTGAGTGACAAACGCATGTTTCAACTGACGTAAAAAATCCCGTCTATGAGCTGGGATGTCCTCCTGCGGCTGCTGGAATATCTTAATGATCAAATTGTTTACAATTTAAACTCACCCTATCCCAGAAAGCTGCGCAATCTAAGTTCTGAAATTCCAACAGACCTGGATTATCCCACAGGAGTGATATTCACAAGTTATGGGGTACGATTAAACAATTGAGAGGATTGACGGGAAAAACGGAATAAGAGTTAATATTCCATGGGGAGCTCTTCCAGATTTTAATCTCCCTCCCTCCCATGCCAGGAACAGATTCATGGCATGTAGATGAAGTTTAATCATCAGAGATGTCACATCGACTGTCTCCATCTACTCCCCATCCACTGAGATGCTGGGCCTGTGCTACTAGGTAATAGATGCAGGGGTTAGGCAGTGCCAAACCCCTTCAACCATGGACCACTGCAGGGTCTCCAAATGTATTCTAGGATTCCCCGTCCACCATATCAAATCTCTGAGACTGGCAACAGAATATGCTAGTTTATACCAAGCTCTCACCATGGCCTTGATTGTGTGGCCCACTGACACTGAAGATCTTATTCTTACCCTGCACTTAACTACAGACCTTTGTATACCTAGATCTAACTCTTGTGAGATACGCACTGATGCTGCCAGAGGCTCAATAGCTAAAGAAAATAGCTACAGAGACAGTTTACAGAACATGAACCCTTTGCTGACAGTCTGGGACAATGCAGTTAATTTAGAAACCCTAGCATACTTTCATCCGAAGACTGGATCGTGGACTGGTTATAGAGAGGTATAGAATGCCTCCAATACCCCCATTACACCGGCCACACTACTATGCACACGTTGTTATCTCACAAAGATGCTATATGTGATGCCCGTGCTGTGCTAAGGTAATAACTGAAAAAAAGCTGCTTAGTAAACATATGTTTCCTACTGGCCACTTCTAGTAAATGGGTGCTGAGAGATGATTGTGCCTTCCCCAGTCGTTTCTGCTTATCTGGACTCAAATCCCCCCACAAATGCAACTTCTGCTTCTCTTTGCACCGCAACATCTATGGGATGGGAAACTGGGATTTAGTGTCATTTTCACTGCGTGCGTGCCCTTTAAGCGCTTCCCTCACAGTAAACAACCATTCTGAACCAATATTTTCTTCATTTAATCTGCATATATCAGTTTCCTGGTCCTTCGACACACTAGGGTCAGTTAACCAGAAAGGATTATGACGACACAATTTATCTACTACCATCATAAATGGATCAGGGGGGTCAGTAAAGAGTAGTGGTCAGGCAAGGAGCAGGGGAGATGTTACCCTTGGTAGGACAAGTGGAATATGATGGAATTTCCAAGCACCACATCGATCCGGTACAGAAAGGAGTATGTAGAGGAGCTGCAAGAGTATTGCTGATCTTGCGGGTGCTGTCGCCGCCAAATATTCAACAAATCTTCCATCAATAGTAGGGAGCCAGAAGGAGTCACACCTTGGGCTCTCTGGTTCTGAATAATTCTGCATCTATCCAACTCATAATGAGGTCTGTTATTGAAATCGCCAACCAATACACATGGGGCCACATTTATCACTTTTGTGCGCCTAAGTGTAGTAGTTGCGCCTAAATTCTGGCGCACTGTTTTGCCAGAATTATCACAAGCTACAACCATCTGTGATAAGTTAATTTCCTGCCTCTTATTAATCACTTTACTTTAACACAGTTTAGGCGCAATTTTGGCGCAGTTTAGGTGCAATGTTAGATTCGGGCACTTACATGTGATCCTGCTACAAGCTCCTCTCTGCTTCTTCCACAGCCCAGAATGAAGATAACACTCACAGCAGCACCCAGGTGTGTGACACCCAGCACCCAGTGACCTCCTCAGCAGGGGCTTCTCCTGGAGGGGATCCCCCAGTGCTGGTCTCCTGCTGCACCCCTGTAATTCTGCACAGTATCCCCCTCACTGTGCAGAATTACATGGGGGACACTTGTTTGTAGTATCTGCAAACTTCTGAAAACTTGTGCAAAGTTCTCTTCTCTCTTGCTGTGAGCTCAGCGTTTTGCAGAATGTTTTGTAAATAGGTGATGAACTGTAAATAGTCTGCAGCTCCTGTCTGCAGTGTATCTAATGTATCTATTATATGTTCTAGTGTCTGCTGTGTATCTAATGTATCTATTATATGTTCAAGTGTCTGGCTGAGCTCTGCTGCTAGAAATGAGCTCTTCTGCAAAGGGGCTCAGTGCTTTCTTCTCAGTTAACGCCACCTTCGGGCTGGAGTGTTTTTGCGCCTAAATGAAAACGTTGCAAGTGATGAATATCATTAGGTGCAGCAAAACATCTGGATTGGTAAGATAGATGAGGGAAAGCTGGTTATTTTTGCTGCACGGCTAGTTTGGCGTTTAATCGCAAAATGGCGCAAAAACGGTGCGCCTGAATGAAAAGGCGCAAAAACAACAGAAAAAACGAGTGATAAATGTGGCCCATGGTATGCCTGGGTACATGGCTATGTATTCTACATTCACCGGCCACTTTATTAGGTACACCTGTCCAACTGCTCGTTAACACTTAATTTCTTATCAGCCACTCACATGGCGGCAACTCAGTGCATGTAGACATGGTCAAGACAATCTCCTGCAGTTCAAACCGAGCATCAGTATGGGGAAGGAAGTTGATTTGAGTGCCTTTGAACGTGGCATGGTTGTTGGTGCCAGAAGGGCTGGTCTGAGTATTTCAGAAACTGATGATCTACTGGGATTTTCACGCACAACCATCTCTAGGGTTTACAGAGAATGGTCCGAAAAAGAAAAAACACCAGTGAGCGCAGTTCAGTGGGCGGAAAATGCCTTGTTGATGCCAGAGGTCAGAGGAGAATGGCAGACTGGTTCGAGCTGTAGAAAGGCAACAGTGACTCAATCACCACCCGTTACAACCAAGGTAGGCAGAAGAGCATCTCTGAACGCACAGTACGTCGAACTTTGAGGCAGATGGGCTACAGCCAGCAGAAACCACACCGGGTGCCACCTCCTTTCAGCTAAGAACGGAAACTGAGGCTACAATTTGCCAAGCCATCGGAATGGCAGTATAAATTGGAAAAACGTTGCCTGGTCTGATGAGTCTCGATTTCTGCTGCGCAACATTCGGATGGTGAGGTCAGAATTTGGCGTCAACAACATGAAAGCATGGATCCATCCTCCTTGTATCAACGATTCAGGCTGGTGGTGGTGTGTCATGGTGTGGGGAATTTTCTTTCGGCACCTTTGGGCCCCTTGGTACCAATTGAGCATCGTTGCAATGCCACAGCCTACCTGAGTTATTGTTTGCTGACCATGTCCATCCCTTTATGACCACAATGTAGCCAACATCTGATGGCTACTTTCAGCAGGATAATGCGCCATGTCATAAAGCTGGAATCATCTCAGACTGGTTTCTTGAACATGACAATGATTTCACTGTACTCAAATGGCCTCCACAGTCACCAGATCTCAATCCAATAGAGCATCTTTGGGATGTGGTGAACGGGAGATTCGCATCATGGATGTGCACCGACAAATCTGCGGCACGTGTGTGATGCCATCATTTCAATATGGACCAAAATCTCTGAGGAATGCTTCCAGCACCTTGTTGATCTATGCCACGAAGAATTGAGGCAATTCTAAGGCAAAAGGGGGTCCAACCCGTTACTAGCATGGTGACCTAATAAAGTGGCCGGTGAGTGTATATCCACTGAACTAATCTCCTACCCTTGGCAAATGGTTCCCAGTTTTACATTTCCACATACCATAGATTCAGATATCTTATGTACATCATGTCTAAGCACAGTCAGTTTGTGTTTTTTGCTTTTAATAATCTGGACCACAGGAGTGGTAAACAAAAATTACATATAACATACAGCCCTTTCTGGGGAGAAATGTGAAAAAACAATACTGTTGTTGGCTTTTAAAATTATTATTTTTTGCAGTATACATAGCACGGAATAAGTACAAGGCAGTCCCCGACTTGCGTCTACTGACTTGTGAACGACATAGTTGCAAATGGGATCTTGCATTCTTCATGTTACAACTCTGATGAAATCCCTGTTCGTGCAGCTGCTTCTTCCTGCAAGTGATTTATTGTTTCCTACTGCAGATCCTGCATCATAATCACTGTTTAGCAAGGACACTTGTGTTTTGACAAACAACCTCCTATGTTATCAGCGATCGGAGATGGCAACAGCTTGCACAGTAAACACAAACCACTGGTACTACAGATTGCTGTTTCCAAGAATGCTTGTGTAATCTCCTCCGTACAGTGTCTTGTGTAACTCGTGATAGAAGATGGTAGTGGCTTGGAGGAGAAACCGCAAGCTGCTGTATAAGAAGACCTGCATCTCTCCACAATGAGGAGCCAACAAGACTCACTGCAGATGTGACTGCCCCGAGGCAGCATGAAGTGAAGCTCACTGGGTCCACATAGTCGCTTGGTGAAGTACTGGGGTTTGCTATATGATGCGGTGTTCCACCAGCTGCTTGTTTCTTCCTGCTATCTGCACTTACAGGTAACCAAGGCACTTGTTCTGGTGACTTGCACGAGCTCCTTGGTTACCCACATCCCTGATCACAGCAACATGCAGGAAGAAAGAGCTGTTTGCTATCCCAGGTTAGGTTGGTGTTCACATTGCGTTTATGGATACACATAATCGGATATGCGAGTAAAGCACCCAACGTCTACACTTCTTGTATACATTGACAAATAGTGGCAGACAGAGGCATAGTTCTTGCCTCTGTCTGACCACTATTCCGCCCATACGCCAAAAATGCAGGATGGAAAACCACGCACGTCTTTTTCATCCTGCAGGACCAGTGACAACACAGGGGAAACCCCATTCATCAGCAGAATCCAATTTATAGCTGCTTCTGAGTGTACGTCCTTGGTACAGTCGTAGCGACTCATAGAATAAGAGAACATGATTATTAGGCTAACGATGAAACCAAAAAAAAAAGTTAAAAATCCAATACAAAATTGATGCTTTTCTACTCCTGACCTAAAAAAAAATGGTAACACTGGAAAAAGCTCTAATCCGAAATATGCCATCATATGGCCCCATTATGATTTTATAGCCTACAAAAGGGAAAATGAGGAAACTAAAATCCTGGCAACTGCAGGGCGCTCCTTCCCTTCGGGCCACATGTGGGGGCCTCTGTACTCGGAGAAATTGTAGAACAAATTGTATGTGGATTTTCTCTTTGGGAAATGTGTAAATTTTAGGGCTAAATGACCGTATAACCGTCAAAATTTGACCATCACATTACAATGAAGATCTGAAGGGGTTAACAATCTTCCTAAAATCTTTTTATGATAGTTTGAAAATGAGTTGGGTTATATAGGGGGTTTTGATGCTAATATGTAAAATTTCATTCAAAACCGTATTTATCCCCAAAATAGAAAATCTGAAAATCCGGAAAAGCGCTATTCGATTTGTAAGCCACGTGACATCAAAATAAATTATCCAGACATTTCAAAAATGATGAAAATGTAAAGTAGACAATGGGAAATGTTATTCAGCAATTTATTTAGGTGGTAAATCTATCTGCCTAAAAACACAATGATTAGAATTTCGAAAAATGGCAACATTTTTCAAAAAATTCACATTTTTTTTTTTTTTTTTTGTAAATTAACAAAACTTATCAGCCAAAATGTACCACTAAAAGAAGTACAACAGGTGGGAAAAACAATCTCATTATCGCTTTGATAGTAACAGTGACCAAAAGTTATAACCATATAAAGCGATGCAAGTCAGAATCCAAAAACAATTACATTGTTTCAACATCGCATTAAAGGGTTATCCGAGAGTAGACAATAAATTAGGGACAGGCTTTCAAAAAAATTAATAACGTGTGCTCACCTCCGCCATCATCCTGATGTCCTGGGCACCGCAGAAGCCCAGTAACTGTTTATTTGTTTGTTTGTTTTTTTTTTAACCCCTTACACTCTGCGCCATAGCTCTATGGGCAGAGGTATAAAGTGTATGAAGAGGGCTCACGGGCTGAGTCCTCTTCATACAGAGGTGGGGGTTTTGCATTTTGCAGAAAACCCCCAAAGGCCACGGGCGCCACCATCTTTATTACATCGCCGCGCCCCGAACGTCATCGGGGTGTGCGATCGGTTGCCATGGTAGCCTCGGGTCTTCTTTGACACGAGGCTACATGGCTCTGGAGATTCGTGACAATGAGCTAGTGGCCATTGTAGTATGACCTGCAAAAATGCCATATTGCATACAGAAGTATCGCAGTATTGGTAGACCCTAGATGGTATAATGGTATATGTGTAGACCCTAGATGGTCTAAGAAATAGTGGAAAAAAATGAAAAAAAAGTTTAAAATAAAAAAAAATAATAAAATATTAAAATTCAAATCACCCCCCTTTCCTTAGAAACTGAGATAAAACATAATAAACAGTAAAAATCACAAACATATAGGTATAGCTCGCCGCTTCCCAAAATTGCCCATCATCAAAATATAAAATGGTTACGGCGGCGGTGACCTCCGAGGGGAAAATGGCGCCCAATGTCCGAAATGTGACTTACACCTTTTTACATCACATAAAAATGAAATAAAAATGATCAATGTCGCACAGACCTAAAAATGGTAGCAATGAAAAACGTCGTTTCATTTAGCAAAAATGACACCTCCAACATCTCCGTGCGCCAAAGTATGAAAAAGTTATTAGCTTCAGAAGATGACAAAAAATGTTTTTCTTTTTGTACACATTTCGTTTAATTTTTGAAAATGTATTAAACACAAAACCTATATAAATTTGGTATCACCGCGATCGCACCGACCAAAGATAAGTAGGCGTGTTATTTGGAGCGAAGAGTGAAAGTCGTAAAAACTGAACCACGTGCGTTTTTTTTTTCAATTTTTCCACATTGGAATTTTTTTTCAGCTTCGCAGTACACGGCATGTTAAAATAAATAACATTACGGGAAAGTAAATTTGTCACACACAAAATAAGCCCTCACACAGGTCTGTACACGTAAAAATGAAAAAGTTATGGATTTTTGAAGTTGGAGATTGAGAAATGAGGGGAAAACCCCTGCGTCCTTAGGGGTTAAAAAAAAGCCTACCCTGGCCTGACCCAAATTTATTGCTACTCTTGGATAACTTCCTTAACAGTGTTAACACGTTACATCAATGTAATTAGGCAAATCTCTTCTCCGCTGTTGTGATTGTTTAGCATAGTTAACGCCACATGTTAATGCAACCTTCTAAATTTTTCCAAGATCTATCTATATCAATTCCAAGTGGTTTTCTAATACACTGCTTGCTTTTCGTTCTATTTGAAGAGTCATTTTTTTACTTCCTTGATAGAAATCCGTCCTTGCCATAGACATGCAGGTGCACGCGCCGTTATTTTATTAGGAGTAATTAGAGCCGTATGATAATAATGATGGAGTCTAATGATAAAGCTGCCCCTTCCCTTTCTGATAAACTAATCCCCAAACTATAATGATCACCCATGATCCATCCCAAACATAGGAGTTTAAATCATGTCCCCATACAGCACGCCCTGATATCACCACTAAATTTGGCTTAATGTGTTTTCGGTATTAGAAGACCCGGCCTCGCTGTCCTTTTTCATACCAATGCCTCGCCACACATCACTGTCACTCAAAATGTACACTCCGCGTATGAGGTCACGTGCGCGTCTCAGCTGGCCCACTGCCGCCTCATCCAAAATGGCCTCCACTCAGGATATGATGTGGCATAGCCGCGACTCCACTTCCGGTACAGCTCCTAGCCATGGCGAGTCCAGGTTGGAGCTGAATTTTGTGCGTCTTCTTTCTCGGTGCGAGGCATGGCATCTGAGCGGAGAGACCAGGGAGAGTGGAGGCTGGAAGAAGGTGAGAGGGATATACTGCAGTGTACCACCTCGCCCTGTCCCCTCTGGCAGCCCATATTGTAGTCAGGGATGAGTACTGCTATTACAAGGGATGTTTGCCATATAGTGATCTATCTGGAGAAGAGTTGTAGCACTGTGGTGTCCAGCACGATTAGTAGTTATACAGTTTGTCAGAAAAAGTTCAGGAACTTTCTAATAAAATATATTCAATTCATCACCCTTCTCAAGATCACATGCTTGATGTCCGTGAATGAGTACCAGGACAATGTCATCGAAAAAAAGATGTTGTGCTTAAATTAGACAAAAACAAACCTGTCCGATGGGGTAGATTTACTAGGGACAGAAATTGGTGTCTGTTTTCCAAATACGATGTTCGCACACTGGCTAGAATTACACGTTGTAAAATCCACCAAATTTACTAATGGTGTGTGGGCATTTGACATGCAAATTACTTTTCTGAATTGTACAACCCATGACACATGATTAGCATGTATATGATGTCATTGAGCTGTTAAACAGAAAGCAGTTCCACCAAAGCTATGTGACTGTGTCTAATGATCATAAATGTATCATGAAAATAGGCTATCGCTCTGCCAAACTCTGAATACTCCTTTAACAGATAACACATGTTATTTCATACTGACTTGTATGATCAAAAATGGAATTTAATTTTTGTCTGTAACCAACAAAAAATATACATTGATAAATTGAAAATAAAGAAAAAAAAAAAACATGGCCAGGCAACCTTATAATTCAGCGACCACTAGGAGGAGCTCAGTACATGTAAAATTACATGGCTCCGTTAAACTCAATAGTAGTGTGTATAACACTGTATGACATCATCTCCACCTGTGGTGGCTGCAGAGACTTCAAAGGCTTCAGTTTTAAAAAAGTCTTATAAAGGCAGAACGGTGGTGAGGGATGTATGGGACTGAGGATAGCCTTTTTTAAGCTAATCCTCACGTCCCCCCTTCTTTTTTAAAGAGAACCCTTCATGCAAAATAACCCCCCTAATCTAAATATATTTTCATAAACTGCCATTAGAGAGCATTGCCCTTATCCCTTCATTGTCCCTCCACTGTAAACCTAAGCAATGAGGTCCTAAAGCTATATGCAAATGACCTGTGTAATGTCCAATGAGTCATTAGCATATTCGAGCTGTCCAGCGTATTCATGAGTGGAGGCACAGCCACACCCCAAGTGCATGACTGACACCTTTATAATGGGTGAGGCTGTATATTGATGTGCTTCTGGTGCTGGTGGCCACGCCTTTGCAGTCTGTGTGTGTGTGTGTGTGTGTGTATAGGAGAGATTCAACAGCTCCAGGCAGTCATGTATAGCAGAACATGTCAGGTAGCTGATGTCTGTGTATTAGAAGGATGCAGCATGTCAGCAGATAAAGCACACACCCACAATGCTTTACTATACATTACACACAGACATGAGCAGGGGAGAAGAAGGGGAGGGGGACAGGAGTGACATCACTGCCTTTGACCATGTGACCAGCCTCATTTACAATATAAGAATAGATGATTTTATAATGATATATGTATGAATAAACTAGATAAAGGTTTGGATGGGATCCTTGTGAGCTGCCCCAACAGGTATAGTGACAGGACAATTAACAGAGACCTGATGACAGTGTCCTTAAAAATTTTTAATAGCCTAAATTTTATAAGCGTCACTGGGGCCCATTAGCCTTATGTCCCATCATCCACTTACCACCCCGATCTACCTTTATAGTAGAATCGTGGTGGTAGTTCCCTTTAAGGCTGCCGTGTGGTCACCACAGGCACAATTGTATACTGTTCTTATTCATATGGTGAGTTTGTCAGTGGCTTCTGAAGCTATATGACATGTGTGGAACAGTGGGTTACAGCTACCAACTTGTGGGCTTGCCCCTTGTTTACACCAGACTTGCATATAAATGCAGAGTGATAAAACGATTGCACTTCTTCTGACTCCCGTCTGCAAGGGTCATAGATTAGTGATTTGTTATTCTTTGTCCATTAATTATATTTTCTGTAATGAGTTACAGATTTCTACTTGGTTTACATGCTTATAACTAGAGATAGCGGACCCTGGACACTTGCCAGATTTGCAGCCAATCAGGCAAATTGATCTACATATCAACTAGCATGGCTATGATTGGCCAAGTGGGACGCCCAATTTGCCGTATTGGGTATAAGGCTGCCAATCCGGCAATGTGTCCAGTCACTCAGTCGAATGTGAACATTGAGGCATTAATCTCTACTTATACTCGATACATATTATTTGGGAAGAAATGTGCCCCCTGCCAAGTACAACTTGTTTGAACACTTTTTCCTTCTTGCATTTTGTCCAGGCTCTGGAAGAAATGCTTGCTTCCATTAAAAGGGACATCAGGTATGTGAAAGCATCATTTCATGCACTTTCTTATTTGTATTTTATTAGCACTGCTTGGTACACAATGTAAGAGGTTAAATATGCACATCCGCAAATAGGGGAAGTTTAAAACTGCAACAGGACCTGCTCTACAATTTGCGGAGTGGGCCTGGCTGGTCACTGTGTGGTGAGACATGACTGCCTCGCCACAATGTGTCTATGCATAATTGAGTCAATATGCCATGAGTAACCCATTTGTTAGCAAGCCACCGGCACAAGATCCAGCTGGTGTGCATGAGGACTTTCTTGTCAAGGCCTAGAATGTTCTGGTCCTTGGCAGATAAGGATGACACTTCTCATCTTGGACCAGTTGCAGTGATCCTCATTTGGTGACACTGTCAGTCAGTCAATAAAACTGACCATCACAGCTAAGAGGGATTACAGTGTTTGCACTGCTATTTGGCCACAAACTAGAGTTCTTGCCAACATATTTCTCTCACGCTGCAAGGATTCTTATCCATTGCACTTTGCTTGGTCCTGTGGAATCTCACATGCACACAGGTCCATTTCCACAGGCTAACACGGTATAGTACAGCTGACCTAAGACATAGCTCACTAATACTTTGTAGAAACCTTTGTAGAAAGCTTTGTATCTTTTCACTGCAGTTTTAAGGAAGGATCTTTACGTTGTAGGATAGGTTCTCAGAGCCACAGTGTTGATTCAAACTATACAACAGTGATGCTTGACATGGATAGGAGGAGAAGAGGGAAATACATTAAGAAAAAGACAGAAACAAGCAAAAAAAGAAAAGAAAGAAAGATATACTGTGATCTTTAGTATAGGGCATTGCTGCAAGAATCAGCATCGCATTATTAGCCTGGGCTGGGCCAGAGGACTATTAACCCAGTACAACAACGCATTGAAAGGGGGAGAGAAGGGAAAAAGGAAAAGGAGGGGGGAGGACAACATTGTCAGGAGTCCACCTGGTCCTAAGAGATCCTTTGGTTGAAGGCACAACTCTATCAACACGATTACAACCACTTTGCAGAACTGCAAAGACCTGTAGCATAACCACAGGAATTTTTCCAGATGGAGGTCCAGTTGATGTCCCTCGCACATATATATTATACGGGGTGTATCCAGCACGTGGTAGGTATTCCAATTACGTCATTGTACTAAACTCCTGTATAACGAATATTTCAAATATTGGTCTAGATGTATTTTACTTATAGTGGCTAGAGATTGCACTAATCAGAAGAAACTGTCTGGTCTCTGTTTCTCCTTTTTTATTCTCCTGTTTTCAATTTGAGTTAATTTTATAGGTAACTGAATCAGGTCATGCCATATTTTTGAGCAATTTAGAGACATTTTAGGGCAAATGACAAGGTACAATTGACCCATACTTGCTTTCCATTCATAGCCTAAAAAGTAGCAAAGAAGCAAAACCATGTGGAAACTTACACCACAAAAAAAACACACAGACTGAGATACATAAGAACACACGTGTGCTGACAGCAGACACTTTCTAAGAGCAGCAGATATACATTGATACATGTGCCTAGTGATTTGTATAGTAAAGAGCCAGTCCATTTCCTAAAAAGCTGGAAATGGTAGGAAAAGGCCAAGGTGTATAGTAACTTGACTCAGCGTAGTTCATAGATCGGTAAAGGTTCAACAGGCGATTGGAGCTAGTAACTGGAGATGAAAGTGGAGAGTCGACAAGGGGAAACATTGGCTTGTCTCCTCTGATGATTTAACAGGGTGTGGGTCTTGTCCTGAGGGGAGAAGTGATTTTAAGGAAAACCCCTACCTGTAGCGGATCTGGTTTGTAGCTATGTGCATAGGCATTGGGAAGGAGAAAGTTGTGGATGACAGATTCTGATTTGATCTGCAGAAGTTGCAGGTAAGGGCTAATGAACTTTGTCTACAGCATTTAATCTCCTGAATGAGTGGCAGTCATTGTAGGTGAACCCACCATTCAGGAAGGCTGGCAAATGTTTCTCAGATACTATGCTTTTTTGCATGTAGGTTCTCACCTGCATGCAACAACGCAGCAGATTGTGGCCACAGAAAAGCTTTGCTGTACTCAAGACACTTATACAAATATATGTCTCCAGTGCACAGTTGAACACAACACTACAAGAGGCAAACCAAAATGTAGTTATTATTG
Source organism: Engystomops pustulosus (assembly GCA_019512145.1). Taxonomy (NCBI): domain Eukaryota; kingdom Metazoa; phylum Chordata; class Amphibia; order Anura; family Leptodactylidae; genus Engystomops; species Engystomops pustulosus. The sequence goes on from CM033641.1 coordinate 158,788,538, forward strand.
TGCAATATTCACATTCATTCTCAGGATGTATTTTTCACAAATATTTTTAGATTCTGAAAATTGCTAGTTTCCCAAAATTTTGCTAAATTCACTTTTTTAACAAAGTATAGACCTAAGTTTTCTATAACAAAATTTATTTCGAAATCACATAGATAAGATAAAGCATTGTAGAATTCCATCAGGCTGTGTCAAGATACTTTTGTGATGTGTGGGGGTGTTATATTAGGTAATGTACCAATTCGTCTATTAAAAGTTTCGTCACCACTTTCTAGAAATGTAAAGTAAAAGTTCCCATTTTATGAAAGGAATGGCAGCCGATGATGTTAAACACGTTTCTGAACCAAGGGCTTTACTTACCACAGCTGTAGATCTCAGCGTTGCCAGGGATAAATAACTGCTCTTAGCTACAACAAAATAAATGGGTTAACGAAAAATAATTTATACGTATAAATAGACTCTTGCGACAGTCTCTTTCAGTGACTGCCGTTCGCCGGCATCTCTTTCAGTGACTGCCTGTCGCCGGCAGTCTCTTTCAGTGACTGCCAGTGACTGCCTGTCGCGGCAGTCCTCTATAAGTGACTACTGCGTGTCGCCGGTAGTCTCTTTCAGTGACTGTCTCTGTCACTTTGTCATGGGGAAATGTCAGAAGTGTCTGAAGCAGAACTGCTCAAGTTCCTTTTGCACAGCTGTTTACAACATTACAGCTGATCTCTCATTGGTTTCTATGGGTAACTGTTAAGTTATATTTCAGACATTTCTGATAAATCTCCCCCTATCTCTGTATGCCATCCATCATACCTCACCCCCTAAGATTCTTCTACTCATTACCAATAGTAACCAATCAGAGCTCAAATTAATGACCTGTGGCAGAATAGCAGCCAATCACGTCCAGCTTCCAACTGCCACAGCGCAGACAATGGCTTCCGTATATGGTGGGTAATAAGCGTATTTTGGAAAGCGTGGGGTGAAAATTTCATCTCAAACCATGGTCTACGGCGTTCCCTGAGTCACAGGCAACACCTCTGCAAAATTTGTGACTGTAAATGTGACGATGCAGATTCCTTTAGCGGACGTATATATAGACAACACACATACAGCTTTATATATTAGATATCAATAAAGCAGTGCAGAGCTGTTAGCGGAATAGTGTATATTGGTTATTACCTAATATCCTTCCCCCTACACATTACATATACTTGAAGTAAAATGGCCAGTCCCTTTAAGGCGTGATGGCTAACCTATGGCACTGGTGCCAGAGGTGGCACTCGGAGCCCTTTCTGTGGGCACTCAGCCATCACCAGAGATGACCCATGTATATTCCTGCAGTCCCAGACAGCCAGGACTTGCTGTGCACAGAGGTGTTTTAAAGTGACAGCTCAACCTGAGACTGTTCTGCTTTATGATGTCCTCAGTGCTGGTATCAATGAAACTGTGACAGAGAAGGAGATAAATCACAAAATAAATTTCTGGGTGGGCACTTTGCAATAAATAAGCGGGTCTTTGTTGTAGTTTGGGCACCGACCTCTAAAAGTTTGCCATCACTGCTTTAAGGTGTTAAACTATGGCAGAGCAGGTTTACAGACCAGTATGGCTAAACTTGCCTACCCTATAAGGCATAATAAGAGTGGCTGCTAGAGAATCCCTTGCATGCATGCTTCACTTCTCTGGTAATGCCAAAGCAAGCCCAGGTCACCTCACTGTGGGGTTTGTTTGAGGACAAAGATCCCAAACGGCACAATTCAGTAAAATATATGCATGTTTTCTAATGGCAGTAAAACTGAGATGAAAGATGTGTTTCCTCTGCAATGTTTTTCTAGTAGAAACTTGGTATTTGCCAACACAACTTGTGAAGTTTACTATGAGGATGTTGTGGTTATGTAAAATGCATTGGCACACATAGGTTACACTTGACTTGCTTTTAATAGTTGCAAGCAAAATATTAACTTGCTTTGAACTAAACTTGTTTGTGTGTTTTTATTTTATATATTTTATGGGCTACTTTTATCAAATTCCCATGTACACAGTTATAAAATACATTCTACTTTGCTTCACACTATAATCATTTCTCACATACCAATATGTAATAATTAATTCAATGATCTTTCAAGGTATCCTGTGCAGCTATACTATAAAGTATATTCCTAATGTAAACCTTGATATGTTTGCAAAAAAAGCGCATCAATGGGCGAGTGATCCTCTTCATGACCAACCCTTTTTCTAACTTTGCATTTGCATTTACTGCATTCCAAAAGCTTTTTCCTATTTGTATGCATTATAGTCAAATCAAGATTAAACTGTGGGACCTGCCACATGAGGGCTCTCGATTTTCCTACTTTCATTAATTTCAAATATAGCGCAAGACTCTTTGTTTCTATCTGAAATAATATCTGAATATCTAAAGCAATTTTATCAAGTTTTTTTTTGTGTGAAAAGCATCTAAACCTAACAAAAAAGTCTGTTTGGCCTTACAGCTGGTCTGCTTGCTATAAGTACCAGTACCTATTTCTTCACTATAGTCATGAGTTTGCAGGAACTGAAGGTTGGTCATATGCTGTCTCATAGTCTACATCTGCTTGATCAGAGTTTTACTTTTTTGACAAAAAGAATACATGGCATAGCCTAAATCTACTGTACATCACTATTCACCAGTTTATCAATTTCAGTGCAAGGACAAAGCAATGTTTCTATGTTAAAGGAACCTTCACCACATATGCACATATACAGCCAGCCCAATTCCCTTAGAACTTTGTTCACTTACTGACACTCTTCTTTTAGTTAATTGTTTACTTACATACACAGAAATCGCCTTTTATCTTATATTAACTGCATCGGAGGGTGTGTGTCCTGCCCGCAGGATCCTCCCATCTAATCCCTCCCCCATGCCTTAGCCTCCTTACTGGTCACAGTTCATGTCATGTGACAGAGTGACATCATTCAGGTACCATAGACTCTTAATAATAACAAACTGTCCCCATGCATGTATCTGACACATGAAGTCACAGCAGCCTCCATGGACTTCTAATCACACCTTCCATCCTCCATGGAGGCTGCTGTGATTTCATGTAATCACATACGGTGTACAGTTTTCTATCTAAGACGACTTAAGGAAATGCATGATGTCACTGGTCACATGTTTGAATATACAAAACAGGCACTGGTAAAAAGATTGACACATATTTCCATCTGTACAAACAGAGTTGTCTGTAGTTGATTATTACAACCAGTCAAGACAATCTCCTGCAGTTCAAACCGAGCATCAGTATGGGGAAGGAAGTTGATTTGAGTGCCTTTGAACGTGGCATGGTTGTTGGTGCCAGAAGGGCTGGTCTGAGTATTTCAGAAACTGATGATCTACTGGGATTTTCACGCACACCTCTCTAGGGTTACAGAGAAGGTCCGAAAAAGAAAAAACATCAGTGAGCGGCAGTTCAGTGGGCGGAAATGCCTTGTTGATGCCAGGGTCAGAGGAGAATGGGCAGACTGGTTCGAGTGATAGAAAGGCAACAGTGACTCCAATCACCACCCGTTACAACCAAGGTAGGCAGAAGAGCATCTCTACGCACAGTACGTCGAACTTTGAGGCAGATGGGCTACAGCAGCGAAGACCACACCGGGTGCCACTCCTTTCAGCTAGAACCGAAACTGGGCTACAATTTGCACAAGCTCATCGGAATTGACAGTAGATAGAAGATGGAAAAACGTTGCCTGGTCTGATGAGTCTCGATTCTCTGCTGCACATTCGGATGGTAGGGTCAGAATTTGGCGTCAACAACATGAAAGCATGGATCCATCCTCCTTGTATCACGATTCAGGCTGGTGGTGGTGGGTGTCATGTGTGTGGGAATATTTTCTTGGCACTCTTTGGGCCCCTTGGTACCATTGAGCATCGTTGCAGCCACAGCCTACCTGAGTATTGTTGCTGACCATGTCCATCCCTTATGACCACATGTACCAACATGATGGCTACTTTCAGCAGGTAATGCGCCATGTCATAAGCGGAATCATCTCAGACTGGTTTCTTGAACATGACAATGAGTTCACTGTACTCAAATGGCCTCCACAGTCACCAGATTCCAACAATAGAGCATCTTTGGGATGTGGTGGAACGGGAGATTCGCATCAGGATGTGCAGCCGACAAATCTCGGCAACGTGTGTGATGCCATCATGGCATATGGACCAAATCTCTGAGGAATGCTTCAGCACCTTGTGAATCTATGCCACGAAGAATTGAGGCAATTCTGAAGGCAAAAGGGGGTCCAACCCGTTACTAGCATGGTGTACCTAATAAAGTGGCCGGTGAGTGTATATCCACTTGAACTAATCTCCTACCCTTGGCAAATGGTTCCCAGTTTTACATTTCCACATACCATAAGATATTCAGATATCTTATGTACATCATGTCTAAGCACAGTCAGTTTGTGTTTTTTGCTTTTAATAATCTGGACCACAGGGAGTGGTAAAAAAATTACATATAACATACAGCCCTTTCTGGGGAGAAATGTGAAAAAACAATACTGTTGTTGGCTTTTAAAATTATTAATTTTGCAGTATACATAGCACGGAATAAGTACAGGCAGTCCCCGACTTGCGTCGTACTGACTTGTGAACGACATAGTTGCAAATGGAATCTTGCAATTCTTCATGTTACAACTCTGATGAAATCCCTGTTCGTGCAGCTGCTTCTTCCTGCAAGATGATTTATGTTTCCTACTGCAGATCGCTGCCATCATAGATCACTGGTTAGCAAGGACACTTGTGTGATTTGACAAACAAGCCTCCTATGTTATCAGCGATCGGAGATGGCAACAGCTTGCACAAGTAAACACAAACCACTGGTATCACAGATTGCTGGTTTCCAAGAATGCTTGTGTAATCTCCTCCGTACAAGTGTCTTGTGTAACTCGTGATAGAAGATGGTAGTGGCTTGGAGGAGAAACCGCAAGCTGCTGTATAGAAAGAGCTGTATAGAAAGACCTGCATCTCTCCACAATGAGGAGCCAACAAGACTCACTGCAGATGTGACTGCACCGAGGCAGCATGAAGTGAAGCTCACTGGGTCCCACATAGTCGCTTGGCTGAAGTACTGGGGTTTGCTATATGATGCGGTGTTCCACCAGCTGCTTGTTTCTTCCTGCTATCTGCACTTACAGGTAACCAAGGGCACTTGTGCTGGTGAGCTTGCACGAGCATCCTTGGTTACCCACAATCTCTGATCACAGCAACATGCAGGAAGAAACGAGCTGTTGCTATCCCAGGTTAGGTTGGTGTTCACATTGCGTTTTATGGATACACTAATCGGATATGCGAGTAAAGCACCCAACGTCTACACTTCTTGTATACATTGACAAATAGTGGCAGACAGAGGCATAGTTCTTGCCTCTGTCTGACCACTATTCCGCCCATACGCCAAAAAATGCAGGATGGAAAACCACAGCACGTCTTTTCATCCTGCAGGACAGTGACAACACAGGGGAACACCCCATTCATCAGCAGAATCCAATTTATAGCTGCTTCTGATGTACAGTCCTTGGTACAGTCGTATCGACTCATAGAATAAAGAGAACATGATTATTAGGCTATACGATGAACACCAAAAAAAAAAGTTAAAAATCCAATACAAAATTGATGCTTTTCTACTCCTGACCTAAAAAAAAATGGTAACACTGGAAAAAGCATCTAATCCAGAAATATGCCATCATATGGCCCCATTATGATTTTATAGCCTACAAAAGGGGAAAATGAGGAAACTAAAATCCTGGCAACTGCAGGGCGCTCCTTCCCTTCTGGGCCACATGTGGGGGGCCTCTGTACTCGGGAGAAATTGTAGAACAAATTGTATGGTGGATTTTCTCTTTTGGAAATGTGTAAATTTTAGGGCTAAATGACCGTATAACCGTCAAAATTTGACCATTCAATTACAATGAAGATCTGAAGGGGTTAACAATCTTCCTAAAATCTTTTTATGATAGTTTGAAAATGAGTTGGTTATATAGGGGGTTTTGATGCTAAATATGTAAAATTTCATTCAAAACCGTATTTATCCCCAAAATAGAAAATTCAGAAAATCCGGAAAAGCGATATTCGATTTGTAAGCCACGTGACATCAAAATAAATTATCCAGACATTTCAAAAATGATGAAAATGTAAAGTAGACAAATGGGAAATGTTATTCAGCAAGTTATTTAGGTGGTAAATCTATCTGCCTAAAAACACAATGATTTAGAATTTCGAAAAATGGCACATTTTTCAAAAAATTCACATTTTTTTTTTTTTTTGTAAATTAACACAAAACTTATCAGCCAAAATGTACCACTAAAATGAAGTACAACATGTGGGGAAAAAACAATCTCATTATCGCTTTGATAAGTAACAGTGACCAAAAGTTATAACCATATAAAGCGATGCAAGTCAGAATCCAAAAACAATTACATTGTTGTCAACATCGCATTAAAGGGGTTATCCGAGAGTAGCAATAAATTAGGGACAGGCTTTTCAAAAAAAATTAATAAACGTGTGCTCACCTCCGCCATCACTCCTGATGTCCTGGAGCACCGCAGAAGCCCAGTACATGTTTATTTGTTTGTTTGTTTTTTTTTTTAACCCCTTAACACTCTGCGCCATAGCTCTATGGCGCAGAGGTATAAGGAGTGTATGAAGAGGGCTCACGGGCTGAGTCCTCTTCATACAGAGGTGGGGGTTTTTGCATTTTGCAGAAAACCCCCAAAGGCGCACGGGCGCCACCATCTTTATTACGATCGCCGCGCCCCCGAACGTCATCGGGGGGGTGGCGATCGGTTGCCATGGTAGCCTCGGGTCTTCTTTTGACACGAGGCTACATGGCATCTGGAGATTCGTGACAATGAGCTAGTGGCTCATTGTAATGTATGACCTGCAAAAATGCCATATATTGCAATACAGAAGTATCGCAGTATATGGTAGACCCTAGATGGTATATGGTATATGGTAGACCCTAGATGGTCTAAGAAATAGTGGAAAAAAAATGAAAAAAAAAGTTTAAAAAATAAAAAAAAAATAATAAAATATTAAAAATTCAAATCACCCCCCTTTCCCTAGAACTGAGATAAAACATAATAAACAGTAAAAATCACAAACATATTAGGTATCGCCGCTTCCCAAAATGCCCGATCTATCAAAATATAAAAATGGTTACGGGCGGCGGTGACCTCCGAGGCGGGAAATGGCGCCCAAATGTCCGAAATGTGACTTACACCTTTTTACATCACATAAAAAATGAAATAAAAAAATGATCAAAATGTCGCACAGACCTAAAAATGATAGCAATGAAAAACGTCGTTTCATTTCGCAAAAAATGACACCTCACACATCTCCGTGCGCCAAAGTATGAAAAAGTTATTAGCTTCAGAAGATGACAAAAAATGTTTTTCCTTTTTTGTACACATTCGTTTAATTTTTGAAAATGTATTAAAACACAAAACCTATATAAATTTGGTATCACCGCGATCGCACCGAACCAAAGAATAAAGTAGGCGTGTTATTTGGAGCGAAGAGTGAAAGTCGTAAAAACTGAGACCACGTGCGTTTTTTTTTTCAATTTTTCCACATTTGGAATTTTTTTTCAGCTTCGCAGTACACGGCATGTTAAAATAAATAACATTACGGGAAAGTAAAATTTGTCACACACAAAATAAGCCCTCACACAGGTCTGTACACGTAAAAATGAAAAAGTTATGGATTTTTGAAGTTGGAGAGTGAGAAATGAGGGGAAAAACCCTGCGTCCTTAAGGGGTTAAAAAAAAGCCTACCCTGGCCTGACCCAAATTTATTGCTACTCTTGGATAACTTCCTTAACAGTGTTAACACGTTACATCAATGTAATTAGGCAAATCTCTTCTCCGCTGTTGTGATATGTTTAGCATATGTTAACGCCACATGTTAATGCAACCTTCTAAATTTTTCCAATATACTATCTATATCAATTCCAAGTGGTTTTCTAGATCACTGCTTGCTTTCGTTCTATTTGAAGAGTCATTTGTTTACTTCCAGTGGATAGAAATCCGTCCTTGCCATAGACATGCAGGTGCACGCGCCGTTATTATTATTAGGAGTAATTAGAGCCGTATGATAATAATGATGGAGTCTAATGATAAAGCTGCCCCGTCCCTTTCTGATAAACTAATCCCCAAACTATAATGATCACCCATGATCCATCCCAAACATAGGAGTTTAAATCATGTCCCCAATACAGCACGCCCTGATATCACCACTAAATTTGGCTTAATGTGTTTCTGTATTAGAAGACCGGCCTCGCTGTCCTTTTTCATACCAATGCCTCGCCCACCATCACTGTCACTCAAAATGTACACTCCGCGTATGAGGTCACGTGCGCGTCTCAGCTGGCCCACTGCCGCCTCATCCAAGATGGCCTCCACGTCAGGATATGATGTGGCATAGCCGCGACTCCACTTCCGGTACAGCTCCTAGCCATGGCGAAGTCCAGGTTGGAGCTGAATTTTGTGCGTCTTCTGTCTCGGTGCGAGGCCATGGCATCTGAGCGGAGAGACCAGGGAGAGTGGAGGCTGGAGAAGGTGAGAGGGGATATACTGCAGTGTACCACCTCGCCCCTGTCCCCTCTGCAGCCCATTATTGTAGTCTGGGATGAGGACTTGCTATTAACAAGGGATGTTTGCCATATAGTGATCTATCCTGGAGAAGAGTTGTAGCACTGTGGTGTCCAGCACGATTAGTAGTTATACAGTTTGTCAGAAAAAGTTCAGGAACTTTCTAATAAAATATATTTCAATTCATCACCCTTCTCAAGATCAATGCTTGATGTCCGTGAATGAGTACCAGGACAGATGTCATCGAAAAAAGATGTTGTGCTTAAATTAGACAAAAACAAACCTGTCCGATGGGGTAGATTTACTAGGGACAGAAATTTGGTGTCTGTTTCCAAATACAGATGTTCGCACACTGCTAGAATTACACGTTGTAAAATCCACCAAATTTACTAATGGTGTGTGGGCATTTGACATGCAAATTACTTTTCTGAATTGTACAACCCATGACACATGATTAGCATGTATATGATGTCATTGAGCTGTTAAACAGAAAGCAGGTCCACCAAAGCTATGTGACTGTGTCTAATGATCATAAAATGTGATCATGAGAATAGGCTATCGCTCTGCCAAACTCTGAATACTCCTTTAACAGATAACACATGTTATTTCATACTGACTTGTATGATCAAAAAAGTGGAATTTAATTTTTCTGTAGACCAGACAAAAATCATATATACATTGATAAATTGAAAATAAAGAAAAAAAAAAAACATGGCCAGGCTAACCTTATAAATTCAGCGACCACTAGGAGGAGCTCAGTACATGTAAAATTACATGGCTTCCGTTAAACTCAATAGTAGTGTGTATAACACTGTATGACATCATCTCCACCTTGTGGTGGCTGCAGGGACCTTCAAAGGCTTCAGTTTAAAAAGTCTTATAAAGGCAGAACGGGTGGTAGGTGGATGTATGGGACGTGAGGATAGCCCTTTTTAGAGCTAATCCTCACGTCCCCGCTTTCTTTTTAAAGAGAACCCGTCATGCAAAATAACCCCCCTAATCTAAATATATTTTCATAAACTGCCATTAGAGAGCATTGCCCTTATCCCTTCATTGTCCCTCCACTGTAAACCTAAGCAATGAGGTCCTAAAGCTATATGCAAATGACCTGTGTAATGTCCAATGAGTCATTAGCATATTCGAGCTGTCCAGCTTATTCATGAGTGGGAGGCACAGCCACACCCCAAGTGCATGACTGACAGCCTGTATAATGGTGTGAGGCTGTATATTGATGTGCTTCCTGGTGCTGGTGGCCACGCCTCTTGCAGTCTGTGTGTGTGTGTGTGTGTGTGTGTGTGTGTATAGGAGAGATACAACAGCTCCAGGCAGTCATGTTATAGCAGAACATGTCAGGTAGCTGATGTCTGTGTATTAGAAGGATGCAGCATGTCAGCAGATAAAGCACACACACCAGCAATGCTTTACTATACATTACACACAGACATGAGCAGGGGGAGAAGAGGGGAGGGGGAACAGGAGTGACATCACTGCCTTTGACCATGTGACCAGCCTCATTTACATAATAAAGAATAGATGATTTTATAATGATTAATGTATGAAATAACTAGATAAAGGTTTGGATGGGATCCTTGTGAGCTGCCCCAACAGGTAGTAGTGACAGGACAAGTAACAGACCTGATGACAGGTGTCCTTTAAAAATTTTTAATAGCCTAAATTTTATAAAGCGTCTACTGGGGCCCAGTAGCCTTATGTCCCATGCATCCACTTACCACCCGATCTACCTTTATAGGTAGAATCGTGGTGGTAGGTTCCCTTTAAGGCTGCCGTGTGGTCACCACAGGCACAATGGTAGATACGTGGTCTTATTCATATGGTGAGTTTGTCAGTGCTTCTGAAGCTATATGACATGTGTGGAACAGTGGGTTACAGCTACCAACTGATGGGGCAATGTGCCCCTTGTTTACAACAGACTTGCATATAAATGCAAGAGTGATAAAAACGATTGCACTTCTTCTGACTCCCGTCTGCAAGGGTCATAGATTATGTGAATTTGTTATTCTTTGTCCATTAATATATATTTTCTGTAATGAGTTACAGATGTTCTACTTGGTTTACATGCTTATAACTAGAGATAAGCGGACCCTGGACACATTGCCAGATTTGCAGCCAATCAGGCAAATTGATCTACATCAACTAGCATGGCTATGATTGGCCAAGTGGGACGCCCAATTTGCCGTATTGGGTATAAGGCTGCCAATCCGGCAATGTGTCCAGGTCACTCAGTCGAATGTGAACATTGAGGCAATTAATCTCTACTTATGACTCGATACATATTATTTGGGAAGAAATGTGAGCCCTGCCAAGTACAACTTGTTTGAACACTTTTTCCTTCTTGCAGTTTGTCAGAGCTCTGGAAGAAATGCTTGCTTCCATTAAAAAGGACATCAGGTATGTGAAAGCATCATTTGCATGCACTTTCTTATTTGTATGTTATTAGACTGCTGGTGGTACACAATGTAATGAGGTATAAATATGCACATCCGCAAATAAGGGAAAGTTTAACTGCAACAGGACCTGCTCTACAATTTGCGGAGTGGGCCTGGCTTGGTCACGGTGTGGTGAGACATGACTGCCTCGCCACAATGTGTCTATGCATAATTGAAGTCAATGATGGCCATGAGCTACCCGCAATTTGTGTAGCAAGCTCACGGCACAAGATCCAGCTGTGTGCATGAGGACTTTCTTGTCAAGGCCTAGAATGTTCTGGTCCTTGGCAGATAAGGATGAACATTCTCATCTTGGACCAGTTGCAGTGATCCTCATTTGGTGATCACTGTCAAGTCAGTCAAATAAAACTGACCAATCACAGCTGAAGAGGGATTACAGTGTTTGCACTGCTATTTGGCCAGCAAACTAGGAGTTCTTGCAACATATTTCTCTCAGCTGCAAGGATTCTTATCCATTGCACTGTGTTTTGGTCCGTGGAATCTCACATGCACACAGGTCCATTTCCACAGGCTGAACACGGTATAGTACAGCTGACCTAAGACATAGCTCAAATACTTTTGTAGAAACCTTTGTAGAAAGCTTTGTATCTTTTCACTGCAGTTTTAAGGATAGGATCTTTACGTTGTAGGATAGGTTCTTCAGAGCCACAGTGTTGAGTCAAAATACTATACAACAGTGATGCTTGACATGGATAGGAGGAGAAGAGGGAAATACATTAAGAAAAAGACAGAAACAAGCAAAAAAAGAAAGAAAAGATATACTGTGAGCTTTAGGTATAGGGCATTGCTGCAAGAATCAGCATCGCATTAATTAGCCTGGGCTGGGCCAGAGGACTATTAACCCAGTACAACAACGCATTGAAAGGGGGAGAGAAGGGAAAAAGGGGAAGGAGGGGGGAGGACAACATTGTCAGGAGTCCACCTAGGGTCCTAAGAGATCCTTTGGTTGAAGGCACAACTCTATCAAACACGATTACAACCACTTTGCAGAACCTGCAAAGACCCTGTAGCATAACCACAGGAATGTTTCCAGATGGAAGGTCCAGTTGATGTCCCTCGCACATATATATTATACGGTGTGTATCCAGCACTGTGGTAGGTATTCCAATTACGTCATTGTACTAAACTGCCTGTATAACGAATATTTCAAATATTGGTGCTAGATGTATTTTACTTATAGTGGCTAGAGATTGCACTAATCAGAAGAAACTGTCTGGTCTCTGTTTCTCCTTTTTTATAATCTCCTGTTTTCAATTTGAGAGTTAATTTTATAGGTAACTGAATCAGGTCATGCCATATTTTTGAGCAATTTAGAGACATTTTAGGTGCAAATGACAAGGTACAATTGACCCATACTTGCTTCCATTCATAAGCCTAAAAAGTAGCAAAAGAAGCAAAACCATGTGGAAACTTACACCACAAAAAAAACAAAACACAGACTGAGATACATAAGAACACACGTGTGCTGACAGCAGACAACTTTCTAAAGAAGCAGCAGATATACATTGATACATGTGCCCTAGTGTATTGTATAGTAAGAGCCAGTCCATTTCCTAAAAAGCTGGAAATGGTAGGAAAAGGCCAAGGTGTATAGTACTTGACATCAGCGTAGGTTCATAGATCGGTAAAGGTTCAACAGGCGATGGAGCTAGTAACTGGAGATGAAAGTGGAGAGTCGACAAGGGGGAAACATTGGCTTGTCTCCTCTGATGATTTAACAGGGTGTGGGTCTTGTCCTGATGGGAGAAAGTGAATTTAAGGAAAACCCCTACCTGTAGCGGATCTGGTTTGTAGCTATGTGCATAGCAGTGGTAGAAGGAGAAAGTTGTGGAATGACAGATTCTGATTTGATCTGCAGAAGTTGCAGGTAAGGGCTAATGAACTTTGTCTACAGCATTTAATCTCCTGAATGAGTGGCAGTCAATTGTAGGTGAACCACCAATTCAGGAAGGCTGCAAATGTTCTCAGCATCCTATAGCTTGTTGCATGTAGGTTCTCAACCTGCATGCAACAACGCAGCAGATTGTGGCCACAGAAAAGCTTTTGCTGTACTCAAGACACTTATTACAAATATATGTCTCCAGTGCACAAGTTGAACACAACACTACAAGAAAGGCAAACACAAAATGTAGTTATTATTGTGCAATATTCACTTCATTCTTCAAGGGATGTATTTTTCACAAATATTTTAGATTCTGAAAATTGCTAGTTTTCCCAAAATTTTGCTAAATTCACGTTTTTACAAAAGTATAGACCTAAGTTTTCTATAACAAAATTTATTTCGAAATCACATAGATAAGATAAAGCATTGTAGAATTCCATCAGGCTGTGTCAAGATACTTTTTGTGATGTGTGGGGGTGGTATATTAGGTAATGTACCAATTCGTCTATTAAAAGTTCTGCACCACTTTCTAGAAATGTAAAGTAAAAGTTCCCATTTTATTGAAAGGAATGGCAGCCGATGATGTTAAACACGTTTCTGAACCAAGGGCTTTACTTAACACTAGCTGTAGATCTCAGCGTTGCCAGGGATAGTAAATAACTGCTCTTAGCTACAACAAAATAGAATGGGTTAACGAAAAATAATTTATACGTATAAATAGACTCTTGCCGACAGTCTCTTTCAGTGACTGCCTGTCGCCGGCAGTCTCTTTCAGTGACTGCCTGTCGCCGGCAGTCTCTTTCAGTGACTGCCTGTCGCCGGCAGTCTCTTATAGTGACTGCGTGTCGCCGGTAGTCTCTTTCAGTGACTGTCTCTGTCACTTTGTCTATGGGGGAAATGTCAGAAGTGTCTGAGAGCAGAACTGCTCAAGTTTCCTTTTTGCACAGCTGTTTACAACATTACAGCTGATCTCTCATTGGTTTCTATGGGTAACTGTTAAAGTTATATTTCAGACATTTCTGATAAATCTCCCCCTATCTCTGTATGCCCATCCATCATACCTCACACCTAAGATGTCTTCTACTCATTACCAATAGTAACCAATCAGAGCTCAAATTAATGACCTGTGGCAGAATAGCAGCCAATCACGGTCCAGCTTCCAACTGCCACAGCAGCAGACAATGGCTTCCGTATATGGTGGGTAATAAGCGGATTTTGGAAAGCGTGGGGTGAAAATTTCATCTCAAACCATGGTCTACGGCGTTCCCTGAGTCACAGGCAACACCTCTGCAAAATTTGGTGACTGTAAATGTGACGATGCAGATTCCTTTAGCGGACGTATATATAGACACACACATACAGCTTTATATATTAGATATCAATAAAGCAGTGCAGAGCTGTTAGCGGAAATAGTGTATATTGGTTAATTACCTAATATCCTTCCCCCTACACATTACATATACTTGAAGTAAAATGGCCAGTCCCTTTAAGGCAGTGATGGCTAACCTATGGCACTGGTGCCAGAGGTGGCACTCGGAGCCCTTTCTGTGGGCACTCAAGCCATCACCAGAGATGACTCCATGTATATTCCTGCAGTCCCAGACAGCCAAGGACTTGCTGTGCACAGAGGTGTTTTAAAGTGACAGCTCAACCTGAGACTGTTCTGCTTTATTGATGTCCTCAGGTGCTGGTATCAATGAAAACTGTGACAGAGAAGGGAGTATAAATCACAAAATAAATTTCTGGGTTGGCACTTTGCAATAAATAAGCGGGTCTTTGTTGTAGTTTGGGCACTCGACCTCTAAAAGGTTTGCCATCACTGCTTTAAGGTGTTAAAGCTATGGCAGAGCAGGGTTAAACAGACCAGTATGGCTAAACTTGCCCTACCCTATAAGGCAGAATAAAGAGTGGCTGCTAGAGAATCCCTTGCATGCATGCTTCACTTCTCTGGTAATGCCAAAAGCAAGCCCAGGTCACCTCACTGTGGGGTTTGTTCTGAGGACACAAGATCCCTAAACGGCACAAGTTCAGTAAAATATATGCATGGTTTTCTAATGGCAGTAAAACTGAGATGAAAAGATGTAGTTTCCTGCAATGTTTTCTTAGTAGAAACTTGGTATTTGCCAACACAACTTTGTGAAGTTTACTATGAGGATGTTGTGGTTATGTAAAATGCATTGGCACACAAATAGGTTACACTTGACTTGCTTTTAATTAGTTGCAAGCAAAATATTAACTTGCTTTGAACTAAACTTGTTTTGTGTGTTTTTATTTTATATATTTTATGGGCTACTTTTTATCTCTTCTTTTAGACAAATTCCATGTACACAGTATAAAATACATTCTACTTTGCTTCACACTATTAAATCATTTCTACAATACCAATATGTAATAATTAATTCAATGATCTTTCAAGGTATCCTGTGCAGCTATACATTATAAAGTATATTCCTAATGTAAACCTTGATATGTTTGCAAAATAAAGCGCATCAAATGGGCGAGTGATCCTCTTTCATGACCAGACCCTTTTTCTAACTTTGCAATTTGCATTTACTGCATTCCAAAAGCTTTTTTCCTATTTATGCATTTATAGGCAAATCAAGATTAAACTGTGGGACCTGCCACATGAGGGCTCTCGATTTTCCTACATTTCATTAATTTCAAATATAGCGCAAGACTCTTTTGTTTTCTATCTGAAATAATATCTGAATATCTAAAAGCAATTTTTATTCAAGTTTTTTTTTTGTGTGAAAAGCATCTAAACCTAACAAAAAAGTCTGTTTGGCCTTACAGCTGGTCTGCTTGCTAAAATAGTACCAGTACCTTATTTCTTCACTATAGTCATGAGTTTGCAGGAACTGAAGGTTGGTCATATGCTGTCTCATAGTCTACATCTGCTTGATCAGAGTTTTACTTTTTTGACAAAAAGAATACATGGCATAGCCTAAATTCTACTGTTACATCACTATTCACCAGTTTATCAATTTCAGTGCAAGGACAAAGCAATGTTTCTATGTTTAAAGGGAACCTGTCACCACATATGCACATATACAGCCAGCCACAAGTTCCCTTAGAACTTTGTTCACTTACTGACACTCTTCTTTTAGTTAATTGTTTTACTTACATACACAGAAATCGCCTTTTATCTTATATTAACTGGCATCGGAGGGTGTGTGTCCTGCTCCGCAGGATCCTCCCATCTAATCCTCCCCCATGCCTTATGCCTCCTTACTGGTCACAGTTCATGTCATGTGACCAGAGTGACATCATTTCAGGTACCATAGACTCTTAATAATAACAAACTGTCCCCCATGCATGTATCTGACCACATGAAGTCACAGCAGCCTCCATGGACTTCTACACCTTTCCATCCTCCATGGAGGCTGCTGTGATTTCATGTAATCACATACATGGTGTACAGTTTTCTATTCTAAGACGACTTAAGGACATGCGATGATGTCACTGGTCACATGCATGAATATAACAAGAACAAGGCACTGTGTAAAAAGATTGACACAATATTTCCCATCTGTACAAACAGATGTGTCTGTAGTTGATTATTAGCAGACAATTCACAAGACAAGTACAAGGAGGCCGGGCAGTGATGTAAAGAGACACAGAGCTGTCAGTCAGAATAATGGGCGTGGTTCACTGGTATCTCTCACTCTTTTCCTCTCTCAGGCTGCCAGAGATGAGTCAGAAAAACATATATAATTAAGGTATAGTGCCCCACGTCAAGCTAAATTATTTAGGTGGGGGACTTGTAATCCTTTATCAGCAGCCATTGTTGGTGGGGGGGGGGGGGGATCTGGTGACAGGTCCTCTTTAAAGAAATAATAACTTGGAGTAAGATTTGTAATGTTCTCTTCTCACTTTTAAGCTCCAGTATTTTGGCGTAGAAGCACTGTTATAATCACAATTTCATACGCAATGAAAGAAATTGCAGTTATTACGGCACAGCTGCCGGTAAAGTAGGCAGGAACAGGGCGTGCCTGCACAATTGTTAAAAATCTACGTCAGGTCGGACCAGTCGTAGTTTTGTCTTTTAGCCACAACTATCGCTAGATACATCATTAGGTCTTAGCTTTATCATTTGCTGGCTGAAAATAAATCTCCCCCTAGGTGTTCTGGGTGATTTTATTTATGGAGCTGTCTCTTTGACTACACAGATCTAATTTTCAAACCATTTTCAATTCTTTCCATGTCAGTAGAAATAATATTTAGACCTATTTTTCACCCTTTACAACAGAACTGTGTGTCTTGGAGCTGAGGGTCTGTTAATAAATGAACAGAATATGAGTCACAAAGCCTTCAGTAAATGAGATGATTTCATGTACTTTACAAATAATACTTTATCTGGTGCATCTTATTTCCGTGCTTTGTACTAAAGAGAACATGTTGTCATAATCACTGACTTATTGGAACACATGTTGGATTAAGTAACACAATGAAACTCAGTAGCCACTTTCATTATTTTAAATTATTAAAGTTTTGGCAGCTGCCTATATGATGTTTTTTACATGTCAATATCAAACTTGATAAACTGAGCAATAGTAAGCTGCAGTAAATGTGACATTTTTCAGTGTTGGACATGCCGCTATCTCAGTGGTCTAGTGCTCAGAAGGCCGTAGGCCCTATCATCAGTGATGAGACCCCCCAGCTCCCAAGAACGGGGGGGTCCGATGGGGTCGCTGAATGGAGCATGTCTGTTCTGCTCCATTCATCTCTATAAAGCTGGCAGAGATTGCCAAGCACCACTTTTGGAACTCCAGTGATAGCTAACATGTTTAGGATTTTCTTTGTTTATTTTCTATGCGTTTTTGACAAGTTTGAATTAAGATAATTGGTCAAACGTGTCAAAAACGCATGCGTTTTCAAAAAAATGATCTGAAAACGCACTAACTAAAAACAGCCCAAAAACGGCCCAGGGGTGAAGGTTATTACCTACGTTTTCAAACGCATCACAACAGCTGAGACGAGATTTGCCTAATTACATTGCTGTCAACATTTTGTTTACAAAACGCATGCAATAAAATTGTATTGATGTATGTGTTTTGGTAACACAATGTTGACAGCAATGTAATTGCTATTTGATGGTGCGTTCACACGATGCGTTGCATTTTTTGATTAGTTTTTGACACATTCCAAAGGCTTCAGCCTTGATCACATGTTGATGTAACATTCTGTTTCCATTGCATTTGCTAAAACGCAATGTTACTTAAACATGTGAAGCCTTTGGATGCGTCAAAAAGGCGTGAATGCATCCCAAAGGGGTTTTCCCAAGAATTCAAATTAGACCCTATCCCGTGTATAGGGCCTAACTTGAATTTGTGTATAACATCTGTGTATAAGCATCATGTGTCATGCGAAGTTACTTACACTGTACACTGCAATACATGTGTGTTACAGTGTAAAGGCTTGAACAAGTGATCGGATTAACGCTTGTTCAAGCCAAAGGGAGGAAAAAAAGGGAAAAGGGAAAAAAAAGAAAGATTACATAATTTTATAATACAGGCAGTCCCCGGGTTACATACAAGATAGGGTCTGGAGGTTTGTTCTTAAGTTGAATTTGTATGTAAGTCGAAACTGTATATTTTATAATGGAAGATCTAGACAATTTTTTTTCTTTTGCCCCAGTGACAATTGGAGTTTCAAAATTTTTGGTGTAATTGGACCAAGAATTATCAATAAAGCTTCATTACAGACACCTTACAGCTGATCAGTGCAATCTGGGACTATAGTAAAGCATCCAGAGAGCTTCACCAGAGGTCACATGGGGCAGAGGGGTCCGTCTGTAACTATGGGTTGTCTGTAAGTCGGGTGTCCTTAAGTAGGGGACCGCCTGTAATAATTAAATAAATAAAATAAAATAAAAGTCCCATAATCTCCCCAGTTACACATATAAAGCAAATAAAGTATATAAAACACAAAAGAATGTACATATTTGTTATCTCCCCGTCTGTATTAATCTGTACTATAAATCTAAATCAATATTGAACCAGCTTTTATGAAAATGAGGAAAAAATGGCACCAAAAGTTCTAAGCCTCATAACATCTTAGAAAAATGCGAGGACACATAAAATATCCTCTCAACACAAAGCAGACATTCCGTAAATGTTAATTATCAAGCTTTTTGGGTAGTTTTACTTCCTGTCTGAAAAGAAGAACATTTCAAACATGGAAAATGTAAAATTTTTACAAACTTTTGCCAAATTTTTCCTTTTTTTCAGAACGAAACACTAAATTTCTCACTTAAATTTTACAACTAACATGAAGTACAATCTCAAAATCGCCTGGATATGTTCAAGCGTTCTGAAGTTATAACCAATTATCGTGACAGAGCAGATTTGAAAAATCTAGTCTGGTCATTGAACTGAAAACTAGCGGCGGTGATAATGGGTTAAATACAAACAGTGACAAGGAACCTCAATCAAAATACTCCCAAAATACATTCAATATAAACATGTGGTTGAAAAATAGGTCTTATTTTGGTGACACTTTCCCCTCTCAGGTGTTTACTCATTTTGAATGAATCTAGCACAGAGGTTCAATTAATTTATCTCTTCATAGAGTATTGTTTATGCGTGAGAGTGTCCTTGTAAATCCTGTTGCCGGAGATCCTTCCTAGATACAGCACACATAGGGCCGCTATTGTTTAGCTTTATTTATGTGGAAATAAAATCCTTGTTTTGGTATAATAAGACTTGTTTCCAAGAGTCATATGCTTGGCTTTTATAAGGGCTACAGGAAGAATGGTAAAAATAGAACAAATACTGGTTTCCTGAGCAACAGGGGGGTAATATACAGCATTGATATTGACGTATTTCGATGCACTCCTGCTTCCTGCTGTGTATGCAATTAAACCTTAGGGTGGAGTTAGAAGATTGGGGCCGCTGATTACACTCACGGTCATTGGTATTGAAGGAAAATAGATCCATTGCAAATACATAAAGTATTTATTAAAATCAATTTTTATTTCATGATAACATCATGATAACATGATAGAAATATGGAGGCCCATAAGTCGAACCTACGTAAGAAAATTTTATAAAAGGAGTGATGGTTCAAAGGTTATCACAAGTGCAAGCTGTAAATGCGCAACATTGTTCTGGTAAATGTGAGTTTCCCAGCCTTCTCAGAAATGATGTTTAAATAAGTTGTGTCCTTACAAATTGTCTTAGAACAGGATTTCCCCTTGTCTGTTTATTTTGATACAAATATGTCACACTTACTAGGATGTAGTTTGCAGCCAAGTTTTAAGAATTTAGAAGGCATTTGCTTCTTCCTTTTACTTTTGTAGGTATTTAAATTAAAATAATCAAGATTGGAAAATTTGCCAAGGATACATTCTAGGTTATACATTGCCATCCCGCACTATATATTCCCATCTATTTATCACATTGCATATAATGCATAAACAGAGCTGTGAGGAAATGCTTTTGTTTTTAAAGAAAAATACTCACTGGGCTACTCATTTAGGGTCCTACTCACATGCAATGGTGAGTTTTTGTTTATTTTTTTTTGTGGTTCACTTAGAGTTATAGACAAGTAAAAGGGCATTTACAGCTTCAACATAAACAGGGGGCTCACAGGACCACTACTAATCATGACATAAGTCAAGCGGACCACATATCAATAAGAGACATGAGGTAAAAATGAAATAGCAAAGTATGATGTAACCTTTTATTTTGTCTCTTGATAGCAAAGTGGCTGATTGGGGCTATTAGAGGCACATTCCCCTGCTTTGAGGGAGCAAGGAGAGAAATTGAGGGTCCCTCTTTAATGAGTGACACGATATATATTGTGATGACCAGTGTTACCCACAGTGCTAGCAGGGAAGCTGGACTATTATTGAAAAATTAAACAAATATAACAGAAGAACTAGTGTTCAAAAAAAGGGAAGGTATGTGAAAGAGAGCAAGAGAATAGCAGGACAAAAGAGGAGAAACAAAAAGGAAGGGTCCAGTATTTGTTTCTGCTCCCCAAACCAGAAAGAATTCAAATATCCTGAATGATGAGGTTTAAAAAATACCTTCTGGAGAGTAATTCTGCTCCTGAGCAGCGCAGGTGGAGGACAGTTTATGACCATACAGAAAAGCCTTCTGACAGTCTTCTGCCGTGATAGAGGTAGCTACATCTTGTTCCCAACCTGCAACGAATAGTAAGGTCGAGGTGTCCGACTCCTGAAACAGAAGAATATATAGAGATATACTCACTCTGCTACATACAAACATAAAGCCCTGTTACATGCAAGCCCCTGTTTTATATTGCAAAAGTATTCTACCTTTTGACACTAATTCAGGCTTCAAACCTTAAGATATGAAATTGTACATTTTTTGGTGAACAACAAGTTGGACACAGTTGTGAAGTGCGACAAAATTAATTGTATTTTTTTAACTTTTGTCGCTTTGGGTATATCTCTATCAGTTTTGCACATGGAAAGACTGAAATTCTTGTTCGTTCTTCCTTGGAAAACAGCTCAAGCTCAGTGAGGTTGGATGGAGAGTGTTTGTGAACAGCAGTTTTCAACTCTTTCCACAGTTTCTCGATTGGATTCAGGTCTGGACTTTGATTTGGCCATTCTAGCACCTGGATACATTTATTTGTGAACCATTCCATTGTAGATTGTCTTTATGTTTGGGATCATTGTCTTGTTGAAGATAAATCTCTTTCCCAGTTTCCGGTCTTTTGCAGACTCCAACAGGTTTTCTTCCAGAATGGTCCTGTATTTGGCTCCATCCATCTTCCCATCAATTTTAACCAGCTTCCCTGTCTCTGTTGAAGAAAAGCAGGCCCAAACCATGATGATGCCACCACCATGTTTGACAGTGGTGGATGTTGTGTTGAGGGTAATGAGCTCTGTTGCCTTTACGCCAAACATATCGTTTTGCATTATGGCTGTTTTGGTTTCATCTGACCATGGGAATCTTGGCTGCATCTCTGACCAGTCTTCTTGTTTCAGATGAAAGTTTAGAGGGACTGCCGGGACTTGGTAGATTTGCAGTGGTCTGATACCTTCCATTTCAATATAATCGCTTGCACAATGCTTCCTGGGATGTTTAAAGTTTGTGAAATCTTTTTGTATCCAAATCCGGCTTTAAACTTCTCCACAAGAGTACTTGAGTAAAGTTGCCCCCCCCCCCCCCCCGCCTTGTTCAAATCTAACAAAATTAGTCAACATTTAGGCACAAACATTTGTGCTACATTTGTGCTGGTTTCTGCAGCAGAAATTTTCGTTTGTGTTGCTATCGTTTTTAAGATAAAAACTGGTGCCAATCAATTGTGCTACGTGTGTGCTGCTCACATTTTCTTTGTGCGGCTTTTGTTTTGAAGATATTAACGAAATTGTAAAGGTCAGCCAGCCCGCCCCCCATATTAACCGTATCGAGCAAAACTGGTGTCAAATGTTTGTGCTACGTTTGTGCAGCAAAAACTTTAATTGTGCCCTAATGTGTTTCTTGTCATACCCATGCCCCATATGTGCCTGATTTGGGTCAGAATTTATCCTTAGCACATATTATCTGTATAGTATATACTATAGCTTCCTTCTGTTGTTTTTAGACAGAATAGTTTGTTCTGTTACCCAGGAATTACCGTATATACTCGAGTATAAGCCGAAACCCCTAATTTTACCACCAAAAACTGGGAAAACCTATATAAGCCGAGGGTGTAGTATACAGCCAGCCAGCCCCCATGTAGTATACAGCCAGCCAGCCCCCATGTAGTATACAGCCAGCCTCCCCCATTAGTAACAGCCAGCCGCCCCCATGTAGTATACAGCCAGCCCGCCCCCATGAGTATACAGCCCAGCCCGCCCCCATGTTAGTATACAGCCAGCCGCCCCCATGTAGATTACACAGCCAGCCCAGCCCCCATGTAGTATACAGCCAGCCAGCCCCATGTAGTTACAGCCAGGCCGCGCCCCATGTAGTGTACAGCCAGCCGCCCCCCCAGTAGTTACAGCCAGCCAGCCCCCATGTAGTACCAGCCAGCCAGCCCCCATGTAGTGACAAGCCAGCCCCCATGTAGTGACAAGCCAGCCCCCATGTAGTGACAAGCCAGCCCCCATGTAGTGACAAGCCAGCCCCCATGTAGTGTTACAGCCAGCCAGCCCCCTGTAGTGTACAGCCAGCCCCCTGCGGCAGAGTCGCATCCAGGTGTGCGCACACCAGCAGATCGCATGGACGGGACTCTGCGGCGAAAGAAGAGAAGCCGCGGGACCGCGCTAACGATCCGGACACAGGAGGGTGAGTATTAAGTTTTTTTTTTTTACTGACTCGTGTACATTTTGTTGACACATTTTTTGTGCTGAAAAAACTCGGCTTATATTTGAGTTATACTGTAGGTGTTTATTTTTAAGTGCCTTGTTTTAACTAGAGGTGGCGTCTTGTATTTGCTTGCGTTCTTGTCGATGCCTGTACTTGACTGCGTATTTATTTGGCAGGTTAATAATAACCTTTTATTTATGGTAGTGCCATCAAATTCCATAGCGCTATACAGATTATGGGGAAGATATTAAATAAGATAAGAACATTACAGAGTAATAGTCATTTGAAACAATAGGAAGGAAGAGCATACACTGTATGAGGAAGAAAAGGATGACACAGGGGGCTGGCAGGCTATATACTACATGGGTGGCAGCTATATACTACTATATGTAGTCGGATTATACATAGGTTAGTACAAATGTTAAAATAATTCATGTTTATTTTTGCATTTATAACTGTTGGTGTTGCAAATGTGTGATGAAGGTGGTGTTGCTTTGGTATGAATAAAAAGTCATTTGTATACATTGTAGGTTGTAGGAGCTGTGCAATAAATATTTTAACCCCTTAGGACAGGCTTAAGGCTCGTGTCCTTTTGCTTAAAAATTTGACCAGTGCTTTTCAAAGTTTTAACATATCCCTGTGATTTTGAGTTGTCTTCTCATTAGACATTGTGGTTTAGTCTTTGTAGTATACTTTCACTGATCAGTTTCTTTTGGGGGTTATTAAACTTCAATAATTTAGGAGAATGTTTTTTTTTAATTTTCAAGTGTTCTACTTTTTAGACAAAAGTCATACCACATTTTTTTGTAAAAACCTTTTGCTCCTCGTCGTCTTTACATTTCCATAACAGTAGAAACCCCCAAGAAATTTACCCTATTTTGGAAACTAAACCCCTCCATGAAATAATCCAGGGTGGAGTGTAGATAGCATTTTAAAAACCCCCACAGGTGGACCCCAAAATAAAATGCATAATGGATAGTGCATAGTAAGAAAAATATCACATTACTACTTCATATAGTGCCCAGTTCCTGCCACTGCAGACAAACATTCCAAAATCATGATGCGGATTCTCCCAGGTACAGCAATATGGAGCAGGGCTTAGAAGTTGAAGGTGCATAGTATAAACTGTGCATATTACATCAGGGTAAAATCTTGCATCTAAAGGTCCATGATGTAATGATAAATACAAAAGCAATCTTTCATACATAGTCCTGTTTTTCTGGCATGTCTCACAGTGGTAAATGGGTGAATGGTGTCATTCCGAATGCCTTTTGGGAGCACACCCCTGAACCTTTCTGGGTCCTTCCTTCTTGGCAGTGTGGGGAACTCCTCCTGGAAGTGCTGCCCTGTGTACAATATGTTTGTGGCCTCACTTCAAGCAGATGTGGCACTGCCCCTTCCTGGTCCCAAAAGAAAATACTTTAATACACTTTTGTAATTCAGTTTCTCCTTTTGGCCAATTTCTTGTACCAGCAACTGTCATTTTCCCGCATGGCATTGTATGGCTGAAGCACCTGGTCGACCAAGTCCACCCCTCCCGTGTATCTTGTTAATCTAAAATACAGTCCGGCTTCGATGTTCTGTACTCGTAACCTCGTACTGGGGACAGGGTGGGTGTGTGTTGCCTTGTATTGTGGTTAGGCAAGGTCTCTCTCTTGTCCTTGTACTTAATACACAATACAGAGTCGCTCCATAGTGCTTGCCCATTTTGCCTCTTAACTTTTTTTTCCCAAGCAGAGACTCTCTGATTCTGTGTACAGTGCCGATACACAGTATTTGGAAGCAGGCACTTCAACAGTAGTGCTGTGTTTGAAATTTGTCCAGGTAGAGGTGGGGAGCCCTGGTGTGCACCAAAATCCCACACTATCTTCACAGTAATACCAAGGGGGACATTCGGGGGGCAATAGTGGAGTCCTTCCCTTCATATACCCTGACCTTGTAGGTCTATCCTATGTACTTTCGCACAGCATGCCTTCTTCACGTCTCCTCATACCTTGCCCTCTACTGGCAGTTACTGGTGGGAATTGAAGTCTCCCTTTAAAATGTACCAGGGACTCGTCTATAACCATGTGTCACGTTCGGTCTAATTGTGGCTGGGTCGTATTATACCTTGCGCGTACGTTAACATCGCGGCTCTTCTCTAATATGGGCTTACCTTAAATCAAACGATATAACTGGGGTTTGGCACTCTTTCGGCCTGTTTTTAGGTAGTTGTGGTATGCAAAAACTATCTGGATGGCTTCAAAGCGCCATCCTTGCTCCTCGCTATAAACTGACATCGGGCTTCGTGGTACGGAATGGTTTGGCTTCCGTTAGTCCCTGATTGCAGCTTCTGTTTAACAATCCCCATAAGAAGTAATTATCACCCATACGTCACATATTCTGCGGCAGTGACAGGGGTTTCATACTGGGAGTTTTGCAGTAATAAAGAGGTTTGGATTGGTCGTGTTTTAGAGCTTGGTATGGACTAGAGTCTGGAAAAAGGGTCGAAGAGGATTTACTGTGGAGAGGAAGTTCCCGGGAGAAAAATTACTTAAAAAGTTACACAGCTCTGATCTTCTGCCAGGTCAAATTTAATTCAGGTGGCCAAAAAAGTCTGGAACCTGAGTGAAGTTGTAATTATCGGTGAATTATTGGGGCTACACCAGTGGTGGGTACACAGAAAAATAAGATAATGTGCAACCAGAAAAGTTGGATAATGTGCACCCACTACAGGACAAAGCGCGCAAGCCGACAACACTGCGCAAAAAATTGCTACAAATGCATGAGCTTTGCTCTAGATACCCTAAACTACCACTAAAGATACTTGTGCAGCGCTATTCACAGGCCACACTGACAAAGGTTGTTACAGTGCAGAACAATGCGTAACCACAGACACTGGAAAAAAAAAAAAAAACACAACCCCTTCCGCCGGAAGGTTGATCCCCACACACTATAACAGACGCAGGAGGGAACCCACATGTAGGATAACAGTGTTTGGCTAAATTCACACGAACGTATGAGAGGGGTTGGTCATCTGGCCGATTATATGCGTTTATACTCCCCATACAGCGCAAAGGCCTACGGCTTGTTACGACGGAGCGTTCCGTAGCCCCTTAAAAGATAGGACATATATCTTTCTATGGAACGGACGCCATGTGCTGTTATTTCTATGGGAGGGGCGGGGGAGCAGTGCTCATTCCCTGCTCTTCTCCTGGGGCCGTTGTATTGCCCGCGTACACGGTATGGTGGGCAAACATCGTGTTGAATGTAGCCATATGTCGTAAGTTTGATGTTGTGTGTACAGTAAGGCTTCAGCTCTCTTCTCCAGCGATACAAACCAAAATGTGCATGCCGCTGGGGTGTTAGAAGATAAAAAACTCACTTTTCTGTCACCAAAACGCTCCAATTGGCCAGTCAGACTTGATTTGCAGTTTGTTATTATTAGGCGGTCAACTGTTATCAAAACAAATGCAATCGCCGGTGCCAGGACTCGGGTGTCTGCTTTCAGAAAAATCTATAGGTTTTAAGGGGGCTTTTACTTTTCATCTGTTTTATGCTATATTTGCAGATTGGACTGAATGAAAGCAAAATATTTGGTATTTTTATTAATATTATGATGATTTTTATTGCATGTGAACATATGACTGATGAGGTTCTGTGAATCACACATGTTCATCTATTACATTTAGGAATGTAACATTAAATATTTTCTGTTTGGGGCAAATATTTTTGCCATCAAAGTACACTTTTTATGCATATTATATAAAATTTTAAACTTTGAATCAAAATTGCATGAAGGGGTCTATGTCTATAAACTTGTTAATGCTTTAAAAAGATAAGGACAAGTTTCTGCTTCGAAGAAAAGCTATGTTTTTGTTTGCGAGGGTCGCTTAACGCCTCACCACGACGTCCGTATAGACGCTTGATGGGCGCCATTACCCCCAAAATATTGCCATGCGAAAGTTACGCTTGGCAATTATTCCCTGTAGCCGCGCAGGGGCTGAGCGTTTTCAGCGCGCGCTGCAAAAGAGGGAAATGTCAGTAGGCGATCACAAGCGCGCGGACCGCTCAGCGGGACACGTGAA
Source organism: Engystomops pustulosus (assembly GCA_019512145.1). Taxonomy (NCBI): domain Eukaryota; kingdom Metazoa; phylum Chordata; class Amphibia; order Anura; family Leptodactylidae; genus Engystomops; species Engystomops pustulosus. Next base: position 158,815,824 of record CM033641.1, read on the forward strand.
CTAAGGGGCGTGTGCCGGGGAGACCCGGAGGTGAGAGCACCGCTCCCAGGGGAAAAACTAACGTGGGACAGAGGGTCTTGCTCGGATGATGCTTGATTTGGGCTATTGGTAGCTCCCTCTGCTCTATCTCTGACGGCACGCAGGCTGCCTGGGTGATGGTGTGATCCCGACCGGGACTTAAGAGCCAAGGGCCGGGTTTGAGGTAGTGAGTTGGAGGGGTGTGAGGGTGAGGGGGGTGGGGTGGTGTTTGCCGGGGGGGAGGGGGGTAGGGGTGGGTCGAGTGGGATGTGGGGGTGTCCGCTAGGGGTCAGGGTGTGGTTGGGGTAGTTCGTAGGGGGGGGTGGAAATGGCGGGGAGTCGGAGGGGCAGTGGGTGAGTGGAGGAGTGCTGGGGGGTAAGGTGGATGCGGGTGTAGGAGAGAAGTGTGTGGGGGTGGTGGGAAGTGGGGGGAGTGGGAGTGGTGGGTGTGAGGTGTGTGAGTAGAGTGGTGTTGTGTGTGGAGTGGGGGATGGGGAGGGGTGTGAAGGTCATGGGGGAGGGGAGCGAGTGGAGGGTTGGGAGTCGATCGTGTGGGGGATGGGTTGTGTTGTGAGTTTTGAGGTGGGTAGTCGGGACTGTTTGTGGTGAGTCTGTGGTTGAGTGGAGAGGGGGGAGGTTGTTTTGTGCGGGATTGTGTGAGCTTGGAGAGTGGGTGGTGGAGTTGGACTTGATGGATTGTATGCAGTGAGTGGGAGTTAGGTTGGGAGAAGGAGTGGACGTGTTGTGCGTTGCTGAGCTGAGTGGAGTGGAAGAGATGAAGGTGGAGTGGAGTGTTGTGCTGTGCGTGAGTGGAGTGGAGTGTTGTGCTGTGCGTGAGTGGAGTGGAGTGGGAGGTTTGTGCGTGCTGCCGTGAAGTTGGAAGGGGAGGGTGATGCTGTGATTGCTGAGTGAGTGGAGAGGGAAGTTGGAGAGAAGTGTTGGCGTGTGCGTGGAGTGGAGAGTTGTGAGGACTGACGTGAGGGGAGTATTGTGGAGTGGTTGTGAGTGATGCGTGAGTGGATGAGGTGTTGTGCGTTGCTGAGTGAGTGGAGTTGTTGTGCGTGGCTGAGTGAGTGTTGTGCAGTGTGCTGAGTGAGTGGTGGAGGTGTCTTGTGCGTGCTGCGTGAGTGGAGTGGAAGATAGTTGTGCGTGCTGCGTGAGGTGGAGAGTGTTTGTGCGTGCGAGGAGTGGAGGGTGGTGCGTTGCATTGCTGCGTGGAGTGGCGAGCGGGTGGTGAGTGATGAGTGGTCTTACGCGGCGAGGCGTGGCGCCCGAGGGACGGCGGAGGAGGAGAGCGGAGTCGGGTGGTGAGGGAGAGGGGAAGGGGGGAGTCGGGCTGGGGAGGGACTGGGCAGAGGAGTGGGGAAGGGGAGTGGGGGTGAGGGAGGAGGTGAGGAGTGAGGGGAGGAAGGGGGGCGTGAGTGAGGAGGATGGGCAGGGGAAGGGGCGAGGGTGGGTTTGTGGTTGGTGGGATGGAGACGGGAGCCCGGGTAGGGAGGGGTTGGGAGTGGAGGACTTCTTTCCTATACCCACGTACCCCCGGGGGGGGTAGGGGTTTCGGGAGTGGAGGGGGGTGAGGAGGCAGGATTGAATGGGATAGGTATGGGCAGTGGCGAGCCGCGCGAACCGGCGGACGGATGGGGGACGGGAGGTGGAGGGGAGCCGGGAGAGGGGGGGGGCGTGAGGAGGGAGGTGGAGGACCCGCCGGTGAGGGGAGGGGAGGTGAGGGCAACTGAGGAGTGAGGGCGTACGGTGCAGGGGTGGGAGGGACTGAGGAGGGATCAGGGCTTAGGGTCCGAGGGTCGGGAGGGGGAGCGTTGAGGAGTGGAAGGGGGCGTAGGGAGGAGATGTGGACGTGAGAGGTGATGGGCGATGAGGGAGGGGAGGTGAGTTGCGCGTGGGTGCGGGAGGAGGGCAGCGCAGGAGGCGGGTAGGGGTTTTCGCAGGGGACCCCCAGGGGTCGTATTTCCCCGGATAGCGGTGTAGGGGAGTGGTGGGAGGCGGAATGAGGGAGGGGAAGTGGAGGGTGGTGAGTGAGTAGGGGACGGAGTTGGGATAGTGGAGGGTCGGGGGGCAGGGTTGCATGGAGGGAGGGGAGGGGCTGGGGCGGTGGTGTGAGTGAGTCGAGGTGAGGGGGTGGAGGTGTGCGATGAGGGGGAGTGGGCAAGGGGACGTTGGGGTCAAGTCTTGAGTGGGGAGTGGGAGAGAGGGGAGTGTGGGAGTGTGAGTGCTGAAGTGAGTTGGGTGGAGGGGAGTGATAGTGGGGAGGGTAGTGTTGGGAGTGGGCAATCGAGGAGGAGGAGTGGTTGGCAGTGGAGGGTTGTGCGTTTTGATGAGTTGAGTGGGAGTGGAAGGGTGGGTGAGTGATGCGTGAGTGAGTGGAGTGGTGGGGAGGGCTGTGAGGCTGGAGTTGAGTGGAGTGAGGAGAGGGTGTGGTTGAGGGAGTGGAGTGGTTGTGAGGTTGAGCTGCTGAGGTGGAGTGGAGAGGGGTGCGTGCTGCGTGAGTGGAGTGGAGTGTGTGAGTGCTGATGAGTGGATGGAGTGTTGTGGTGCTGCGTGAGTGGAGGGGGAGTAGGGGGGGATGGGGCTCCTAGGGTTGGTTGTGAGGGAGTGCCGGGAGGCGGCCATGGGAGGGGTTCCCTCCTCGGCAGTCAGGGGAAGGGGCAGGGATGTGGACGTGAGGAGTGGGTAGGGGGGAGTGGAGGAGGGAGTAGGACAGTGAGGGGAGTGGGTGAGGCAGTGAATGAGGGAGTAGTGAGAGTTGGAGGGTTTGGGCGAGGATGAGGGAGGGGAGTGCGAGGTTCGGGTGAGCTATATGGATTGGGAGGGGAGTGGAGGCGGTGGAGTGGAAGTGGTGGGGACGTATAGAGGGACGTGGAGGGGGAGGGGTGGGGAGGATATGCAGTGAGTGGAGGTGGAGGGTGAGTGGTGTGTGAGTGGTAGAGTGTGAGTGGAGGTGGGAGGGTTTAGGGTGGGGAGCGCGCAGCGAGTGCGGTAGGGGAGGTGGTAGTGTTGGGTGAGGTTTGATTGCGGGGGAGTGGGTGGGAGAGGTGGAGTCCGATTAGTGAGGGGGAGTGGGAGTTGGGACGGGAGGAGGTGGTGGACGTGAGGAGTGAGTGGAGTGGAGTGTAGTGATTGTGACGTGATGAGTGAGTGGAGTGGAGTGTTTGTGGTGACGGGGAGTGAAGTTGGAGTGGAGGTTGTGAGTGATGATGAGTCGATAGTGGAGTGGTTGAGGGGAGTGGAGTGTTGTGAGTGGGGTGAGTGAGTGGAAGGAGTGGATGTGTTTGTGAGATGATGTGATGCTGCGTGAGTGGAGTGGAGGTTTGTTGCGGATGGAGTGTGGAAGTGTGTGGAGTGGAGTTGTGTGAGTTGTTGTTGATGAGTGTGGGGAGTGGAGTGTGTTGAGTGGCTGCGGGTGGTGAGGGAGGTGGAGTGGAGTGGAGTGTGGTGAGGCGAGATGTGATGAGGATGAGTTGGGGGGCGGAGGTGTTGGGCAAGGGGTGATGCGTGGTGGCGTGGTTGATTGATATGTTGTGGAGTGTTGTAGCGTGTGCGTGTGAGTGAGTGGGAGTGGTTGTGCGGGGCGCGTGAGTGGAGTGGAGTGTTGGGACGTGGTGCTGAGTGTGAGTGGTTAGTGGAGTGTTGTGAGTGTGATGACCGTGTGAGTGGAGTGGAGTGGTGGGAAGGGAGTGGAGTGTTGTGCGTGTGATGCGTGTTGCTGGAGTGGATAGTGTGTGGAGTGTGCTTGCTGCGTGTGCGTGGAGTGGGAGTTGTTGGCGTGTGCTATGTGTTTGCAGTGTTTTACGAAATTTTCATAATCCTCCTCGGGTAAAAATACTCTCAAAAATGGTTGAGTGGTGGGAGTGTGAGAGGGGTATAGTTTTAGTATAGTTATTTTTTACCCTTCTGGCAAACAAAAATGTTAGTGCGACCTCTGGTTTGTTGGGTATTAAGCTAATTCTTATATGCCCGTTATAATTCCGTGGCGTTGGGTTTTATGTGTACATCGTTCAAAATTGTAAAAATTGCTCTAGCCAAATGTGACAAAATGCCCAGAAACGCCTGGCAGTGGAATGTTTTTTTTAAGAAGCAAAGGTTAAAGCAAGTTGGCAGCTTTGGGGGTTAGGTATTAGTCTTATAGACCGGGACGGGTCTTCTTCTTTAACTGATCGGACCAAGCTCCTTATAACTTGCAATTGTTTAGCACGCCCTATGTTTAAGGTGCTGCACACAAAAGATGGGTGAACTCCGTTGGACCACTGTGGGGAAGTGTACATTCGTAATTCTGGAGTACAATCTTAGTTGAATCGCCACAGCAGCGCAGCTTTATAGAACAGACAATGCTTCTTTAGTGAACTCTAGTGACTTTGTGAAGTTAATGTGCCCCATTATGTTTGTTTGTTGTATCTATTATTTATGCAATATATGTGATGTTGGATGGATGTAGCATTGTCATGGTGCAAAAATATTTAGGGGGGTTGGGGGTGCCATGATCTTGTTCCTATAGGCGAACAAAATGCCTTGCCCATGGTGATCCATGTCACACAGGAACAAGGCTCTTTGACTATACATAGGGGTTAATCTGAGTTGTGTGTTATAATGAGTGACATCACATGACCTGGAAAAGTTTCTTATCCGCAATAAACGGTAAGGTAAACAGTGAAAGCTACATTTAGAAAAAATAGAAAACAGAGAGTACATTGAAAATTGTAACTTTTCAGGCTAACAAACTGGGTGGGGCAGGGGCTGCAGGCTACAAACTGGGGGGGGGATCATGGATGCGCTGCAGGAACAAAACTGGGGGGGTGGGACAGGGCTGCCAGAACTACAAACTGGGGGGGGGGGGGATCATGGCTGCAGACTACAAACTGGGGGTGGCGGGGTTTGGGGGTGGGCAGGGATTGCAGACTAGACTACAAAACTGGGGGGGGGGGGTGGGGGGGGGGAATCATGGCTTGGATCCAACAACTGGGGGGGGGATCATGGCTTGCGACGACTAAACTGGAGGGGGGGATCATTGGATGCTGCAGACTACAAACGTGGGGGGAGGGAGGGGGGGCTTGCAAAGATACAAACTGGGGGGGGGAGGGGCCGGGGGGAGGATTGCAAGATACAAAACGGGGGGGGGGGCAGGGGCATGGGGCCTGCAAGATACAAGATAAAAAACGGGTGGGGGGGGGGGGGGGGGGGGCAGGGGCTGCAAGAGTGCACGATAAAAACTGGGGGGGCAGGGGCTGCAAGATACAAACTGGGGGGGCAGGGGCTGCAAGCTACAAACTTGGGGGGGTAGGAGCTGCAGGCTATAAGCTGGGGGGGGCATGGGCTGCAAGCTATTTACTGGGGGGCATGGGCTGCAGGCTAAGCTATATACTGAGGGGCAAAGGGCTGGATGCATACTGGGGGTCAAAGGACTGGCTGTATACTGGGGGCAAAGGAATTATACTCAATATACTACAGTATATAAATATATTTTTGCTTTCTGTATTTCCTGGAGTTGCTGGCGGCAGACGTTTCGGGTGTAGAGTAGAAGCTTGATTAAATGTAAACATTTGTATAAACCAAAAAAAAAAATCGTACTTCTACAATGTGTGTACATTTTGGAGGGATGTGTGTCAAACGTCTGCTTTCACTTCTTTTAATAAAAATAGTTAAGAATATGATTTTTAATTTTTTTTAACAGCAAACCCTCTCCCGAACTACTGATCGAATACTGCAGAAAAGTGGACTTTCTCAAGGGTCTTTTAGAGGCTGAAAAATTGGTAAGGTCTGGAAGTATAAGCTGTTGTTGAAAAATGTTTATAAAATATAAAAAAAATTTTTTAGCAGTTATATACAGTGAAAAGATATACTGAACATTGCATCTCATCATTGTCTTACATTGGCAAATCTGCTGGTATGTTCCCTTTAAAGCTAGCCCCCTCAGGTAGGGTGTGAAATGTCCATTTTAGAATTCCGTCTTGAGTCAAATTTAGAGGCTGCAGGTGCATTGTCCCTTCAAGCGCCCTTATCTGCAGTTCTATATTACCTAGAAAAATGTTTTGCCATATCAAAGAATCAAATTTTTCTTTTTTTGTTAAATCAAAAACACTTTATTGGTGCATATACCACAGAATGAAAAACTGTTTCATATCATGATAGCATTACAATCAAATACTTCAAGAATTTAATTTTTCAGATCACTGGCCATTTGTGGTCCTGTGGGCTGCAGTACTGGAGATTAAAGACATACCTTATTTTTTGGACTATAACCGCACCAGATTATAAGGCGCACCATCAATTAATGCCTGCTAAAACGTCTAGGTTCATATACAGGCAGTCCCCGGGTTACATACAAGATAGGGTCTGTAGGTTTGTTCTTAAGTTGAATTTGTATGTAAGTCGGAACTGTATACTTTATCATTGTAACCCCGGCCAAATTTTTTTTTGGTCTCTGTGACAATTGGATTTTAAAAATGTTGGATTGTCATTAGAACCAGGATTAATAATAAATCTTCATTACAGACACCAGTGATAACTGTTATATTGTTATAGCTGATTATTGTAGTCTAGGACTAAAGTACAGTAAATTAGCAACATCCAGAGGTCCGTTTGTAACTAGGGGTCGTATGTAAGTCAGGTGTTCTTAAGTAGGGGACCGCCTGTATATGGCACACCTGATTATAAGGATGAATGACCAGCAGGTGGCAGACCTGTGCACAGTTCAAGGCAGCTGTTGTCTGTAAGTATGGTTCATATATAAGGCGCACTGGACTATAAGGCGCACCTTTGATTTCTGAGAAAATCAAAGGATTTTTTGTGCGCCTTGTAGTCCGATAAATACGATAGTTGAAAATGCAAGCTGCTTATAACATTTTAGTTTCCCCCTATTTTTTTAAGTTCCTGTATGTCTTGTTCTGCAGTTTACAGAACCACAAGCTTCATGTGATCTGGAAGATGAGGGGCGAACTGTAGATAGGGGTGTCTTAAATTATGCTCCCCAGCCTTGAAATTTGACTCTCTAATTCTCACATGACTTTGGAGGACATTTTTTATAGTACAGACGGTCCCCTACTTAAGAACACCCGACTTACCTACGACCCCTAGTTGCAAACGGACCCCTGGATATTGGTAATTTATTGTACTTTAGTCCTAGACTACAATAAACAGCTATAACAGTTATCACAGGTGTCTGTAATGAAGCTTTATTGTTAATCCTGGTTCTTATGACAATCCAACATTTTTAAAATCCAATTGTCACAGAGACCAAAAAAATTCTGTCTGGAGCTACAATTACAAAATATACAGTTCCGACTTACATACAAATTTAACTTACAACACACCTTTTAACAAACCTACAGAACCTATCTTGTACGTAACCCAGGGACTGTCTGTATATGATTTTGGGTCAAGTCCAACCTTTAAGAATTAAACATGTTTTTTCCTATAACCAGTAATACTTTTGCTCTCCAGGAAATATTTCACATAAAAGAGGAAGTTTTAGAAAGGATGTTTTATATCCTACCTGAGGGAGCTAGTAGTTTAATGGAGAAAAATCGGGTGACAGAATCTCTTCAAATAACGCATGAATAGTGTCCAATAAGAAAAATATAACAATGACCCTGAAAAATTATCAAAAATTGTTTCACTTTACTTCATAATTTTCATATACAATTCCATTCTTTATAGAAACATAAAATCGTTCTTATCACAGTGCACGACAATATAGCTTGCAAATCAAATCCTATGTAAGTATAAGAATTCCAAATGATTAATTTTATCGATCGCCAATGCATTAAGCATAGCTCAAAGTTCATACATTGACACACTCACGTAGCTTGACCTCGGGTATGTATGATGGAGGTGTGTCCCCTGAAACGTCACTGCATGTGGCTTACATTGCCCTGTGAAGCGTCCTGTGTATGAGTCTCTGCCCTAGGTCAAGCTATGTGAGTGTGTCCATGTATGAACTTTGAGCTGCACTTGATTTACTGCCAATCGATTAAATAAATAATTTGGAATTCTTATACAGGCAGTCCCCGGGTTACATACAAGATAGGTTCTGCAGGTTTGTTCTTAAGTTGAGTTTGTATGTAAGTCGGAACTGTATACTTTATAATTGTAACCCCCAGACAGAATTTTTTTGGTCTCTGTAACAATTGGATTTTAAAAATGTTGTGTTATCATAAGAACTCGGATTAACACTAAACCTTAATTACAGACACCTTTGATAACTCTTACAGCTGATCATTGTAGCCTAGGATTAAAGTACAGTAAATTACTAATATCTGGTGGTCCATTTGTAACCAGGGGTCGTCTGTAAGTCGGGTGTTCTTAAGTAGGGGACCGTGTGTACTTACATTGGATTTGATCTCCAAGCTCCAAGCTTTCTATAATGGAATATAATGGAATTCTATATGAAAATATTTTTTCATATTTTTCAAGTTCTTTCTTATTGGACACTATTCAGTGATGCCTTATTTGTGAGGAAATTAGAGATCCTCTAGTCCTAGGCTGTATTTTGTTTTATTATACTGCCTCCACGTGTTATCACTTTATTCTGGACAGTTATCCCTGCAACCGCTTACTGACATGTGCCTAACTATTACACTCTTACCGATAATGTGCTGTATAAAATGGTTTCAAGAGACAAGCCCTCTCCATATATGTCAAGTGTCTGCTATATTATATAAAAAGTCAATTCCCGGTATCCATAAATGGCCAAAATATTTCAAAATTTATTTGTTTAATAGTAAAAAAAAAAAAAAAAGTCCAAAAACTTTTACACACCCATTTCACAACATGTGAACTTTGCCCTAGTTTGTCCTGTCTTAAACCTTGATTATTGCATCAGCGTCTTGGAGACTTGCTTCCTTTATTTTTTTTAAAGTTTCCTGTCACCAGGATAGGTGTGACTCTCTATTTTAAGGAAATGCTATTACAATAAAATCATAAAGATATCTGGCACTGAATGCATCAATAAAACCAGAAGTGTATTGTTCAGTCCATTATAATTACTTACAGCTTACACATTTTGAGAACTTAAAGCACGTTAATAAAAATTACAAAAAGCTATTAAAATAGTATTTATAACTGTTAGGCAACTAATAAATAACCCCAAATCAAAGACTCTTCAATAGTAATATAGTTGCATTGAGGGTGCTGGTCGCCAGTTGAGGTTTTCTTTAGGTTTTAAATGCATCTTTTTTAAGCCAAAACCATTGGTGGATTCAGAAGACACTGAAAGCAGCATCAAAATGCCTAAACAAAATCTGTTTTATACTGTATGTTTGGTATTTTTTTTTATTTTAAACAAACATATCATAAAAAAGGCAACAAATACTTAATTGGGAGAGCTTCTGAAGAATGGGGTCTGGTTACCATGAAGAGAACATTCTTGGCAAAAAAGGAAACTTCTATCCCTGACTTAGACCACTGAGATTTCTGTATTCTGCTGGATTTCAGCCACCAGAGGACAAAGCCACTGGTTAGGGAGGTAAGTAAAAATATTGAGGTCTGAATGTAAATGATACAAACTATGCTATGGGATCCTGCTTGGTTCTGGGATCACCAAAATTTGTGAATGCAGCAGGGAAAGTGCAACCATCCTGGAGGCAAGCAAATCTGCAAATATTTCTGCTATTTTCTTGGATTATTATTCCCTGGTTTTTACAAAAAAGACTCTTAAATTATGCAAATGAGGGGGCATGGCTAATTGCCTAACAAGCTGGACACAGCCTGGATGAGCTCTGCTGCTTCCACGGACCATCCTCAGCCATCTTGCGGGGTCAGCCTCCTGCAGCCATCGCCACAGGGTCAGCGGCTGTTTCTACCCCCCACTACAGCAAAAGGTGAACTCTGGTGACTGTGTGGGGGTCCAGGTGCGGTGCGACCTACCTGCGGCCTAAATCCCCGGCCTTGAGTAGTGGCGGTCACCGGCATGCGGGCGTCCTCCACCAGACCAGAAGTCGGCAGCCCAACGCAGCCTCCCATCGCAGACTGGGCTAACACATATCCCCATCTGGACTCTAGATCCCCATGGTGCCCTCTCACAGCCCAAAGCCCTCCAGCAGGCTTTGCAGCCCACAGGAACACCACTGGGCCTCAGAAGCCCCAGCCTAAAGTTGCTGGCTTGCTCAACCGTAAGGCACTGCATCTGGGGAGGTGCACACCACCATCCAGTACCTAACACTTATCAGTATCCTCGATAACAGGGGTCCTGCTGGACTTTGCAACACCACCTATGGCTGCTCCTGTATACTGGACTATCCGGCATAGAGGTACCATCCCGGCATCCGTTACGCATTCATCAGAACGGATTGCTGCTGCGTTCCTCTCCCCAGTCTGTGTCCTATGCCTTGTTCCCTTGCTGGCGGCTGAACACCACACTCTGATACTCCAACATCAGGTCAGTAGTGCTGGTGGACAGATTGAGAGTCCTCTATCACCATCATGCATAGGGGGCCTCGTGTTTATTCATTGATGTGAGCGACAGCACCCCTCCTGCTCCTCGCCAACATCCTGCAATTCATCTAGTATCCCCCTGGAGTCTGAACAAATTCCGTACCATCTGAGAGAGAAGGCTAAGCTGAAAGAATTTGCCCGCAGCCTAAATCAGCAGGGCGTTCGAGCAGGGCCCAACTCGGTGCGATCTTCTGCAGCAGCAGCCCCTGCATCAGGCTCCTCTTCTGCAACATATGCGGGAGAAGCCTCCATCAGGACCTTCAAAACCTTCATGAAAGGGTATCCCATGCTGAAACCTGCATTTCTGACTTTCCTGATAATCTTAAGAGAGCTGTCACGCAAGGTCGAGTTCTGGCACCAAAAGGTTGACGACCTGGAGAACAGGCCCTGGCGAAATAATCTGCGCATTGTGGGACTCCCTGAGAGGGCTAAGGACCAAAGACCAGCTGAACTTGTGGAGCGATGGCTCAGGTTGATTCTTACAGATGCCCCATACCCCTCTGCATACAAGGTGGAATGGGCCCATCGGGTCTCCAATAGAGCTCCTCCCCTGGTGCCCCACCACGGCCTTTCTTGGCCCGACTGCTGAACTGTAAGGATTTGCACACTACTTTGTTATTTTTTTCAAATCGCAGCTCTCCTGCCCATCTGGCATACTGCAGTCTCTATAGTTACAGACATCTCCCCTGAATTGCAGTGACTGAGAGAGACCTTCGTACAGGGCAAGGGGAAGTTGAGATAAAGAAATATTGTCTACTTCATGGCTTATCCAGCTAGGCTGCGAGTAATAGATGGTGACCGGTTTATCTTCTTCTGTACTTCTGCAGAGGTGGTTGAGTGGCTGGCTTGGAAGGCTTTAATATCCAGCGATCTCCAGTTTTCCTTTTCCGGGCACATTACGGGTTGGGTAATATATACAAATCCTTAAAAATTCATTCTGTTGTGTTTCTCCAGAGGCACAGCTGAATGTATCGGCAGGTTCTTTAGTGCATTGACCCACAGCAAACATCATCTGTTTTGTGGGTCTTTTCCCCCTAATTATCTCCTTTAACCACTTTTAAGCTATGGCTCAACTGAGCTAGTTTTTTTTTTTTTTTTTGCTTTTTGGGAATGTTTGTTGTAGATGGTCGAGTGGGAGGGAAGTGGAATATGAGGCAACATGGCTATTATTGGTACACTCTGATATAGTCCTGTTTGTATGTATTTATCTCTTCAATATGGGGCCTATATCCTACCGGTTCAGTATTAATGTCTGACTTTAATGGCAGGGTGTAACATTTTATCATGGACCTTGAGGGGCCTGGGGACCCCTGACAAGAGAAGCACAGTCTTTTCCCATGTTAGGCACTACCAGCCTCATATCTTGTTTCTTCAGGAGACCCATATGACCCCTGAAACAACACGCTATCTAAACAAGCCCTCGGTTCAATGGGTTAAGAGCTTGTGCCATACTTCTTATTCCAGGGGCATTTCTCTATTGATCCACTCCTCCTTGAAGTGGGACCCCAAAAAGTGCAAATAGACCCCGAGGAGTGATATGTATTTGTTGCCTTTTATAGGGAGCTTTATACATGTAGATTCTCCCATACAACTTCTGAACTCTCTGAATATTTAGATGAGCTTACTTTTCTCGGCCTCTGCCCCTGAGAGTGCTCAATTACTAGAGGCCCCCGTAACCAAAGAGGAGATCACTGAAACTCTTCAATCTATGTCCAAGGGTAACGTATCATGCCCTGATGGTCTCTCTTTAAAGGTCTACTTACAATATATAACATCTCTCACTCCCCACCTACTGACCATGTTCTGGGCGGCAATTGATAGGGGTTGCCTCCTGCCAATCCTCAACGATGCCACTATTGGGTTGCTATTGAAGCTGGGAAAGGATCCAGGGGAGTGTGGCTCGTATAGGCCCATCTCCCTCCTCAATAATGATTATAAGGTATTAACTAAGATCCTGTACAAAAGCTTAAGTAGAGTAATAACGGAAATTATACACTCAGACCAAGCGGGATTTATTCCTGGCAGGTGCACATCTGATAATGTTCGACTGGCCCAGATTATTTGCCACGTGGGGTGGCCAAGGCATTCGATACAGTAGAATGTCCATACCTGTTGGCAATATTGGAAAGATTTGGGTTTGGGCCTAAGTTCCTCAAGTGGGTTTCTGTACTGTACAGCTCCCCCACTGCCAAGGTGCTGGTGAATGGTTTGCTTTCCCTCTCCTTTTGCTTCCAGACAGGGGTGCCCCCTTTCACCACTGCTTCTGTTCGCAATTGCAGTGGAGCCCCTAGCCATCCAGATTCGCCTCTCTTTAGGAGGTACACGTGGGAGCACGGGAAAATAAAATCAGCCTGTATGCCAATGACGTAGCGTTATACATGGCTAACCCTAATGCCACCCTTCCTAGTGCCATCTAGATTTCTCTGGCCTCCTCATTAATTGAGAGTCCTTTCTTATGCCATTAAGTAGGGAGGGCTATGGGTGGGGCTCAGAGTTCTGCGGCCTACAAATAGTGGAAGGATTTCGATACTTGGGGGGTACATATCGTACAGGATATTTCTCGCTCCTTCTCACTTGCCCCTTTGGTGATCTATCTCAAAGATAAGGAAAATACTTGGAAGTTCCTGCCTGTGTCTGTAGCCGGGTGCATAAATTTACTCAAAATGAATGCACTGCCCAAACTATTGTATACTCTGGAGTGTGCAGATGTTTTTTCCCTCCGGTAGAGACTGCTTTCTCATTTCCACTCATTGGGGTTCTGCGCTCTCAGGGGAGGGTCCCCACTTTACCAGTCAAGGCAATCCAAAGTTCTGAACACCTCCAGCTCTGCTACATTGACACAATAGAGCTCTGTCACATGAACTCCTCTCTTGTGAGCAAGGAGCAGCAGCCCCACCCATCTCAGGAGTCTGACAGGTAAACAAACTACAGATTCACAGGCAGAGGAAGCAGCTACTACAGCACTGAGATAATCTGAGGGGCATAGCAAAGAAACTGCTGGAAATAGGTAACAAAAACAAAGGTTGTTCTGCATCCCAAGAGCTACTGAGTTGTGGGGAAAAAAACTTTACAGTTGCTCTTTAACAATATATTAATTGAACATTAAATGTGCACCTTAACAAGGGGTTAAAAAGGAAAATGTATCTTACAATGTTTGGTGCTATTCCTCCTAAGTATGGCAATACCCATTTGTCATTGTACACTGCTGTTTGGGGCTGTACAGGGTGGCATTTGGAAGGGAAAGAGCGTTGTTCAGTTTTTTGAGGACAAATATGGTTGAAAAATGTTTCAAGTATCAGGATACATTTGGAAATCCCTAGTGGTACCAAAACAGCAGTGAACCCCAACAACGGACACCATTTTGAAATGTACACTCATTGGAGAATTTAGCAAGGTATAATATCAGTTTTTGCAGGTGTATGACCCAGTTAGGCCCCAAAAAGGAAAAAGGGGAAAAATTTCCCTCCAAAAAAGTCACCCTTACGTTTTGTAAGAAATAAGGCATAAAAGATTAAACAACCCCCAAAAATCATCTGTAAAACTATTTATTCCAAGTATGTAAGTATACCACACATGCATATAAAATGTTGTATGGGCGCACAGTTGAGGGTAAGATAGATGTTGGCCTTTCAGAAGCCATATTTGATAGAAATCCTTTACATGTGTCAGGATGCATTTGGAGAGCCCTAGTGGTAAAAACAGAGAATAACCCCAAAAGTGACCCCCATTTTGAAAAGTAAAAGGTGGAAATTGCTATTCATTTTGGAAATGCTCAAATTTGGTGCCCGTTATGTGATGCCCAGTCTGTGAGAGTCAGGTCTCTGATTAGGAAGCCATGTTTTCTGACGTGAGAAAAACCCAACATGTAATCCTAAACGCTAGCCAGAAAATACAACAGGGCTCCGCAATGATACAGCATCATGTGTATTTGAACAGAACTTGGAAAATTACAAAGGATGTGCTAACAAATACAGAGGCTTGGGGAAATAGATTACCTAAAAAAAGGGGTCTAATGAGCAGTTTGTCCTAACAGTGGTTACAATAATTCCTATTACCGAAATGAATTTACAACAATGGTTGGATGTAAATTGGGAATGTGTTGCATATAAGGAGGTGGAATATACCAGGGGACCAAGTAAAGTTTTGTTACTCTGCAGTCGTATGGTATGTCTTAAAGTACACTTTCATGCGGAGGCCAGGTTTTTCAGGGCAGGTCTCGCTGTGGTTTATAGTGTCCTTCCCCTTTTCAAACAGATGCTGCATCTTTTCTCAGTCCTTCCTTTGGTAGCAGTCTGGGAGACTACATCGGGAAAATGTTGCCCTGGCAGAACATGGGGACATCTAATCTAGAGGTACTGGGGCCTTGTCCTTCCAGTCCAAATATTAGTACCTAAATCACCACCTCTTGAAAATGGAGACATTTGGTCTGCAGGCAATAGCAGTGATCATGAACCGTGAGAGGGTGCCAAAAAGCTCTCCGGCCCACGAGGCAAGATAGATGATTGCCATCTTGCCCCTTTCAACGGGTCTAAACAGTGTCGGCAAGTCACTTCCCGCTGAACCGTTCTGT
Organism: Engystomops pustulosus; assembly: GCA_019512145.1. Lineage (NCBI taxonomy): Eukaryota > Metazoa > Chordata > Amphibia > Anura > Leptodactylidae > Engystomops > Engystomops pustulosus. The sequence goes on from CM033641.1 coordinate 158,830,855, forward strand.
TATGGCGTGCTTCAGGAAGTGGTTTTTTTTTTTTTTTTGCCAGTTTGGAGAAATAAGGGCCTATTTTTTGCGAAACAATATGCATTTTAAAATACTTCATGTTAGTTGGTCTTTAGCTTATTAATGAGATTTTATTAACTCTTTAATGAATGGAGAAAAAGTAAATTCTTGTTTCGGATTTTTAGCATTTTTTTGTGGGCCGTTCGCTGTACCAAAAAAAAAGAATATATTATCTTCATTCTAAGGACCACTACAATTATGTTGATACTTAATTTACTTATTAATGATACTTAAAGTTTTCTTTATATTTGTTCAATTTTACTGAAGAAAATGGCATTTGTTTTAGTGTCTTTTAGCATATTTTATGGTTGACGAAGCTGGTAGTGGGCTTTTTTTTTTTTTGTGTGACAATTTGTTCTTTTCAGTGGTACCATTTCGGTGCTTGTAACTTTTTTGATCACTTTTTAGAACATTTTTTGTAAAGGGAAGACAATGTTTTTCTGTTTTTTTTTCACAGTGTTCACCAAGCTGGTCCAATAATCTTTCTGATTTACTGTAGAGAGTGTTACAGACGTGGCAATACCAAATATTTGGGGGGTGGTTTTGTGCTCATTGGATTACATCCGGGCCTGCCAGGAGAACATTGCGCAGCTACGGGGCACTGTGCAGCTGTATGCCGCTGGCTCCGTTTGTGAGCCAGGATATAATGCGCACCGTAATAGTGCGACCCGCTTTTGGCAACTACCTTCCCGCGTCAGGAAGGGGTTAATGGACCAACTTGATTTTTAGAATCTGACGTGTTACTATAGTTGGTTATAACTTTAGAACACTTTAACACATCCAGGTGATTTTGAGATTGTTTTCTTGTGACACATTGTACTGCTAGGGAGGTGACTGCTGCTGCCTTTCTATTCTAATTCCAGGCTTACACCTTGAGGGAAGTCTCTCAACACTTAGCCCTTTTGTCAGTCTGGTGAGGTTAGTGGTAGACTGGGACTTGCCATCTTCTAGTCTCTCAGTGAGATAGCACTTTTCCTCTGTGAACCACGTGGGCGCTCCGATCGTAGGCTTAAGTGCTCCAAGGCCACCCGTTGCTCTTTTTGGGAAGCTGGAATTTTTCCAACTACTACTTCTTGGAAATTATTCTGGGATTTTTTTTTTCTTTCTTTACCCCTAGTATTGAAAAATTACTAGTAGAATGTCGGTGATGACACTGGCCCATCTGAATAGGATCTTATTATGTTTTACGAAAGTTTTATAGAATAAGTTAATGAATCAGATAGCATAAAAGATAAAGTTGGCACATACAAAGTCATGCATGAAGAATGTTTGGCAAAAGCTTTTGAAGATGAGAATTGGTTAGCAACAACAGTTAACAATTAACATAGCATGTATCTTTATGGAAAAATACAATGTGCGTTCATTGAATGAAGAAGGATAGGATCCACGCTTCTATATGACTATTTTAATTTTGGTATATTATAAAACAGCAAAATTTTTTCACAGACGTTGCAGCCGGACCGATAGGTCCTTTTAACCCTTTGCCTGTCAAGGATGTATCTTCCTCACAGAGTGGCACCGCTATGGCTGTGAGCTACGTCCTGGATTCTAGCCATTACTTTTGGATACATGGCACATAGAATCAATTTTTTTCCATCTGAAATTTTGTGTTTCTATGGGCCAATGATCTGGAGAAGTTAACATTGAAAGTGACACATTATGGTTAATATCTTCAATTCCATGGAACCTATAAACACAATCCTAGATTCATATAAAATAAGTGTTATATCCATCTAAAGTGTCCCCTTCCCGCTAGCTTCTCAACCGCTGGAGGGTGCAAAGAGGAGCTTCACACAGATCACAGATAAAGTCAATATTTTGAAAAGGGATACTGTGAACGAATGCTCTGGGCCCTTTAGGGTTAAATAATAAAGTTGAAATGGCGTTTTTCCTCTGAGGCCTTACTATAAATCGTAATATCAGGACTATATATTATAATGTTAACATTGCTTTTGCAGAAACATTGTGTTTAGCATCTGCATTCACATCTTAAAATTTTACTTGTGTCTAAACTAAATTTACTGTATTCTTTGTTATAGCTTTTGTGACTTATCGGGATAATATATTGTGCACTGTTTTTAGGGCTCCCTGAGTAACCATCTGGTGTTTTTGTCTACAGCCCTCACCTACAGAAAAAGCCTTGGCTAATCAGTTTCTTGCTCCGGGGCGCACACCAACAATAAGCAAGGAACGAACGCCAGTGACCAAGACTGTCCATCTTCAGACACAAGCACGTTACACGGGGGAGATGAGAAATGAGCTGTTGGAAAAGGTAAGTGCTGGGATGCTAGCGGCAAGGTCTGATGACAGGAAGCATCTCATAAACACGCAGCAGCAATGCTTAGTATTTAGGCCTCAGCACATATAATTAGCCGTGTGTGCTTTGTCATCCATCTGGATAATCTAGACCTAATCTCATTTATTGGTGTGATTTCGTTTTACCTCATCAGCTTGAGTGAATACAAACTCATTAGATCAGCCTGTTTCCTACAGGTACATTGTGCAACCATGACCTGATGCTGGAAAACCAAGTGCCAGGCAGTACTCTACAAAGTTTTCTATATACCAGGATGTGCAATTGCATCTGTATATTTGTATATCATTATTTATACAAGATCATCATGTGCCATCCACACCACTCCTTCATCATCACAAAATTTCCACTCTCCCTGGGCCTACTAAATGCAAATCTATCATGTGACCATATACGTTCCCTATAATTTTCCTATAAATTTCTGCTTGTTTTGTTATACTGCATTTTGTATGCTTAAAGGAAATCTACCATAAACATCCAGCATGATTGACCAGGGACACTTACTCATAGATCCAGGCACTGTGACTGTGGCAATCTTTTTATGTTTGTTATCCATGGCCTTCTTTCTTCTAAAATTGACTTTTAAAATTATACAGAGCCAGAAGGGCTCTACTAGTGTCCCTCTGTGCTCTGTCACAGGGTGTTCTCACTCTCCCCACTTCTTTATTCTATCGGCAGCAGCACAAAGAGGGAGGGTGGAAGTGCTAAGGGAGCAGGGGAGACGTGCTTCTGGACATTATGGAGACTGCTCACGGGATGAGCTCTCTCTTTACAAGCCACAATCAGTGCTGGTGGTCGCCGCCATAATGGCTTTGATCATTGCTCTCTGTGACGTTATCGTGGAGTGAAACCCTGGAGTCATTTTAAGACTCCATCACCTGTCCTGTGTTCAAGGCTACTCATTTTGCACACCCTTCTGACCTCCCTTCCCTATGCTGGGAACATGGGAGAGCGTAATGCTGTCACTGGAGAGGGGTGAATTCATGCCCCTCATGACCAGCATGGGAGAGGGAGATGGTGAGGGCATGCATAATTGGTATACCGGAGCACCAGACATCTTGAAGAGGAGCGGGGGTGATCATTTCTAGGTTTTTTTATGTTTTTTGAGTTGTTGATTTCCTTTAAAGTATGAATCTTTTGGAGACAAAGTGCCCAACCAAAGTGCTACAACCAAAATCAACTTATTTACCGTGAAGTGCCAACATTGCATTTTAAGCAGTAACTTATTGCTTCCTGTTCTTCCACATTTTTCAATCGTTGTAGCTTCTCTCTGTAGGGGAAGAATGGTGGCTCCAGCTGGATGAGCGCCAAAGTTAATGCAACTCTCTTCTTGGGCAATGGTCTGAGGGCCTTCAGAAATGGCTTTCAGTGCCACAAGTTTGCCACGACTGGGGATCTAAAAAATAGTAAACTTAAAAAAAAAAAGAATGTAAAAAAACCTAAAAGTTCAAATCATCCCCTTTCCTTAGAACGGATATAAAAATAAACAAAATACAATAAAAAACAACTTTATTGATCACTGGAGTGGGGGTATTATTTTGTACATAGTGCCCAGCACATACATACATACATTTGACAATACCATGCATTTATAGTATAGATATTTATGAATTACTAGGCTTGCTTGCTATTTTGTTTCTTCCTGGCTTGTTGCGTGTTCCTACGTACATTACGTACATCATACAGTGGTGGCCAAAAGTATTGGAACCCCTGCAATTCTATCAGATAATACTCATTTTCTTTCAGAAAATGATTGCAATCACAAATTCTTTGGTATTAATATCTTCATTTATTTTACTTGCAATGACGAAGCACAAAAGAGAAAGAAAAAAAAGTTGATCATTTTACACAAAACTCTAAAAATGGGCCAGACAAAAGTATTGGCACCCTCAGCCTAATACTTGATAGCACAACCTTTAGACAACTGCTTCCGGTAACCATCAATGAGTTTCTTACAAGGCTCTGCTGGAATTTTAGACCATTCTTCTTTGGCAAACTGCTCCAGGTCCCTGAGATGTGATGGTGCCTTCTCCAAACTGTCATTATGAGATCTCTCCACAGGTGTTCTATGGGATTCTGGTCTGGACTCATTCCTGGCCACTTTAGAAGTCTCCAGTGCTTTCTCTCAAATCATTTTCTAGTGCTTTTTGAAAGGTGTTTTGCAGTGGCGTAACTAGAGTCCACTGGGCCCCGGGACAAAATTCCTAATGGGCCCCCCCCCCCCCCAATTATACCTTAAAAAAAACCCTCAAAACACTCTCTGCTAACCGACATTTCAGTGATTACATATTCTGCCCCCCACAATTAATTATGTAATATTCTCTCCCCCCCCACAATGAATTATTTAATATCCCCCCCACAATGAATTATTAACTATCTGTCCCCCCCAATGAATAATTACATATTCTCCCCCCCCACAATGAATTATTACATATTCTGCCCCCCCCCCACAATGAATTATTTAATATTCTCTCCCCCACAATTAATTATTAAATATTCCGCCCCCCCCCACAATGAATTATTACATATTCTACCCCACAATGATTTTACTATTCCCCCCCCCCCACACCACCAATTAATTTTTACATCAAATTAATTATTATATACAATAAGCCCCTTTTACAAGTGATTGATTAAAAAAAAAACCCTGTACACTCACCTCTGGCAGCAGGTTTCGCGTCTTTGTTCTTCAGCCCGCAGCCAGACAGGAAGGGGTGCGCGACAGCGTGATGACGTCATCACGCGGCCGCGCATCTTAGTTCATGGAGCGATGTGCGCCGGGGTGGTTTTCCGGCAACATCGCTCCAGTAATAGTGCTCGACCGGCCCGAAACGGCCACATAGAGCACTATACAGTGACGGGCAGGAGCTCCCTGTCCGGACGGACGGAGGCCCCTGCCCGACTGCCAGTGGCGTACCGACCGCTGTCGTCATTGATACGGTCGCCCGGGCCCCCCCCGTCCGATGGGCCCGGTCTCAATGGCGACCGCTGCGACCTCGGTCGGTACGCCACTGGTGTTTTGGCTCATTGTCCTACTGGAAGACCCATGACCTCTGTGGGAGACCCAACTTTCTCACACTGGCCCCTACATCATGCTGCAAAATTTGTTGGTAGCCTACAGACCTCATAATGCCATGCCCACTGTCAAGCTGTCCAGTGCCAGAGGCAGCAAAGCAACCCCAAAACATCAGGGAACCTCTGCCATGTTTGACTGTAGGGACCGTGTTCTTTTCTTCGAAGGCCTCTTTTTTTTTTTCCTGTAAAACTCTATGTTGATGCCTTTTCCCAAAAAGCTTTACTTTGGTCTCATCTGACCAGAAAACATTCTCCCAAAATGTTTTAGACTTTCTCATGTAAATTTTGGCAAACTCCAACCTGGCTTTTTTATGTTTCTGTGTTAGAAGTGGGGTCTTCCTGGGTATCCTACCATACAGTCCCTTTTCATTCAGACGCCGACAGAATGTACAGGTTGACACTGTTGTACCCTCGGACTGCGGGGCAGCTTGAACTTGTTTGGATGTTAGTCAAGGTTCTTTATCCACCATCCACACAATGTTGCATTGAAATCTCTTGTCAATTTTTCTTTTCCGTCCATATCTAGGGAGGTTAGCCACAGTGCCATGGGCTTTATACTTCTTGATGACTCTTCGCACAGTAGATACAGGAACATTCAGGTCTTTGGAGTTGGACTTGTAGCCTTGAGATTTCTCATGCTTCCTCAAAATTTTAATTTCCAATTCCTCAGACAGTTCTTTGGTCTTCTTTCTTTTCTCCATGCTCAATGTGGTACACACATGGACACAGGACAGAAGATGAGTCAACTTTAATCCATTTCAACTGCCTGCAAGTGTGATTTAGTTATTGCCACCACCTGATAGGTGCCACAGGTAAGTTACAGGTGCTGTTAACTTCACAAATTTGAGAAGCATCACATGATTTTTCCAACAGTGCCAATATTTTTGTCCACCCCCTTTTTTTTAGTTTGGTCTAGAATTCTATCCAATTTGGCTTTTTGACATTCTTTTTCTGGTTTTCATTAAAGACAAATTAAGTGAAGATAATAATACCAAAGAATTTCTGATTGCAATCATTTTTTGGAAAAACTGAGTATTATCTGTCATAATTGCAGGGGTGCCAATACTTTTGGCCACCACTGCACATCGATTACACAATACAGGGTCTCACGGTTTACAGGTAGACAATGCACTGTAGACAAAAGTTACAAACAAGGGTTTACATAGGATATGCTGGTTACCTCCTAGGGTAAGGTGATTGTGTTTGTTTTGGCCAGACAGATTCTGCATGCCGCACTGGTGTTGCTGAATTCCCGGCAATATAGCTGCCTGATTACTGGCTATCTCCAAGACTGCTTGTTACAGCATTCCGCCAGACCAGAGCAGGCACCTAATGGCTACCAAGTAGGGGGTTACTCCAGCATTTTAGCCATTGGTGACACTCGTGACTGGTGCTCTTGGCTGCCTGGAACCAGCGCTCTGTTGCACCCAGTCCAGTGTCCCAAGGTGCCTGGTGGTAGTGAAATCCCCAGGTGCCGGCATGGGATTATATTGCTGGGGGTATGCAGGATTAAGTTCGTTCATTGCAGTCTTCCTTCTGGAAAGGGCCCAATGGATTGAAGGACTTGTGGGAGGGGGCAGCTAGATCACAGTGGAGAGGCCTGGTAGGTCTTGGGACCTGACGGATGTCGCTTGGTAGGTCACAAGGCCTGTTGGAGGAGACCTGGTGGGTCGCCGGGCCTGCTGGGTCATTGGGTCTGTTGTGTCACAGGGCATGGTGGAAGAGGGCCTGGAAGATCAAAGGGCCTTCTGGAAGGGGCATGGAGGGGCATGGAGTGCCTGGGTGGAGGACTCATCTGCCTGGTGGAATGGGGTTACTGACAAAATATGTACTGAAAAGATACTTTAAAACTTAACATTTAATTGGGGTATTAAGAGAAATTCATTACAAATCACTTTTCTAGGAGTAACATGTAAGTTGGTGTACTGGTTTTAATTTCTTTCACATATATGATCCTATATTATCTCCAGCATCAGAACAGGTCAGCAGGGGGAGCAGTAGATCGTGTAACTGGTGACTAATGTCTCATCTCTAGTCTATCACGCATTTAACACACTTCTCTGCTATAAAAGGTCATTCTCTAATATCTGCAGCGACACTTTGTATCACACTGCACTATGTATAAATTCCTCACATCCTCATAGCGGTTCTCCCTTTTGTTTAGGGGTCACCAGTGTGTACTGGGAAAATAACAAACAAATGTGCCCACGCCCTAATGGTGGGTGGCGGCCGCTCGAAAGCGAGCCGCTAAGCGTGGTGTGAGGGTGATATATATAAATGAACGAGGCTCCGCCCAAAACCCGCCAACATTGTAATGTCACCACTCACGCCCATTGGGTCAAGCGTCGTAGCCAATCTCGCGAGGAGGCGCCCGTCCCAAACTCAAAGGTAAACAATGCAGCTAGAATTGATACAGAGTAAGCGCTAGCTCTAAACAATGTCAGGAAACGCCTCTATAAAGCTGTATACTTTCCACACAAATACAGCCATATCCTACAGCACTAGCAATGCTTTACTTTACATTACACACAGACATGAGCAGGGGGAGGAGAGGGGAGGGGGAACAGGGGTGATATCACTGCCTCTGACCATGTGACCAGCCTCATTTACATAATAAAGAAAAGATGATTTTATAATGATTAATGTATGAATTGACTAGATAAAGGCTGGGATGGGATCCTTGTGAGCTGCTCCAACAGTTAGAGGTGACAGAAATAGTGACAGAGACCTGATGACATGTGTCCTTTAAGGGGTAAAACACCTTCAAATCTCTTGCATTACTGTAACTCTTAATGGAGCACCTACCCTTGTCAAACTCAAGAACTTATTTCAGCTTCTAAAAGAAAAGTTGTGCAGGTACCTCCCCTTTTGATCCTTGTTTGGACCATTGAAAGACCCCAGAGCTGTCTAACTGTATGTTATGATATGTATATTTCGTACCCATTCTGTACTGACACACAGACACAGGAACAGGCACAGGGGATGATATTGTTGGGATCCATGTCATGGCTGTAGGCCTTTATAAATAAACATTATAGTGTGTTACTTAGAAAAGCAAAGATGGGGCATTCTCTTAAATCCTAGGCTTTTTTATGGGACGTCTGACAAGTATATTAGTTTGGCTTTGGTTAGTCCTACTACTCCAAAGTACTGGCTTCTGCAAATTCCAAGTAGTGGAAAGGGCATGAGATGCAAAGGCATTCATTCTTCATTACTAAAGAAAAAAAACTTTGCTAGATAAGATCTGGTCTACAGGTTGGAACTGGCGTAGTTTGTGCCCTTATCCACTAAGAGTACAGCGTCTCATACCTAAGCCCAGTTTTCTATAACTAGAGCCAATATTGTTAAAGAGCCTCATTTTAAAGAAACAAAAAATGTTAACTTGTTTCCTGAAAAATAGAGTATTATGGAATTTAGGTGGTTGGTGCACCCATTGCTATCACCCTTGGAGCATGCATGTAACACCCACTCACTTTCCCTTTTGTCCAGCACCTCTCCTCCCCCCCCATCCCTAACCCTCTTACTGACATTTTATGCCAAATTGGGCATACCTAGCATAGGCCCTGTCATTAATGTTCATGGTGCATGTGCAGCAGTTCTACTTCAGACAGATATGCTTCAGTTTACAATAACTACATTTATTTTGGGAATTAAAATGCTGTATTTTTTATTTGCACACCACTGTATAACTTTTCAGTTATAACAATGATCCCATTACATTCAAATAATCAAGGTCAAAATATCTTAATAAACAGAAATAAATTGGGACATAAAGCCATTCCCATGTCTAAACAAAGTTTCTAACACCACTGTGAGACAGCCTTGAACAGCAGGCAAAGTCTTGCCTTGAAGAGGGCCACGGGAGATATGGAAAGAATCCGGTGTAAACTACTTGTATTATTTGTACTGCTGTCTCCCAATACTCTCACCATTCCAATTCTAATCATGACTTCCATTTGGAACACTAGTCTAAAAGGCATATTCTATTTAGAAATCCCTGCAGGGGCCAACGTTTGTATTGTAAAAAATATTAAGCAAAAAATAATTCATGCTTCTCTACAGGGCCCTTCTGGTTTCATAGTAAATAACTTAGAACAAAACATCAGTCCTTCAAGTCCAATCTATTAAATTATAATGTGTTGGACCACTCTGCTAGGCTGATGCCAATTTGCCTGAAGCAGGGAAAACTTCCTTCTCTCCCCCCAATATGAATATGGCAGTAAGAATAACTGTCTGGATCTACAGAAACTACTTACGAAAAGTTTTATTCTCATGCAATGTGATATTATTGCTCTCAAGAAAGGCCTCTCTTTAACATGTTGAAATTATCAGCCATTACTACATCTTGAAAAGAGTTCCTGTCTATAGTGATGGAAGCAATGCCTTTCCTCTAGGCGTAGAGGATGCCCCCTGGTCACAGGTATAAAAAGATCTTTGGAGAGATCCTTGTACTGCTCAGGTATTTATACATTGTGATGAGGGCTTTCTTCTAAGCTAAATAACCCTGAGTTTTGTAATCTGTCATTGTATTCAAGTTCTCCCATTCTGCTAATAATCTTGGTTGCTTTCCTCTGGAACCTTCCAGTTCTGTAGAAAATATGTTGTGTGCATTCTGATGAGTGATTTGTATAAGGGCAAATCTATGTCCTTATCGTGAGAATCTATGCATTTCTTGATGCATCCCATAATTTTAATTTAAACGTAATTATTATTTTCATTTCCTCAACCAATGTGCATTACCTAAAATTTACAGAATGTCTGCTTATGTGTACAAGGCTTTTTATGCATCCATTCATTTTTTTATGATGTTATGGGGCTTTGGGTGTGATTTTTAAGTGTGATTTTTCACATTTTCATAAAAAACACAAAATCATTCTCAGATTTCAAGTCACTTTGAGAGGCCTAAATAAAAGTAAAACCCAATATATTACCCCACTATAGAAACTACACCCCTTAACTCATGTAAAAAAACTTTTATGAAGTTTGTTAACCCTTCAATTGTTTTACAGGGGTTAAAACAAAATTTTGTACAATTTTGAAATTATCTTTTTTTGGCTGAATGAATGTGTTTTTCAAAAAATGTACAAATTCTTAATGGATAAAATACCAGAACACTGACCTGAGATACACTTTACAAATACTTCATTTTAGTTGGTTATTGGCTTGATGAGATTTTATTAACTCTTAAATGTTTGTATGGAAAGAAAATGGTAAATTCTGGTTTCCTTTCTTCTTGTATTTTTTTGGGGACAAACACTGTACCATAAAAATAACATATTAGGGCACATTTAATTACCCGGTCCTGTCGCAATCCCTGATCCGGACGGTCCGATGAGGATGAAGTCCGGCGCGATTCACCAACATTGTGCACCCGAGATCCTCCATCTGTCGCTTCCTCGCTGAGGTCCGCCGGATTTCACCTTCTTGTTCCCGGTGTATGTAAGTGCATGTCTTGCGACACAATTTGCAATGTTAAATCCCACTCGTTGTCCAAATCTGTCGGATCGTCCGATGGCCGCCCCCTGATTTGTGTGGCGTGAAAGCCGGCGCCAAAATCCAATCATGTGCGCCAAAATCCCCTGTTAAATGCGGCACAACACAGAGATCGTCGGGAAACCCCACAAAAATGCATCCCGCGGACTCTTAGTATATGAGCCCCATTATCTTCATTCTATGGATCACTACGATTACAACGATGACGACCCTATGTTTTCTATGACTAAGCCATTTCCTAACCCAACTGCACAGATTTTCCACATATAGTTTTGAGCAGTCTTTTCTAGTCTCAGTATATTCCGTCATTTCTGATTAGAAGTGAGGATGTCATGTACCAATTGCTGGCCTCGCGATCCATACAGACATCCATAATGGCCTTAAATGTGCTCATATCATATTGCTCCGATCTTTAGCCATTCAAGCTGTGTTTTTATGTGAATACTAGAAACCTAGTATTCTGTCTTGTCCAAGAAAAGTTCTCCCTTCCTTTTTTATTATATTGAAGTCTGTCTGGAAAAGTTAGGTATACTTTAAAGGGGTATTCCAGCAATAAGCATAATTCATATTTAATGGGTCATTAAAATATAAGCTAATACAGGCAGTCCCCGGGTTACATACAAGATAGGGTCTGGAGGTTTGTTCTTAAGTTGAATTTGTATGTAAGTCGAAACTGTATATTTTATAATGGAAGATCTAGACAATTTTTTTTCTTTTGCCCCAGTGACAATTGGAGTTTCAAAATTTTTGGTGTAATTGGACCAAGAATTATCAATAAAGCTTCATTACAGACACCTTACAGCTGATCATTGCAATCTGGGACTATAGTAAAGCATCCAGAGAGCTTCACCAGAGGTCACATGGGGCAGAGGGGTCCGTCTGTAACTATGGGTTGTCTGTAAGTCGGGTGTCCTTAAGTAGGGGACCGCCTGTATGTAATTCTGCTCCCAGAAATTTATTGTGAACATACTCTAATGAAGGGCTACTAGCTTTTTAATTAGTCCATTTATGTTGTCCCTGTTGAAGAGAGACAGAACAGAAGAGGCGAGGTGATCACATGTCCTGCATCTGCTTTTGCAGGTCATGTGATCATCACTATGCTTGGCTTTAGTTGGTTGATTGCAGTGCATCCAGTATGGCCACTGTTGTGGTGCATTGTCATTTCAGTGAGGTAATGTGCAGTGATGGCAGTTACACACATCCTTACTATGGTAACAGAGCAGGACAGTCTGTTAGATCATCAATGGGAGCAGAGCATAAGAGGTGGGAGCTGTTACTGAGAACTGAGGGATCATGGGAAATGGGATGGTGGCCGTCTTGGAGATAACGCCTTCTACTTTGGAAGCCCATAAAATTTTGTGAACCATAAAAGCAAACCATTTAAACTTTGATTTGTCATTAATGACATTGAGTTTTGTTGTACTCGTTTCTTTATAGCACTATGGGTTTTTGTATCATATGTTCATATTCCCGGTATAAGCCTTTAAGTAAAACCTTTGATTTTTCATCAAGGGTGATATTACACATAAGCATTTTTGTTTACGTTAAAAAATGTATAAAAATATGCATACATATTTCTCCATTGATAATGACATAAATATAACAAATCTGTTTTTTCTCAGATTATTTGGACTTTCACATGCACTAATTTATTTTCGCAATGGGCAGAATTATGTCAAATGTCCCCATAGACACATAGAAAGGGCAGGAACAGGTTGCAAACAGGTGTATCTTTACTTTAATTTAGCTTCTGAACATTCTACTAGCACCTAATACATAAAAAAGACAGATCAGAGCTGATGAGATCCCTGTATAACACACAATGACACACTTCAGCCGTGCTACATCTGAGCTATAAAACACACAGTCACCTCTGCTTAAACTGCTTCCCCTGCTATTAAGATCTTATCTTGCCCATAGCGTATAGATTTAGTCTCCTCACACTGCTGCTTGCTAGCAGAAAGTATGTGTATGTGTGTGTGTGAGCTTGTCTTGGAATGCAGAAACTGTGCCGTAACACAATTCTGTCTCTGAGCTCATTGGGAAATTCCTCAAACCTCATGATTCTCATGTGCTTTGACATGCACTGTGAGCTGTGGGGTCTTATGTAGACGGGTGTGTGCCTTTCCTAATCAAGTGCAGTTAGTTTAATAAAACTTATCTGGACTCCAGTCAAAAATTAGAACCATCTCAGACGGATCAGACAGAAATGGACAGAAATCATGTGAGTTAAATAGGGTATGAATACTTATGACTGTGATATTTTAGTTTTTCTTGTATAATAAATTAGCAAAAATATCTACATATCTATTTTTTCTGTCAAGATGGGACACAGAATGTACATTAATGAGCCAAAAAAACCAAAACTTTTTTGATCTTACCAATTGACTACAATGACACAATAACATTTTTTTTAAAGAGGTCTGAATACCTTCCGTACCCACTGTATGATGCATTAAGTTACCCAGAATTTTATTTGTGATCTAGACTGTAACAGTGCAATGGACAATATTTTTCTGCTACGTCAACGGCATATGTATATGTATTTGTGTGCTGGCCTGAATGAGCTCTCCTCTGATAAGCAGCATAATGAAGGGACATAATAAAGTATGTCCCTTAGTGCATGTGCTGTGCTGCCCTTTGTATCAACACACGTTAAGAACTTGGGTCCAGTTTTATTTTTTAAGAGATTTGCTACGCGGTTTGAGGGCGCATTCATAGTATCATAGTATATAAGGCTGGAAGGAGACGCAAGTCCATCAAGTCCAACCTTTAAGAATTAAATAAATGTTTTATCCCCATAACCCGTGATATTTTTTCTCTCCAGAAAGTCATCCAGTCCTCTCTTGAACATGTACATAGAGTCCGCCATAACAACCTCCTGCGGCAGAGAGTTCCACAGTCTCACTGCTCTTACAGTAAAGTACCTTTGTCTATGGTGATGGTAGAATCGCCTCTCCTCTAGGCGTAGAGGATGCCCCCTTGTCCTGGTCACAGGCCGAGGTATAAAAAGATCTTTGGAGAGATCCTTGTACTGTCCGTTCAGGTATTTGTACATTGTAATGAGGTCTCCCCTCAGTCGTCTTTTTTCTAAACTGAATAATCCCAAATTTTTTAATCTGTCAGTGTATTCTAGTTCCCCCATTCCCCTAATAATCCTGGTTGCTCTCCTCTGCACCCGTTCCAGCTCTACTATATCCTTTTTATACACTGGTGCCCAAAACTGTACACAATATTCCATGTGTGGTCTGACCAGGGATGTGTATAAGGGCAAAACTATGTCTTTATCATGAGAATCTATTCCTCTCTTGATACATCCCATTATTTTATTTGCTTTAGCAGCAGCCGCCTGGCTCTGGTCACTAAAATTAAGTTTACCATCCACCAATACCCCCAAGTCCTTTTCAGCTTCAGTTTTACTAAGTAATTGACCGTTTAGAACATAATTATACTTTTTGTTTCCATGGCCCAAGTGCATAACTTTACATTTATCTACATTAAACCTCATCAACCATTTCTCTGCCCATCCCTCAAGCTTCCACAAATCCCTCTGTAATGCTAAACAATCGACCTCAGTATTTATTACTTTACACAGCTTAGTATCATCTGCAAATATTGAAACTTGACTGTGTAAACCCACTACAAGGTCATTAATAAAAATATTAAAAAGAAGTGTCCCCAATACTGACCCCTGTGGCACTCCACTGGTAACATCAACCCAATCTGAGAATGTGCCATTAATGACCACCCTCTGTTTTCTATCACTTACCCAAATACACAGATTTTCTCCTATTCCCAGCAGTCTCATTTTATATACCAACCTTTTATGTGGCACGGTGTCAAATGCCTTTGAGAAGTCCAGATATACATCATCCACAGCGTCCCCCAGATCCAGTCTTGAACTTACCTCCTCGTAGAAACCAATCAGATTAGTCTGACAGGACCGATCTCTCATAAACCCATGCTGACGCTGGGTTATAAGGTTGTGCACAGTGAGATACTCCAGGATAGCATCTCTAATAAACCCGTCAAATATTTTCCCCACCACAGCAGTTAGACTCACGGGTCTGTAGTTTCCAGGATCGCTATTTGATCCTTTTTTGTATATTGGTACCACATTTGCTATGCGCCATTCCTGTGGAACATAACCAGTCCTCAGCGAATCTTCAAATATTAAAAATAACGGTCTGTCTATCACCGTACATAATTCATGCAGAACCCGGGGGTGTATGCCATCTGGCCCAGGTGATTTATCTATCTTAGTGGTTGCGAGGCGGCGCCGTACCTCTTCCTGGGTTAAACTGTTGACATTATAAAAAGAATTAACATTATTCCTCATTGTGTCTTCCACCAGGGGATTTTCCTGAGTAAAGACAGTTGAGAAGGCGACATTCAGTAGATTGGCCCTTTCCTCATCTCCTTCCACCATGACCCCCATGTTATTTCTAAGGGGACCCACACTCTCTGTTTTTAGTTTCTTATCATTTATATACTTGAAAAATAATTTGGGATTATTTTTGCTCTCCCTGGCAATATTTCTCTCAGTCTCTATTTTTGCGGCCTTTATCTGCTTTTTACAGGACTTATTTTTCTCTCTATAATCCTGTAATGCCTCATCACTACCTTCACGTTTTAGCACCTTAAACGCTTTATCTTTCTCGCTTATTGCTTTCCTTACAAGACTAGTTAGCCACATAGGGTTTTTCTTGTTCCTTTTATGCTTTTTCCCATAAGGTATGTGTTTCTCACAGGACTTTTTCAGAATATATGAGAAAAAGTCCCATTCACACTGCCGTCTGCGTGGCCGTACATGCGGCTGCAAATTTGTGTCCGCATGTACGTCCCCATAGACGGCAATAGCGGCACATGTGTGGCACCAATCCGGGCCGAACACCGCAAAAAGATAGAGCATGCTCTATCTTTCGGCGAGTGTATGGCCGTGTGCCACTGTTTTCTATGGAGGGAGGAGGGGTCACCTCCTCCTCTCTAGCACACGGCGGTATGTGTGTGTATGTACCCTAAGGCTAACAAAGTGCTTCTTCATCAGGCTTTATACAAATTATATATAAATATACAGACAGTCCCCGGGTTACGTACAAGATATGTTCAATAGGTTTGTTTTTAAGTTGAATTTGTATGCAAGTCGAAACTGTATATTTTATAATTGTAGTTCCAGACAAAATTCTTTTTAGCCCCAGTGACAATTGGAGTTTTAAAATTTTTTACTCTAACGGGACCAAGGATTATCAATAAAACTTCATTAAAGACACCTTACAGCTGATCATTGCAGTCTGGGTAAAGCATAGTAAAGTAAAGCATCCAGAGAGCTTCACCAGAGCTCACATTGGGGAGAGGGGTCAGTCTTTAACTAGGGGTTGTCTTTAAGTTGGGTGTCTTTAAGTAGGGGACCGCCTGTATATACATAAAAATTGTTGTAAAACCCACCTCCAAGTGGGTCGGATTAAAACATTCATAAAACATAAAATGACAAATAGTATATTAAAAGTACTACAAAGAGCAGATCTCTGTTAGGATTGCAATGTGTTCCACAGTTAGTAAAAGATACTTTGCAACAGTTAAGTAATTAATAAATAAATAGATTGTCAGGAATGACTCAGCAGTAATAATAATAATTATGACTCAGCAGTAATTATGATAATTTTATCATATTCCACAGCGCTTATTCCACATGTTCCACATGTTCCACATATTCCACGTATAATACGGCTCTTTGTACACACCAATCGATATCTTTCTTTTCACTTTATTTTAATAACAGTAATAATAATAATGATATATTGTTTGTATACTGCCTGATGAAGAGCATCAAAACAGGAAATCTTTTAATAAAACTGTACCAAGTTTCCAAACATTCTCAACATGTCTTGATACAAGGGGAAGCACGACACATACAATACAGGGGCATAAAGAACAGGTCATATTTTCTTCTCTTCATTACTTTGTGCAAAGTTTCAACTGAATCCTCCAACATAGTGGAGCCCAGCCGAAGCCATTACAATCGTCTATCAATGCATCTATAGCAACTACTGTATTTACTCGAGTATAAGCCGAGGTCCCTATTTTTGCCACAAATAAATGAGAAAACTTGCTGGAAAATTCAGCCGCTACAATTTGATAAAATATCCAGTAGCCTCATTAATAACATTTTGAGCAGAGCCCCCTCATTAATAAAGTATCCAGTACCAGACTCCCGTATTAATATTGTACTGGTAATATTGTACTATTGTAATATTGTATGTACTGGTATTCTCCCTGTCTCTATTGTGCAATGTCATTATAGATAACCTATTGTTCTTTTTTCTTCATTGTAGATTTCTTTGTCAACAAACAGTAAGTATTTCCTCAAGAAATCATTACCATATACCTACCCTTTTTGAATACTTAAATCACCATGTATTGTATGTAAAACTGAACAAATGTGCATAAATAAATAAATACAACCCATCCAAATGTTTTAATTTGAGGGTTTGATATTAAAAGGCTGGCCAATTTGTACTATTTGAGTTAAAGGGAACCTGTCAGAAACTGACGTAATAAACCAGTACCAGCGTTTGGAGCCAAGCATCTAAAAGGGAACCTGTCATCAGAAATTAGTCTACTAAACTATTACAAGTGTGTTGTCACCCAATTGAACACCTTCCCAATCAAGTTTCTTTCATGGCCCAGCATGGTGGCATCATCAAGACAATAAACTTTGAATTCATGTGTAAACTGGTTGTATAAAGTCAGGGAGAAGATCTGGTTAATGATGTCAATGTATGCAGGATCACCAGTTACAGTGAATGGGGTATTCTGAGGCATGAAAAGCTTGACTTCAGTGTTCAACTTTCCGCCTCCTTGACTTCATAAAACCAATTTACACCTCACTTAAAAGTAGATTTTCTGGATGATGCCACCACAACAGGCCATGAAAGAAATGTGATCTGGAAGATCTTCAGCTGCTTGATAACCTACTGGTAGTGGTTTCCTAGGCCAATTTCTGATGACTGGTTCGCTTTAACACCTTCACGGCCCAGAGTTGTGGTAACATATAGAAAACTACTTTGAAGTGAGATGTAAATTGGTTGTATTAAGTAATTGAGGTGAAGAATCTAGCACAGAATTCAATCTCTCTCCTCTTCAGAATGTCCCCTTTGCTGTAATTGATGGTGCTGCATCCATGGAAATAAATAACCAACTCAGAGGGCGCTTAATGAAGTAGAGGGAGCTTGACTTCAGCTAAACTCTCCACCTACCTGACTTTATACAACCATTTTACATCTCACTTCAAGCTGATTTTTTTGGATGATGCCCCCCATCATGGACCATGTAAGAAACATGATCTGGATTTTTGATCTAACCTCAAAATCCATCATGATAAACCAGGGACACTTACAGATCCAGGCACAGCGACTGTGGTAATATTTTTGTATTTTTTTAACCATGGCCTCCATCAGTCTCATTAGCACAAAAGTTAAATTTAAAAGGAAGGTCTATGGTGGGTGTTTCCAAAGCCCTTCAGTGCTGTAGCTTCACAGGCTGTTACAATTAGGGCTTCCCTCCCCCTGCACTTCCTGCTGCTGCTAGATTACACAGGGAGAGGGAGTGGAAAGAGCAGGAGGTTGGATGAGGCATGTTCTGCTCATTATAACAGCCTGTGGACATAAAGTGCTCAGGGGGCTCTTGTAACAGAATCCTTCCAGCTCATTAGCATAATTTTAAAAGTTGATTTTAGAAGGAAGGAGCCCAAGAAAAACAAATATTAGAAGATTACCAGTGTCATTGTGCCTTGGTCTTGAATTTGATGGTAGTTTTCCTTAAAGCTGAAAAGATTCCTTTAAAGGGGTATTCGGAGCGATCACCGCGGTAACAGCCGGGGACTATCGCTATCACACCTGTTTCACCTATAGACGCCACGGTCATAGCGACTTTGCCATCTATAGTGCATTACCAAGACAATTGGCACCCTCTGCACCCTGCCTGAGGGTTGCTATGGCAACCCTGAGGACCCCAGGGCTACTTTCAGTAGAAGCCTGTTAGGATTGTGCTAAAAGCACGATCTAAAAGTGCTAATGTCAGCCTATGCAGAATATAATATGTCATTTTAATATGTAATTATCATTAATGTAATATTCTGTAATACATTAGTATTACGAAAATACAATCACTAAAAAAACTACAACATATGGGGTAAGACCACGTCCATAACATCCAGTACAATAAAATAAAATCATCACTGAACCCATACGGTGGATGCGCTAAAAGAAAACGCCGAAAAAGTGATCAAAAAGTAACATGTAAGCCGTCATGATACCAAGAAAAAGTAGTAATGATAGTTCCTTTATTTATATAGCGCACACAAATTATGCAGCGCTGCACAGAGCTTGTCAAAACAGTCCCTGTCCCCAATGGGGCCCACAATCTTATCAACCTGCCAGTATGTTTTGGAGTGTGGGAAGAAACTGGAAAAGTACTGCTTGTCCCGCAAAAAATAAGCTCTAAAACAGCTCTGTAAACATAAAAATATAAACGTTATGCCCATTGTTACATGGTGATGCAAAAACAAGCGAATTTCTCACAAAATGAGTTCTATATCCCACAAAACAAATTAACCATAAAAAATCTATATATATGGCGTATCGCCGTAATCGTGATGACCCATTGAATAAAGATAACACATTATTTTTATGGTATGGTGAACTTGCTAAAATGCTAAAAACCATAAACAAGAATTAATGATTTTTTTAACCACCACCAAGAAAGAGTTAATAAAATCTGATTAACCGTATATACTCAAGTATAAGCCGACCCGAGTATAAGCCGAGACCCCTAATTTTACCACCAAAAACTGGGAAAACCTATTGACTCGAGTATAAGCCAAGGTTGGGGAAATGCATTGGTCACAGACCCCTATAGCAGCCGATGGCGAACCTATGCACGCGGCCAACATGCGGCACGCAGAGCCGTTCCAGTGGGCAAAGCGAGGCTGTCACATTGAAGCTAATCGGTGTATGGCGAGCGCTGAATGTTATTGTTGGTTCCATAGAAACCTCTGCGGGGGAGAAGAGAGCAGCATGTACAAGCATGCCCCGACATAATAGAATTGGCAGAGGTGTAAGGATCTGGCCCCTAAGATATAGTGGGCTGTCACTGTTCAATGTGCTTTTTTTGGGAAATCTGAGCACAGAGTAATGTCGGCAGGAAGGCAGTCATTGCTCTGCCTTCCCGCTAAAGCCGGGACTCCACACAGGGGCTGGTCACCTGACCGACCAGCCATAGGAGAGGAGAGGGGGAGGAGGAATCACCAGAACACGGGCTGCATGTAGCTGCTGCAGTGGTAGCAAGGTAATAAATGACAACACAAAGTATAGCATCAGCTCATCCCCCTTCTCCCCTGCTATCTGTAAATATCCCCCTGACAAAGCTGCCTGTAAACAAGACAGATCGATAAACTACATCATGCAGCTATTTCATATCTTTCCAGCACCCTCATATCTATCTCTCTGTATCTCTCTATTATCTTTGTATCTATCTATGTATATATATCTATGTATCATCTAGATCTATCTTGTGATCTATCATGTATCTATCTATGTATTATCTATCTATCTAGTATCTATCTTCTATGAGAAAAAAAGAGGATAAGCAGCACACCAAAATGATGGTCACGTTGATGAAAAACGGGAGTTTATTCCATGTTATCAAAAGTTACAAATACATGTACAGAGCAAACGTTTCGACTCTCAGAGTCTTTGTCAAGCCTAGTGACATAGGTGAACAGCGATCTAAATAGCAAACAAATGTGACACATGATAAAATGATCCCACCCCTTTAGATTAACAATTTCATCCTAACGTGAATATACAATAAATGTAAAAACATAGTGGAGATTTCATCTATATGTGATATAATAAAGTGAGTGGCATTATAACTACATATAAGTATGCATGTAAGTAGCAGACATTATGGCAACAAGTGGCAACAAGTGACGAGTGCTTGGAATGTTATAAAGTGATAAATTCCAGATATATAAATTAAAAACAGTCAGGACTGTGTTCTCACCAACCTAATTCCAGCGGTCATACACTAGAATAAAACTTGTGGGACGGCAGAGGGATGACGATGCGGGAAGACCCGCATGTGGAACGCAAGCGGAGTAGTAAGCACTCTTACACGCTGTACAAGAGGGTTTAAGGTGTCCATGGTAACATGACGTCACAACGGCAACAGAGGAGTAGGGATAGCGAGTGTATTTACACTCAGAATGCGACGTCCTTAAGGGATCGTGTGAAGGAGGTGTTAAATTATGATGAATGATCACTGGCCAGCGGAGGGTAAGTAATAAGCTAAAATAGTTAACATTGCCACACTTAAGTCAGGAGGAAATCTAAGAGGATAATGAGTATAACCCATGAGTGTCAGCGGGGGAAAAAATGATAATGTATCCTATGACCGAAAAGGTCACTGCAGGATTGTCAAGGACGTAACCTGGTCCTTAGTACGGGTTTGATGCAACCAATGATACCAACTCCCATGGCACATGATGTGATCAAACACAACTCTCATAACCTAAAAAAAGGACATTAATATGTGGCAATGAAGCGTTCAAAAAAAAATTCGGTCAAAAAGAGGCGTGTTGGGGTCGAGACGGATGGACAGGATGGTTGAGAGCAGTCCGAGATCGGCTTCAGAGTAGTAGGTTATTCTATAAACAAACAAAAAAAGGTATGTTAGATATTATTGATTATAGGATATATTAATCAAAAGATACAATCAATAAAAACTAAGACCCATGGAAGATAGAGAGAACCACCACAGACCCAGAATCACTGGACATGTCAATATTATGTAATTAAAATCTACATTGAGACCATTAGGTCTAAGGTTGTTTCAAGTGTATATCCACCACAGTTCTCTTTTTTTGAGGAGACGCCTCTCTGTCACCCCCTCTACGTAGTGGGGGACATGGTCGATTAGTTGGAACCTTAGGTCCCTCTCTTGATGACGGCTTCCACAAAATGTTTGGGTACCGGCAGATCTCGTACCACATGCGGATGGTATAACGATGTTGGTGTGAACCTAACCTGAATTCCAAGGTGGGTTTCACCGAATTGTAAATGAGACCGCAAGGGCAATTTAAGCATGTATATCACAAAGCGGCTGTCACAATTCAAATAATGTTTGATTTGGTGGCAACCCACATAGAAGAAGAGGAGGAAACACTATTATTGCTTGCAGTTAAGCAATTCGGCCAAGGGTATGATCCCTTGGTAGTTGTCCAAAAATGCCGTTTGCCGACTTGTGCGTTGTGTGCCTACATCAGATTTAACAAGACGAAGCTTTCTCAGATGAGATTTGTCGATACGAAAAAGGGGGGGATTTTCAAATTCGGGTACCATGGCATGGACTACAATTGTTTTTATTAATTTATTCCTGTTAATGTTATAGAGATCTATGGGATATTTCTTGTTGAGATGGTATGAAGTGGATTATAATGGGTCTCTATTGGTGTGGTATGTTTCACTGTAGGGATAAAAGGTTGTTCTACTCAACCATGGTTGCTTAGGAAGCGCGTCTTTAAGAGGTAAGTCATTTTCGGGTGTATACACCCACGTTGAGCGAAAATTTTGCGGACTGGGTCTAAATGTGGGATATAACATCTAGTGATGCTTGTGATTCTTACCTAGCAGTGGCTGAGGGGAGGGTCCTTATCTAGACCTAGGTGAGACTGCTCATACTTTAATGTAGAGTAATCCGAAGATATCGTACGGAGGTGACAATAGACGCTACAGGACCTGGGATTTATCATAATGTTCGAGAATGAACAATGGTACCAGGAAATGGATACTATCCTCGACTGTGAACCAGGGAAACTTGTGGATGCATCAATGGTGTTGAGATAGGAGTGGAAGCCATCAGTTCCATCTCAGTGCCGGTTCAGAGGAGGAAAGATGTCGTCAGTACGCCACCATCGCAGCAATGCACTGGAATGGCTGGAAACTAGACGGCATTCCTTACTATACGGCTCATATTACATAATGTTGGAAGAGATGTTGCGGAGCCAATGACTAGCCGTCCCAGATTCTCACGCCCATAATGCAGAAAAAAAATCGTCTCACAAAATGAAAAAGTAGTTATTTTTAAAACACAGTTCTAGCGATCCAAAGGAACTGTTGGGTTTTAGGAGTATGATTGTTGTAGGTAGTTCCGTCTGACAGCACTAATCACTAGTGATGGTAATCAGATCGTGTTTAACGGATAACACAACAGCAATGAGCCAAAAGGTATCTGACGAATGTTAGGTTCAGTCTCTTGAGTTTATATGAAATCTGTGGTGGCTCTTATATAGGACATGACTCAAGAGACGAAAGTATCCGAGTTTAAGTTATCCAAAAATGGTGGTTGAGGTTGAAAAGATGGACGAGAACGCGAAAAATTAATTGGGGAACTGGAGGGGAGACAAGGTAATATTAGGTATTTGGCGGCAAAAAGTATATTGAACAAAGGGGTGACGGGATGTGTAGGTGAGATATTAGTGGGTGTCATTGTCAATAATATTGACCTATTTGGCTGCGTCTAAGATGCCCTTGATTTTCTTGCGATACAAATTGGGGTCAGCGGAGATCCTACGGTAGACCAAGGTGTCGATAGTTCCTAGGATTTCCGCAAGGTATGAGCTGGTATCCATGACGACGACAGACCCGCCCTTATCGGCGGGCTTGATGGTAATGTCGCCGTCATGGGCCAGTCATTCAGTGCAGAAAATCTCACGTGGATATTAGGGTGAGAAAACCCAACATTAAGGAAGAATTTACACAGGGATTGTATATCTCGTTTCACCGCCGTGGATGAAATGACACAATGTGAGGGGCATCACATCGGGGTGTGAAAGAGCTAACATTTGCATTTAAGCTGTTTAAGTGATATTCAGTATTAGGTGCCGAGGCAGACAAAACACTAACAGCAAAATTACGGAAAGAAATATTGCTGTAAGTTTAACGTTATGAAGAAATGTTGCAAATCAATTCAATTTGGAACCGTTCCGGCTTAGATGTAACAAAACGATAGTCCCTTAGAAAGGACAGACAGGTTAGTGCAGTAAGTACTTTAGAAGAATTATTTACCATGATTGGGATCCTTCTCCGGAGGGCCATCGGTGGACCGTGGACTGGCTTCGGCTTGGAACGTGGAATATTTTCTTGTGCGGTGATGTTTCCGTCCCCTCTTCGAATTCAGGTCGGGGTTTGTGTTATAGGTGTACTCTGGTCCTAAAAAAGTAGTTGCATTTGATGATTGTGGTGGTTGTTTTGGCAGCCATTTTAGGGCTTTCTTCTAGCATTTTGTGGCCGTCCTTTGGCCTCTGGGTTGTGCTTTGATGAGGTGGAGAACGATTCCCTTGCCAACCATAGATTTGGCCCAACTTGTAGTCCTCAGGTCCGCCCATCCATTTTTTTCGCTTGGTTTCTCTCTGTTTGTTTAAGTTGGGTAATTCTAGTCTGTGTTTGATCGTGATGTTTGGAAATCATCTTTCAGATAATGTCGTTTCAAATTAGAGTCCGTAGTTGATAACTTGGTTTTTAATATCTCGATCTCTTTGTTATTAAGGAAATCTATATAAGCAATACAAATCGCTGGGATATTGTTAGAAATTAGAAATCTGTGCAAGATGCTCTGCAACTAGTTTTAGGACCAGAGACACCTATAACACAAGACCCCGACCTAGAATTCGAAGAGGGGGACGGAAACATCACCGCACAAGAAAAGACTTCCAGTTCCAAGCCGAAGCCAACGCCATCCCCCGATGGCCCTCGGAGAAGGCATCCCAATCAGTGGTAAATATATCTTCTAACAGTACTTACTGATCACCAAATGTTGTCCTTCTAAGGGACTAACATCGTTTTGTGTTACATCTAAGCCGGACGGTTCCAAATGTGAATTGATTTGAGCAACATTTCTTCAGAACGGTTAAACTTAAACAATATTTTCCCGCGACTTTGCGTTTAGTGTTTTACTGCTCGGCACCCTAATACTGAATTATCACTTAACAGCTTTAAATTGCATAATGTTTAGCTCTTTCCCACCCGATGTGGTGCCCCTCACATTGTGTATCTTCATCACGGCGTTGGTTGTGTGAGAACGATTAACGAGATATTACAATCACTGTGTACATTCTTTTTCCCATTAAGTTGGGGTTCTCCCCTCCTAATATCACAAGTGAGGAGGATTTCTGACACTGAATGAGCTGGCCCATGACGGCGCGACATTACCATCAAGCCCTGCCGATACAGGTGGGGGCTGCTTTCGCCGCATTGATACACTCATACTACTTAGCGGAAATCCAATAGGCATACTCTCGACACCGACATTGTCACCGTAGGATCTCCTCTGACCCACAATTATGATCGTCCAAGAAAAATCAAGGGGCATCTTAGACAGCCAAAGCCAAATATGTCAAATATTATTGACAATGACACACTAAATTCTCACCATACAACATTCCCGTCACCCCTTTTTATATACTTGTGCCAAATACCATAAGAGCCTTGTCCTCCCCTCCAGTCGCCCATTGTTTCGGGAGGCAGTGGACATTCATCTTTGCAACATCACCACCTTTTTGGATAATACTACTCCGGATCTTTCGATCTCTGGGAGCATCCTATATAGAGACACCACAGATTTCATTAATAAAACTCAAGGGAGATGACCTAACCATTAAGTCAGATACACTTTTGGAGTCATTTGAGTGGTAATCCTTATTACACATCGATTGACCATCACGAGGATAGGGGCTGTCAGACGGAAACTACTCCTCTACACAATATACTCCTAAAACCCAACAGTTCATTTTGGATCTTCTAGAACTGATTTTAAAAAACTAACTATTTTTATTTGGTGACGATTTTTTTCTCAATTAATGCGTGGCAATGGGCGGCTAAATGGCGCCACATACGCCAACATTGTAATGAGGGCCCCTTGGCGAGAGGATGCGTCTATGTTCCAGCCATTCAGGCATGCTTCTGCGATGGTGCGTTACATAACGACACTTCCTCCTCTGGACCGGCACTGAGATGGAATGAGTACTTCACTCCTATCTCAACACCATTGATGCAGCCCATCAAGTTTACACCCTGGTGAACTCGAGAGATAGGATCCAATATTCTGGATACCACAGGTGATTCTAAAACAGAAGGGATAATCACTACTCTGGACCCTATTCAAGCCTACAGATAGGAATACTCTCTGTCGTATGAGAGTCACCCTAGGGTCTATGAATAAGACACTGCCCCTAAGCCAACTGCTTAAGGGTGAAGAGAATCCAAGCGAAATCCTAGGATGGTGGATACAATTAGACACCATGGCCTAAAAAAATTTTCCAACGTGGGTATCTCCCGTCAGGGACTATCAGACATAACCTCATCAATCGGCAATGCCAGGTGGAATTAGAACAACCCTTATCCACTACAGTGAGAACATTACCAAACACCACATAGTGATCCCTTGATATCCAATTCAATACCATAGCAACAGATTGCAAACCAAACTTAATTCGAAACAGTGGAGGTAATACTCCTGGTTAGTCCATGCCATGTACCCGAATTTGAAAAAATCCCCCCCTTTTTTCTCCGTACGAAAATCTCAATCTGATGAAAGATCTCTGTTAATCAGTGCTAGGCACACAACGCACAAGGCGGCAAACGGCCTATTTTTGGACAACTGACAAGGGATCAACCCTTTGGCCGAAATTGGCAATTAACTTGCAAGCAAATGATAGGGGTTCCTCCTGTTTCATAAATGGTGGTATGCCACCATAGTCAAAACATATTGAATTGGTACAGCCGCGTTTGTTGATATACGCTTAAATGCCCCATTGCGGTCTCATTAAATCAGCGGTGAACCACCTTGGAATGTCAAGGTTCGGTTCAACCAAACATTCGTTATTACCATCGCCAGGCAGTGGTAGGACGAGAATATCGGTACCGCAAACATTTGTGGAAGCGGTATCAAGAAGGAACCTAAGGTTCCAACTATCGACACATGTGCCCCTCCCAAAATCTGCCCACGTAGAGGGGTGACAGACGAGCGTCTCTCAAAAAAAGAGAACTGGTTGGTATTATACACCTTAAACACCCCTTAGACCTATGGTCTCAATGTAGATTTTTAAATTCATAATATAACATGTCTACAGTGATCTTCTGGTTCTCTGTGCTGGTTCTCCTAACCCTATCTTCACTGGGTCTATAGGTTTTTACGTCGATGTATCTTTGATCCTTTATTAATATTCCTATCATCGATCCAATATCTACCGATACCTGTTTTTTTTTAGTTTTATGACCATATGAACCACTTCTTGGAAGCCGATCTCGGAACTGCTCTCACCCATCTGTCCATTCTCCCGTGCTGACCAGCAACGACCTCTTTTTTCAAGACCGAATGTTTGAACGCTTCTTTGCACATATTTACATGTCCTTTTTAGGTTAGAGAGTTTGTGTTGATTCACATTTTCAGTTTGCCATGGGAGCTTGTATCATTGCGTTGCCCAAACTCTACCCTTACTAGCGACAGAGTGACTTACTCCTTGACATCCTGCAGTGGACCGTTTTCGGTCATAGTAGACTGATCTCAATTATCATGTTTTTCCCTAACTACACGGGGTAATTAACTCATTATCCTCTTAGATGTCCGTCCGACTTAGGTTTGCAAAATGTTAACTATTTTAGCCTACTTAATGACCCTCCGCTTGCCAGTGACATTCATGCATAATTAAACACTCCTTCATCGTCCTCTTAAGGACGTCAAGCATTCTGAGTGTTAATACACCGTGGTCCCCGGTTGACGCGCTCTGTGGCCGTGTGACGTAGGTTACTGGACAACCACCTGACTCCTCTGGTACAATGCGTAGTAAGTGCACTTACTTCCGCTTGCTTCCACATGGTCATTTCTCCTCGACGCGGTCAGCGTCTGCCGTCCACAAGTTTTTCTAGTGTATGAACCGTGGATTAGGTTGGTGAGAACACAGTCCTGCTGTTTTTAATTATAATACGGGAATTTAGACATTTATAACATAAAAGCACTCGTCACTTGTGCATTGTTGCCATAATGTCTGCTACTTACATGCATATATAAGTATATAATGCACTAGCACTTTATTATATATGCACATATATGATGAAAATCTCCACTATGTTTACAATTATTGTGATATTCACGTTAGGATGAAATTGAAATGTTAAATCTAAAGGGGTGGGCATCTTTTGATAGTGATCACATTGTTTGCTATATTAGATCGCTGTTACCATGTCACTAGGCTTGACAAAGACTCTGAGGGAGTCGAAACGTTGTTCTGACATGTATTTGATACTTGTGATAACATGGAATAAACTCACCGTTTTTCAACGTGACCATCATTTTGGTGTGTGCTTATCCTCTATTTTATACAAGACCTGGAGCCCAGTCTAATTGAGCGTGTGCACTCCACCTCGTTTGTTTCGCAAACACAGTGTGCTGCTTGAACTTTCTGAAAGGTCTATTACATATCTTATTATCATCTATGTATCTAGGTATCTAGTATCTATTATCTATCTATGCTCTATCTACTTTCTATCTATCGCTGTATCTATCATCATATCTATCTATCATCATCTCAGTATCTATCTATCTTATCTATCATCACTAATCGACTCATATCTATCTATCTAATCTCATATCTATCCTCTGTCATCACAGTATCATCTCATGGATCAGTCGCATGATCTAGTATCTATCGTAGGTGAACGTATCTATCTTTATCGGACTATGTCCTGAGGAGTCGACATTATGTATCTATATTCTGATCGACTGATGTATCGTATGGACTGAGCTATGACGATCGTAGCTAGCTACTAATCAGCGTCACTCAAAGCTATTCTACGCTAGTCATGGCCGCATGGATCTAGACTACGCGAATATCTGCATAGTCGATAACTATCAGTCTATGCATCTCTATCTATCTCATATCTGATCAGAGAGCTCGTTCTATCTCTATGCAATCTACTTCTTCTACATCATCTATATTCTTGTGCCTATCGTTTCTTTCTACATTATCTTCAATCTATCATTAATCTATGTATCTATTTATGTATACTATCCTACTAGCTATCTGATCTATTATCTATCTATCTATCTATCTATCTCAGAGGCCCCACTGTGTGTGCTCTTGGTCTATGCCACGGATTGGGTCACGTATATAGGAAGGTCCAGACCCTATATGTGATATTGACATACTCAGAAAAAAATGACCAATCAATATGAAAATGGGGAAATTCTATCATAATGTCTGGGTTCTAGACTGCAGGTGTACCTGAGACTTGACCCCAATCCTTCCCCTGACATCATAACAAACAGTCTTTGAGGCAAGCAGAGGACCGGCAGTACAAGCGCAACGATTATTTAACGTTATTACACAAGCCCTATAATATAACACCTACGTGTGTTTTTGTTTTTATTTGTGGTGGTGGCACTGCTTTATGCATGATAGCAAGTTGGGTTCTTAGTTGTGACTATCTTCTCTTGGGGGCACTCGGCCTCGAAGGGTTCCTCATCACTGCCCTATAGTATACAGCCTGCCCCCAGTAGTATACAGCCCCCAGCTTGCCCCTAGTAGCCAACAGCCTGCCCCTAGTAGCATACAGCCTGCCCCCGTAGCACATGACAGCCTGCCCCCAGTAGATACAGCCTGCCCCCAGAGAGAATACAGCCTGCCCCCCAGTAGTATACAGCCAGGTCAGCCTGCCCCCAGTAGTATACAGCCAGGTCGCTGCCCCCATAGTATACAGCCTAAGCCTGCCCCCCAGTAGTATACAGCCGCCAGCCTGCCCCCAGTAGTATACAGGGGGGAAAAAAAATGTAAATAGGGATGTGGTCCAGGAAAAAAAGTAGGATAAGGATGGGACTAAGAACAGTTCTCTCTTCTGCTACCCCGTTCTTTACCTCTCCCTGTCGTCCTTTACCTCTCTTACCTATCTCCACTTTCCTCACTGTCTCCTCCCTCATTCTGTCCACGGTAGTATTAAAGCCTGCCACCTGCCCCCTCGTAGTATACAGGCCTGCAGCCGCCCCCGTAGTATACAGCCTGCCAACCTGACCCCCAGTTATACAGCCTGCCAGCCTGCCCCTTAGGTATTTAGATACGCCGCCAGCTGCCCCCAGTAGTATACAGATTCCAGCCTGCCCCAGAGAGTATACAGCCTGAACCAGTAGTATACAGCCTGCCCCCCAGTAGTATAGAGACACCCAGATTAAAAAAAAAACTTATATACTCACTCTCTGGTGGCCCTGACGCGCAGCGCTGCTCCCCCGATGTCATCGCGGCTCCTCTTCTGGCTTCCTGGCTCCTCTCCTTTCTTCTGTAACCTCCTGCAGGGCGCCGCCATGGTTTTCCCCCGGGCGGCGCATAGTATGACGTCAGCAGCAGCGTGTCATACTATGCGCCTGCTGGCCGGGAGAGAGCGATGGTGGCGCCCTGCAAGAGGTTACAGAAGAAAGAAGAGGAGCCGGGAAGCCAGAAGAGGAGCCGGGAAGCCAGAAGACGACCCGCGATGACATCGGGGCCACCAGAGAGTGAGTATATAAGTTTTTTGTTTTTTTTTAAGTGCATTGACATATGTATTGACTCGTGTATAAGCCGAGGTGAGGATTTTCAGCACATTTTTTGTGCTGAAAAACTCAGCTTATACACGAGTACATACGGTATAAGCTATTTAATCCCCTTTAAATGATATATCTGAAAAGTGGATCTTATCCACACAAAAAATAATACCCCATATGTCCAAATTACAAAAAAATAAACATTTTGTAGCCTGTAAAATGTGACAATGCAGATTTGCTCTGAATGGCACCTCCTTCCGTTCTATGCCCATGTGCCCAAACAGCAGTTTACCACCACATCAGGGGCATCCTCAGTTAATTAATGAAAAAATTACAGTTTGTAAATTACACCTCCATTTCTTTTAACCCCTGTGAAACAGCTAAAGGGTTAACACACTTCTTCAAGTTGATTTTTCACACATAGATGGGTGTAGTGTCTAAAATGGCATGATTTATGGGACGTCTTTATGCTATTTAGGCTTATTAAAGTCACTTAAACCAGAGCAAGTGCCTCTAAATAAGGGTTTGGAGCTTTTCATAAAATTAGAAAAATTGCACCCAAAATTCGGAACCTCCTAACAACCTAGAAAAGAGAGAGGATGCATAAATAAATCCATGTCGATATAAAGCAGACATTTGGGAAATGTGTGACGAGAAAAAAAATCTCAAAATCCCCTGAATATGTGAAAGCATTACAAAGTTATAAGCTCCTACAATGACACACTGCTAGAAAGCTTCAATTTTTACTTCCAGTGTAGGAAATTTGACCATTGCCACACAGGTTAGAAAGTATATTGAAAAAAATGTATAAACTTTTTACAAGCAATAACATTTATTTGCTGAAAGGCCATGTTTTGTCATAACAGAATTGTGCTAATTTTTTTGAGTGACTTCAAGCTTCTTCTTTGTGTTTGTTAAGGTTCAGGGGATTTATATCCAAGAAAAAGAAAGTAAGTATGGATATTTTTTTTTATAATTCCTTGTTGGATTCTAAAATTATAGTACCATAAAGACATAATTCCTTTACTCTAGGTTGGTAATGTTTCTGTTTACATTGGGGCATTATGTTTCTTCTTTTTCCAATTGAAATCTAGATGTGTTAGTTTTTCCCCTAACAAAGATGTACCCCAGGAAAAGAAAGACCTTCAATGTTATCTCATAGTCAAAATGTAATTATTATCAGCTTTCCAATTGTAATGTTTACTAATAGATATATTTTTAAAGTCCTCGCCTGCATTCAACCTATCATATCCGTTTTTTGGGTACATCTGTATTAGTAGATTCTTGCTTTCCACATAAAATAAAAACATTGAAGCATTTTATTTTCTTATAAATATTTCTGCTCATTTAAAAATACAAATATTTACTAACCTCTTTATGTAAGAATTTTGAGAGAATGCAGAAATAGGAAAAGAGCATAAAGGGCTAGTCAATACCAGACACCCTAGACCAGCAATGGTGAACCTTTTAAAGGCTGGGTGCCCGAACTAAAACCAAAACCCACTTATTTACCATCAAGTGCCAACTTGACAATTTAAACAGTAACCTATTGCTCCTTGGTCTTCCACAACATTCAATCGTATTGGCCCCCTGAGTACACTAATATAGTTGAAAGCAGGAGGGTAAATTCAGACATCATTATAGTTTCTCTCCAGGGTCTCTCTGTACTGGAAGGATCATGGGGCCATCAAAAGATAACCTGGCCCTGTTCACACCTTCTCACTCTTTCTGCAGTTCTAATCAGTCAAGGCTGTGTCATCTTAAAAGAGCATTGAGAGCAGCAGGAAGATTCCAGTCCTGTCTGCTAAACTCTGTCCTGGGACAACAGCCTGGGTGCCCACAGAAGCAAACTGGATCCTGAAGTACAGTGTATATAGTAGCAGGAACAAAATGCACCGACCATACATGCAGAAACAATTTACTCCCATTAATACTACACTTTTACCAACATCACTCATAATCTGGCTATTTGTGATTGCAGTATCACCAAAATCCAGCATTGTCTGTCCACCCCTCCACATACATTCATAGTTTCCTATATTACTAGTTAAGCTTGCTTTCTTTATGCATCTGTAGTATGGAGTTTGAAAAGACTTTCAAGCCATTATTCCACCATGCTACCGTGCCTTAGCAATGCTGCTGTTATCAATGTGACTTAATACATTTAAAGGAAACCCATCACAAAGTTTTTACCCCACTAGGTAGACCGCAGGTAGGGTATGAAAAGGCCTTTCTAGAATTTCCTCTTTTATGTGAAATTTCACCTGTTTACCTATAAAAAAAATCTCCCCCAGACTCTTTGTCACACGAGATGAGTTAGGTTTAGTGGTTTCAAGCTTTTTGTTTCATATTAAAGATAAGAATCTAATATTTCAGATTCAATCTGGCTAAAGGTTCTGTGAGCTACAGAACTAGAGATATGGGCAGTTAAAAAAGTGGGCACTAGATCTTTATCTGCAGCTTGTATTTCCAACTATGTCTTAAGCTGCCTGCATCTCTGGTTCTGTAGCTCATAGAAATACAAGTCAGTTGAGATTATGTTTAATATGACACCAGCAGCAGGTTTTTAGGTGATATAGACCCAAAGATACGGACACTACCCCTGCAGCCTCTAAACTTGACTCCTCTCATGTGAAAATGGGATAAGTAGAGGCATATTTTCCTGACTTTGGGAGGTATTTTTTATGGGTAAACGGGTGAGATTTCACAAAAAAGAGGGAATTCTATAAAGGGAATTTCATAACTAAGGGGACTAGTAGTTTAATGGGGTAAAATATGGCGATCGGTTCTCTTTAACATGGCATGTGTTATTGAAGTTATTTATTTTGATGTAACAGGGGCTCCACTTCAGATGACAAACAGTCATCCACAGAGTTAGATGCAATGCTTCAACATCACCACAACATGCAAGAGAAGCTAGCTGAGGAGATGTTACGTCTTACTCAGAATCTAAAGAATAATACCCTAGCAGCACAGAATGTCATTAAACAGGACAACCAGGTAAAGACTTGCATATCTAATGTGATTTAAGGGGTTGGTTGTAATAACAGGTATTTCTTCAGTATGTTGCATCAGTTGTTATTTGGCAAAACTGGGAGTGGATACAACACAATGGGGCAGATTTATCAAGCTAAGTGTAAGAATGTTCTTAGTTGCCCATGGCAGCCAATTACAGCTACATTCATGAAGCACTGGTAAAATGAAAGCTGAGCTGTGATTGGTTGCCATAGGCAACTAAGAACATTCTCACTTCTAGACAGCTTGATAAATCTGCCCCACAGACGAGGTAAAATGGAACGGCTTGGACCAGGTGTCAGTCTCGGGTGCCAACCTTTTTACTGCCATTGTTGAACCCTTCTAAGGCATTTAAATGGGGGGGCTATGTCTTGGCCTCAGTCGTCTTTCTCTAAGATGTCATAAGGGGCCCTCTAGGGAGCCTAAAAAATATTTATTTTAAAGTAATAGATAGAATCCAAATCACCACTTTCCCTGGAATGCACAAGGAAATTAACAAATGATTAAAAAAAAATCAGAAACCTTGTAGTTATGTATTTTGGCACCCAAAATACCATTTTTATCAAATCACTGCAATAATTATTCTTTGCAATGACAAAACCTCAAAATGTCTGAAAATGTCAGCTCCTCCAGCCATGACACTGCTATGGACACTGATGTGTAAACAGTTACGTGTGTACAAAGAAATGTTTACTTGTTTCCTAATTTTTTTAAACTACTTAACACCTTCAGGACCCATTGTCATTGGTGCTGGAATGTCCAGGTAAATTTTTGACGTTCTGCTATGCACCTCTTTGGGTCCATTCACACGCGGTATGCCCGCCGTGCGGGCATACCGCAGTGTGCTGGAGAGGAGGAGGAGGTGACCCCTCCTCCCTCCATAGAGAATAGCGGCACACGGCCGCACACACGCCAGAAGATAGAACATTCTCTATCTTTTTGTGGTGTGCGGGCCGGATCGGTGCCACACATGTGTGGCACCGTATCTGCGCCGCTATTGCCGTCTATGGGGATGTACATGCAGTCGCCAATTTGCGGCCGCATGTACATCCCCGCAGACGGCTATGTGAATGTGCCCTTTAAATGAGGAAATCTCTGGAAAAGCTTTACATATTATAACAAATTTAAATTTTTTTTTTCCAAGACATGTGAGACTTTATCTTGATACAATAGTTTTAATAATAACGTATTTTAAATTTGTCAATTCAAGTTTGTTTAAATAAGTAGAAACTTTTACCAAACTATGTAATAAATATGTGTACAGCATTATTCCCTCACCCTTCCCTAGGTTGAGTTACAGATGCAGAGGGCGCATATACTTCTGCAATAATGAAAAGTGAAAGTGTTTCCAGCAGCTTCTTCTATATTCTGCCTTCAGCTGACCGGCAGGAGGGAGGCACACTTCAAACGCCGATATCTCCTGAACCCTTGCACCGAGTAACAAATTCTGGTGTGATACATATCATATTAAAGGGGAGACTCTTGTGTAATTAGAATTGTTTCTATTGTCATGACATAAATAAACGTCCTGTATAAGCTGACGTATATTTACATGGTGCAATCCTGAAGAGGTTAAACAGTAGTACTTTCTCAAAGAATAAAGTGGATGCATCATTTGGACTGCACAACGAAAGCTGTAAAATCAAAGCCCCTAAGAAAATGGTACAAATGTGTTTTTTAATTTGTTTTAATCAATTTCAGCACATTTAGATCTTATCCAGCTCCCCACTACACTGCATGAAATATTATTTGGTGCCACTAGAACATAGAATTTGTTTGGCATACAATGCTCACACACAATTTTTTCATAAGTTCTATAAACAGGTAAAATGAAATAAAGTTATGGCTTTCAAGATGTGGAGAAAGAAATGGCAAAGGATGTATCCTAAAATACTTTAAGGGTGATTTGGGACCTTGTGGATTTGTGGTGGTTTAATGCCCCAAATCGCCCTGTACGAGCTCTCTCGTGGCCACTATAGAAATAATAAATAAAATAAACCTTTATACTTACCTAGGGATCTCTGGTTCTCCCCATGTCTATGCACTAATTCAATAAAGCCGGATTAGTACCCCCCGACTTCATAGCTTAACCGCTATGCACATGCACAATTTAGCCGGGGTGTAGTACACTGGCTTCTTTGTGTTATTGCGCAGGTGCTGGGAGCTCAGGACCAAGGTAAGGGTATAACTTTTTTTTTTTTAAGTGGGCAAAAGTAAAGGGCGATTTGGTACACTAAACAACCAGTCCATAAGGCCAGTGGGTGGTTGAGTGTCCCAAATGGCCCTGACAGGTCCCTTTTCAACACCTAAAATTGTTCTTTACAGTGGCCAACCCCTTTGAACGTATTTGGAGACTCATATGTTAAAAAACACCTTTTAAGGCAGCACCTCTGCCTTGCAGCATGGGAGTCCTGGGTTTGAGTCTCACCCAGGTCAACATCTGCAAAGAGTTTGCATGTTCTCTCCATGTTTGCGTGGGTTTCCTCCGGGTACTCTGATTTCCTTCCACACTCCAAACATATTGGTAGGTTGTTTAGATTGTGAGCCCCAGGGGTACAGGGACCAATTTGGCAGGTTCTGTGCAGCGCTGCGTAATCTGTGTGTGCTATATAAATAAAGAATTATTAATATTATTTATTCTTGTCTTTCTTGATTCAGACACTTACCCAGTCTTTGAAATTGGCGGACCAGAACTTTGAGAAGCTGAAGACTGAATCTGACCGCCTAGAACAGCATGCAAAGAAATCTGTCAACTGGCTCCTATGGATCATGCTCATCTTTGTCTGCTGCACATTTATCAGCATGATACTTTTCATAAGACTATTCCCAAGGCTGCGATGACAAGCCCCAGTCTGACATTTTTTTTTCCACGTGATTGTAAAAGCGAAAGAATTGGATATCTATACATTTTAAGAGTTACATGTGGATTTGTTTATTGGTTAACTACCACAGTGTTTCCATGGTAATTCCCATTATCTTTGAAGTTATTTCATAACGCCAAAACAAAAGTTATTTCAGTTGTATGTGATCTGTATAGCTTTTTATTATTACAAATGATGCAAGTAGGGGATCATCATTTCTGTTGGTAGGTGTGTGGATCCAGCATTGTTTCAATAACTGACTATCCGTTCTCTTGAATTGGCCAAAGTGTGAACATGCCGAAGAAATGTAATCCGATATATCTTTACATATTTCCCTTCTTCGACAGTTGATGGACTCTTTATTAAAATTACATAATGATAACATCTGCTTTTGTACCCTTGATAATGTGTATTTGCCATCATATTTTGGGGTAAAATCATTATGCGTTTAAATGTCCACAAAGAAAAAAAAAGGTATAAAGGAACTGTAAAGGGTTTTTTTCACAAATCAATAGCTCTCAACAACCTTGCCTATTATCTTCATTACCCACAGTACAGACCAAAAGTGTTTTCTGTATTTTCATGACTATAAAAATTGTAAATTCACACTGAAGGCATCAAAACTATGAATTAACACATGTGGAATTTTAAAATTGTGAAACAAATGAAAATGTATTCTATTCTAGGTTCTTCAAAGTAGCCACCTTTGCTTTGATTACTGCTTTGCACACTCTTGGCATTTTCTTGATGATCTTCAAGAGGTAGTCACCAGAAAAGGTTTTCACATAACAACTGTGCCCTGTCAGGTTTAAAGAGAACCCGTCATGCAAAATAACCCTCCTAATCTAAATAGATTTTCATAAACTGCCATTAGAGAACATTGCCTCTATCCCTTCATTGTCCCTCTACATGCCTGTAAACCTAAGCAATGAGGTCCTAAAGCTGTATGCAAATGACCTGTGAAATGTCCAATGAAGCATTAGCATATTCAAGCTGTCCACTCTATTCATGAGTGGGAGGCACAGCCACACCCCCAGTGCATGACTGACAGCCTGTATAATGGTGTGAGGCTGTATAATGATGTGCTTCCTGGTGCTGGCACCCCCTGCAGCCTGTGTGTGTATAGGAGAGATACAACAGCTCCAAGCAGCCATGTTATAGCAGAACATGTCAGGTACATGTGTAGCTGATGTCTGTGTCTCACATGTGTAATAGGAGGATGCAGCATGTCAGCAGATGCAGCACACACACCAGCAATGCTTTACTATACATTACACACAGACATGAGCAGGGGGAGGAGAGGGGACGGTAACGGGTGACATCACTGCCTTTGACCATGTGACCAGCCTAATTTACATAATAAAGAATAGATGATTTTATAATGATTCATGTATGAAATAACTAGATAAAGGCTGGGATGGGATCCTTGTGAGCTGCTCCAAAAGGTAGAGGAAATAGTGACACAGACCTGATGACAGGTGTCCTTTGATAAGTGGGATTTTTTTCCTCCCCCGACAGGAGCTTTTCCTTGTTCCTCCTGACAGACCCTTTAACCGCTGTCAATGAGCTTTACAGCCTTTCAGTCAGGGTTGCCACCAGAACTGGGGCTAGATGACGTGCTGCCCCCTGGCCAGGAGCTGATAGTCCACCTCACCCCCATGCTGATCGCTTCTTGCCACTGCCAGGGATGCAGGGTCGCTCTGCTACGGTGAGTGAGGTACTTGTAATGGCTGGCTATTCTCTGGCTCCATGCTAGTATCTGTCCCACTGCTGGGGGATCATGGAGGGCTGTTGGAGACACATTGGGCGGGTGCATCCGTGGTCGGCGCCATGACAGGATGGGGTTCCGTTGCCACGGGTCTCTGGCTAGTGTGTGTCCATACCTTCCCTGCTCGAGTAGCGCCCACCTAAGCGTTTTCGGGACTTGCCAATCGTTGCTATGCCAACCCTGGGTCTGATCACAGAAATGACATTTCGGGTAGTGTGTCTGCATAGGCTAAAAGTAGTAATACCCTGAGGTACATGAGTGTTGCAAAGTATTATAAGAAACAAGCAATCAAATGACTGCTTATTCACGTCCTATAGTGGGACAAGTAAAAAGAAAATTTGAAAAAAGTTAAAATAAAAATTAATAAATGAATTAATAAAAATGCCCCCAAAGTCCCATTACCAAAATGGTACTGTTGTAATGTAAACATGTCCCACAAAAAATAAGCTATCAATTAGCTATACAGGCAGTCCCCCGGTTACATACAAGATAGGTTCTGTCGGTTTGTTCTTAAGTTGCGTTTGTATTTAAGTCGGAACTGATACTTTATTGTAACCCCAGTCAAAAATGTTTTGATCTCTGTGACAACTGGATTTTAAAAATGTTGGATTGTCATAAGAACCAGGATTAACAATAAATCTTAATTACAGATACCATTGATAACTGTGAAAGCTGTTTATTGAAGCCTAGGACTAAAGTACAGTAAATTACCAATATCCAGAGGTCCGTTTGTAACTAGGGGTCGTATGTAAGTCAGGTGTTCTTAAGTAGGGGACCGCCTGTATAGAGAAAAATTAAAAGTTAAAGTACTTGGAAAAAGGGGATGCAAATTTTATAGATTTTTTTTCCCCATCAGCTTTGTTCTACAAAATAAGTAAAACGTAAGAAAAAAAATATAAAAATTTCGCATTGCCTTAATCGTACTTTCCCATAGAATAAAGATAACATGTTACTCAGGGTATGCGGTCAGCACCAAAAGAAAAAAAAGACAGAATTGATGTTTTTTCTAAAAATCTCCACAAAAAAAATGTAATATATTTTCAGCAATAGGGTATAGCCACCCAAAAATAGTATCACTGAAAAATACATCTAATCCTGCAAAAATTAAGCCCTCATATGGCAACATTAACAGAAAAGCAAATATTTTATAGCTCACAAAAGTACCCCCATCAACCAAATAAAAACCACACAATTGTACAGGGCCAAACAGGCTAATACATGGCCCTCCTTCCCTTATGCACATTGCTATGCATCCATATTTATAACAAGTAACGTCTACATGTGTGGTGTCTCCGTACTCAGGAGAAATAGTGTAATACATTTTATGATGGGTTTTTTAATGTTATCTTTTGCGAATGTGTCAATTATAGGGTTAAATGATCGTATTACTGATGTAATCAGACCATTCTAAATTTACCTCCATTTTGTTTTAAGTACTATGAAGATCTCAAAGGGTTAACAATCTTCCAAAAAACTTCTAATAGTTTGAGGGGTGCATATTTGAAAAGTGATAAATTTCAAAGCTCATTAAAAACAAAAGTGACCCACAAAAAGTCAATTTTGAAATCTCCCTAAAAATATAGAAAACATAAAGAAGACACATGGGAAATGTTAATTAGTAACTAATTTGGGTTGTAAAACAAAATTGAAAATAACATAATTTAGAATTTTTAAAATGACAAATTTTTTCAAAAATGTCGCCATTTAAATTTTTTTTTAATAAATAGATGCAAATCTTATCAGCCACTAATTTACCACTTAACAAAAGGGTAGATAACATACAAAATAGACTGCACATGATATGAAACTCCAGAGTTTCAAAGTGTGTGAGTCCAGTCACTTACTTGGACTATGTTAGGTTAGTTCGGTTTCTGACTGTCATTACTATTAACTTACGGTTTAGATGCATGCTGTTGAAGGTTACGCGGCTTAGGTGTCCTGGGTCAGCCTATAAACCACGCTGAAATTGAACAAATACAGTCATTTAAGGCCTGTACTAAAATTAAAAGACTACTGTCAGCTCTCTCTCTGTAGACCCTACCTTCTACCATCTTATACTTAGGGTGTTGGCATAGAAGTTCTTTATTTTCCAGAATTTCTTCAGATTAAAAATAGTAGCAAAATTAGTACAAACGGGGAGGTGATAGACACAAAATCCTGGTAGACCGTGAAGCCTATTGGACACTGGTTCTTAACACTAGTTATCCGAGGGGTATGAATTATAGGAAAGAGCTCATGTATCACTACTGATTCTACTTTTATTTTTCCCTACGTTTAACACATTGCTAAAAAGGACAAGGAAATATAAAACATGAATATACATTCACTTTGCTGCGGCAATTTCGCAACTGGAAAAACTGATTAAACTTGCATTCTGCATTATATTTTGTCCTACTTACAGCTAAATGTATTCGTCACCAATGTCTTTTCACGTTTTTTCTTGCACGGGTTGTTCTGCCAGGCTCTCTGCAGGGAAGTTTGCTTTCCGTTGCATTGTTGTCACTGGTTGACATGGCAACGTCGCAGGACACTTCCGGTGGGAGCGCCTGTCAGACACTTCCGGGGGATTGCGGGTCGAGCGGGACTAAGAGTAAGTTTTTACACTTGATCTGTTTCTTCTATCTGAAATACGCCAGTATTTACATAGTGTCTCTATTTCATGAATACTAACAACAATAGTCGGTATCCCATTGTTAGTGGCAGTTTTTTGTTTTTACTATTTGTATTTTAGGATTAAGACTCCACCTCTCTCTTTTTTGAGACGCATGACTGGGCGTGGTAGTAGTTGGGTGTTAAGAGTATATATCCGTGTTTCATTAGTTCAAACACTAACCATGAGTAAGGACGTGTGGCACGTCCGAAACGCGTAGGTTTTTCTGCCCTACAAATTTTCTTTGTTGGTATGTCTATGTCATACAGGATGCAAAGCCACAGCTTTTTGTACTAATTTTGCTACTATTTTTAATCTGAAGAAATTCTGGAAAATAAAGAACTACGTTTTTATTCACACCTGGTGCGGCATGCGTTTTCTTCCACTCAGCATTTGTCTTTTACTCGTGGTCCCCGAGTAGCAGCCAGCACAGAAATCGACATACAAGGTGAGCGGTCAACTATATTTCTCTATTTTTGTGTTGGCATAGAAGAATAGTTCCTCTAATCTCAAATGGGAGATTGAGATTTAAATTTTAAAGCTTTAAATAAGCTTTTAAATTCAGAGACCCAACTGCTAGTTTACACAATCAGCTATTAAAGGGGTTTTCTCTTGAAAGAAAATTCTCAGATTTCAATCCCTTAGTGATGTTTACACAATAAAGATTGTTTTTAGTGCTGTTTTAGCTCCTATCACTCAGCGATGGTCAGTGTAAAACTCCATAGTGTGGGCGGGGACTCTCTAAGCAGACACATTATGATCCCTCAAGTGCTATGAGGTGCTGTGTGCTGACAATGTGGTTAGATGATCATTGTACAGGTTTATATAC
This sequence comes from Engystomops pustulosus, assembly GCA_019512145.1. Lineage (NCBI taxonomy): Eukaryota > Metazoa > Chordata > Amphibia > Anura > Leptodactylidae > Engystomops > Engystomops pustulosus. The sequence goes on from CM033641.1 coordinate 158,872,543, forward strand.
ACTTTCATTTGTACTAGTATCTGACACATAGAAAGAGAGATGAGACAGATCAGAGATGAGATGATAAAATCGATAAGATGCAAATTACACACAATTAAATTCTCAGCTCTGCTACCTCTCAGCCAAAAAATACTGTCAGATCTACTGTGCCTCCCTCCCCTGGTAAAAGATCTTATCTGCCTGTAGCTTGTCGCTTTCATGCTGCTACTGGTGTTTGCTGGTAGGAAGTCTGTGTGATCTCGTTGGAATACAAGGGTGGGACCACTACAAAGAGCAGCTCACTGCAGCAACAGACAGGAGAACAATATGTCTTCCTAACTCTAAAGTCAGAAAATTAACGGTCGGGTCCCGGGGCATAATTCTGATAGTGAAAAGTTGGAATTATATCTGTGATATGCTGTATTTTTGTTAATAACAGTGAATTGGAGAGTGTTATTTTATTATACTGAATGTATGTACTTCGTGGGAATACCCCTTTAAGTGGATGCCATATTTAAACTGCTGGCATTTGGTGGCTATTGTTAACCCATAGGCGCACCACAATGGAATGTTATGTTTTATTATGTTGGGGTGAGAGATGCTTCAGAGCATGACAACATATACTATCCTATTGTGGTGCTTGAAGGAGTTCAGGTACAGAGGCCAGCATACATTGACAGCCTGGCTCCTTCTGTAGTGGCAACAATCGTATGTTAACAGCACTGCCTGCACCATCTTAGAAGTTCTGAGGCCCTTTTCCCCTGCATCAAACTCTCCTGCACCACCATCAGATGTGTCGCCTTGGCAGCTGAAGGCTTATTGAAGGCCCACACATGTTAATCCTCTTTTAGGTCCTGTGGGGAATTGCTCTGGTAGATGCTTTGTAGCAGTGCAGGAAGCAGGGACACACGCAGACGCAGTCCAAAATCAAGTGTTTTATTCACACTTCCTTGCCAAAACACAAATTCAGCCTTGGCTCAGGCACATACAAAATAAAGCCTGCCTGGCTGGGCACTGCCTAATACAACAATAACACCTAACTATACATGTACCAGGATGCCATGCACTCAGTCTTGGCCCGCAGTATAACAGGAGTTACCTTTGCTGTGTGAACACGGTCCAGCCTTCAGCTCTCCAAGTAGTGCCTCCCCTACTGCTTCTGTGACCCGCACCCGTGGGCTATACAGAAACCCAGGACCAGAGCTTGGATGGCGTAGAAATCCCACTACCAGCCTACCCCTACTCCATAATAAGCAGGCCCAGCACGGACATTACAAAGGTGTCTATGCTAGCTAGGCCAACATAAACTAACAGACTACTCCTGCTTACCACATGTTTGCATTAACCCTTGGGTTACTGCAGACAAATCCAGGGCATATATTCATTACCATATACCATATATCTGCCTCTAGGACAGGTAGCGGTTCTCCCACAAGACACCTCACTTTCTCGCATACCCTCCCTTCTCAGTTATGAGACAGAACTGTCGTCCCAGCAAGTAGTACCTTAGGGACTCTAATGCCCATTTTATCGCCAGACATTCCTTTTCTACTATACTGTAATTTTTGCTGGCGTGAGTTTCTTTCTCAGGTAGGTAATTGGGGTGTTCCACTCCACTCACCTCCTGAGAAAGGACAGCTCCCAGCCCTACATCTGATGCATCTGTCTGTACAATAAACTCCCCCTTAAAGTTTGGCGTAAAGAGGTTGGGAGATCAACACAATGCAGACTTCAATGACTGAAAAGCACCTTTTGCTTGTTCATTCCACCGCAGCATAACAGATCTTTTACCCTTCAGCAGGTCTGTCAGGGGAGCGGATACTGTGGCAAAGTTTGGTATAAACCGTCTGTAGTACCCAACAATGCCAAGGAACGCCCTGACTTGTTTGGTGCTCACTGGTTGAGGCCAATCCTGGATAGCGTTGATCTTGTTGACCTGAGGTTTAATTATGTCTCGACCAATCACATACCCCAAATAGTGTGTCTCCTCCATTCCCAGCGCACATTTCTTGGGGTTTGCGGTCAGGGCGCCTGCCCTTAGAGAATTTACTACGACCTGTACCTTGGCCAAATGACTCTTGCAGTCATGGCTGAAGATGATGATATCATCCAAATAGGCTGAGGCATATCTCCTATGTGGCTTTAACACTATGTCCATTAACCGTTGGAAGGTGGCGGGGGCCCCATTAAGCCCGAACGATAACACAATATAGTGAAAAAGGCCCTCAGGGGTGATAAAGGCTGTCTTTTCTTTAGCCCTATCTGTCAGGGGTACCAGCAAATATCCTTTGGTTAGATCCAGTGTAGGGAAGTACCGATTTCCCCTTAGTTGCTCAATAAGCTCATCAACCCACGGCATTGGATAGGCATCAAACTTAGACACCTCATTAATTTTTTAAAAATTGTTGCTAAATCGCAACGTCCCATCAGCTTTGGGAATTAGAACAATTGGACTGGCCCACTCACTTTTAGACTCAATAACCCGTAGTTTAAGCATCTTCTGAACCTCCTCTAAAGTGGCTTGTCCATGAGTCTTATGAACTCGGTAAGGCTTTGATCTTACCTTTAACCCTGGCGCAGTGAGAATATCATGTTTAATTACAGATGTGTATCCGGGCAACTCTGAGAACACATCTATATTTCTTGCTACAAACTCTCGAGCTTCTCACTGTTGCCCTTTGGTAAGGGTATCTGCTATTCGCACCTCTGCATCTCCTACAGGCTTATCTGCAGCTTGTGAGGGTATCGCAGGAGGTGGACTAGCCAGAACCATCTCTGTAAGCAGACTCTCTCTGTCTTTCCAGGCCTTTAACAGATTTACATGATAAGTCTGTCGGGCTGACGTATCCTGTAGTTCACATCTCCTACCTTCTCTAGCACCTCATACGGTCCTTGTCATTTAGCGAGAAACTTACTTTCTACAGTGGGAACTAGTACAAGTACCCGATCACCGGGATTAAAGGTCCTTACTTTTGCTGACCTGTTATAAACCCGGCTTTGAGTTCTTTGTGCCTCCTTCATATGTTCCTTGACTATTGGCATGATGGCCGCCACCCTGTCTTGCATATCTGCGATATGGTCTATTACACTTTTGTGGGGTGTTTCAGAATTATTTTACGGACCTATATTCTTTAGTTCTACATAGTACATCTAGCCAGATTCAGAAATATGTAGATAGACAGCTGACAGCTGCTGCTTATAGTGCCGGCTCCGTTCGTGAGCCGGTGCCAGAAGCAGGACGTTATAGCACGTCCCGGTGCGGGAAGTATCTACCAGTCCAGCTAGGGGTTAAGAGACAATAGACAACAGACAGGAAGAGCACACAGGATGGGTTAGTAAAGAGAGAGTTAAAATTCATGCTAGAGATATGGGTTTTAAGAGCATGTTTGAAAGTTTGGAGATTGAATACTCTGATAGGCCAGGGAAGAGCATTCCAGAGAATTAGCGAAGCTTGGGAGAAGTCCTGAAGATGTGCATAAGAGGTTCAGATTAAGGTGGAGATTAATCAAAGATCACTAGCAGGTCGAAGAGCATAGTTAGAGAGGTAGACAGACATGAGAGAGGAGAGGCAGGGAGGTACAGCATCATGCAGAGCTTTGTTAGTAGAGGGTCAAAAGAAAAGAAGTTCAGTCTTAGAAAGATTAACTATCAAGAAGAGAGAGAACATGATGTTAGAGACAGCAGAAAGACAATGACTGGTATTCTGAATTAAGGCAGGGGGGAAGTTACGCGCAGAAGTATATAGTTGGGTTTAATCATCATAGAGATGATACTGGAAACCAAATCTGCTGATGGTTTGTCCAGCAGGGGCAGTACAGAGGGAAATTTGGACTGAGCCCTGAGGAACTCCAACAGTGAGAGGAAGAGGAGTAGAGAGAGATCCAGAAAAGGAGACAAAGAGTGGCCAGTGAGAAGAAAACCAAGAGAGTGCATATTGCCTTTAGGCCAATGGAGCAAAGCATCCTGAATGGGGAGAGAATAGTCACCTTTGGATTTAGCAGTGAGGAGATCATTGGAGACTTAAGAAAGAGCAGTTTCAGTAGAGTGCTTAGTACAAAAAACAGATTGTAGAGGGTCAAGAAGGGAGCTAGCAAAGAGGTAATGGGCAAGTCGAAAATAGATCAGGCGTTCCAGGATTTTGGAGATGAAAAGGAGATGAGAGACTGGTCAGTAGTTAATACCATTGGAAGGGTCGAGGGAAGGTTCCTTTAGTAATGGGGTAACAACAGCATGCTTGAAAGAAGAGGGAATAACACCAGAAGAGAGAGAGAGGTTGCAAATTTAAGTGAGGTGATAAGTGACGGATGGGGAGAGGGGCTGTACGAGATGTGAGGAGATGTGGTTACTGAAGCGAGTAGTAGGACGAGCAGAGAAAGGAGCCTGGACATTTCTTCCACCGTGACTGTAAATGCTTTTTAAGCCTATATTGTTTCTGATGTGCTATAGATGATTTGTCCTTGTTGTTATCATAGATTTCTACATTCTTCCAGTCTCATGGACAATTTTAAAAGTATGTGTTCCCAGGGACATTGCTAACATCAGGTCGAAACGGTCTTCCTCAAAGGACCTTCAGAAATATTTCCAGAGTCAACACATAATAAAGCAATGTTTTATTATTTTCTTTTAGCTGGTAAAGCAAAGACTAACATTGTTGAAGTTTGGGCTTGATGCATAATACTTTTGCTATTATCATAGTTGATAAGGTTTAAAAAAGGATGTCAATCTATCAAGTCCCAGTGTTGATCCAGATGAAGGCAAATGTTGATCCTACAAGGCTAATGCCAATCGACCCTTAGCAGGGAAATATTCCTTCCCAACTCCAATATGTCAGAATAACTCTGTGGATCAACAATTAAATGTTTGTTCCTATAACCTTTGATATTTGTTTCTCTCTAGAGAAGCATCCAAGATGTATACAAAGTATCTGCATAACAACCTCCTGCAGCAGAGAGTTCCACAGACTCACTGCTCATTTAGTAGAAAGAATCCATGTTTTATGGCAATGTTAGAATAACTTCTACTCTAGACATAGAGGATGTTGCCTTGCCACTCATAGGTATGAGAAGATCATTAAAAAGATCCCTGCACTGTCCTTTCCGATATTTGTACATTATAATGTGGTCTCCCCTCACCTGTCCTTTTTCTAAACTGAATAACCCTAAAGCTCGATTCACATCTAAACAACAAGATTTCTTTAGTCTAGAAAAGAGACAACTAATGACATGATTAATGTATTTAAATATATGAATGGTACATACAAAAAATATGGAAAGTTGTTCCAGACTAAATAAAATGAAAAGACAAGGGGTCAGTGTCTTTGTCTGGAGAAAACAAGGTTTAATCACCAGAGGCGACAGGGCTTTTTTAATATGAGAACTGTCAATCTGTGGAATAGTCTGCCTGCCAGAGAGCTTCAAGAAGGGCCTAGATGCCTTTACATCAAAATAACATTGACGGTTATGTTATAGAGAATTGTTACCCCCAAATCCCTTCCTCATCCAATCTTTTCCCTTCCTTGGTTGAACTTGATGGACATGTGTCTCTTTTTAACCGTATTAACTATGTAACTATGTAACATGACCATAATTGTGGCTGTGATGTGGCCGCCCAAATTACGACCAGATCACAGCCACAATAGAGTTCTCAGATGCTTGCATTCTTTGATTGTTTGCATAGCATAATATTCTGCTAAGTATAATATTCTGAGAAGTATGACGCAGTTATACATTGCAGTTAGAAAGTGCAGCAGACAGGCAAGATATAAGAGAAAAACTAACAATTATGTTTGCCCAAAAAGTGTTTTTTGTTTTCTCTCTGTTTGCTATGGTTGTTTTACTTCCCTACCATCCATCTATTATACCAGTATCAACTATCTACATCAATGCCTCACTTCTTCACTCATCTTAGTATGGTTACATAAAGTATAGAGTGTGTGAGTGGTGTACAAACTTATCACAGTGATCTCTTGTGTAGCAAGAAATAAGTTCTTATAAATCTCTGAAGCATCTTTTGTCTCTTCTTTCTCCTTCTGCTTGCTGCAGGGGACAACTCTCCTTACCCAACGCCTCTTGGCTCCTCTATCCTGTGAGATTCCAACACTCATCATGGGAGACATCAACATCACTATCAACACCCCCATCTCTGCTCCTGCCTTTCAGCTCTTATCACTAACTACCTATCTAGGTCTTTCACAACTCTCTGATTCTCCCACTCGACTTGGTCTTCTTACGACTTTATTCAATATCTAATTTTACCAATTCTTACTTTCCTCTTTCAGATAACCTTTTACTTTTCTTTTACTTTTAATACTACTTCACCATCTCAGAATCCATCCACCCATCGTTCATACTGGAACCCACATGCCATTGATACTCACTAACTCACAGAAAACTTGCAGTCTTTACTATCCCCATCTCCTCCTTCATTTCACTCCAAACCTGGCTACTAACCATTATAATCATACTGTCAGAAGCGCCCGAGATGAGATTGCACCATTATCTATCCAAAATCTTTAACACGGGATGGAGGCAACCTTGGCACATGGACAAAACCTTGTTTTCTTCAGCAGTGCTCAATGAGTGCCAAACGTCTGCGGAGAAAATCGTGCACATCTGCAGACTTTATACACTTCAAATTTGTGCTCCTAAAACTCTTTACTTTGCAAAAAAGGTCTATTTCACTAATCTAATATCCACTCTCTCTAACAATCCCAAAGCTCTTCGATACTCTTCACTCATTGCTAACATCAAAGGTGCAGCCACCTGTTACAAGCCTTGGGGCTAAAGATCTCTTCACCTACTTTAAAGATAAAATTGAGTGCATTTGCCGTGAAATAATTTCTCAATCCACTCTACAGTCATGGCCATAAGTTTTGAGAATGACACAAATATTATATTTTCACATGATCTGTTGCCCTCTGGTTTTTATGTGTGTTTGTCTCATATTTTTATCACATACAGAAATACAAGTGCAATCATATTATGAGTAACAAAAGCTTTTATTGAGTTAATGCAGAAAGTCAATATTTGCAGTGTTGATCCTTCTTCTTCAGCACCTCTGCAATTCTCTCTGCTCTCAATTAACTTCTGGACCAAATCCTGACTGATAGCAGTCCATTCTTGCACAATCAATACTTGCATTTTGTCAAAATTTGTTGGTTTTTGTTTGTCCACCCGTCTCTTGATGATTGACCACAAGTTTTCAATAGGATTAAGATCTGACGAGTTTCCAGGCCATGGACCCAAAATCCTTATGGTTTGTTCCCTGAGCCATTTAGTTATCACCTTTGCTTTATGGCAAGGTGCTCCATCATGCTGGAAAAGGCATTGTTGATCACCAAACTGCTCTTGGACGGTTGGTAGAAATTGCTCTTGGAGGACATTCTGGTCCCATTCTTTATTCATGGATGTGTTTTAAGGCAAGACTGTGAGAACCTAGGTCTCTTAACCCCTAGGTGCCCCTGGACATTATAGTACGTCCCCTTAACCCCTTACACGCCGTGGTCAAGCATGACCTAGGCAAGTAAGGGTGTTCCCAAGGTCTGCCGAGTGCCCTGGGGCTTTACACTGCTCTACAATGAATTAAGCATCGTTGGTTCATGTTCATGTATGAAAAAGTAAAAAAAATGTAAAAACACTTAAGTTTACACATTAGAATACATTTTTAAAAACTACATGAATAGTTGCAGAATGCTTTACAGTTGACTGGTGGTATTGCTCACCTTGTCTTCTCTGAACAAGCTGTTTTCCAGATGTTCCAAACAATCAAAAAGGGGATTCATCAGAGAAAATGACTTTACCCCAATCCTCAGCAGCCCACTCCCTGTACCTTTTGCAGAATATCAGTATGTCCTAGATGTTTTTTTCTGGAGAGAAGTGGCTTCTTTGCTGCCCTCCTTGACACCAGGCCTTGCTCAAAGACTCTCCGCCTCACACCTGCCTGCTGCCATTCCTGAGCAAGCTCTGCACTGCTGGTAGCCCAATCCTGAAGCTGAAACACTTTTAAGAGATGATTCGGACGCTTGCTGGTCCTTCTTGGGCGCCCTGGAGCCTTTTTGTCAACAATGGAACCTCTCTCCTTGAATTCCTTGATGATGCGATAGATTGTTGACTGATGTGCAATCTTTCTAGCTGCGATACTCTTCCCTGTTAGGTAAGTTTTGTGAAGTGCAATGATGACTGCACCTGTTTCTTTAGAGATAACCATGGTTAACATAAGAGAAACAATGATGCCAAGCAACAGCCTCCTTTTAAAGTGTCCAGTGGTGTGATTCTTACTTAGCCATGACAGATTTATCTCCAGCCCTGTCCTCATCAACACCCACACCAGTGTTAATGGAGCAATCAATGAAACAATGTTAGCTGCTCCTTTTAAAGCAGGCCTGCAATGAAGTTGAAATGTGTTTTGGGGGAAAAAGTTCATTTTCTAGGCAAATATCGACCTTGCAATTAATTGCTGTTAAGCTGATCACTCTTTATAACATTCTGGAGTATATGCAAATTGCCATTGATGCAGTAGACTTTGTAAAAATTAACATTTGTATCATTCTCAAAACATATGGCCTTGACTGCACACCCTGTTCACTCTCTTCCTTTGAGACAGTCACAGAGGAAGAGTTTCCAAGCTCCTTTCCTCTGCTCAACCCACTACCTGCATTATTGATCCCTTCCCCACACATCTTGTACCGTTACTTCTTACCTGACTAAAATCTTCAACCTCTTCTGGTGTCGTCCCCTCTTCTTTCAAGCATATGGTTATTACCCCATTAATAAAGAAACCTTCCCTGGACCCATTCAGTGCAACTAACTAACGACCAGTCTCTAATCTTCCTTTTACATCCAAACTCCTGGAACGTCTAGCCCTAGCCTATGCTCGACTAACCTGCTATCTCTAAGTTGTCTCTCAGCTAACTCCCTCCTCAATCCCCTATAATCTGGTTTTCGTACTATGCATTCCACTGAAACTGCTCTTTCTAAAGTCTCCAATTATCTCCTCACCACTAAATCCAAAGGTGACTATTCTCTCCTTATTCTTCTGGATCTCTCGGCAGAGTTTGATACTGTGGACCACCAGCTCCTTCTCAGGATGCTTCGCTCTATTGGCCTAAAGGACACTGTACAATAAATCAATATGAAAGTGTATACTTTCAGAAGAAAATCAGCTCACCAAACAGTCCAGACAATTCGGTTCTCCGACTTCAGTGGCTCCCGCACGGACAACCTTGGCCACAGGTGCACACAGAGCAAATGATTGAAGAGTAGGAGTACGTCCAGCTGAGCACAGAAAGTCAGCAAATGGGTTAAAAATAGCAGCATTTATTAAATCCTTTTTTAAAAATAAGCATGCACAGCACAGTACATAGGATGGAAGGAAAAAGACATACAGGCAACAAGCCTACGCGTTTCGGTACATGACCTTATTCATGGCTTCTCATATCCACAGGGATATCAGTCAGTCCAGCCCTCCCAACATCCCATGATGTTGGGCGGGCTGGACTGACTGGTTGTCCACCAATGTTCACCATCCAACTTAAGGGAACTGGAGATGATGTGAAAGGAAGAATGGCAGATGATCCTCAAATCCAGGTGTGGAAAGACTTATTGCATCATTTCCAAGAAGACTTATGGCTGAACTAGATCATTAGGTGCTTCTACTCAATATTGAACAATCGGGTCGGAATACTTATTACTACTTACTACTACCATGTGATATTTCAGTTTTTCTTGTTTAATAAATTAGCAAAAATATCTACATTTCAGTTTTTTTTCTGTCAAAATGGGGAGCAAAATGTACATTAAGAAGCATAAAAAAGGAACTTTTTTGATCTTTCCAGTTGGCTGCTGAATACTTTCTGTATCTACTGTATTTAAAGAAGCGCAGAAAATTGACCACCTGAACATTCAGGCATCAATGATCCTTAGTCAGGGGGTTAATTACTTGATCTTAGAGCTTTCATTAAATAAGTATACTAAATTAAATCCTGAATATTTATCATTCCAAGATTTAGTAATATTTTGTAATGTAGCCTATTGGGATCAAACAAAAACAAAGATCATCATAAGCAAAGAGCACAAAACATGATTTTTAGGGCAAAACTTGTCCCCCAATCCATTAAAAAAGGGCATAAAGGGCATAAAGTAGACAGTGGGAAAGTCTTTTGCCAGGAATCCCTTGAATCCCTAGATTTTGAAGTACTGTATAATGTTTATATAACTTTTCCTGGTAGTGCTACTGCAGGAAATATAAAACTGAGAGGTATATCCATACATGAACAATGGAATTATTACTCCTTATGAAGTATTACTCTCTCTTACCAATCCCAAAAATTATAGGTATTTTACATGTTTATAACATTTTTTATAGATTATACCACCACTCCTGAAAGCTAGGGGTTTGTTGCTCACAATGGTTATTATCTCTATAGAAGTCAATGTAGAGGTACAAGCAGTGCTTTGCTGTTTTCCTTCTTCCATATAATGATGCTTGACGATAGTGAGAGGAAGACCCCCACACTGTACATGACCTATTAAGAAAATTGAACTTTTTAATATTAATACTATAAGATCTTTAAAATCCTGTCTCTTTAATAGATGTTTATAACTCATTTACAGTAAGACCCCCAAATCCCTCAATAATGTATTTATCTGAATGCAAAGCCTGGTAATGCATGTGTGGATTGTGGTAGATGTAGGCCAATCACTTTTCTGTGATTTAACATTTTTTACTAAACGGTTGGCCTACAGGCTGTTGATTTGGTTATCCAGCTGATACACATGCTTCAGGTTGGCAGTGAGTGATTCACCTGATTGAGATTGTTGATAAGATGGAGGATGCAGTAGTTCTGTATGTTCAGATGGAGAAGGTCATGTGATGCAAGGATACATAGAAGCAGCAAACCAGCTGCTGGTTCTATTCTCTGCACAGCGTTTGATTGAGTACATTAAGCACCACCTCTGTCTTCTCCCTATGGGTTTCCCTGATGCTGTCTATAGCGCAGGACCTGACATTTGGCTGCTCGATCGCTTGGGCAGCAGACTAAATATGCTAAAGCGCAGGCTTTTCAAGACAGAAGCCTTACAATAGGAGAGGTCAAGAATGCCCCTAGCAGGGTGTAATAAACAAAAAATAACAAAGTGAACACAGGTTCAAGGAGGGAAGGGGGAAAGGGGAGGGGTTGCATACAAGCATCCAAACATCAGATGGTTTGGATTGTATAATAGAGAACAGTAATGTAACCTGACCAGTAGAAACAAGGGGTGAATTATAATAATCCATGTTTTTATGCTCTGCTTCCTATCCAGTCAGTGTGCCACAATACACAAGATGCTTACCTATCCCAATTAGGCTGACTTTCTTATCTTCATCTCTACCCACCAGCAATCCTGTCTCTGAAGAAAGTCTAACATAGACCAAAGAGAAAAAAAAATAGATGTGGATTGCCAATCGGTGATGCTTTAATAAAGAATATTTGCAAATGAACTTCTACTGAGTGCTGAGAGTATATGATTTATTGAAACAAGGATTGGTATCCTGCATATGCACCTACTATGTTTTTTGTAGTGCATGGCGGAGTGACGTGTATTAATGTTCTAACCCCTAGTTACAGGCGCACCTTTTTGCCTACTGTGATCGCTGGTAAAGCACTTTTAATGATGAACTGTAGGGCGTCTTGATAATCCTTGTTTTCCATGACAAACAATTTAAAAAAATCCAATAGTCACAGGGACAAAAAAAAAATATTTTGTCTGCAGGTACAACCTATCTTGTGTGTAACAGGGAACTGTCTGTATTCAAATGTTTATACAGGTCAGTATTAACAATAAACAATATACAAAATAAAATCCCATTAAATATATGCTCAAAGACACAAATCTATACATTTATGATGACATGTGTCCTATATTAGAAATAGGCTAGTTGCAGTATGATGTTTTAGAGAAATTACAACTTCACTTAAAAATTAAAAAAATTGAAGATACCCTAACATATGACCTTAGCCAAATATGATGAAAACAGCACGTATAGTACAGTACGTACAGTACAGCCCATATGTAAACCATCAATTAGTGGAAAAATATGCATGTAATATTTAGACCGGGATATTAAAAAATGGTGCTGATGCACCTATGGTTTACATAGGAAAGATTGGTATTGAATGCGCCAATATTTTCTTTAAATGACTTTTATAGGTAAAATCCGGCAACTATACATAAGTATAATTAGTATATAGCCTATTAGTAAATATAGGACCCATGTCACCATAGATGTATAAGTTTAGGTGTTTGAGCATATATTCATGTGATTTTATTTTGTATCTATATTTTTTTGTTAATTTTGATCTGTATAAGTGTTTGAATATAGAGTAAATTAAACCTGAAGTCCATTTTAAGTAGAGAGTTAATGCCTATTTTCTATTTGAATAAATTATTTGCTGAGTGACACACAGTCTATTTAGAGCACACCCTCATTGTGCTTGTTGCCAAATCGGACCGCCAACTTTAAAGATTTTCTATTAAAAATTTTTGACAATCCCTGTGCATATTAGATTAATGTCCACCTTTGCCAATGTTTAAAGCAAACCTGTCAACAGGAATGTCATTTTTAGCTGTGGACAGGTTCCAATAGCACATGCTATGCTAATTTAAAAAATGGCTTTGGCAGCATTCTGAATCATTTCAGTACTTTATATCAGTTTAATTGATGTTACCTGAGTCCATGACAACAGCGAGTGTGGTGCTGGGTTTGGAGGATAGGCAGCTGCAGCATGTGTGTCAGTCTCCCCACCCAGGACTCATCACACACTACTGGCAGGAATCCAGTTAATCTGAATCAAAATATAAAGTACTGGAATGCTGACAATGACATTTTTAAAATCAGCATATTATAGGCTATTGGAACTTGTCATCAGCTAAAATGACATTCCTGGTGATATGTTCACTTTAAGTTAAGATCCATGAGTTTTAACATTAACATAGACACACATTATAGTCACAAATTGTAAAACTCATGAGAAAAATACAGGTAGAGAAAGTCACTGTGACCAGAAATGTCTTAGGATGTGTAAACAATAGAGTGCTATAAACTTTGTTTGCTAAACACAAAAAAAATCACTTTGCAATAATTGATTCCTGAGTATAGCTAAAACACCATAAATCCAGTCGTAACTGATATGTAAAAAAATAAACTAGCAAGTATTCAAGTGCAATGCTCGCACTACTTAAAGGGGATAGGACCACAGGATAGGGCCTAACTTGCTGATCGGTGGGGGTCTCAGTGATGGCACCCCCACAGATCACTAGAACAAGGGGTCCGACGTACCCCAGTCGGGGCCTTGTCGCTCCCGGAGATGAGCATCTTACTCGCCAAGATGAACAGGACAGCAAGGAAAGCTACGTCCTGCCGCTCCACTTATCTCAGGGAGTGACGACTGGGGGTACATCGGACCCCTCGTTCTAGTGATCTATGGAGATCCCATCACTGAGACCCTTACCGATCAGCAAGTTAGGCCCTATCATGTGTATAAGGCCTGATTAGATTGTGAGCCCCATGGGGACAGGAAGCGATTTGGCAAGCTCTGTGCAGCGCTGCGGAATCTGTTGGCGCTATATAAATAAAGAAATTATTATTATTAACCCCTTCCCACTCTGCATCCGATATATTGGACGCTGAGTGCAGTGACTAAGCGCTCAGCGTCCGGATGCAGAGTTGATGACGGTTCAGCTCAAGATCTGAGCCGAACCTGCATCGGGAAACACGGGGTGCCGAAGTGAGCTCCGATCGTGGGTGTTTAACCCGTTACATGCCGCGGTTCAGCTGCCTTTTCCCCACGATCACCTTCCCCCGCGCCGAGCCGTTTTCGGGGGGCGCCGATCGTTGCTATGGCACCTCTGGGGTCCGATCTGGACCCCAGAGTTGCCTGTAGGAATTGCCAGTAAGATGGCGTCAGTGACGTCATTTTACAGGCACAGTGTCAGCCTATGCACATGCATCAGTATTGCAGAGTATTATCATAAACAAGCAATCAGATGATTGCTTGTTCATGTCCCATGGTGGAAACTGTAAAAAAGTAAAAAAAAAGGTTATTCAATAAAAATTAAAGTAAGAAACAAAAAAATAAGCCCTATAACATATAAAGAGACATATAACGCAAAAAAACTTCGACATATAACGAAAAATAACACAAACCCCACATATATAGTATCAGTATAATTATTGAACCTGCACAATGAACGCTGTAAAAAAAAACTGTTATAAATCCTCCAAAAATTATGACTTTTACCTATTCAATCCCCAAAAAAATGCTATAAAAAGTGATCAAAAAAACATATGTACTCCAGAATCATACTGGTGCAAAGTACAACATGTCCCGCAAAAAATAAGCCATCAACCAACTCAGTAGCCAAGAACGTAACAATGTTATGCCACTCGGAAAACGACAAAAAAATGATAGATTTTTCCAACATTAGGGTTTTATTTGACAAATTTAGTAAAACGCAAGAAAAAATATTCATGTATGGTATCCTGTAATCGTCCCACCCCATAGAATAAAGATAATGATTATTAGTCTATACGGTGAACACCAAAAAAAAAAATCTAGTACAGAATTGATGATTTTCTACTCCTGCCCTCAAAAAAAGTTCCTAAATTTTCAACAATAGGGGATATCAACCCCAAAATGGTAACACTGGAAAAAGCATCTCATCCCGCAAAAAAAAATGGCGTCACATGGCCCCAATAACGAAAAAGCAAAAATTTTATAGCCTACAAAAGGGGCCAATAAAGAAACTTAAATCCTGGCAGCTGCAGGGTGCTCCTTCCCTTCTGCGCCTCGCTGTGCACCCATAAAACAAGTAACGTCCACATGTGGGGGGTCTCTGTACTCGGGAGAAATTGTAGAACAAATTGTATGGTGGGTTTTCTCTTTTTATCTTTTGGAAATGTGTCAATTTTAGGGCTAAATGAACGTATAACCAGCACAATTTGACAATTCTAAATTTCACCTCCATTTTGATGTAATTACTATGAAGATCTCACAAGGTTAACAATCTTCCTAAAAGCTGTTTCTGATAGTTTGAGGGGTGCAGATTTGAAAATGGGTTGGTTATATAGCGGGTTTTGATGCTAAATATGTAAAATTTTATTCAAAACTCTATTTACTCTATTTATCACTGATAAATAGAGTAACAGTGTTCAAAAATTATAACCATATAGCGTGACGCAAGTCAGAATACAAAAAATGGGTCTGAGCCTTAAGCTACAAAATGGCTGCGTCCTTAAGAGGTTAATTATTATTTAACTTGTTTTGTGGGAGAACCCCTTTAATAGTAAAAATGAATTTACCTGATCAAAAAATGTAGATTACATTCCCAAACAACGTCACCAGATCACTGGCTCTAAGCACGCTGACGCTGCCTCACACACACTAGTAGTTAGTCAACATTTAGTTAACATTTACTTTACTGAACAAAATTGTGCCAGTCTGCGCCCAGGGGCCTCCACCACCCTTAGGGCTCATTTGCAAGTGTCATTGTTGTCATGTTTTTAAATCCAAAATTAAAGTGCACACGTTTAATTGGAAACACAAATGCTTTTTGGCCAAGATCCCTCCCATTTGCGTTTTTGTTGCAGCTCTTGCTTGCTTCCTGATCTTTGTTGTAAGGCAGATAGCTCATGATTGCAGCAATCAGCGGCTAAATATGCCAAATACAGGCCAATATATACTAGTTACCTCAGTGTCACAATGGGGCAGATTTACTTACCCGGTCCATTCGCGATCCAGTGGCGCGTTGTGTGCGGTGGATTCGGGTCCGGCCGGGATTCATTAAGGCAGTTCCTCCGACGTCCACCAGGTGGCGCTGCTGCGCTGAAGAGCATCGGAACGCACTCAAGTTTACCAGCCTATTCCTAGTGAAGGTAAGTGCAAGCTCCGCGACACATGTTTTTTTTATATGCGGCCATTTTTCCGAATCCGTCAGGTTTTCGTTTGGCCACGCCCCCGATTCCGTTGCGTGCATGCCAGCGCCGATGCACCACAATCCGATCGCGTGCGCCAAAATCCCGGGGCAATTCAGGGGAAATCGGCGCATATAGAAAATATTCGGTCGGGAAAACGCGAATCGGGCCCTTAGTAAATGAACCCCAATGTGACCACATTCACTTACATTACTTAAGGTGTTGCAATAAGGGAGCTGTAGTCATGATGCAAGATGTAGCACTAGTATTAACCCCTTAAGGACCCAGCTCATTTTATGACACAATTTTTCAAATCTGTGTGCAGTTATAACTTTGGAACGCTTAATCTTACAGAGTATACTTTCAGATTGTTTTTTCATGAAATGTTGTACTTCACATTAATGCTATATTTTAGTTGAAATGTATGCACTTATTTGTAAAATAATGGAAATGTGGTGAAAATTTGACGCTTTTCTGATTTCTAAATTAACTAACATTAAAGGGGTATTTCCATCTGGGCATTCACATTCAACTCATTTTCCGTATGTAAACCTTTCTTCCATTGGATGTTATTAAAAAAAATGTTCCTGTGTGAAGATAATTTCTCACAAATGTAGCCATGTTGTCCCTTAGAAACAAGATGGCTTCATCAGATACGATCACCCCACACTCTGGCAGCAGTGGCCAGACTTGCGCTATAGAGTCCTGTCTGACCACCAGGATTCAGCAATCATTACCACAGGATGGCTGTGGGACATGTAGAAACTCCCGGACATTTTATACACAAAAACCTTTTGTTTCTTTGTGCAATCAATCCAGCAGAGGTGGCCGTATCCAAGGACACGGTCTTGCTTCTAAGGGACCATAAGACTACATTTATGAGAAACTGTCTTCACTCAGGTAAATTTTTTTTAATAACATCTAATTGAAGAAATGTATATATGTGGCACATTAATGAAACTGAATGTGAATGCCCAGATGAGAATACCCCTTTAACTATATGTCTTCTTTATCCTGACATAATTTTTTGTATGTTATTTTATTAGGACTTTAGGAGGCTTACAGTTTGAACAGCAATTTTCCAAATCTTTAAGAAGTATATACTCAAGTATAAGCCAACCCAAGTATAAGCCAAGGCACCTAATTTTAACACAATGGGGCACATTTACTAAGGGTCCAAATCGCGTTTTTCCGCCAGGTTTCCCGAATTTTTCCAATTTTCGCCGAATTGCCCTGGGATTTTGCCGCACGCAATTGGATTGAGGCACATTGGCGCCGGCTTTCACGCGACAGAAATCAGGGGCTGGCCGTTGGAAAACCTGATGGATTCGGAAAAAACGCAGAATTTTAAAAAAAATTTGTGTCGCAAGAATAGCACTCATATACACTGAGACGGAGAAGGTGAACTCCGGCGGACTTCAGAGCAGCAGCGACACCTAGTGGACATCGGGAGCACAATCTTAGTAAATCCCGGCAGAACCCGAATCATTGTCGGAGAACGCACTGCTGGATCGCAACTGGACCGGTTAAGTAAATCTGCCCAAATAAATTAAGTATAAGCCGAGGGTGGGAAATGATTTGGTCACAGCCTCCCCAGTATATAGCCAGCAGCCCCCCAGTACATAGCCAGCAGCCCCCCAGTATAGAGCCAGCCTGTCCCCAGTATATAGCCAGCACCTGCCCTCTAGTATATAGCCAGTAGCCCCCTGCCCCCAGTATATAGGCAGCAGCTCATGTCCCCCAGTATATAGCTAGCAGCCCCATAGTATATAGCCAGCCTTATGCCCCCTAGTATATAGTTAGCCCTCTGCCCCTAGTATATAGCCAGCAGCCCCCTTGTATATTGCCAGTGTCTCCCCCCAGTGTATAGCCAGGGCCTGCCCCAGAGCATAGCCAGTACCCCCCAGTACCCCCCAGAAAGTGTTGTGAAACGGCTGTCACCTTATCAAACTCCCTGCTCCTACCTCTACCATACTTTGGCTGATCTGTTCGATTTATTTTACTCTATGATGAAAAAAAAGCAGATACTTTTACTGGTGAGTGTCGCGATCTGTCTTTACTTTTATATGCCTTTGGTACCTGCATCTATGAATGCTATGAATACACTATTTTTGTGCCATCTCACACATATACCTGCGCACACGAAATACAAGGAGATTGGATATTGCCCCTTTTTCACTACTTTAAGGTTAATTGGCACCTACTGGTAATATGTTCGGTCTGCGCAACCTATTTAAGTTGGTGGGTATGGTCCGGGGATCCAACCCCATATATATGTCAAAGTAAAATAAGGACCAAGCACTTCAGTAGGTTTTATCATGTGTTTTAGTATCCAAGGTGAAAATGTAAGCAGTAATGTGTGACATTATGGCCACTTAAACACAGAGCTGTATGTAACAAGTTTGTCAATGAGCTGGCACTGGGAACCATGCACGCCGCTCGCCGAAGTCCTGCGTGTCCCATGACAATGGACAAATTTCTTTCCAATTGAAGTAAACATAGAAGCTTTCTAAAGAAACACAGCAAGCAGAGATATGACTGGCCTTACAAATGAATGACCCAAAAACCCACAATACACCCGTCACAAAAAACAACACAAACCATTGTTTTGGGGGAAAAAAAGGTGGTGTGGGGGATCAGCCACACTTTTATTCCGAACAATATACAAAATATAACAGACCTATGGGGAACCCAGACCCTTTTCCCTAAACTTCACCTGCAGACTTTACGGGGTCTGCAAAATAAGGGAGCTGTAGTCATGATGGCAAGATGTAGCACTAGTATTAACCCCTTAAGGACCCAGCTCATTTATGACACAATTTTCAAATCTGTGTGCAGTTATAACTTTGGAACGCTTAATTTTACAGAGTATACTTTCAGATTGTTTTTTCATGAAATGTTGTACTTCACATTAATGCTATATTTTAGTTGAAATGTATGCACTTATTTGTAAAATAATGGAAATGTGGTGAAAATTTGACGCTTTTCTGATTTCTAAATTAACTAACATTAAAGGGGTATTTCCATCTGGGCATTCACATTCAACTCATTTCCGTATGTAAACCTTTCTTCCATTGGATGTTATTAAAAAAAATGTTCCTGTGTGAAGATAATTTCTCACAAATGTAGCCATGTTGTCCTATGGATGTAGAAATGAATAACCAAAAAATCCGCTTTACACCTGTCACAAAAAAAACCCACAAACCATTGTTTGGGAAAAAAAAATGTGTTGGGGGGGGGGGTGGTCAGCCACCTCATAAGCATAATATAATGGACCTGTGGGGAACCCAGACCCTTTTCCCTAAACTTCACCTCGCATGCCAGGCCTCGTATCCATAGTTGGTCTGTCAAGTGATTTGGACTAAAAGCTGAGAGGGTCAAAGATTCCACCACAGGCCACTAGGAGGATAGTGTAAACCTACACTGTGCTCCGACCCCCACACAAAAAGAATAAAAGCCCCGTCAATGGCGTCCTGAGCCCTGAAAGAAAAATCTCAAGGCCGATATTATTGAGATGAAAACCGCCCTCCCTCATAAGGCCTGCGTTGTCGCCTACGAAGTGCCTGTGACGTATGACGACGCCACATCTGGACCTCACAAACCTGGCGACATGCATGTTTAGCATATGCCGCGCCCTTTTAATGGAGTCAGGGTTATGGGTGACATTCCAAATCCCTTTTGGTACAATCTCTGACCACACCACCACCAAGTCTGCAAAGAAGGCTGAGAATTGCTCAATTTCTGACTTTATTACAGATATTAATTCGGCCAGACGTGTTGAACACATAACATTTCCTCCAGCGTGCACCACAAGGACTGTAGGACCCAGGGAGGACTTGCTAATTGCTACCACCTCTAGCAGGACTTGAAGCCACTTAAGGCCCTTGACGCCCCTCCAGGAAAGATCTGCGGTGGTGAAGCCCAGGTTTAAACCTCCTGGACGAACAGTTACCCGTCGTGCTGTCCAATATATATAAGAATGGCCGACCAGCCAAACTTTAGCTCAAAGGCAACCTCAAAGAAAAACAAATTAGTCCACCAGCAAGCTAGGACGAACATAACATTTGAAAAAATCTTACTTCCACCTGCCAATGCGCAAAATGTCAGCATCCGAAAGCCCGATAGCATCCGCCGTCATTGCAGTGCCTATATGGAAAGAATGAGTCCCAAACTCCGTTGTTGGGACACCCACCACCGACAGTGCTCTCCTATATGGTGAGGTGAACAGGAATTTGGTGAGGGGGGACCCATCCTGGTGGCACAAAAAGGCTTGGGCTAGCACCGAAGGCGGGTGTTATCACATCGATCGCTGCCGGCAAAGCGTTCACGTTTAACCCCGTAACTGAAAATAGCGTCCAAAGTCGAAAATGGCACTTTTTTGCCATTTTGAAAAACAAAAAAAAATCTATAAAAAGTGATCAAAAGGTCATACAGTCCTAAAAATTATATCATTGAATATATTATCAAATGTCGCAAAAAATGACACCACTCACAGCTCCGTACACCAAAGTATAAAAAAGTTATTAGCGCCAGAAGATGGCAAAATAAAAAAAAAAAAAATTTGTACAAGGAAGTTTTATTTTGGAAAGGTATGAAAACATTAAAAACGTATACAAATCTGGTATCCACCCGTACTGGTAACCAACCCAAAGAATAAAAGACATGTCCCATTTCGGGCACCAGTAAAAGCTTAATCCAAGCCACAAGAAAATGGCGCAATGCGTTTTTTCACTACATTCTTTCTCCCGTTTCCTCCGAGTACATGCATGGAATATTATTGCCATCACTATGAAGTGCAATTGTGTACGCAAAACAAGCCGTCACACCAGCTCTTACGTGTAAAATAAAAAAAGTTATAGATTTTTTGAAGGTGGGGAGTGAAAAATGGAAATGAAAAAACAGGGAAAGGGCCCGGTCCTACCGTTTAGTGAAATGGTTGCATTTGATGGAAAAGAACCAGTTCACTTTTTCACTATAGTGGGAGCCCTACCTTTTAGGTTATTTTACTATCTTGGCAACCCAACCAATTTAATCGTAGACTGGTTGCTGCTGTTTTTGATATTTTTATAGATAGATAAATAGATACATACATAGATGGTAACAGTGACATTTCTTTTTTTTTTTAATTCTTTATTTATACCATTTTCAGAAGAGATATAACATAGCAAAAAATGCAACAACGACAAAGAAAACGAATGGATGACGGACCACTAAGCACGGTCTGCTTTAGGGATACGTTGAATGTATTAGGCGGCGCCCATTGGACAGAGAATTCCCAAGGAGCCTATTGTAGGAAAAGGAGGGAGGGAAGGTTTTCCTGTGGAAACCGATGGGGAAGGGGGGTAATAAGGAAGAGGGGAGGTAGGGGGAAGGGGAGGGTGGGGGCGTCAAGAGAAACGAAGAGCTTTGCAATTTGGCTCTATTCTGGTAGGCAGGCTATCGCTATTGGCCTGGGAACTTTTGTTTCTGGATGTGCCTAACTGCGTCACGGGCAGCCAGTCCTTGTGGATATTTTTCAAACGTTTCATGTAATTGAGGCAGTAAGCCTCCTCCATACATTATTTCATTACCACCCCGAAAGCCGGGGACACAGAGGGGCATCTGTTTGACCCACAACGTATCGGAGTGCCTTCGGCCATAGAAAACCAAAGCGTAGGATGAGCGCTTAAATACCTGGCAGTGATCTCACTGTTGCAATGAGGAAGAGAGCTGCATCTGAGAGCATGGAATATGTCAACATTCTGTCCTAATCGTAGACTGTACAGAGTCCTAGAAAGAGGTCAATGTTGGAACATGACCAAAAAATGTGTAAGGACATGCCCTCCTCCGCTCCACATCCACCTCCAACACGTCGTCACTTCTGGGAACATGTTATGGAGTCGGGTGGGAACCCGGTACCATCTATGACAACAACTTGTAGTTACCTTCCTGGAAGCGTGAACTGATGGATGACTCGTGGAGAGAGAGAAATTTGCTCCCTTTGCTCCGGTCTGATGTCACTTGAGGGTCTAGTTTCCCACTGTAATATGAAGCGAGGAGGGGGTTGGTTTTTCGACTTGTATGAGTTGTGGGGATAGAGAGCCTGTCTCAGCTGCCCGCAAGACCTACACCGACAGATTCACTGACCTTTATATGGGATGCATGCTCCCGGAATGGTTGTCAAACTCACTACTGGAAGGGAGTATGCTGTCGATACCGAGTCCCCTGGAGCCGAGGCAGACGCGAGCTGTAGCAACGAATGCGCCGAGTCGATTAAACCGCACTCCTGAGGATAACCTAAATAGCGAGTATGAGGAGTTGCTCCGCCCGGAATGGGGAGAGTTGTCCCCAAATCCAGCGTCGTTCCAGTTGGGAACTGCGCTCTTCCTAACGAAAATGGATCTCCAACCCTGGTGTAAAATTAGGGTGCCCAGCCAGGATAGGGAACATACGAGAGTAATAGAGGAAATGGAGAGTACCTCTAATGGGCAAGGTGCCAAATGGTCCTCTCAGTGGAGAGGCAAGGTCAAGATAGTACCAATGGCATGCGCGATCTTTGATTCCTGTCCGCCCATTCTTAACCCAGAAATAATCAGGGTTTTGCTCTAATGTGTCGTATAGCGGGCTCAAGAGTCAGGACAAAGATGAGGGGGACAGGGGGCAACCCTGGAGGGGGGAAGGTGATAAGAGTAAAGGAGTGGGGGGGGGGTGGTATGAAGGGGGAGGGGTGAGCGATGGGGATGAAGGGGGGGACTAGGGGGGCTGAGATCCCGAGCAGCTGGGCAGGTAAAGCTGCCGGGGGCGCGATGATGGGGGGGAGGGAGGTGGGAGGGGGCAGAGAGAATGGAGGTGGGAGTGGGGGGGTCGGTTTCGGAAAATTCGGAGAGGGGAAAAGTGGGGAGAGGGAGATACGAGGGGGAGGGATGGAGGGAGGGGTAAGGGGGGGGGTGTGAAGAGGGGTGAGTGTGAGGAAGGCATGAGGGGGTCGCAGGGGGGTGCCGCAGTGGGAGGAAAAAAAATGAAGGTGAGGGTTGGGGGGGAAGGGGGGCGCGAAGGAACAGGTTGTAGGGGGTGGGGATGGGGGGGGGGGGGAGGGAGGGTTGTGGAGTAGGAAGTGGGTAGGCGCGGAGGAATAGGTGGGGTATGGAAAAAAAAGGAGTGGGAGTTGGAAATGGAGTCGAGCAAAAAGTACGGACAGTGGTGATAGGTATGGCAGAGTGGGGGCGGGCGTAAGGGAGGGGGAGAGGTGTATGTTGAAACAAGCGGGCGGGGGGGGTGGGGGAAAGTTAGGGGAGGGGGGAGGGAGGGTGAAGAAGGGGGGGAGGTAGAGGGGGGCGGAAAAATTGGTGGGAGGGGGGGGCGAGTGGGTGTAGATGGGGGTCGCAGGTTACAGTGGGAGTTTCTGTGGGGGGGATGCTGGAGGAGGCGGGGGTGGAAGACTGTGGGTGATGGGGGAAGAAGGGATGGGGCAGATTGCGAGGGGGGGATGTGAGGGGTTAAAAGGTTAGGGGAGGGGAGTGGAGGAGTGGGGGTGCATGCTAAAGTAGGTTGCATCGTATTCAGAAAAGTAGGTCGGGTGGCAGGGATGAGTAGTGCGAGGGAACGGGGGTTGTATGCAATGGCGGTGACAGGACTCGGAGGGGATGTAGCGGAGTCGCCTGGGATCGAGTACAGGGACAGGATCCCGTTGCAACATGTTGGCTTTAGTCCAATACCATTCAGTGCTCAGCCATAAAGACCCAGTTACCCTATCCACAAGCTTTTCGGCATCTGTGGTCCTAAAGCAAGAGCTTTAGAATGTATGTAGTACTGAGCGTTGATGGATTAAGTAATGGTTCCGTGGTGTTATCCCTGGCTCGCCGACCAAGGAGGAATCCTGCTTGTGGGGTGTGAATTCTGACTACCAGAGCATGACTTGGCAAATAGTTAGTATCCACATTATGGGAGGAGAAGGGCCTATAACGGCACACTGCGTGGGTCTTCCCAGGCTTTGGCAGTCTGTGATGGTGGCGTCTCAAGGAGTCTGCGTGAGGGGGCGCCAGAGAAAATCGAATTGAATGCCCAACCGGTGAGAGGATTTAGCTCTTACTGTTTAGGCGTTTGTAATAGGTTAATGAAAATCTGTCGGGACCGGACCAGTGGGCCTTCCTCTCATTTGGGGTAGGTTCTTCTCGCAAGCAGCCGTCAGTTCTTCTGGTGTTATTGGGTGCCTACTAGGGAGTAAGTCGTCTAAGAGACAGGAGGGGAGCCCTTGAGTTCGCGATATAGGCTGCACATGAGAACGGAAGCCTTCCTGAGGGTTCTGGGTTAGTGTTGTCACCGAATATAGTAGGCGTAGTAGTCACGGAACTCGCAGCGATTTTCTTTGGACAGAGTGACTTTGTACCCAAGAGGTCGAGGAGGTAGGGAACATAGGTTTCGATGTTTGTGCCCGCAGGGCCTCGCTAAACCCTAACTGCTTTTATCCGAATTCGTAGAAAATCTACACCATTTGCGAGGGTGTTTTTAACCTTTCTATCAAGGAGTAAGGTTGTGAGTTCGCGTGAGTTTGTGTCAGTGGGCACGCATTCCGGGTCCAGCAAACGTTTATGTTGATTTCAGATCCCTGAGGTCGCCCCAAGTAGTAGATGAATCTTTGCAAGCTTGACTTTTTCCTTCTTAAGCCTGGCACATGGCTTCATGAGGGGTCCCTCTTGAACATCTTTGAGGGCTTTCCCACACCATATATGGGTGTCTGGATCTCCCCTCCATTTATGCGAATGAACCGCGATTTCCTTCGCTTGACATTTTTCGCAGTGCAAGGGCCATCGTCAGTGATGGTGCCGAGGGATGGGAGGAGGAGGAACAAAGATAGGAGACCGTTGTAAAGCATTGTTAGGGATCATGGATCCCTGACCCACCGCGGGAATGTAACTAGCCAACCACCCGGACCGGAAGCACAGGAGGTCCAGAAAGGTTGGAACGGGAACACAGGCACAGCCAGCAAGTGGAGGAACTCAGGTAACACGGCAACACAGGACTCAGGAACGGGAACACACAGGAATACACTAAAACGCAGGAATACAGGAATACGCAGGAACACAGGAATACTCGCTTGGAAGCTTTCTCTAAGGCTAAGAGGCACAAAGATCCGGCAGGGAATGATGGGAAACAAAGGGTTATATACAAGACAGGAAATGACCAGTACCAATCATTTTTTTTTTTTTTTTTTTTTTTTTTTTTTTTTTTTTCGCGCGCGCCCTAGGGAGCGGGGCCGCGCGCGAGACCTAGTCCGGACGGGAGCGGGAGCCAGGAGAGGTGAGTGCACAGGAGCGGGACCGGGGCAGCGGAGAGAGGCACGGGTGCACCCGCGATCCGCGATATGGATCGCGGGGGTGCCCGCAACGGAGGCACGGGTGCACCCGCGATCCGTGGTATGGATCGCGGGGGTGCCCGTGACAGTACCCCCCCCCCCTTCGGCCTCCCCCTCTTCTTCTTGGTCCCAAGAAACCTCTGGAGGCCCGAACCCCTTCCAATCTACAAGGAAGAACCACTTACCCCTTACGAACTTCATGTCCAGAACCTCCTTGACTTCATATACATCTGGAGAATCAGCCTCAGGAGCCGGAGGAGGGGATTGCTGGGTGAAGTGGTTCAAGTTTGACTGGCTTCAGGAGGGATACATGAAAGGAGTTCGGGATGCGCATAGATGGAGGAAGGCGGAGCTTGTATGCCACTTGATTAATGCGCTTGATTACCTCAAAGGGGCCAAGGAACCGGGGCCCAAGTTTATAGCTGGGTATCTTAAGCTGGACGTATCTGGAGGATAGCCATACTTTGTCACCAGGAGGAGCTCGACGTCAAGACAGGAGGAGCTCGACGTCTTTTATCAGCCTGGGTCTTGGTACGGTCTGTAGCTTGTCGAAGGGACTGGCGGGTATGGTCCCAAACAGCCTTGAGATCCTGCACCAGATCCTCCACCGCAGGGACAACAGAGGGAGTAGACAGCGGGAGAGGTGGGTGAGGAATACATCCATAGACCACAAAGAACGGAGCCGAACCAGTAGATCCCGAGTCCAGTGAATTGTAAGAGAACTCAGCCCAAGGTAGAAGGTCAGAAGATTGGAGACGGGGAATCAGCATACAACGTGAAGCACAGTTCGGTCCCCAACGGAGGATTTGCCCGGAGGACCAGTCCAGTACAGGGGCATGAAGCTGCAACCAGGGGAGACCCAGCAGTAGAGCAGATGTGCTCTGGGGCAGCACAAAAAAAGGAAAGTCTCTCTTGATGTAGGCACCAACTTGCAGAGGCCGGGCCCCCTCCGTCAAACCAATGGTCAACGGAGAGAAATCTGGACACATTGAACCTAGCAATAAGAACAATGGCTTCTTCTCTGAGAACGAACCACCGTGAAGGTGATGCTGAATGCCAAGGCTGCATCCACGAAAGTTTTGCTGTAGAGCCCGAGTTCCAGGAAGGCAAAGTAACCCCTGGATCTGGGTAACCCGGTGCCAACGCTGAGGAGCACGGGAAAGTTCAACGTGGAGAAGCTGTACTTACAACCTAGGGAACTTCTCCCCAAGAAGGCCTAGGTGCTGCGGGGTTTCCCTGACGTTGGAGGGAAGCGACGGACAGGAACCGATGAGTGCTCTGGCCTGGCACGTACAGACAGAGAGTTCTCCTTCGGCGTCTTGAAACTCTCTCCTGTAGAGTGAAGCCGGGTTTCGGTCCAACCCTGCAGGGTTCCTCAGCAAAGAGATTCAAGCGGTACCCTGTAGCGGCCTTTGGAGACTGGCGCCAGCGAGGAATGCGTGCCTAACCGTGCCTTGGGGATACTCGGCTGCGCAGTTCCTCAGCTAGCCCCTCCTTAACAACCACCGAACCACTTCGAGTGTCCAAGTGATGAGGTTCCATCAGGGTAGATGGAAGTCCCGACTGCCAGTGGCGTCCTTGGACCTGCACAAGAGCGCCCTTTTCTTTAAATGTAGCGATGAGGGCTGCATCGTTCCAAGCAAAAAGTGTCAGAAGCCAGGGTGCGGAATTGAAAGCGTACTCGCCACCGATGAGTTGGCCCTGAACGCAAGTTTCACAACAATGCAGACCTCCCCAGAGGAGGCGCTCTGCATGTTTCCTCGAAGACTGACGCGTAACTCTGAACAGAAACGCAGTGAGGCTAGACACAACCGGGTCATCTCTGTCCCAAAGCGGAGTAGCCCAGGCCAGGGCTTTCCCGGAAAGAAGGCTGAGGACAAATGCCACCTTGGACCGCTCTGTGGCAAATTGCGACGGCATGAATTCTATGTGCAAGGAGCACTGGGTTATGAAGCCCCTGCACATCTTTGGATCTCCATCATACTTGCCGGGCAGAGAGAGGCGTAGCCTGGATTCAGCAGCAGAAAGAAAAGCCGGGGTAGCAGGGGTCGCAGCGGCCGCTTCAGGAGACTGTTGCTGATGTTGGGTAGCAAGTAGTTGTTGTAGCATGGCGGTGACTTGCTCTAGCTGATTCCGCTGTGCTGCAATCTGCCGGGACTGGTGGATCACGATGGTGGCGAGATCAGGCTGACTGGGAGAAGGAGCCTCGGCGGGATCCATGGCCGGATCTTACTGTTAGGATCAGTGGATCCTCTGGACCACCGCGGGAGATGTAACTAGCCAACACCCGGAACCGGAGCCTAGCGGCACCTGGTATTCACCAGAGCCCGCCGCAAAGCGGGTTGGACTTGCTGCGGCAGGATACCACTAGGTCGTTCCCAGGTGTGACTAGCCCACGGTGGCAGCCGAGGTCGAGGTACCTTAGCGGATGACAATCTCGTAGTCAGGTCCAGGCACAGGGTCAGGGCAGGCGGCAGAGATGCAACGTCAGGTTCAAGTCCGGGGTCAGCAACAGGAGGTCCAGGCAGGTGGGAACGGGAACACAGGCACACAGCAACAGGGAGGAACTCAGGTAACACGGCAACACAGGACTCAGGAACGGGAACACACAGGAATACACTGGAACGCAGGAATACGCAGGAACACAGGAATACTCGCTTGGAAGCTTTCTCTAAGGCTAAGAGGCACAAAGATCCGGCAGGGAATGATGGGAAACAAAGGGTTATATACAAGACAAGAAATGACCAGTACCAATCACCTGTGCGCTGGCCCTTTAAATCTTGAGACAGTGCCGCGCGCGCGCCCTAGGGAGCTAGTCCGGACGGGAGAGGGAGCCAGGAGAGGTGAGTGCACAGGAGCGGGACCGGGGCAGCGGAGAGAGGCACGGGTGCACCCGCGATCCGTGATATGGATCGCGGGGGTGCCCGCAACGGAGGCACGGGTGCACCCGCGATCCGTGGTATGGATCGCGGGGGTGCCCGTGACAAGCATGGTCTGAGAATGAAATCGTATCTATCTGGGAGTCCCTGAGGGCTGGTAAGTGTTGGTGTTTTATGAAAAACATGTCCAGGCGTGAGTACACGTCATGTGGGGGTGAATAAAACGAGAAGTCCCGATCGGAGGGGTGTAGCAATCGCCAAGCATCGACGAGTCTGTAGTTGTGTAATGTGCGTCGAATGAAGCGCAGGGCTGAGCCGGAGAGCTGAGACACCCCCGAGGATATGTCCAAGATGGGGTCAAGGGCAACGTTAAAGTCCCCCCCAAGGATTACCACCCCCTCCTCGAATTCACCCAAGCGGTCTAAAAATCTGGAAAGTGCTCTACCTTGTCCAGAGTTGGGGAGGTAAAAAGAAGCAAAGGTGTAGACCTGAGAGGCGACCCGTCCCTTCACAAGCAGCATGCGTCCTTCATCATCAGAGCGAGAATCCAAGAATTCCCAGGGCAGCATTCTGGAAATCAAGATGCTTGTCCCCCTGGCTTTCGGGTCTGTTGTATAGCTGTGGTAGGCATGTGGGAAGTGCGAATCTGTCAGGCGGAAAGGCTTGCGGAGGCAGAGGTGTGTTTCCTGTAAGAAAGCAACCTGTAATTTTCTGCTACGGAGCAAATTAAAGAGAATGAAGCGCTTACCCGGGCTGTGGAAACCCTTAACGTTCAAGGAGCCCACTGTCATGGCCGACTGGGCTGTGTGGACTGGCCATGTTAATGTTCAGGGACTCGTCGAAGGTCCGAACTGATGAAGGTGGGGAGAGAGGAGAAAGAAGGAGAGAAAGAGAGGGAAAAAAAAGGGGGGGGGGGGGGGGGGAGGGGGGGGGGGGAGAAAAGAGGGAGCGGAAGAGTATAGGAAGAGTGTGGGCAGGGGAAGGGAAGGGTAGAGTAGCACGGAAGGACAGAGAGGTAATAATGAAGTTGTGGGCCCTACCATAGAGGTTAAGGGCAGAAGGCGGGAGTCCCGTTAAGGCCTACCAAGTTAGTTAGTGGGGAACGTGTGAGACTACAGGGTCGCTACCGCGAACCAACAGGGCCCAACGACTGGGGCAACCACGTCCCACGGCCTGGGTAGGGGATCCCTGCCAGATGAGTATGGGGCCGTAGGACCAGACAGCTTGGATAATATGTTTCTTAACAGTAAAATAGTGCAACCTGCACAGAACGTCCCGGGGGGACTCCGAGTCCGGTTGGCCCATCTGTTGAACGCGGTGCATTCGGTCTACAGCAAACGATGAGTCAGCGGAGCCATTAGTGATTAGATTAAAAATGTCCTTTTCTCTTGTCTGCAGGTCGTCTGTGGGGTGACGTTCGGGCAGGCCTTTGATCCATATATTATTACGGCGCCACCAGTTCTCCTGGTCATCTAATTGCAGAAAGAGGGTTTGAAAATGTAGCTGGGCAGTAGTAGATGCACGTTCCAGCGTTTCTACCCTGCAGACAATGAAGTTAGAGCAAGTTCCGTGGCTGCAGAGCGTGTAGCTATCTCATCCACTTCCTGCCTCACTGCCTCAAGGGCCTGTTGTTGTGAATGTTCCAGACGGACCACTACAGAATCCATGTCCCGTTTAGTAGGAAGAGCCTGAATCAGTTCTTTTAAGATTTGAATGTCTGTGAGGGAGATGGCTGGATCTGTATGCAGGGTAGCCCCTGGGGCAGTGGAGGGGCCTTGTAATCTCGCCCTGCTCTGACTGCAGGCTGCTATGGAGCCCTGTGAGGGAGTCCCCATCATGTGGCACTGACCTGGTGACCAGCGCTCTATAGCATCGCTGCCCACTGGTCGGGGTGGAGAGGCTGCGGCAGCGCTTTGCTGATCACGCGCTCCAGGGCTGGTCTCAGGGCTGGAGCCGGCATGTGTTTTCGGCGGCGGCTGTTGCCGTATGGAGGGGCGCTATGGCGCCATGTTGGAAGCTCCCGTAGCGGGCGTTAAATATCTCCCAATGCCCGATGAGCAAGCGGGAGCTGCTGGCAGGGGACCGGAGCTGTTGCTGGTGCGGCTGCTCCTTTTTGTCGGCATGCAGGCGCTGGGTTTTCAGGCCGGGAGCCCACGGTAAGGCCCTGTCGGAGCGGAGCTCAGGCAGTGAGCGTCTTCACGGCACCATAGTCAGGCCACACCCCAGGTACATATTCTAAAGGAGATAGATAGATAGAAAGTAAGCAGCACTCCAGACGTCAAAATGTTGAAAAAAACGTGGTCTCTTTTTATTCCATGTGTAGTAGCAAAAATACAAAGAGACCACATTTTTTGGTTACATTCTGCTTTTTACTTCTGCTTTACACAGCTTGCAACCATCACCATTTAATTATAGTGTGCTGCCTGGACTTTCTGTTTGAAGATAACTCCTTCCTTTAAGATCACTTTCTAGTGGTTGTGGCCCAATGGCAGCTATAGCATATGTAACATGCCTCGGATATTTTTCTGATGCTTTTTCTGGTTCTTTTATGCCTGGTAGACTAACCCGCTATGATAAGTTTCTCCATTCCCTCAAATAATATGGCGCCCGTGATGTTGGTTGGGTACTGCGCATGTCCGAAGCTTAGTCACGTGTGTCGGTGCTCACAAGTGAGACCATATGACGGGCCCGATGTGACGCGGACGGCAGTCTCACCATGCACAAGTTGGCAACCAGAGGAAGACATTAATAGGTGTTACACTTCTCTCATGGGCGGTACCGCTCAATCTAATATAGCTTTGCCATTATTGGACAAAAAAACCTGTAGGTTTGGTCTGAGCATGCGCAGACCGATTTGGAAGACACCACTATACATATGCTCTGAACAGGATCGCAATGTGAAATGTATGTTATCTGACTGCACATGTACACTTGTTTTTATGGATTCACTGTGAAAATATTTATCTTGGTACACTTTATAGATGCATCCTTTGTATTTTGATGTGTCCTTTGTATTTACTATTTATATACAGTATTATGGATCTTTTTACTTATCACTATGTATAATATGTCACTAAGCTCCACCTATTATGTATTGATCACTTCCCATTTAAAATTTCTGTATGCACTTAAACATTTGCTTGAGAAAGGCTTCGGACGAGGCAGAAACGTAGCTGCTTCGGAACAAACACCACTTGAATTATTCCACTACCTTGGAGTGCTGTTTGTTTTTGTGTGGAAGGACGTGGCTGTCCGGTGGTAGCGTGCACCCATCTCCTATTTTTTTGCAGTGCCATTAAAGAAACTTCTCTTTGTAGATAGATAGATAGATAGATAGATAGATAGATAAATAAAGTAAAAAGCGGGCAGCACTCCATGGTTCAAAATTTCAAAATAAAAGGTGAACTTTATTGAACAAGTGGCGACGTTTCGGTGTGACACTTCATCAAGGCAACAACAAGTGACCCACATGGCTATATCTAGCAAACAAGTAAGTGATTAGCATAAAGAGGCGTGTCTTAAAGTGCCTGTGCAATATTGTGTTATTCATCATTGTACAAATATATAAAAAATACATTCAAAGATAAAGTGCATCAGTTTCAAGTACATGTATATAACAATGTCATTCTCTGTACAATTATACAGTACAAAGTGTAATCATAAAGTGTGCAAGTGCAAAGACTGGCGTGTAAAGTAGGGGTTAAAATTACCCAAAAGGCTCTGGAGAGAACTTTCTTGGTGGAAGCTTCTGGTCCACAGCTGATACAATCTTAGCGTCTGTGGATCCAGCCTGCACATGTGCAGTGGAGCCCTGAGGCTGCTGAGAAGACATCTTGGAAAAGGGCAACTAAGCCCTCAATGCAGTGTGTACTGAGGCCAAGAAAATGAACAACAAATGACCTGTGACAGCAACTTAAAATGAAAAAAAATGAAAAAATGAGCACATACACATTAACCTAAGTATTGGGGATAAGAGGATCGCTCTCATTACCATGGAGGCAGGATAGTAATATACACCTCTACGCAGTATACATAGATTCAAGGTGATTTGCGCCTGGTGCCCACTATGGTGATGCATCACCTAATGAGAGATCGGTAAAGCACATAAGAATGCGCGCCAGTGGGATATTAAGTGAGTATAATCACATCCAAGGAGGCGGTAAGATCCCACAGGGGAGATGGAGCATATATCACGCTCACGCCCTCCAGCGTGGGCATCCAAAAACCACTACAGCTGGCAACCTACTCAGTCCCACAAATATGTGGGTATTTTGTGGCACAATTTGGCGCTTAATCCCTACACAGCCATGGATATATTGTATAGATATATGTTATAGTTATCAACCAGCCGGCACAGGGCACAAGATGTAAAGGAGAAACCAACAAAAGAAAACATAATGGTTCATATAAACAATTTGAAGTAACGTCCACCAAGAGATGTCATCCATCCGATTGGGCAAAGGAATTTTTTCAATATCATCTGAACATATATAGATGGTAAACAGATTAATCTGAAGAAGTAAAGATCAATATTCATGTTGTATCTCAGTCACTCGTTACATGGATATAGCATCAATCACAAATGGATTATATACATTCCTTATAAAACATTATCCAGGTTATAAGCTAATGCAGCTTGAAGGGGTTTAGTCTAAGAGTCCAGTTTAGTGTCATTTATGGTCTATGAGTCCAGTTCAGTTCATTTTTTCACAGTTACCACCTCATCTGGGGGGGCTTTATAGTATTACCCCAATGTAACCATGTGCAGTTATAAAAGTCACTAATCTTTTGGACAAGGTTTCACATCATCTGTCGCTGTCATCTTTTGGAGGTGTGAGTAGCATCATTATTACCCGGGACTCATCCAGCTACTCTGGTCAGTTGCTGTATAATGTCCTTTTAGGTCTCCCGGTCTTTTCTTTGCTCCTCCTGTGTAGCCTGCAGTTGTGCCGTCAGCCTACGGCTTGTTTTCTCCAGCTGCATTTGCTACACTCTGGAAGCCTCCAGTTGAGATGCAACAGATTTATTTTCCTTAAAATATAGCAGCAAAAACAAAGGAATAACAAAAATAAATCCTAGGCCGTCTATCCACTAACAAGGGTCCTGACTACCAGGACCTCCTGCACGGTTTCCCAAACAACACAGCAGTAGAGTCACGGTTGTTTCCCCAGGTACAGAGAGCCCTGAGTGTTATCACTGGTCTCCTTAAATTAGCCCAGCGCACCTGTAGGCCAGGTAATGATGAAAAATCCTTACTGTCCGGATGGAGTAAGGCCCACAATCACTTCCCCACTCCAACAACACAGGTCCCTAGTAGGTCTCAGAAAAACTAATGCAGAGATGTCTGCAAAAGAACAAACACTTTCTGGTTGCTCATCCAGGTAGAAGTGATATACCTTGGGAAATGTACACCCCATCCACAACTTCTCCAGACACTCTGTCACACTGCCCAGTTTGTCTCTGAACAGTCTAAAGTGGCCTTCTTCATCAGTCTCCTTTCTGCGAAGGTCCTGGCATGTCTTCCTCCACTCTGGGACAGGAAAGACCTGGTCACAGCCAATATCACCACCTTCTTCACTGAATTCCGGTCCATCCTCGAGGAACTGGCCGGGGCATCTTCTGCTGAAAATGCTCTCCTGAATCTTCACCAAGGGGACTCATCTTTTGGAGACTATGTGGTCCAGCTCCATACGTAAGTTTCTGAGCTGGATTGGAATGAGGCAGCCTTCCCTGCTACTTTTAAAAAAGTAATGTTTGGTCACACTCTGATGTCAGTGGTGGCTAACGTCAGAGCCGGTGCGCCACAATGTCACATGGACCTGCCACTGCGGGTAGAAGAAGAGAAGACCTGTGGGGGGTGACGGGAAGGGGATTATCAATTTTTTTTTTTTTAATTGAGTATAAGTCAAGTTTGGTTTTTCAGCACATTTTTTTTTCTGAAAAACTTGGCTTATACTCAAGTATATATGTTAACTGCATATAATAACTCTTGTGACTCCACTGATAATCAGAATCAGATATGATCTTCTATGTAGATACAATGAAAAAAGAGGAATGAAATCTAAAAGCTTAAAAGCAAAGTGCAAAAAAATGAACATATCTGTCAGGATCGGTGGTAGTGAATCCTCTGTACCACCACGGACGATGATGTAAGACAACACCTGGGACTGGAATCTAAGTGGCACCCGGTCTTCACCAGAGCCCACCGCAAAGCAGGTTGGACTTTCTGCGGCATGGTACCACCAGGTACGACTCCACAGGTGAAGTACAGAATCATCAGGCAAAGTCGTGGTCAGGGACATGCGGGAGGTCAAGACAGGCAGCACAGAATCAGTCATGGATATAGCGGAAGGTCAAAAAAAGGCAGCAAGGGATCAGAATCGTGGTAAAAACAGGAAATCACTATAAACACAGAAGACATAGGAACAAGCTTTCTCAATGGCAACAAGGCACAAAGATGCGGCAAGGAAAACAGGAAGGGCCTTTGTATTTATCAGAAATGGCAGCCGGCCAGCGGTAACTTTCGGCGCGCTGGCCCTAGGAGGTGGGGATGCATGCGTCTGACTGCTGGAGACAGCATTGGAACCAGGAGAGGTAAGCACCTTGGCAGAGGTCTGGGGACATATCTAGTGGAAAACGGGTCACAGGAGCACCCTTGACAATACCTTCCATATAGACAAGAATTTTTTTCTTTCCAACATAGGCAAGATTTTTACATATACACAAGATAACAAAATAACACATTTTCTAATTAAATGTTATTAACAAAAATCCAACATTTTACAGATATAAGTCTAACCTGTCTCTATCAGTCCTGATGTACACAATTCGGGTTTAGCGTGGTTTCAACTGTAAATCTTTTGACTATGGTTGAATTCGTCTCATGAATAGCTTTTCTTTTCTGCATACTGCAGTGCTCCTTGTCTCCTGACCCCCCCCCCCTCATTACAAGACCAGCTCAAACACAGGCACTTCCTGCCAGAAAGCAGACGTGTGCAGAGACTTACTCTAAAAGCTACATTAGAGATGACTGTGTATTTTATTAATCAGGTGAGGGAGCAGAGCTGAGAGCGTCATTGTGCTTTATATCCATCTCATGGATCTCAGCATCTCTCATCTCTGATCTGTCTCATTTATCCTTTTCTATGTGCCTGATTATAATAGAATGTTTAGAACCTAAATAAAAGTGTAGATAGACCTGTACCCTCCTAATCTAAGCACATTGTCAGTACACAACATCTCATAGCACAGAGGAATCATGAAGTGTCTACTCAGAGTCTCCACCCACACTCTGGAATCTTACGCTGACCATCACTGAGTGATAGGAGCTAAAACAGCAATAAATCTGAGTAAAATTGCAAATTAAGGGTATTAAAATGATCTCTATTGTGTAAACATTGTAAGGTGGTTAAAATTTGAGAACCTTCTTTCATGGGCAAACACATTTGACTCTTGTGACCTGTAATGATCGCTGCAATGTGGTTAACTCAACAAAAATAAATTAAAAGCGAGTTTAAAAAAGTTTTTAAAATGTTGTTTCCGTGCTGTGAGCAAATCTTTTTTTATTATGCATTTGGCCTCCTTGTCAGAAAGTGATTCTTGCTACAAGTTCTTAGTGTTGAAAGCGTCTTAAAAACTTTTTTCTAATGTCTTTGTTTCTTCTCAGTCTCTTGCACCTTGTTCTAGCTCCTTCCTCTGTGGTATCAGTAATAAATTCCCTGTGGGTTCTCCGCATATTTTTTGCAGTTTATCATCTATAAAAAAGGAACAGCAAATGATATCTGCAGTAAATGTCTCTTTTATTGACAAAGGCTGAGATTCTGTGATGCATTTATGTTACTTTTATAACAAGTCTGGAAGCCGTGAACTGCATGAACAAATCTCCTCTGATGTAAGTACAAGTCTCCATTTGACTAGAATGTTATATTACAGTTATATTAGGCTTACTGCCTATCTAAATTTTCTGGAAACGGTTCTGTTCCAATGTTTAATAAGGTCATTTCAGGATTTGGGTTTATTGTGCCACTGCTTATTCTGGTGATTAGAGTAAAAACTTTTTACCACATATCTTTAAAGGGAACCTGTCACCAGATTTTCACTACTAAGCACAATGACAAGTTCCCATAGCTCTAAAGTAACTTGTGCCCACACTGTTTTTAGATTAAAAAAATGCATTGCTCCTATCCCCAGAAAATTTACTTTGTAAGCCTACCTAGCACCCTACTAGGAGGATCAGCAAGGGGTTTATGTTCTCCATGGGAGAAAGTGTATCTTTTACATCAAGTCTTCTCTTCATCCTTCCCTTCTGCAGTGCAGAGGATGACTCAGAATCAACAGAAGAGAGAGAATGAGAGGAGACAGCTCCTTCTGGCTGGGTGCTAGGTAGGCAAAGTTTATTTGCTGGTGATAGGAATTATGCATTTTTTAGCTAAAAAAACGAGTGGGCACACATTAGCAAAGTGCTTTTGGAACCTGTCAGTGCACTTATTATGATAATCTGGTAACAGGTTCTCTTTACTATGAGGTCAAGTCTGCCAGAGATGGAATTCATTGGCTTTTCAACCACATTTTTCGTAGCAAGGTTTATTGTAATTTTTAAAGATCATAATGTTTCTAAAAGGTTAATGCAGATATGTAATTTTCATGAGGACCTCATGGCTCTCATTTAGTTCTGGATGGTAAAGCATTTATTGAGATTGCCTGCCCCATTGCAACATTTTATTTAATTTCTGTTTTACCATTGGCTCTGAATACAGGCAGTCCCTGGGTTACATACAGGATGGGTTCCATAGGTTTGTTCTTAAGTTGAATTTGTATGTTAGTGAAAACTGTATATTTTATAATTGTAGATGCCCAGTGACAATTGGAGTTTCAAAATTTCTTACTGTCCTGGTAACAAAGATTATCCATAAAGCTTCATTACAGACACCTTATAGCTGATCATTGCAGCCTGGGACTACAGTAACATCCAAAAAGGTCACCAGAGGTCACAGTGGGCAGAGGAGTCCATCTTTAACCACAGGTCGTCTGTAAGATGGGTGTCCTTAACTAGGGACCACCTGTAAAGCTTTTTTTTAGTCTTTTGTCTTAATTTTAAAAATTTGCAATAGTTTTCTTGCTTAACTTTATTTCTATTTAATATTTTCACGATATTTTATACATTTTCCAATTTGAATATATTGAAAGAAAAGCTAAAGGGCAGATTAAATTCCAATTGCAAAACTTCAAATTTCTTATTTTTCCCTTTTTTCCCATTTAGAAGAACGAGCACATGTGGGCTGGATGTGTCATCGCACGCTGAGCTGGGATCATTTTCACATGCTGAATAGTTTACACCCCACAAGAGCAAATGGATCGCCTGAACAGTCCAGTTGAGTACTACATACTGCCTATAGAGTTGTCTCCTAACTAGCAGAACTGGGAGAACAAATATATCTGTTGCATTCTCTTTTTTGATTTTGGGCTTGCATGTCCTGTGTACAGAACTGTATGTTAGTCTAGGCTTACAGATTACCAGAATGGGGCACATTTGCTTACTTGATCTGGAGGAGTACCCGAAAGTGCATTGTCCAATAAGATTGTGCGTCTGTTATCCTGCATGTGTCGCTTCCCCGCTCAGGTCCCCGGAGTTCACCTTCTTCTTCCTGGTGCATGTAAGTGCATTGTCCATGTATAATGTGCTGTGCAGGGAGTCACTAGGATCCTGCACCCGATATCCTGCATGTGTCGCTTCCCCGCTCAGGTCCCTGGAGTTCACCTTCTTCTTCCTGGTGCATGTAAGTGCATTGTCCGTGTATAATACGCTGTGCGGGGAGTCACTAAGATCCTGCCCCCGATATCCTGCATGTGTCGCTTCCCCGCTCAGGTCCCTGGAGTTCACCATCTTCTTCCCGGTGTAAGTAACTGCGTGTCTTGTGACACAATTTTAAAGTTAAATCCTGCGGTTTGTCCGAATAAGTCGGACCGTCTGATGGCCCGCCCCCTGATTTGTGTTGCATGAAAGCCGGTGCCACTACGTCAAAATCTGATCGCGTGCGCCAAAATCCCCTTCTAAATAACTGTCCCAGTGGTACAAATATGAAAACATTGCAATAGCCGGCTAAAGTGTGGTCCGCGGGACCCTTAGTAAATGTGCCCCAATATCTGTGTTTTTTACATGAATATAGTGTAAAGTATCCTTCCTCCCAATCCCAATGTGGGAAATATTCAAATGTACGAATATGCAGTGTTATACTCTCTTTAATATCTTATATATCTTATATCAAATAAGTGGTGTCTCTGTTCAGCTCTCAGTTTTATTATCAGCATAATTGTTGTCTGCACTTTTTGTCTTGTAACATCATATATCTGCAGATCATTAGTTTGACTATTGCCTTAAGGAGTATCTGCCACCACGAATGACATTTTTAGCTAGAGACGGGTTCCTACAGTCTATGCTTATTTTTTTAAAAATGCCTTTGTCAGCATTCTGAATCATTTCAGTGGTTTATATAAGTTTATTTCACATTACCTGACTCTCTGCCAGCAGCCTGTGTATGTCTGTGTCTCCTCATGCATTCTTCCTCTCCTCCGCACCATCTCCCTGCTTCCCCTTCCTGCTCAATGGGATATTCCTACAATAATATATTTAGGATAACAAAAGAACACATTGGGGCACATTTACTTACCCGGTCCAGTCGCAATCCCGTGGTGCGTTTTCCGATTCGGGTCCAGCACGATTCACTAATTTGTGTGTCCAATTTCCTGCAGGTTTCGCTTCTGCGCCGAGGTCCACCGGAGTTCACCTTCTTCTTCCCGGTGTATGTGAGTGCTGATCTTGTGACACATTTCAGTTTTTAAATTCTGCGGTTTGTCTGAATCCGCCAAGTTGTCCGACGGCCACATCCCTCGATTTCTGTCACATGCCACAATCCGATCGCGTGAGGGCAATTTGGCACAAAACGATGCAAAGCGGAAATATTTGGGAAAACCCAATGGAATCGCAGTCCGTGGACCCTTAGTAAATGTGCCCCATTATCGAATTCACTGTTATTAACAAAAATACAGAATTTTAAAGATTTAATTCCAAATTAACTTTATCAATCATGGTGTAAACAATTTTGTTTGGCCCATGATCCGACCACAAATCTTTTATCTTCTATAGTAGAGCATTGCGGATTCTTCTCATGAAAAGCTTCTCCTGTCTGCACAATGCAGCATGATCTCTGCCTCTCTCCCTCCATTACAAGATGAGCTCACAGACAGACTTTTCCTGCCAGCAAGCAGTGTGCACAGACTGTTAGCTACAGATAATAAGATCTTTATAGCAGGGGAAGGAGGCATATAGCATAGCTGACAGTGTGTGTTATATCCATCTCATGGATCTCACCATCTCTGATCAGTCTCATCTCTCTTTCTATGTGTCAGATACTGGTATAATGTTCAGAAGCTAAATAAAAGTTTGACCCTGATGTCAATGTAAGATCACAGAACTAGATGGAAAAAAATCTGTCTGCTCAGAGAATCTCTTCACACCTTGGAATCTTACTGACCACCACTGAGCTAAAACCGCAATAAAACTGAGCAAAATTGTAAAGTAAGGGGTTAAAAATAGTCTCACTGGGGTTTAAAATTTGAGAACTTTCTTTTCATTCTTTTGTTCTTTTCATTGTAACCCCTTTAATGCATATGAGAGTAGAGAAGAGGAGATCGACAGCGCTCACCTCCTCCTCCTCTCCCCACGTGCTGATGTGTGCCCGCCGTACTACGGTACAGCGGGCAACGGCAGTGTGCATGTAGTCTAAGTGGGGAAAAATCAGTATTAAGAGTGGCAGAACATTTTTACTTTTTTGGCTATGGAGATAGGTGATGGCTTGATTTTTTGCGGGACATGTACTTTGAAATAGTATCATTCTGGAGTACATATGTTTTTTTGACACAACTTATTGTATATTTTGTGAGATTAAATAGGTAAAAATAATAATTTTTAGTGTGTTTTTAACAGTTTTTTTAACAGCGTTCATCGTGCAGGTTCAATAATTATTCACTTTTATTCTACCGGTTGTTACGGAAGCAGTGACACTATGGGGCAGATTTATCAAGCAGTCTGAAAGTCAGAATATTTCCAGTTGCCCATGGCAACCATTCACAGCTCAGCTTTCATTTCACCAGTGCTCATGAATATTTTTAAGGGGAGCTGTGATTGGTTGCCATGGGCAATTGGAAATATTCTGACTTTCAGACTGCTTGATAAATCTGCCCCTATATTTTTTTGTGTTACATGTCTCTTTATATGTTATGGGCATTTTTAATGATTTGTTACTTTATTTTTTATTGAGTAACATTTTTTTTGTTATAGGACCCCGGGACTGCCTTAGCAATGATCGGCACCAGTAGTCAAAACGAGACAGTCTTTGGAAGACCCAAAGTTGTCATGGCGACCGATCGCCACCCCCCGATGACTCTTTTTTCTATGCTGTCATGTATGGAAGTTTGGTCAATTCTGTTTTGTTGCTTAAATGTAAAAAATGTAAAAAGAGGTTCCTTCTTTTTTAGATGTCTTATTCTGGATAAAAGACAGTATGGTTTAATTTATCAGAAGATCAATAGTTGTCAGGAATGGAGAGGGTTCAGCTTGGGACTCTGTGGACCCTCTGGACTATTGCGGGAGACGGTACTAGCCGTGACCTGGGACCTGAGTCTAAGTGGCATCTGGCCTTTGCAAGAGCTCGCCTCAAAGCGGGATGGTCTTGCTGCGGCAGGGTGCCACCAGGTAGTTCCACAGGTGCAAACAGCCCGCGGTGGCAGCCAAGGCAGGAGTACAGGAAACAGTCCGAGCCCGGGATGACAGCGGGAGTATGGAGCTGGAAGTAACCCTGGAACTTCACAGCAGGAACAAGGGAGCAGACCAGAACACGGGCACAGATAGGAACGCGGGATACACAGGAACGCAGGATACACATGAACGTAGGATATACAGGAGCGTAGGAACGCTGGAACACACGTAGGAAAGCCTGAACACAGAAGCGTAGGAACACTGGAAGGCTTTCTCTTCACT
This sequence comes from Engystomops pustulosus, assembly GCA_019512145.1. Classification (NCBI taxonomy): domain Eukaryota; kingdom Metazoa; phylum Chordata; class Amphibia; order Anura; family Leptodactylidae; genus Engystomops; species Engystomops pustulosus. The sequence goes on from CM033641.1 coordinate 158,913,719, forward strand.
TGAAACAGCTTTAAGAAGCTTGGTTAGGAAACCATGGAAGCTCCCTTGAAGATCCGTCAGGGAATGAAGGGAGCCACCGGGTTATATAGCAACCCGAAAATGACCAGCGCCAATCAGAGGGACGCTGGGCCTTTAAATCCTGAAGAGCCAGCGTGCACGCCTTAAAGACCGGGAATGTGTGCGGCCTAGTCGATCGGGAATCAGGCTTGTGGTAAGGTAAGTCCGGGCCGGGTGGGAACTGGGCCCACGGAGCAAAACATGGATCACCGAGGCACCTGTGACAGTACCCCCCCTTAGCTCCCCTCCTCGTCTTGGGCCTTTTCCTCATCTTCTTCTGCCACCACCACTTATTTTTGGTGACAGGACACCTCTGGAGGAGAGCAGGAACCGTCATACTTGGAGACACCATATTCACACCAAGGATAGTTTCTACCAGGACCCCAAGTTGTTGGCATCTCCCGAATGTGGAAGAACGAACAGGACAAACTCCGATGAGGTCCTTGGAACCGGCACAGTACAGGCCGAGGTAATCCTGGAAACATTTGGAACGTTCTTTGGCCGTGTGTCAGAGTGGCTCTCAGAAAGCCGGAGGTCCTGGGGCTTTATTGGAGGGGGACTTTTTGATTGTTTTCATTATTTACTCAACAGTTAAGTCTCTAGTTGTTCAGTTGAACTTTTTGAGAGTGCAAGATTATCTAAATAGTTTTTGATTTTCTCTTGTGTTGGTATGCAAGTGTGTGGGTTTTTATTGAACTTGTATAGTCAATTGTAATAATCTATGAAAGTGTTTGTGGTGCTTCGGCTTGCATGCGACACAAAGTGGGGGCCGTGGACGTCTGACAACCCGACTGATTCGGACAAACCGCGGAATTTAAAACCGAAATTGTGTCAGAAGATCAGCACTCACATGCACCAGGAAGAAGGTGAACTCCGGCTGGCCTCAGAGGAGGAAGCGACAGGAAGGAAAACGAGCGCACGAGCTATGTGAATCGCAGAAGATCCGAATCCTTGTCGTACAACGCACAGCGGGGATCGCAACGGGACGGGTAAGTAAATGTGCTTCTGTGTGTTATGCGGCATGGGATGCCGAATTGCCCAGGGATTTTGGCGCATCGATGCCGACTTGCACGCAACAGAAATTGGGGGTGTGGCCGTTGGACAACCCGACGGATTCAGAAAAAATGCGGAATTTAAAAAGCAATTTGTGTTGCAAGATCAAGCACCCATATGCACCAGGAAGAAGGTGAACTCCTACGGACCTCGGCGCAGCAGCGACACCTGTTGGATATCGGGCACACGACCTTAGTGAATCCTGGCAGACCCGAATCCTCGTTAGACAACGTGCCGCGGGAACGCGAATGGACCGGGTAAGTAAATGTGCCCCATTGACTTGTATTATAGCGTATACCACTCATTAGGTCAACAAAATAAACAAACTTAAATAACTTAAATGCATAAACATAAAACATGTTTTAAGGTACCAGTTGGAAACCTAGTGTGGCTCTGGTTGTTTCCATCATCATCATTCTGCTAAGTGTACAGCAGGACTTGTAGGAGTTGTAAATTGAAGATTTATTTGGAGCTCCATTCTGAATCAAGTCGGGATTGGCGAGTTATTCTTGGGGGTGACATTGAGCTGTCTTTGGAGATGCCCCCGAATTCCAATAGTTCTGCGCCTTCTGCTGTTTGGTGGTTACTATAGTGTTTTTACATTTGAGCAATAATTTAGTTAGAAATCTCTTTGGGGTTCATTTTCTTTCTTGCTTGCAATGTCGCCACCGAAAGGTCTACGAAAAGTTTAACATCTGTGTAAGGAGATGGTCATGTTTTCAATTTCCTGGATTCTACCAGTAATTGCTGGATGTATGACTTGAGGTGTATATTAGGTACAATTGCTAAGATACCTCTGAATTTTACGTTATTGTGTCGGTCTCTATCTTTAGTATCGATGATTTTCACTTGAATTGCTGACACTGACTCTTCAAGCATCTTGTGCGAATTCACAAATTCATTATGAGCATGAACAAAAGAGACCAGTTTGGGGCATATGTACTTACCCGGTCCATTCGTGATCCAGCGGCGCGTTCTGTGTGGAGGATTCGGGTCTTCCGGCGATTCACTAAGGTAGTTCCCCATATGTCCACTAGGTGTCGCTGCTGAGCTGAAGTTCGTCGAAGTGCACTGAAGTTCACCAAGCCGGGCCGAGTGCAGTTAAGCGTGCCACGCCCCCCTGATTTCTGTCGCGTGCATGACGGCACCGATGCACCACAAATATTCGGGTAACACGACGGAAAAACGCAATATGGGCCCTTAGAAAATGACCCCCATTGTCTTCTGACTGTGACACTCTGGGGCTCATTTACTAAGGGTCCGAAAGCTGCACTTTCGTCGGGTTTCCCAAATATTTCCGATTTGCGCCTAATTGCCCCAGGTTTTTTTGCGCATGCGATTGGATTGTGGTGCACCGGCGTCAGCTTGCAATCGACAGAAATCAAGGGTGTGGCCATCGGACAACCCGACGATTTCGCAAAAACCGCAGAATTTTGAAAATGTATTGTGTCGCAAGATCAAGCACTCACATGCACTCACATGCACCGGGAAGAAGAATGTGAACTCTGGTGGACCTCGGTGCAGCAGTGACACCTGCAGGGCGCACGATCTAAGTGAATCCCGGCAGACCCGAATCCTTGTCAGACAGCGCACCGCAAGATCGCAACAGCACTGGGTAAGTAAATGTGCCCCTCTATCTCTCAATTCTTGGACATATGTTTGGAGAGGTTTTATTAGTGAGGTGATATCCCTCTGCAATGAATTTTTTAATGCTTCTAGCAAATTCTTTGGGGTATGTTCTGATACAAGCTTGTCTGTGGCTTGAAAAATAGCAAAACAATTTTAGCTTCCCTCTGTCTGGAGGATCAGGGTTGACATGCTGCACTCCTCTTCAGTATATGCAGGCGACTTCCATCGGTGACTGAGAGGTAGATGAGTCTGTGCTCCATCTACTTGGCGGCTGAAAGTAAATTGTGGGGATATTTGTCCTTCGTCTTGGTAAAGGTGCATTGTTGAGAGATGGTTGCGTTCCAGCTATTTTCTGTGGTGTGGTCGCGGCACTCTGACCGACACCATCTTTGTTTCTTGTGGTGCCCATCATAAAGTATTGTGCGATCAGCATGCAGAATCCACCGATTCTTTCGCTCCCCACTTCCTCCCCGATGTGCTGGGGATTGAGCCCGAAGGTTTGCTGGGCATTTTTCTTACTTGTGCCGGTTTTCAGTAAAGGCTGGGTCCGAACCAGCATTGGCTCCATGACTTACACCTAATAGGGCGCTTAGTTATAATGCTCCATGAGGTACATGTACATCAAGGAGCATTAAGGGGTAAAGACCCGTTCTCCATGGCTGTTCTATATTTCATCAATCATATTTTTTCCTTATTTTCCTAATTCTTTTAGCTATAATATTACCTGCTTTGTCTACAAGTGCCTGTTTTTAAAAATTTTTTACAGTATTCATTTATCAGTAACATCCACAGTTTTAAGTGATCATTATAAAGTTCCTGCTTAATTGATTCTACTGGGTTTTTATGTTCCTCTTTAAGGGTTTTATTTGTGATAAATAATGGGGCACATTTACTTACCTGGTCCCTGCGTGATCCCCGATCCGGAATGTCCAACGAGGATGAAGTCTGCCGCGATGCACGGCGAGCGAGCGCCCGATTTCCTGCCACTTTCCTGATCAGGTCCGCCGGAGTTCACCAGTGCTTGGCTTGCAACACAATTTTAAATGTTAAATCCCGCGTTTAGTCTGAATTCGTCTAATCATCTGACAGCCCGGCCCCCGATTTGTGTCGCGTGAAACCTGGCGCAATTGCAACACAATCCGATCACGTGCAACGCAATCCTTGGCGCGATCCCCAAAAACGTTGAAAAACTGGACGGAAATGCGGCTGCGGGGCCTTAGTAAATAAGCCCCAATGTCTTATTTTAACCTCCTGTCCTTTCTTTGTTTTCTTTGTGAAGAGAGAAGTAATCTTTTAGGCCATTTTTTAAGAGTTGTTTTAAATTTGGTTTTAATGCATTTTCTCTCTTGACATTTCCATGTTAATATAGTTTTACCAGACCAATTAATTTTTTATAGTATTTCTGTATTTTTCTGTGTTGTTTTTCTGCATTTCTGTATGTTCTGATGTAAAAATCTATATTTGAATATAATGGGGCACATTTACTTACATTCCCCTTGTAGTTCACCGAAATTGCATTGTCCGACTAAGATTGTGCGTCTGATATCCTGAATGTGTCGCTTCCCCGCTCAGGTCCGCCGGAGTTCACCATCTTTTTACTGGGGGATGTAAGTGCATTGTCTTGCAGCACAATTTGAAATTTAAATCCGGCCCTCAGTCCGAATAAGTTAGTTCATCCAATGGCCCGCCTGACAATATGTGGCGCATGAAAGCCCCAAAATCCGATCGGTTGCGCCAATATCCCAGTGCAGACACCTAAATACCTGTCCAAGCCATGCAACCCCCCAAAAAGTTGAACAGTCCAACTCATTTACTAAGAGTGCATTCCGCGACTCTTAGTAAATGAGCCCCAATGTGCTAAACTAATACAATACTATGAAATGCAGCAGTATTGGCAAAGTTTCCCCATACAACCAGAATGAGTGACCGAACACCCCCAAATACCAAACCACTGAAAACATTGAGAGAAAACCAGTCTCATCACAATTTATGTCACAAAAAAATATATGAAATCTTTATTAGAAAAGCAATGATTAAAGGGGTATTCTCGTCTGGGCACTTACATTCAGTTTCACTAATCTTCCATATATAAACATTTCTTCAATTGGATGTTATTAAAAAAAATGTTCCTGTGTGAAGATAATTTCTCATAAATGTAGTCATATGGACCCTTAGAAACGAAATCAGCTTCCTTGGATACGACCACGTCACACTCTGGCAGCTGTGGCCAGACATGCGCTATAGAGTCCTGCAGGACCATTAGGATTCAGCGATCATTACCACAGGACGGCTGTGTGACATGTAGTAACTCCCGGACATTTTATGTACAAAAACTTTTTGTTTCTTTGTGCACTCACTCCAGCAGAGGTGGTCGTATCCGAGGAAGCCATCTCGTTTCTAAGGGACAAAATGACTACATTTATGAGAAATTATCTTCACACAGGAAAATTTTTTTAATAACATCTAATTGAAGAAATGTTTATATGTGGCAGATTTATCAAACTGAAAGTGACTGCCCAGACCAAATTTACACACATAAAATGGTGTATCCCAGGAGAGACAATAGGTACCACCAGGTAGCAAAGCCCAACAATTATAAAAAATGAAAAAATACATCACCACATGTATAAAAATATAATGACAGAGCTTCAGAGATAAGGCCCCTTCTACACTTGCGAGTGTGATGAAATGAACTCGCATCACACTCGCAACGGATCGCACGGCCCGAACGCTGCAAACCGGAACTTAACTCAGCATAACAGTTCAGCTCCGGTTTGCAGCTTTCAGGCCAGGAGGTCCGGGCAGCACGCGTTGCAAGTGCGATACGAGTTCATCGCATCACACTCGCGAGTGTAGAAGAGGCCTAAGAGTCCATTCCCTCTCCATCCACATCTGGCTTTCTGAGATTTAACCATATATGCTCGAGTATGAGCCGACCCAAGTATAAGCCGAGGCCCCTAATTTTACCACAAAAACCTGGCAAAACCTATATTTGTTTTACTCGAGTATAAGCCGAGTTTGGGTTTTCAGCACACTTTTTTGTGCTGAAAAACTAGGCTTATACTCGAGTATATATGGTATTTTTTGTTCCTTATCAAAACCCTTGAAAATGTATTTAGTTTAATTGATTTACCAAACTAAAAGGAGGCCATTTTAACTTCACATCGCCATAACAACTTTCTTTTTTTACTTTCACAGGATTGACAAAACTCTTTTCAAAAGAAATTGACATTTTATGCTTTTTATTATGTACTTTCATCATTTTCTATTTTACACTTTTATTGGTTTGTTGATGACGTTCATTTTGAAATCGGAAGTAAAAATTATAATACTTTTCCACCAAATCTTTTTTTCAGTTGTTTTTGGGTATGGTTTTTGTCTACAATTCCAATTTTGTACAAATACAATTTTCAATGTCTTTGTTTTAATCTTGGCACCATGAACACGCAGTCTCATAATTTCAGTGTTGTGAATAAGATTCTTCTTTTGGGATTCCAGAGATTTGAGAACTTGACTCTGTTGATCTTTTTTCTGTTGCTGCTCGTCTACTGTGTTACCATATGTGGAAACCTCCTGATCATTGGGGTGGTGTCCTCCAGCCGATCCCTACACTCTCCCATGTACTTCTTCCTCACACAACTCTCTTTCTCTGATATTCTACTTTCAACAACAATCTTGCCGAACATGCTCCGTGTTGTTTTGTATGAGGGAAGTTATTTATCTGTTACCGGCTGCTTGATACAATTTTATTTTTTTGCAGGATCGGTAGCTTTGGAATGTCTTTTTCTGACAGTGATGTCCTATGACAGGTACCAGGCCATCTGTAACCCTCTTCATTACGTCTCAGTCATAGACCTCAAATTTTGCATAAAAGTCGTGTTGTTATTTTGGTTCATAGTTTTTCTTCTAGTTTTGATATTTTCAGTGTCATTTAGTTATCTGGATTTCTGTGGACCAAACGTTATTGACCATTTCTTCTGTGATTTAGACCCGATACTCCAACTTTCCTGCTCAGACACATTTCTTATAAAAATGGAAGATATTATACTGGTAATACCACTGGCAATTACTCCATTTACTATTATTATAGTTTTTTACGTATATATTATCACCACCATAGTAAAAATTCCTACAGTGACAGGAAGGAAGAAGACCTTCTCCACCTGCAGCTCTCACCTGACGGTTGTATCCGTGTTTTATCTATCTCTTTCTATCATCTACTTGTTCCCAAGTGAAGGAATTGTCAAAAAAATCCTCTCTCTGTTTTATACAATTTTGACCCCTCTCCTTAACCCTATGATTTACAGTCTGAGTAACAGAGATGTTAAGCGGGCAATAAAGAAAATGATGACTATCAAGAATTTAGTGCTTGTGAAATGTTAACATATCAATCCAATTATTATAAATCATATTTGTTTTTGGCCTTTGACAAAGTGTCACGCAGGTACACCTGTGCCCACCTGTGTGGCGCGGTCACCCCCCTGCCAAGAATTACCACTCCTGGCTATTGGCTCGGCTCCGATCCCGACTAGGCTGCGATCCTGCCGTCTGACTTGGCCGCACTTGTCCCCGCCCGCCGGCTCTTTAGGATTTAAAGTGCCAGCGTCCTCCTAATTAGCGCTGGCTTTGGCGCGCCCTTATTATCCGGGACCTCCATTCACTCTCTGCCAGATCTTCAAGTCATTTCCCCTGAAGTGAAAGCCTCCTGAGTTCCTCCTGTGCATTTCCAGATGCCTCCGTGTTCCCTGTATTCCTCCAGTGTTTCAAGGCGCCTCCGTGCTTCCTGTGTTCCTGTGTCATTCCTGTGTTCCTGTGGCGGTCCTGTGTTCCTATAGTGGTCTTGTGTTCCTGTGGTCATCCTGAGGTCCTGCCATCCCAAGGTCCTGCCTTCCAGAGGTCCTGCCTTCCCGAGGTCCTGCCTTCCCTGCTTTCCTACCTTGGCTGCCTCCGCGGGCCTTGTCTCACCCGTGGAACAACCTGGTGGCACCCCCGCTGCAGCAAGACCATCCCGCTTTGAGGTGGGCTCTGGCGAAGACCAGGGGCCACTTAGACTCCGGTCCCGGGTTGTGGCTAGTTCCATCATCCCCCGTAGTACTCCAGGGAGTCCACAGTCCAAAGAGACTCTCCCACAACCCTGTGTGTGACACAAAGTTTACACATGAGATGTTCTCAGGTACGAGCGCTGTGCCTCCTTGATCCTGAATCTGTAATTTCTCACATGCTGTGAAGTTCATCCTGGAATTATATTTGTTTCTGCTGATAAGTAATGCAAAAAGTTTGGAATCCAAGATGGGAATACTCTCGACACACATCCTAATGTATAATATTAATGAATTTTTTTTTTTTTTTTTGGAAGAGCAACCCTGTCACCATCATGTTCCTTTCATAAGGTTTAGACTCTCCAAAGCTATGTGTTTTGGTTTCCTTCATGCTACTGCATTACATTCATATAATTGTAAATAAAAGGCGTTTTTTTGTTATGTACATATATTATTCAGACACTTTAAGGTCCATATGGTTTTCTAGGTTTCGATAATTTAATGGAAATCTAGTCATTCGGATTAGGACTTCTGTTGGTGTTTGATTAGTGAAATCTACCCAGAAGAACCATGATGGTCTCATGACCTGAATGTGGAAGAAGCAGATGGAAGTTATTGTATTTTGTACCAAAACATAGGTATTTCTTCCAAAAACATACATAAAATCTAAACATTAACCCAGGATTTAAAATGAGACACCTCCTTAAGTGTTCATAACTGTGAACTATTCTATGTTGAACAGTGACTTTATCAGAAACCAAAAGTGTGCCTTATAGTCCGGTGCATCTTATATATGAACCACACTGTAGAGACCACACGTTTTGCCTTGAACTGTGCACAAGTCTATTGTCTATAGCGCTGCGGCTTATAATCCGATGCACCTTATAATCCGGTGTGCCTTATATCTGATCCATGAAGTTTAGCAGGCATTTATTGATGGTGCGCCTTATAGTCCGAAAGGTATGGCAATTCTTCTGCAGCCAATTTCTGCCCTTCTCCACATTGAGCATTAAAGTCTGAGGAGCTCCTTTGATGAAGAGAAAATGTAAATTTAAATCCTTTACGACTACGACACTAAGGACATGTCGTAGACTCTGTAGATGCTATGGTGTGTTTTTAAGATTTTTCTATATTTTAATAAAGTGGATTTTTTACTTTCATTTTCTTCATCTTGATGGTAGAGTTCTTTTGTACCTAACTGGTGGCACCCACACAACTCTCTGTGCATTGATTCAAGGAATCTTACGCCATCAACTAAATGCAGGGGAGCTCAGCATGTTTTTCCTCTTTTAGGAAAGTCTGATTGTGGTTTCCTCGAGAAAATAGTTACAATACAACAAAAATTCACTAAAACAATCTAAATTGTTTGCAACAGAAAATGCTACATTCAATGCTATTGACAGATTTCATTGGTAATTTAAAACACAATGATGGTCAACTGCATACTGTCATGGGTGCCCCTGCGACCCATATCCCGGGTCGCAGGTGCACTCATTTAGCTCCGTGTGTCCCCGGAGCCTATCCGCAGGAGGAATCACCTCTCTTGGCTCCAACGGTGGTCTTTGTGTCTCCCGTGGTTCGGCATACGTGTCCTTGGCTCCTAGGGTGTGCACGCGCCAGCTCCGATAATTGGCGCTGGCCTGTCTCCTTCCCAGATAAATTCCCTGCCACTTCCTGTGTCCCCTGCCAGATCTTTGTGCCTTAGCATTAGAGAAAGCTCCCTTGCGACATTCCTGTGTTCCTGTGTTCCTGCGTTCCTGTGTGTTCCAGTCCAATCTGCCTAAACCTCCTGTTGCTGACCCCGGATTAGACTTGACCTTGCATCTCTGCCACCTGCCCTTAGCCTGTGCCTGAACCTGACCACAAGACTGTCTCCTGATAAGTTACCTCAACCTAGGCTGCCACAGCAGACTAGTCGCACCCGTGGAATGATCTGGTGGTACCACGCCACAGCAAGACCATCCCGCTTTGCAGCAAGCTCTGGTAAAGACCAGGTGCCACTTAGACTCCGGTCCCAGGTGTCAGCTAGTACCATCTCCCACGGTGGTCCAGAGGGTCCACAGATCCCACATCCTGACACATACATTGTGCTTTACTCTGCATTTTTTGTTGACTTTTCTCCTTATATTAAAAGCTAGGACACTAACACACATTCATACCCTGATGTTGCATGTCCATAACTGGCGCTTAATGGTTCAAATACAGACATTAGTTGTGATAAATTTAGATTCAGAGTCAGAACCTTTGTCAAAAGGCTTGTCACATAGGACTTAGCGGAGCAAATAAGCACAAAAGAGTCAAAAAAACAACATCTAAAGCAAAAGAATTTTGAGATAGTGTCATAAATTATGGGTTATGAGGCCCCTTCTTATGATAGATGCTATGGGCAAGTTACCTTTGCCCTATAAGATAACTTAATTAGTATCTGGTCCCAGCCTCCTCTGTGATTCCGTTTATTCTCTTATCCCCTAATTCCCACTTATCAAAAGAATTGGCAATTGTTTTCCTCTGTCCCTTCAGTAGAAATGCAAATTGTTTTCCTTTGTCCTCAGAATTGATGCGGACTTGGTGTCTTCAAGCCAATAATTGCTTTTCATGGGTCTTAAAATTGCTGAAAGGAAACCTACCATTTGATTTGATGCTGTATGAAGCAAACATACCTTGAGACTGCTGTAGCTACACTGATGCAGGATCATATCTTGTTTTATCCCCGAGCTGAGTGGTTTTGTTGAAAAAACAGTTATACCAATGTATGACTAAGCATTACTAGTCAAGCACTAATCAACCTGAGCTGAATGACAGCAGCTGGGGGATGGAGCAGCAATTGATTATTCTGTCTGGCGAGAAGGGAAGTGCAGGAGATGAAGATGCAATCAGAGAGAAACTCTTCTGCTATGAGAAGCAGCAAAGCAAACGGCAGAGCAGATATAGAAGCGACAGAGCTCCAGTATCATAATGTTTTATCATCAAAACCACTTAACTCAGGGATTAACCAAGATATGATCCCACATCAGTGTAGCTACAGCAATCTTAAGGTATGTTTGCTTCATACTGCATCAAATCAAATTCAAAATCAAAATCATACTTCAAAGAACACATAGTCATAAAGCAAATATTAAAATTTCTGGTCAACAAATCTGTGATCAGCATCCTCTGCTTATCCTGGGGTGTCAAGCACCTAGTATGTTTGAGTTGGGGAACCCAGAAAATGGCAATTAGATAATTGGGCCAACATTTCATAATGGTGCTTGGTATTGTTATATTAGTTTCCTCATGCTGGGAAATGTGTTGGGTATATATTCTTCTCAGAAGACCCATATAAGAAAATATTACATGATTTGGAAATATGTCCCCAACATTTCACCTTGATTCAGGTGACGTCACGTCCCTCACACAAAATGGCGGATTAGGTAATTAGGTAAAAGTAACATGCCACCATTAAATTATGGTTAGTTTATGGAGAATACATTATTACAGGAGAAGGACACAGGAGCCATTACTACAGGTAATGAGGGGAGGACAAAGGAGCCATTACTACAGGTAATGATGGGAGGACACAGGAGCCATTACTACAGGTAATGAGAGGAGGATACAGGAGCCATTACTACAGGTAATGAGGGGAGGACACAGGAGCCATTACTAGAGGTAATGCGGGGGGACACAGGAGCCATTACTACAGGTAATGAGGGGAGGACACAGGAGCCATGAATACAGGTAATGAGAGGAGGACAGAGGAGTCATTACTACAGGTAATGAGAGGAGGACACAGGAGCCATTACTACAGGCCAGGACCTCCTGCACGGTTTCCCAAACAACACAGCAGTAGAGTCACGGTTGTTTCCCCAGGTACAGAGAGCCCTGAGTGTTATCACTGGTCTCCTTAAATTAGCCCAGCGCACCTGTAGACCAGGTAATGATGAAAAATCCTTACTGTCCGGATGGAGTAAGGCCCACAATCACTTCCCCACTCCAACAACACAGGTCCCTAGTAGGTCTCAGAAAAACTAATGCAGAGATGTCTGCAAAAGAACAAACACTTTCTGGTTGCTCATCCAGGTAGAAGTGATATACCTTGGGAAATGTACACCCCATCCACAACTTCTCCAGACACTCTGTCACACTGCCCAGTTTGTCTCTGAACAGTCTAAAGTGGCCTTCTTCATCAGTCTCCTTTCTGCGAAGGTCCTGGCATGTCTTCTTCCACTCTGGGACAGGAAAGACCTGGTCACAGCCAATATCACCACCTTCTTCACTGAATTCCGGTCCATCCTCGAGGAACTGGCCGGGGCATCTTCTGCTGAAAATGCTCTCCTGAATCTTCACCAAGGGGACTCCTCTTTTAGAGACTATGTGGTCCAGCTCCATACGTAAGTTTCTGAGCTGGATTGGAATGAGGCAGCCTTCCCTGCTACTTTTAAAAAAGTAATGTTTGGTCACACTCTGATGTCAGTGGTGGCTAACGTCAGAGCCGGTGCGCCACAATGTCGCATGGACCTGCCACTGCCGGGTAGAAGAAGAGAAGACCTGTGGGGGGGTGACGGGAAGGGGATTATCAATTTTTTTTTTTTTTTAATTGAGTATAAGTCAAGTTTGGTTTTTCAGCACATGTTTTGTGCTGAAAAACTTGGCTTATACTCAAGTATATATGTTAACTGCATATAATAACTCTTGTGACTCCACTGATAATCAGAATCAGATATGATCTTCTATGTAGATACAATGAAAAAAGAGGAATGAAATCTAAAAGCTTAAAAGTAAAGTGCAAAAAAATGAACATATCTGTCAGGATCGGTGGTAGTGAATCCTCTGTACCACAACGGACGATGATGTAAGACAACACCTGGGACTGGAATCTAAGTGGCACCCGGTCTTCACCAGAGCCCACCGCAAAGCCGGTTGGACTTTCCGCGGCATGGTACCACCAGGTACGACTCCACAGGTGAAGTACAGAATCATCAGGCAAAGTCGTGGTCAGGGACATGCGGGAGGTCAAGACAGGCAGCACAGAATCAGTCATGGATGTAGTGGAAGGTCAAAAAAAGGCAGCAAGGGATCAGAATCGTGGTAAAAACAGGAAATCACTATAAACACAGAAGACATAGGAACAAGCTTTCTCAATGGCAACAAGGCACAAAGATGCGGCAAGGAAAACAGGAAGGGCCTTAGTATTTATCAGAAATGGCAGCCGGCCAGCGGTAACTTTCGGCGCGCTGGCCCTAGGAGGTGGGGATGCATGCGTCTGACTGCTGGAGACAGCATTGGAACCAGGAGAGGTAAGCACCTTGGCAGAGGTCTGGGGACATATCTAGTGGAAAACGGGTCACAGGAGCACCCTTGACAATACCTTCCATATAGACAAGAATTTTTTTCTTTCCAACATAGGCAAGATTTTTACATATACACAAGATAACAAAATAACACATTTTCTAATTAAATGTTATTAACAAAAATCCAACATTTTACAGATATAAGTCTAACCTGTCTCTATCAGTCCTGATGTACACAATTCGGGTTTAGCGTGGTTTCAACTGTAAATCTTTTGACTATGGTTGAATTCGTCTCATGAATAGCTTTTCTTTTCTGCATACTGCAGTGCTCCTTGTCTCCTGACCCCCCCCCCCTCATTACAAGACCAGCTCAAACACAGGCACTTCCTGCCAGAAAGCAGACGTGTGCAGAGACTTACTCTAAAAGCTACATTAGAGATGACTGTGTATTTTATTAATCAGATGAGGGAGCAGAGCTGAGTGCGTCATTGTGCTTTATATCCATCTCATGGATCTCAGCATCTCTCATCTCTGATCTGTCTCATTTATCCTTTTCTATGTGCCTGATTATAATAGAATGTTTAGAACCTAAATAAAAGTGTAGATAGGCCTGTGCCCTCATAATCTAAGCACATTGTCAGTACACAACATCTCATAGCACAGAGGAATCATGAAGTGTCTACTCAGAGTCTCCACCCACACTCTGGAATCTTACGCTGACCATCACTGAGTGATAGGAGCTAAAACAGCAATAAATCTGAGTAAAATTGCAAATTAAGGGTATTAAAATGATCTCTATTGTGTAAACATTGTAAGGTGGTTAAAATTTGAGAACCTTCTTTCATGGGCAAACACATTTGACTCTTGTGACCTGTAATGATCGCTGCAATGTGGTAAACTCAACAAAAATAAATTAAAAGCGAGTTTAAAAAAGTTTTTAAAATGTTGTTTCCGTGCTGTGAGCAAATCTTTTTTTATTATGCATTTGGCCTCCTTGTCAGAAAGTGATTCTTGCTACAAGTTCTTAGTGTTGAAAGCGTCTTAAAAACTTTTTTCTAATGTCTTTGTTTCTTCTCAGTCTCTTGCACCTTGTTCTAGCTCCTTCCTCTATGGTATCAGTAATAAATTCCCTGTGGGTTCTCCGCATATTTTTTGTAGTTTATCATCTATAAAAAAGGAACAGCAAATGATATCTGCAGTAAATGTCTCTTTTATTGACAAAGGCTGAGATTCTGTGATGCATTTATGTTACTTTTATAACAAGTCTGGAAGCCGTGAACTGCATGAACAAATCTCCTCTGATGTAAGTACAAGTCTCCATTTGACTAGAATGTTATATTACAGTTATATTAGGCTTACTGCCTATCTAAATTTTCTGGAAACGGTTCTGTTCCAATGTTTAATAAGGTCATTTCAGGATTTGGGTTTATTGTGCCACTGCTTATTCTGGTGATTAGAGTAAAAACTTTTTACCACATATCTTTAAAGGGAACCTGTCACCAGATTTTCACTACTAAGCACACTGACAAGTTCCCATAGCTCTAAAGTAACTTGTGCCCACACTGTTTTTAGATTAAAAAAATGCATTGTTCCTATCCCCAGAAAATTGACTTTGTAAGCCTACCTAGCACCCTGCTAGGAGGATCAGCAAGGGGTTTATGTTCTTCATGGGAGAAAGTGTATCTTTTACATCAAGTCTTCTCTTCATCCTTCCCTTCTGCAGTGCAGAGGATGACTCAGAATCAGCAGAAGAGAGAGAATGAGAGGAGACAGCTCCTTCTGGCTGGGTGCTAGGTAGGCAAAGTTTATTTGCTGGTGATAGGAATTATGCATTTTTTAGCTAAAAAAACGAGTGGGCACACATTAGCAAAGTGCTTTTGGAACCTGTCAGTGCACTTATTATGATAATCTGGTAACAGGTTCTCTTTACTATGAGGTCAAGTCTGCCAGAGATGGAATTCATTGGCTTTTCAACCACATTTTTCGTAGCAAGGTTTATTGTAATTTTTAAAGATCATAATGTTTCTAAAAGGTTAATGCAGATATGTAATTTTCATGAGGACCTCATGGCTCTCATTTAGTTCTGGATGGTAAAGCATTTATTGAGATTGCCTGCCCCATTGCAACATTTTATTTAATTTCTGTTTTACCATTGGCTCTGAATACAGGCAGTCCCTGGGTTACATACAGGATGGGTTCCATAGGTTTGTTCTTAAGTTGAATTTGTATGTTAGTGAAAACTGTATATTTTATAATTGCCCAGTGACAATTGGAGTTTCAAAATTTCTTACTGTCCTGGTAACAAAGATTATCCATAAAGCTTCATTACAGACACCTTATAGCTGATCATTGCAGCCTGGGACTACAGTAACATCCAAAAAGGTCACCAGAGGTCACAGTGGGCAGAGGAGTCCATCTTTAACCACAGGTCGTCTGTAAGATGGGTGTCCTTAACTAGGGACCACCTGTAAAGCTTTTTTTTAGTCTTTTGTCTTAATTTTAAAAATTTGCAATAGTTTTCTTGCTTAACTTTATTTCTATTTAATATTTTCACGATATTTTATACATTTTCCAATTTGAATATATTGAAAGAAAAGCTAAAGGGCAGATTAAATTCCAATTGCAAAACTTCAAATTTCTTATTTTTCCCTTTTTTCCCATTTAGAAGAACGAGCACATGTGGGCTGGATGTGTCATCGCACGCTGAGCTGGGATCATTTTCACATGCTGAATAGTTTACACCCCACAAGAGCAAATGGATCGCCTGAACAGTCCAGTTGAGTACTACATACTGCCTATAGAGTTGTCTCCTAACTAGCAGAACTGGGAGAACAAATATATCTGTTGCATTCTCTTTTTTGATTTTGGGCTTGCATGTCCTGTGTACAGAACTGTATGTTAGTCTAGGCTTACAGATTACCAGAATGGGGCACATTTGCTTACTTGATCTGGAGGAGTACCCGAAAGTGCATTGTCCAATAAGATTGTGCGTCTGTTATCCTGCATGTGTCGCTTCCCCGCTCAGGTCCCCGGAGTTCACCTTCTTCTTCCTGGTGCATGTAAGTGCATTGTCCATGTATAATGTGCTGTGCAGGGAGTCACTAGGATCCTGCACCCGATATCCTGCATGTGTCGCTTCCCCGCTCAGGTCCCTGGAGTTCACCTTCTTCTTCCTGGTGCATGTAAGTGCATTGTCCGTGTATAATACGCTGTGCGGGGAGTCACTAAGATCCTGCCCCCGATATCCTGCATGTGTCGCTTCCCCGCTCAGGTCCCTGGAGTTCACCATCTTCTTCCCGGTGTAAGTAACTGCGTGTCTTGTGACACAATTTTAAAGTTAAATCCTGCGGTTTGTCCGAATAAGTCGGACCGTCTGATGGCCCGCCCCCTGATTTGTGTTGCATGAAAGCCGGTGCCACTACGTCAAAATCTGATCGCGTGCGCCAAAATCCCCTTCTAAATAACTGTCCCAGTGGTACAAATATGAAAACATTGCAATAGCCGGCTAAAGTGTGGTCCGCGGGACCCTTAGTAAATGTGCCCCAATATCTGTGTTTTTTACATGAATATAGTGTAAAGTATCCTTCCTCCCAATCCCAATGTGGGAAATATTCAAATGTACGAATATGCAGTGTTATACTCTCTTTAATATCTTATATATCTTATATCAAATAAGTGGTGTCTCTGTTCAGCTCTCAGTTTTATTATCAGCATAATTGTTGTCTGCACTTTTTGTCTTGTAACATCATATATCTGCAGATCATTAGTTTGACTATTGCCTTAAGGAGTATCTGCCACCACGAATGACATTTTTAGCTAGAGACGGGTTCCTACAGTCTATGCTTATTTTTTTAAAAATGCCTTTGTCAGCATTCTGAATCATTTCAGTGGTTTATATAAGTTTATTTCACATTACCTGACTCTCTGCCAGCAGCCTGTGTATGTCTGTGTCTCCTCATGCATTCTTCCTCTCTCCCTGCTTCCCCTTCCTGCTCAATGGGATATTCCTACAATAATATATTTAGGATAACAAAAGAACACATTGGGGCACATTTACTTACCCGGTCCAGTCGCGATCCCGTGG
Organism: Engystomops pustulosus; assembly: GCA_019512145.1. Taxonomy (NCBI): domain Eukaryota; kingdom Metazoa; phylum Chordata; class Amphibia; order Anura; family Leptodactylidae; genus Engystomops; species Engystomops pustulosus. Next base: position 158,930,848 of record CM033641.1, read on the forward strand.
TGCGTTTTCCGATTCGGGTCCAGCGTGATTCACTAATTTGTGTGTCCAATTTCCTGCAGGTTTCGCTTCTGCGCCGAGGTCCACCGGAGTTCACCTTCTTCTTCCCGGTGTATGTGAGTGCTGATCTTGTGACACATTTCAGTTTTTAAATTCTGCGGTTTGTCTGAATCCGCCAAGTTGTCCGACGGCCACATCCCTCGATTTCTGTCACATGCCACAATCCGATCGCGTGAGGGCAATTTGGCACAAAACGATGCAAAGCGGAAATATTTGGGAAAACCCAATGGAATCGCAGTCCGTGGACCCTTAGTAAATGTGCCCCATTATCTAATTTACTGTTATTAACAAAAATACAGAATTTAAAAGATTTAATTCCAAATTAACTTTATCAATCATGGTGTAAACAATTTTGTTTGGCCCATGATCCTACCGCAAATCTTTTATCTTCTATAGTAGAGCATTGCGGATTCTTCTCATGAAAAGCTTCTCCTGTCTGCACAATGCAGCGTGATCTCTGCCTCTCCCCCTCCATTACAAGATGAGCTCACAGACAGACTCTTCCTGCCCCCAAGCAGTGTGCACAGACTGTTAGCTACAGATAATAAGATCTTTATAGCAGGGGAAGGAGGCATATAGCATAGCTGACAGTGTATGTTATATGCATCTCATGGATCTCACCATCTCTGATCTGTCTCATCTCTCTTTCTATGTGTCAGATACTGGTATAATGTTCAGAAGCTAAATAAAAGTTTGACCCTGATGTCAATGTCAGATCACAGAACTAGATGGTAAAAAAATGTGTCTGCTCAGAGAATCTCCCCACACTCTGGAATCTTACTGACCACCACTGAGCTAAAACCGCAATAAAACTGAGCAAAATTGTAAAGTAAGGGGTTAAAAATAGTCTCACTGGGGTTTAAAATTTGAGAACTTTCTTTTCATTCTTTTGTTCTTTTCATTGTAACCCCTTTAATGCATATGAGAGTAGAGAAGAGGAGATCGACAGCGCTCACCTCCTCCTCCTCTCCCCACGTGCTGATGTGTGCCCGCCGTACTACGGTACAGCGGGCAACGGCAGTGTGCATGTAGTCTAAGTGGGGAAAAATCAGTATTAAGAGTGGCAGAACATTTTTACTTTTTTGGCTATGGAGATAGGTGATGGCTTGATTTTTTGCGGGACATGTACTTTGAAATAGTATCATTCTGGAGTACATATGTTTTTTTGACACAACTTATTGTATATTTTGTGAGATTAAATAGGTAAAAATAATAATTTTTAGTGTGTTTTTAACAGTTTTTTTAACAGCGTTCATCGTGCAGGTTCAATAATTATTCACTTTTATTCTACCGGTTGTTACGGAAGCAGTGACACTATGGGGCAGATTTATCAAGCAGTCTGAAAGTCAGAATATTTCCAGTTGCCCATGGCAACCATTCACAGCTCAGCTTTCATTTCACCAGTGCTCATGAATATTTTTAAGGGGAGCTGTGATTGGTTGCCATGGGCAATTGGAAATATTCTGACTTTCAGACTGCTTGATAAATCTGCCCCTATATTTTTTTGTGTTACATGTCTCTTTATATGTTATGGGCATTTTTAATGATTTGTTACTTTATTTTTTATTGAGTAACATTTTTTTTGTTATAGGACCCCGGGACTGCCTTAGCAATGATCGGCACCAGTAGTCAAAACGAGACAGTCTTTGGAAGACCCAAAGTTGTCATGGCGACCGATCGCCACCCCCCGATGACTCTTTTTTCTATGCTGTCATGTATGGAAGTTTGGTCAATTCTGTTTTGTTGCTTAAATGTAAAAAATGTAAAAAGAGGTTCCTTCTTTTTTAGATGTCTTATTCTGGATAAAAGACAGTATGGTTTAATTTATCAGAAGATCAATAGTTGTCAGGAATGGAGAGGGTTCAGCTTGGGACTCTGTGGACCCTCTGGACTATTGCGGGAGACGGTACTAGCCGTGACCTGGGACCTGAGTCTAAGTGGCATCTGGCCTTTGCAAGAGCTCGCCTCAAAGCGGGATGGTCTTGCTGCGGCAGGGTGCCACCAGGTAGTTCCACAGGTGCAAACAGCCCGCGGTGGCAGCCAAGGCAGGAGTACAGGAAACAGTCCGAGCCCGGGATGACAGCGGGAGTATGGAGCTGGAAGTAACCCTGGAACTTCACAGCAGGAACAAGGGAGCAGACCAGAACACGGGCACAGATAGGAACGCGGGATACACAGGAACGCAGGATACACATGAACGTAGGATATACAGGAGCGTAGGAACGCTGGAACACACGTAGGAAAGCCTGAACACAGAAGCGTAGGAACGCTGGAAGGCTTTCTCTTCACTTGAAACAGCTTTAAGAAGCTTGGTTAGGAAACCATGGAAGCTCCCTTGAAGATCCGTCAGGGAATGAAGGGAGCCACCGGGTTATATAGCAACCCGAAAATGACCAGCGCCAATCAGAGGGACGCTGGGCCTTTAAATCCTGAAGAGCCAGCGTGCACGCCTTAAAGACCGGGAATGTGTGCGGCCTAGTCGATCGGGAATCAGGCTTGTGGTAAGGTAAGTCCGGGCCGGGTGGGAACTGTGCCACATGGAGGGGCACAGGTTTGCCCACGGTCCAAAACATGGATCACGGAGGCACCTGTGACAGTACCCCCCCTTAGCTCCCCTCCTCGTCTTGGGCCTTTTCCTCATCTTCTTCTGCCACCACCACTTATTTTTGGTGACAGGACACCTCTGGAGGAGAGCAGGAACCGTCATACTTGGAGACACCATATTCACACCAAGGATAGTTTCTACCAGGACCCCAAGTTGTTGGCATCTCCCGAATGTGGAAGAACGAACAGGACAAACTCCGATGAGGTCCTTGGAACCGGCACAGTACAGGCCGAGGTAATCCTGGAAACATTTGGAACGTTCTTTGGCCGTGTGTCAGAGTGGCTCTCAGAAAGCCGGAGGTCCTGGGGCTTTATTGGAGGGGGACTTTTTGATTGTTTTCATTATTTACTCAACAGTTAAGTCTCTAGTTGTTCAGTTGAACTTTTTGAGAGTGCAAGATTATCTAAATAGTTTTTGATTTTCTCTTGTGTTGGTATGCAAGTGTGTGGGTTTTTATTGAACTTGTATAGTCAATTGTAATAATCTATGAAAGTGTTTGTGGTGCTTCGGCTTGCATGCGACACAAAGTGGGGGCCGTGGACGTCTGACAACCCGACTGATTCGGACAAACCGCGGAATTTAAAACCGAAATTGTGTCAGAAGATCAGCACTCACATGCACCAGGAAGAAGGTGAACTCCGGCTGGCCTCAGAGGAGGAAGCGACAGGAAGGAAAACGAGCGCACGAGCTATGTGAATCGCAGAAGATCCGAATCCTTGTCGTACAACGCACAGCGGGGATCGCAACGGGACGGGTAAGTAAATGTGCTTCTGTGTGTTATGCGGCATGGGATGCCGAATTGCCCAGGGATTTTGGCGCATCGATGCCGACTTGCACGCAACAGAAATTGGGGGTGTGGCCGTTGGACAACCCGACGGATTCAGAAAAAATGCGGAATTTAAAAAGCAATTTGTGTTGCAAGATCAAGCACCCATATGCACCAGGAAGAAGGTGAACTCCTACGGACCTCGGCGCAGCAGCGACACCTGTTGGATATCGGGCACACGACCTTAGTGAATCCTGGCAGACCCGAATCCTCGTTAGACAACGTGCCGCGGGAACGCGAATGGACCGGGTAAGTAAATGTGCCCCATTGACTTGTATTATAGCGTATACCACTCATTAGGTCAACAAAATAAACAAACTTAAATAACTTAAATGCATAAACATAAAACATGTTTTAAGGTACCAGTTGGAAACCTAGTGTGGCTCTGGTTGTTTCCATCATCATCATTCTGCTAAGTGTACAGCAGGACTTGTAGGAGTTGTAAATTGAAGATTTATTTGGAGCTCCATTCTGAATCAAGTCGGGATTGGCGAGTTATTCTTGGGGGTGACATTGAGCTGTCTTTGGAGATGCCCCCGAATTCCAATAGTTCTGCGCCTTCTGCTGTTTGGTGGTTACTATAGTGTTTTTACATTTGAGCAATAATTTAGTTAGAAATCTCTTTGGGGTTCATTTTCTTTCTTGCTTGCAATGTCGCCACCGAAAGGTCTACGAAAAGTTTAACATCTGTGTAAGGAGATGGTCATGTTTTCAATTTCCTGGATTCTACCAGTAATTGCTGGATGTATGACTTGAGGTGTATATTAGGTACAATTGCTAAGATACCTCTGAATTTTACGTTATTGTGTCGGTCTCTATCTTTAGTATCGATGATTTTCACTTGAATTGCTGACACTGACTCTTCAAGCATCTTGTGCGAATTCACAAATTCATTATGAGCATGAACAAAAGAGACCAGTTTGGGGCATATGTACTTACCCGGTCCATTCGTGATCCAGCGGCGCGTTCTGTGTGGAGGATTCGGGTCTTCCGGCGATTCACTAAGGTAGTTCCCCATATGTCCACTAGGTGTCGCTGCTGAGCTGAAGTTCGTCGAAGTGCACTGAAGTTCACCAAGCCGGGCCGAGTGCAGTTAAGCGTGCCACGCCCCCCTGATTTCTGTCGCGTGCATGACGGCACCGATGCACCACAAATATTCGGGTAACACGACGGAAAAACGCAATATGGGCCCTTAGAAAATGACCCCCATTGTCTTCTGACTGTGACACTCTGGGGCTCATTTACTAAGGGTCCGAAAGCTGCACTTTCGTCGGGTTTCCCAAATATTTCCGATTTGCGCCTAATTGCCCCAGGTTTTTTTGCGCATGCGATTGGATTGTGGTGCACCGGCGTCAGCTTGCAATCGACAGAAATCAAGGGTGTGGCCATCGGACAACCCGACGATTTCGCAAAAACCGCAGAATTTTGAAAATGTATTGTGTCGCAAGATCAAGCACTCACATGCACTCACATGCACCGGGAAGAAGAATGTGAACTCTGGTGGACCTCGGTGCAGCAGTGACACCTGCAGGGCGCACGATCTAAGTGAATCCCGGCAGACCCGAATCCTTGTCAGACAGCGCACCGCAAGATCGCAACAGCACTGGGTAAGTAAATGTGCCCCTCTATCTCTCAATTCTTGGACATATGTTTGGAGAGGTTTTATTAGTGAGGTGATATCCCTCTGCAATGAATTTTTTAATGCTTCTAGCAAATTCTTTGGGGTATGTTCTGATACAAGCTTGTCTGTGGCTTGAAAAATAGCAAAACAATTTTAGCTTCCCTCTGTCTGGAGGATCAGGGTTGACATGCTGCACTCTTCAGTATATGCAGGCGACTTCCATCGGTGACTGAGAGGTAGATGAGTCTGTGCTCCATCTACTTGGCGGCTGAAAGTAAATTGTGGGGATATTTGTCCTTCGTCTTGGTAAAGGTGCATTGTTGAGAGATGGTTGCGTTCCAGCTATTTTCTGTGGTGTGGTCGCGGCACTCTGACCGACACCATCTTTGTTTCTTGTGGTGCCCATCATAAAGTATTGTGCGATCAGCATGCAGAATCCACCGATTCTTTCGCTCCCCACTTCCTCCCCGATGTGCTGGGGATTGAGCCCGAAGGTTTGCTGGGCATTTTTCTTACTTGTGCCGGTTTTCAGTAAAGGCTGGGTCCGAACCAGCATTGGCTCCATGACTTACACCTAATAGGGCGCTTAGTTATAATGCTCCATGAGGTACATGTACATCAAGGAGCATTAAGGGGTAAAGACCCGTTCTCCATGGCTGTTCTATATTTCATCAATCATATTTTTTCCTTATTTTCCTAATTCTTTTAGCTATAATATTACCTGCTTTGTCTACAAGTGCCTGTTTTTAAAAATTTTTTACAGTATTCATTTATCAGTAACATCCACAGTTTTAAGTGATCATTATAAAGTTCCTGCTTAATTGATTCTACTGGGTTTTTATGTTCCTCTTTAAGGGTTTTATTTGTGATAAATAATGGGGCACATTTACTTACCTGGTCCCTGCGTGATCCCCGATCCGGAATGTCCAACGAGGATGAAGTCTGCCGCGATGCACGGCGAGCGAGCGCCCGATTTCCTGCCACTTTCCTGATCAGGTCCGCCGGAGTTCACCAGTGCTTGGCTTGCAACACAATTTTAAATGTTAAATCCCGCGTTTAGTCTGAATTCGTCTAATCATCTGACAGCCCGGCCCCCGATTTGTGTCGCGTGAAACCTGGCGCAATTGCAACACAATCCGATCACGTGCAACGCAATCCTTGGCGCGATCCCCAAAAACGTTGAAAAACTGGACGGAAATGCGGCTGCGGGGCCTTAGTAAATAAGCCCCAATGTCTTATTTTAACCTCCTGTCCTTTCTTTGTTTTCTTTGTGAAGAGAGAAGTAATCTTTTAGGCCATTTTTTAAGAGTTGTTTTAAATTTGGTTTTAATGCATTTTCTCTCTTGACATTTCCATGTTAATATAGTTTTATCAGACCAATTAATTTTTTATAGTATTTCTGTATTTTTCTGTGTTGTTTTTCTGCATTTCTGTATGTTCTGATGTAAAAATCTATTTTTGAATATAATGGGGCACATTTACTTACATTCCCCTTGTAGTTCACCGAAATTGCATTGTCCGACTAAGATTGTGCGTCTGATATCCTGAATGTGTCGCTTCCCCGCTCAGGTCCGCTGGAGTTCACCATCTTTTTACTGGGGCATGTAAGTGCATTGTCTTGCAGCACAATTTGAAATTTAAATCCGGCCCTCAGTCCGAATAAGTTAGTTCATCCAATGGCCGCCTGACAACATGTGGCGCATGAAAGCCCCAAAATCCGATCGCTTGCACCAAAATCCCAGTGCAACCAAAATCCCAGTGCAGACACCTAAATACCTGTCCAAGCCATGCAATCCCCCAAAAAGTCGAACAGTCCAACCAAAGTGCAACCCGCCACTCTTAGTAAATGTGCTAAACTAAACTATGGTAAACTATGGTAGAAATGCAGAGGTATTGGCAAAGTTGCCCATACAACCAGAATGAGTGACCGAACACCCCCAAATACCAAACCACTGAAAACATTGAGAGAAAACCAGTCTCATCACAATTTATGTCACAAAAAAATATATGAAATCTTTATTAGAAAAGCAATGATTAAAGGGGTATTCTCGTCTGGGCACTTACATTCAGTTTCACTAATCTTCCATATATAAACATTTCTTCAATTGGATGTTATTAAAAAAAATGTTCCTGTGTGAAGATAATTTCTCATAAATGTAGTCATATGGACCCTTAGAAACGAAATCAGCTTCCTTGGATACGACCACGTCACACTCTGGCAGCTGTGGCCAGACATGCGCTATAGAGTCCTGCAGGACCATTAGGATTCAGCGATCATTACCACAGGACGGCTGTGTGACATGTAGTAACTCCCGGACATTTTATGTACAAAAACTTTTTGTTTCTTTGTGCACTCACTCCAGCAGAGGTGGTCGTATCCGAGGAAGCCATCTCGTTTCTAAGGGACAAAATGACTACATTTATGAGAAATTATCTTCACACAGGAAAATTTTTTTAATAACATCTAATTGAAGAAATGTTTATATGTGGCAGATTTATCAAACTGAAAGTGACTGCCCAGACCAAATTTACACACATAAAATGGTGTATCCCAGGAGAGACAATAGGTACCACCAGGTAGCAAAGCCCAACAATTATAAAAAATGAAAAAATACATCACCACATGTATAAAAATATAATGACAGAGCTTCAGAGATAAGGCCCCTTCTACACTTGCGAGTGTGATGAAATGAACTCGCATCACACTCGCAACGGATCGCACGGCCCGAACGCTGCAAACCGGAACTTAACTCAGCATAACAGTTCAGCTCCGGTTTGCAGCTTTCAGGCCAGGAGGTCCGGGCAGCACGCGTTGCAAGTGCGATACGAGTTCATCGCATCACACTCGCGAGTGTAGAAGAGGCCTAAGAGTCCATTCCCTCTCCATCCACATCTGGCTTTCTGAGATTTAACCATATATGCTCGAGTATGAGCCGACCCAAGTATAAGCCGAGGCCCCTAATTTTACCACAAAAACCTGGCAAAACCTATATTTGTTTTACTCGAGTATAAGCCGAGTTTGGGTTTTCAGCACACTTTTTTGTGCTGAAAAACTAGGCTTATACTCGAGTATATATGGTATTTTTTGTTCCTTATCAAAACCCTTGAAAATGTATTTAGTTTAATTGATTTACCAAACTAAAAGGAGGCCATTTTAACTTCACATCGCCATAACAACTTTCTTTTTTTACTTTCACAGGATTGACAAAACTCTTTTCAAAAGAAATTGACATTTTATGCTTTTTATTATGTACTTTCATCATTTTCTATTTTACACTTTTATTGGTTTGTTGATGACGTTCATTTTGAAATCGGAAGTAAAAATTATAATACTTTTCCACCAAATCTTTTTTTCAGTTGTTTTTGGGTATGGTTTTTGTCTACAATTCCAATTTTGTACAAATACAATTTTCAATGTCTTTGTTTTAATCTTGGCACCATGAACACGCAGTCTCATAATTTCAGTGTTGTGAATAAGATTCTTCTTTTGGGATTCCAGAGATTTGAGAACTTGACTCTGTTGATCTTTTTTCTGTTGCTGCTCATCTACTGTGTGACCATATGTGGAAACCTCCTGATCATTGCGGTGGTGTCCTCCAGCCGATCCCTCCACTCCCCCATGTACTTCTTCCTCACACAACTCTCTTTCTCTGATATTCTACTTTCAACAACAATCTTGCCGAACATGCTCCGTGTTGTTTTGAATGAGGGAAGTTATTTATCTGTTACCGGCTGCTTGATACAATTTTATTTTTTTGCAGGATCGGTAGCTTTGGAATGTCTTTTTCTGACAGTGATGTCCTATGACAGGTACCAGGCCATCTGTAACCCTCTTCATTACGTCTCAGTCATAGACCTCAAATTTTGCATAAAAGTCGTGTTGTTATTTTGGTTCATAGTTTTTCTTCTAGTTTTGATATTTTCAGTGTCATTTAGTTATCTGGATTTCTGTGGACCAAACGTTATTGACCATTTCTTCTGTGATTTAGACCCGATACTACAACTTTCCTGCTCAGACACATTTCTTATAAAAATGGAAGATATTATACTGGTAATACCACTGGCAATTACTCCATTTACTATTATTATAGTTTTTTACGTATATATTATCACCACCATAGTAAAAATTCCTACAGTGACAGGAAGGAAGAAGACCTTCTCCACCTGCAGCTCTCACCTGACGGTTGTATCCGTGTTTTATCTATCTCTTTCTATCATCTACTTGTTCCCAAGTGAAGGAATTGTCAAGAAAATCCTCTCTCTGTTTTATACAATTTTGACCCCTCTCCTTAACCCTATGATTTACAGTCTGAGTAACAGAGATGTTAAGCGGGCAATAAAGAAAATGATGACTATCAAGAATTTAGTGCTTGTGAAATGTTAACATTTCAATCCAATCATTATAAATCATATTTGTTTTTGGCCTTTGACAAATTGTCACGCAGGTACACCTGTGCCCACCTGTGTGGCGCAGTCACCCCCCTGCCCAGAATTACCATTCCTGGCTATTGGCTCGGCTCCGATCCCGACTAGGCCGCGATACTGCCGTCTGATTTGGCCGCACTTGTCCCCGCCCGCAGACTCTTTAGGATTTAAAGTGCCATCGTCCTCCTAATTAGCGCTGGCTTTGGTGCGCCCTTATTATCCGGGACCTCCATTCACTCTCTGCCAGATCTTCAAGTCATTTCCCCTGAAGTGAAAGCCTCTTGAGATCCTCCTGTGCATTTCCAGATGCCTCCGTGTTCCCTGTGTTCCTCCAGTGTTTCAAGGCGCCTCCGTGCTTCCTGTGTTCCTGTGTCATTCCTGTGTTCCTGTGGCGGTCCTGTGGTCATCCAGAGGTCCTGGCCCACGAGGTCCTGCCATCCCGAAGTCCTGCCATCCCAAGGTCCTGCCTTCCAGAGGTCCTGCCTTCCAGAGGTCCTGCTTTCCAGAGGTCCTGCCTTCCCGAGGTCCTGCCTTCCCTGCTTTCCTACCTTGGCTGCCTCCGCAGGCCTTGTCTCACCCGTGGAACGACCTGGTGGCACCCCCACTGCAGCAAGACCATCCCGCTTTGAGGTGGGCTCTAGCGAAGACAAGGGGCCACTTAGACTCCGGTCCCGGGTTGTGGCCAGTTCCATCATCCCCCGTAGTACTCCAGGGAGTCCACAGTCTCTAGCCCAAAGAGACTCTCCCACAGCCCTGTTTGTGACACAAAGTTTACACGTGAGATGTTCTCAGGTATGACCGCTGTGCCTCATAGAGAAAAATGATCCTTGAACCTGAGTCTGTAATTTCTCACATGCTGTGAAGTTCATATCCTGGAATTATATTTGTTTCTGCTGATAAGTAATGCAAAAAGTTTGGAATCCAAGATGGGAATACTCTCGACACACATCCTAATGTATAATATTAATGAATTTTTTTTTTTTTTTTTGGAAGAGCAACCCTGTCACCATCATGTTCCTTTCATAAGGTTTAGACCCTCCAAAGCTCTGTGTTTTGGTTTCCTTCATGCTACTGCATTACATTCATATAATTGTAAATAAAAGGCGTTTTTTTGTTATGTACATATATTATTCAGACACTTTAAGGTCCATATGGTTTTCTAGGTTTCGATAATTTAATGGAAATCTAGTCATTCGGATTAGGACTTCTGTTGGTGTTTGATTAGTGAAATCTACCCAGAAGAACCATGATGGTCTCATGACCTGAATGTGGAAGAAGCAGATGGAAGTTATTGTATTTTGTACCAAAACATAGGTATTTCTTCCAAAAACATACATAAAATCTAAACATTAACCCAGGATTTAAAATGAGACACCTCCTTAAGTGTTCATAACTGTGAACTATTCTATGTTGAACAGTGACTTTATCAGAAACCAAAAGTGTGCCTTATAGTCCGGTGCATCTTATATATGAACCACACTGTAGAGACCACACGTTTTGCCTTGAACTGTGCACAAGTCTATTGTCTATAGCGCTGCGGCTTATAATCCGATGCACCTTATAATCCGGTGTGCCTTATATCTGATCCATGAAGTTTAGCAGGCATTTATTGATGGTGCGCCTTATAGTCCGAAAGGTATGGCAATTCTTCTGCAGCCAATTTCTGCCCTTCTCCACATTGAGCATTAAAGTCTGAGGAGCCCCTTTGATGAAGAGAAAATGTAATGTTAAATCCTTTACGACTACGACACTAAGGACATGTCGTAGACTCTGTAGATGCTATGGTGTGTTTTTAAGTTTTTTCTATATTTTAATAAAGTGGATTTTTAACTTTCATTTTCTTCATCTTGATGGTAGAGTTCTTTTGTACCTAACTGGTGGCACCCACACAACTCTCCGTGCATTGATTCAAGGAATCTTACGCCATCAACTAAATGCAGGGGAGCTCAGCATATTTTTCCTCTTTTAGGAAAGTCTGATTGTGGTTTCCTCGAGAAAATAGATTGTTTTAGTGAATTTTTGTTGTATTGTAACTAAATTGTTTGCAACAGAAAATGCTACATTCAATGCTATTGACAGATTTCATTGGTAATTTAAAACACAATGATGGTCAACTGCATACTGTCATGGGTGCCCCTGCGACCCATATCCCGGGTCGCAGGTGCACTCATTTAGCTCCGTGTGTCCCCGGAGCCTATCCGCAGGAGGAATCACCTCTCTTGGCTCCAACGGTGGTCTTTGTGTCTCCCGTGGTTCGGCATACGTGTCCTTGGCTCCTAGGGTGTGCACGCGCCAGCTCCGATAATTGGCGCTGGCCTGTCTCCTTCCCAGATAAATTCCCTGCCACTTCCTGTGTCCCCTGCCAGATCTTTGTGCCTTAGCATTAGAGAAAGCTCCCTTGCGACATTCCTGTGTTCCTGTGTTCCTGCGTTCCTGTGTGTTCCAGTCCAATCTGCCTAAACCTCCTGTTGCTGACCCCGGATTAGACTTGACCTTGCATCTCTGCCACCTGCCCTTAGCCTGTGCCTGAACCTGACCACAAGACTGTCTCCTGATAAGTTACCTCAACCTAGGCTGCCACAGCAGACTAGTCGCACCCGTGGAATGATCTGGTGGTACCACGCCACAGCAAGACCATCCCGCTTTGCAGCAAGCTCTGGTAAAGACCAGGTGCCACTTAGACTCCGGTCCCAGGTGTCAGCTAGTACCATCTCCCACGGTGGTCCAGAGGGTCCACAGATCCCACATCCTGACACATACATTGTGCTTTACTCTGCATTTTTTGTTGACTTTTCTCCTTATATTAAAAGCTAGGACACTAACACACATTCATGCCCTGATGTTGCATGTCCATAACTGGCGCTTAATGGTTCAAATACAGACATTAGTTGTGATAAATTTAGATTCAGAGTCAGAACCTTTGTCAAAAGGCTTGTCACATAGGACTTAGCGGAGCAAATAAGCACAAAAGAGTCAAAAAAACAACATCTAAAGCAAAAGAATTTTGAGATAGTGTCATAAATTATGGGTTATGAGGCCCCTTCTTATGATAGGTGCTATGGGCAAGTTACCTTTGCCCTATAAGATAACTTAATTAGTATCTGGTCCCAGCCTCCTCTGTGATTCCGTTTATTCTCTTATCCCCTAATTCCCACTTATCAAAAGAATTGGCAATTGTTTTCCTCTGTCCCTTCAGTAGAAATGCAAATTGTTTTCCTTTGTCCTCAGAATTGATGCAGACTTGGTGTCTTCAAGCCAATAATTGCTTTTCATGGGTCTTAAAATTGCTGAAAGGAAACCTACCATTTGATTTGATGCTGTATGAAGCAAACATACCTTGAGACTGCTGTAGCTACACTGATGCAGGATCATATCTTGTTTTATCCCCGAGCTGAGTGGTTTTGTTGAAAAAACAGTTATACCAATGTATGACTAAGCATTACTAGTCAAGCACTAATCAACCTGAGCTGGATGACTGGATACACAGCAGCTGGGGGATGGAGCAGCAATTGATTATTCTGTCTGGCGGGAAGGAAAGTGCAGGAGATGATGATGCAATCATAGAGAAACTCTTCTGCTATAAGAAGCAGCAAAGCAAATGGCAGAGCAGATATAGAAGCGACAGAGCTCCAGTATCATAATGTTTTATCATCAAAACCACTTAACTCAGGGATTAACCAAGATATGATCCCACATCAGTGTAGCTACAGCAATCTTAAGGTATGTTTGCTTCATACTGCATCAAATCAAATTCAAAATCATACTTCAAAGAACACATAGTCATAAAGCAAATATTAAAATTTCTGGTCAACAAATCTGTGATCAGCATCCTCTGCTCATCCTGGGGTGTCAAGCACCTAGTATGTTTGAGTTGGGGAGCCCAGAAAATGGCAATTAGATAATTGGGCCAACATTTCATAATGGTGCTTGGTATTGTTATATTAGTTTCCTCATGCTGGGAAATGTGTTGGGTATATATTCTTCTCAGAAGACCCATATAAGAAAATATTACATGATTTGGAAATATGTCCCCAACATTTCACCTTGATTCAGGTGACGTCACGTCCCTCACACAAAATGGCGGATTAGGTAATTAGGTAAAAGTAACATGCCACCATTAAATTATGGTTAGTTTATGGAGAATACATTATTACAGGAGAAGGACACAGGAGCCATTACTACAGGTAATGAGGGGAGGACAAAGGAGCCATTACTACAGGTAATGATGGGAGGACACAGGAGCCATTACTACAGGTAATGAGAGGAGGATACAGGAGCCATTACTACAGGTAATGAGGGGAGGACACAGGAGCCATTACTAGAGGTAATGCGGGGGGACACAGGAGCCATTACTACAGGTAATGAGGGGAGGACACAGGAGCCATGAATACAGGTAATGAGAGGAGGACAGAGGAGTCATTACTACAGGTAATGAGAGGAGGACACAGGAGCCATTACTACAGGTTCCGGGTCTGACTGCAAACTGTCTGAGCATGCGCAAGCTTGCTCAGACAGTTTACACTGCTCTACAATAAAATAGTATTGTAAAGCAGTGTATTGGACTTAAACCAGTGATCAGAGCATCACTGGTTTAAGTTCAAGTATGTATAAGTAAAAAAATGCAAAAACAGTTAACACTACACATTATAATAAATAAAAAATAAATACATAAAATATAAGCCCCTAAAATGTCACTTTCCCATAAAAAAACTTAATAAAGTATAAAAAACATAAAAACACAAAAAAAAACCCGCATATTTGGTATTGCCGCGTCCGTAACAATCTGCATAATAAAACAGAATTGTTACTGGACCCGCACGGTAAACGCCGGAGGAAAAAAACGCAAAAAAACGTTCCGAAAAAAGATAATTTTTAATTAATACCCTATAAAAATGCTCTAAAAAGTGATTTAAAAAATTTTATGCACTCTAAAATAAGCCCACTAAAAAGAACAACTGTTCTCGCAAAAAATAAGCCCCTAACAAGATTTGTCAGCCAAAAAATAAAAAAGTTATGCATATAAAAAGACGATGATGCTAAAATGAATAAGATTTTCTCCAAATTAGTTTTTATTCAGTACAATTGAATAAAATACACAAAACCCCCACATATTTGGTATCCCTGCGTCCGTAACAATCTGTATAATAAAACGGAATCGTTATTAGATCCGCAAAGTGAACCCCGTAAAAAACAACCTAAAAAAACTCTCTGAAAAAGATGATTTTTTATTAATGCCCTTTAAAAATGCTCTAAAAAAAGTGATTTTAAAGTTACGCAATCTAAAATAAGACCACTAAAAAGAGCAATCATTCTCGCATAAAATAAGCCCTTAAACAGATTTGTGAGGTGAAAAATAAAAAAGTTATACATATGAAAGACGGTGATGCTAAAATTAACAGCAATTTTGCCAAATTACTTTTTATTCAGTAAAAATGGTAAAAAATTAAAAATATATATAAATGAAGTATTTTCATAATCGTGGTGACCCATAGAATAAAAATAATATACTATTTTTATGGTATGGTTAACGGCCAAAAAAAAAAACACATAAAAATTTTCCTAAAAATTGATGATTTTCATTTCCTCCACCAACAAAGAGTTAATTAAATCTCACCAATTAGCTATAGAGGCTCCAAAATTATGTATTAGAAAAGTGCATCTCATGTGGCAAAAGAAATAAGCCCCTACAGGTCCTCATTAAAAAAAAGAAAAAAATTATAGCCTGCACAATGTGACATAGCAAATCTGATCTGGATGGCGCCTCCTTCCCTTCTATGCCCGGCCGTGCGCCCACACAGCAGGTTACCAGCACATATAGGGTATCCGTGTACTCGGGAGAAATTGGGTATCAAACTTTGTGGAGCCTTTTTTCATTTAATTCATTTTAAATGTTTAATTTTCCACCCAAAATGGGTGTATTGTGAAAAAATATTACAATTTGCAGACTCCACCTCCGTTTTGTTTTAACCCCTATAAAACACGTAAAGGGTTAACAAACTTCTTAAAAGTAGTTTTTCATACGTTGAGGGGTGTAGTTTCCACAATGGGGTAATTTATGAGTCTAGCTATTATTTAGGCCGCTCAGTGTCAATTAGAAGTTGAGCAGGTCCATCTAAGTACGGGTTTTGGCGATTTTACAAAAAATGTGAAAAATGGCCCCCAAATTCTGAGCCACATAACATTCTAGTAAAATATGTGGAATCTTAAAAAACCATGCCAACATAAAGCAGACATTTGGGAAATGTAAGTTATGAATTTATTTGGGTGCTTTGACTATCTGCATCAAAAGTAGAGAATTTAGAACGTTGAAAATAAAGAATTTTTCAAAATTTTTGACAAATTTTGTTTTTTTTCATAACTAAACGCAAAAGATTTCATCCAAATTTTTAAACTAATTTGAAGTAAAATGTGTCACGAGAAAACAATCTCAAAATCCCTAGGGGTTAATAGAGATGTTTTCATTTACATCAACATCTGTAATTAACAATGGCTAGATGTGTTGTAAAGTGACAATTTATGACCTTCAGCTTTAAAATAAAGTATGTGTTATTTCTGAAGCTTTGAGTGGAAAAGCTTGCATTTGACCTTTCTATGTTGTTTTCAATGAGCGTCTTTGGGAAATGTCAAATAACCAGAACCTCATTAATAAGAATTTGCTTGGTATTGATCTGTTTCTGTGTTCAGTCAGCAAATATTTTGTGTTCTCTTTCCACACACTTCACCTAGCTGACTGTTCAATATCCCGGAGCACAGGAGTGGCAGGTTTCCTTGTCTAAGATTGCTTCAACACCAAAACCTACACAAAATTTTATCATTACAGCAACAACAAACTGTACCAATACATTATTACGTTTTGTAGGTATTCCCTTAACAGGCCTTTAAAAACATTTCTTCCTTTCTTTCTTTTGATGTTTTTAGAATTCATTGTTACTTAATACATAGCAACAACATAGACTTGAATCAGAGATTGACTAAAGCTCCAATTTAAGGACCATAGAAAATTTCTGTGTTTTTATGGTCACTCCTCCATTACACAACCCTGTCTTTTGCTGGAACATTTCCAGCCAGGGTCGGACTGGCCACCGCTGGCACGGTGGATCCTCTGTTATTTACCAACACATGTTTTGACATGGCCTATCTCCCCATAGGAGGTCCCTGCCTGGAATAGTAATAATATCCGATGCATCTGGCAACCACTGCTCGAGTACTATCCTTATAATGTAAACAAAAACTGACATCTGTGTTTTTAAGATGCCATATACAAAGAAAGGAAGTGTGAACTAGTTCAGGGGTATGAATGTTTTTATTGCTTTTAATATTCACATTTGGAGAGCACTTAATACAGGCGTCCCCTTCTTAAGAACCCCTGACTTACAGACAACCCCTAGTTACAAACGGACCTCTGGATTTTGGTAATTGACTGTACCTTAGCCCTAGATTACAATAAACAACTATAACAGTTACCAAAGTTGTCTGTAATTAAGTTTTATTGCTAATCCTGGTTCTTATGACAACCCAACATTTTTAAAATCCAATAGTCATAGAGACCAAAAATTTTTTTTACTGGGGTTGCAATTATAAAGTAAACCGTTCTGACTTACAGACAAATTCAACTTAAGAACAAACTTGCGAAACCTATCCTGTATGTAACCCAGAGACTGCCTGTATCGTTGATTATTTTAAAAAACATTAACTTTTGGACCACTGTGTTATATAATAGTTTGAGAGGTTACATGTTCTGCAAAAAATGGGATGGCAATATGTTTAAAAGAGAAGGGAACACTATATAAAACACAATTGATTAATAGGGGCTCTGTATAAATATAATTACAGGGGGATAGATAAAGTAAGTCAGGTACATATTTTATGTAATTAATTGGCAGGCAAAACATAGAATTAAGGTGAACTGTATTTACGGACTGTAATATAAAGAGGGTCGCAAAGTAATATCTGGTCACATCCTTACCCAAAGCCCAAGCACTAGCAGTAATAAAAGGAAATAGGTAATTTTTAAAGCATTCCTGATTTTAATGCCTTGACATAAAGCCTATTGTCAGTGGTGTCCCATGCCCCTATGCAAGCACCCTGATTGAAGATTTAAAGGGCAAGCGCACCCATGATTGGTGCTGGCATTCCATTAAATTGGATCAAAGCCAGCCTCTCCCAGCATTCCCCACTGGATCTTTGTGCCTAGTGCCTCTGAGAAAGCTATTTCATGGGATTTGCTGAATTTCCGAATTCCCATTTTGACCCCGGTTCTGTTATTCTCTGATCCTGTGCTGCCTGTTCTGACCTACCGCTACGTCCTCAACTCTGATCCTGTGCTGCCTGAATTGAGCTCCTGCTTGTCCCCAACCAGTAGTTTGCCTTACAATTCTGTACTTCGCCTTGGCACCACCGCAGACAAAGTTGTGCCTGTGGAACGAGCTGGTGGTACGATGCCGCAATAAGTGCAGTGCTGATCCCATTTTCTGTATTCTATGAATAAGAAACCAGGGCTGCTATAAACTTGAATTATATAATATTTTAAGGGGTATTCCAGGAATATGAACATCTCATTTAAAAAAAACATAATGCTATAAATAAATGCATACAACAAAACTCAATGTCATTAATCAAAACAACATCTTATGGTCTTTCTGAAGTAGGCAGAGTTATCCCCAAGATGGCCACCACAGGATACTACAACTCCCATGATCCCACATTTCTCAGTAACAGCTCCTCCCTCTTATTCTCAGTTCCCAGTGTTTATCTAACAGACTGTCCGTCTCTGTAACCATAGTAATGATGTGTGTGTAACTGCACATTGCCCCACTGAGATGATGTCTCACCCCAACACCACCAACACACCACAACTATCTTCTGTCCTGTGCCTCCTCCACAGGGACAAAATTAATGGTCTGATTAAAGGGCCAGCAGCATTTAAATGTTTCATTATAGTGTTTGCTGGCAACATTTGTCTGCTAAGGGGAGCAAAATTTAAAATAACAACAAATTTCACATTAGCTTAAATGTTAAAGATCCATTTGAATATGAATGATGCTAATTCCCGGAATACCCCTCTAGGTTATATACCATATTTTTCGGACTATAAGGCTCACCATCAACAAATGCCTGCTAAAATGTCTAGGTTCACATATAAGGCGCACTGGATTATAAGGCACTCCCGATTATAAGGATGAATGACCAGCAAATGGCAGACCTGTGCACAGTTCAAGGCAGCTGTTGTCTGTAAGTATGGTTCATATATAAGGCGCACTGGACTATAAGGCGCACCTTCGATTTCAGAGAAAATCAAAGGTTTTTTGTGCGCCTTATAATCTGAAAATTACGGTAACCCGCTCTAGTCCTCCAAAACTGAGATTCGTTATACAAAAAGGTCCTATCTTGTTTCATCCATTTTCTAATATTTCTTTAATAAGGGTTACTGTTAAGGTTAGCATTAAGATTAGCATTAGTGTAAAGGTTAACACTAACTCTAAAATGCGTAGAAAACTAATAAAACATGAGTTTTAAATAAAACTCATTGTTTTAGGGATATAGAGGGGGTTATATACAAATTTCCAGGGCAATTACAGCAACATCGGTGCCTCCAAAACTAATGAGAAAAAACATTTGGATTCAATTTCATGCAGACAAAGAGATTGTTTCATTTCTAGTTCCAGGTCACCAGTTTTAATGCCATACAAGAATTTATGGGACCAAATGTTACACCAGCTTCTACAATATTCATATGTTTGAATTAAAAACCTTTGAGCAGTCGGAATTGCAGTTAGATGCATCATACAGGTATGATAAGACACACAGTTTTGCTATTAACCAAACTACAAAATGTGGACTTTTATATGTAATTAACCACTTGGTATGACTATAAATGTCATAGTATCATAGTATATAAGGCCGGAAAAAGACACAAGTCCAACCTTTAAGAATTAAATAAATGTTTTATCCCCATAACCCGTGATATTTTTTCTCTCCAGAAAGTCATCCAGGCCTCTCTTGAACATGTACATAGAGTCCGCCATAACAACCTCCTGCGGCAGAGAGTTCCATAGTCTCACTGCTCTTACAGTAAAGAACCTTTGTCTATGTTGATGGTAGAATCGCCTCTCCTCTAGGCATAGAGGATGCCCTCTTGTCCTTGTCACAGGCCTAGGTATAAAAAGATCTTTGGAGAGATCCTTGTACTGCCTGTTCAGGTATTTGTATATTGTAATGAGGTCTCAGTCGTTTTTTTCTACACTGAATAATCCCAAATTTTGTAATCTGTCATTGTATTCTACAGTAGTTCCCCCATTCCCCTAATAATCTTGGTTGGTCTCCTCTGCACCTGTTCCAGTTCTACTATGTCCTTTTTATACACTGGTGCCTAAAACTGTACACAACATTCCATGTGTGGTCTGACTAGGGATTTGTATAAGGGCAAAACTATGTCTTTATCATGAGAATCTATTTTTCTTTTAATACATCCCATAATTTTATTTGCTTTAGCAGCTGCCGCCTGGCTCTGGTCACTAAAATTAAGTTTACCATCCACCAATGCCCCCAAGTCCTTTTCAGCTCCAATTTTACCAAGTAATTGACTGTTTAAAATATAATTAGAATTTTTTTTTCTATGGCCCAAGTGCATAACTGTACATTTATCTGCATTAAACTTCATCAATCATTTCTCTGCCCACTCCTCAAGCTTCCACAAATCCCTCTGTAATGCTAAACTATCGACCTCAGTATTTTTTACTTTACACAGCTTAGTATCATCTGCCAATATTGAAACTTGACCGTGTAAATCCACTACAAGGTCATTAATAAAAATATTAAAAAGAAGTGGCCCCAATACTGACCCCTGTGGCACTCCACTGGTAACATCATCCCAATCTGAGAATGTGAGAATATGAGAATCAGATCAGTCTAACAGGACCGATCTCTCATAAACCCACGCTGAAGCTGGGTTATAAAGTTATGCACAGTTAAATACTCCAGAATAGCATCTCTAACAAACCCCTCAAAAATTTTCCCCACCACCAAAGTTAGACAGGTCTGTAGTTTCCAGGATCGCTTTTTGATCCTTTTTTGTATATTGATACCACATTTGCTATGCGCCAGTCCTGTGGAACATAACCTGTCCTCAGTGAATCTTCAAATATTAAAAATAACAGTCTGTCTATCACAGTACATAGTTCATGTAGAACCCGGTGGTGTATGCCATCTGGCCCCGATGATTTATCTATCTTAGTGGTTGTAAGGCAGCGCCGTACCTGGGTTAAACTCTTGACATTCCAAAGAGAATTTACATCATTCCTCATCGTGTATTCCACCAGGGGATTTTCCTGGCTAAAGATAGCCGAGAAGGCGACATTCAGTAGATTGGTCCTTTCCTCATCTCCTTCTACCATGACCCCCATGTTATTCCTAAGAGGGCCCAAAAACTCAGTTTTTAGTTTCTTATCATTTATATACTTGAAAAATAATTTGGGATTATTTTTGCTCTCCCTGGCAATATTTCTCTCAGTCTCTATTTTTGTGGCCTTTATCTGCTTTTACAGGATTTATTTTTCTCTTATAATCCTGTAATGGCTCACAGCTACCTTCACGTTTTAGCACCTTAAACACCTTATCTTTCTCACTTATTGCTTTCCTTATGAGACTAGTTAGCCACATTGGCTTTTTCTTGTTCCAATTATGCTTTTTCCCATATGGTATGTGTTTCTCACAGGACTTTTTCAGAATATATGAGAAAAATTCCCATTTTTTGGGGGGACTTTTGTCTTTGAGAACATTGTCCCAGTTTATGCCTATAAGGTCTTCCCTTAGTTGCTGAAAAGGTGCCCTCCTAAAGTTTAGAGTGTTGGTTGCCCCTCCACTAACCCTTTTAGTAAAGTGTAATACAAGATCAATGATATTATGATTACTATTACCCAGGTGGGCTGTAGCCCATCCCTACTGTAGAGCCTGTAGCCAACAGAAAAGTCAGCCTGGTTCTCCATGAACCCAAAGCCCTCCTTCCTACACCAACTTTGAGACACTTATTTAACTCCCTGATCTCCCGCTGCCTTTCTGGTGTGGAGAAAACTACCTTTGAGATCCTTGCCCTGAGCTTATGGCTAAATCCCTGAAATAATTTTTAAGGACCTTACATCCACCTCTTACTTTGTAATTAGTGCCAATGTGGACCATGACCACTGGTTCCTCACCAGCCCCTCCCAGTAATCTGTCAACCCAATCCGCAACATGCCAAACACGAGCACCCGGCAAACAACACACTGTAGCAGTTTTATCAAGCTGTCTGAAAGTCAGAATATTTCTAGTTGCCCATGGCAACCAATCACAGCTCCCCTTAAAATATTAATGAGCTCTGGTAAAATGAAAGCTGAGCTGTGATTGTTTGCCATGGGCAACTAGAAATATTCTGACTTTCAGACAGCTTGATAAATCTGCCCCCTGTTCAGTATGCACGGTCTTAGTGACAGATTGCCCTGTCTGTTCCCCTAATAATAAAATCTCCCACTACCAGCACCAGTCTGACCTTGCCTGTGCTCCCATCAACCTTCGTACTGGAACAGACAGTCCCCTGGTTGCTAGAGGCCATGTCTTGCTGCAACATTGCTACCCCAGAACTGATCAGGACTAGACTCCCTGCAACTCTTCCCTGTACCTCGCTTCCCACATATTATCCAACCAGCTCATTCTGCACCACCATACTTCCATCCCCACACCCATCTTTCCCAGACAGTTTGTGCTCCAGGAGCAGCAAACTTTGTTCCATATTGTCAATTGTCCACAGCCTTGAAACTTGCTCATTTAGATTCAGAATCTGGGCTTTCAGATGAGCAATTTTCACACATCCCTCACAGCAGTATTCTCCCTCGAACAGCTGTTCAAGGAAAGCATACATGGCACAGGATGTACACTGTGTAGCAATGCCACTAATGGAGTCCATCATGCTAATGGGGAAAACAAGAGAAATATGGAAGAAAAGAAGATTTCAAAGTAAAGTAACACAAAAATACAGCAGTTACCTGCTTAAGTCCCTCAAACTTAAGTCCCCTAATCTGAAGTCCCACTTTGGACACTGCACACAATTAGGATCAATGCACACTCACCACAATGCTTGCACACTCGATTTTCTGAATGCTCTTAAAGAGGTTATTTGACACAAAAATCTGCAACAAGATCTGGCTGCAAACCAGCACATCAGCAAGGGCTGTATGTAGAGGGCTCATGGGCTGAGCCCCAGTGGCGTAACTAGAAGCTGATGGGCCCCAGTTCAAAGTCGGAGCCAGGCCCTTGACTATAATGTGCAGTTTATAGTAATGGTCTTCTCATATGGTAAAGTGACACCATAAGGCCCCCCTAAACCTCTTGGGCCCGGGTGCAATCGTAACCTCTACACCTCCTCAAGTTAATGCCCCTGCTGACCTCTCTATATAAGTATAACACAATGACAGCTGATTGCCTGCTATAGACTCCCATTGCTGTCATTAGCATTATGCAATGACAGCAATACAGACAGCAATACAGAAGTAGGATATTCACAATATACAGCAATATAATTGTATTGCAGTATATTATATGAGTGATCAGGCCATCTAGAGTAAAATTACCCAAGGGGACCTAAAATAATAGTAATTTTTTTTTCAATAGTTTAAAAAAAAATATTAAAAACACATAAAACTTCAAATCACCCCTCTTATAAACAAGGAAAATCATATTATGTAACGCACCTCCCAAGATGTTCAATCTATCAAAATATTAAAACAATTATTCCTGGTAGGGAACCCAGTAATGGAGAATAGAGCCAGAAAGTCCATATAACACATAAAAATTTTAATAAAAAGGGATCAAAAGGTCATATAGTCCCCAACTGGTTATCAATGAAAACTGCAGCTTGTCCTGTAAAAAAAGAAATTAAACCTCAGTACACAGTTCCTCATGCAGTAGCATGAAAAAGTTATATTTTTAATTTTTTGTACAAAAGATAACATTTTTTTTATATTAAAACACAATAAAACCTATATAAAGTTGGTATTTCTGTTACTGTATCGACTCACTAAATAAAGATAAAGTGTTATATGGATAGCACAGGAAAATATGTAAAATCAAGGCGCATAGGGATACGGCACAACTGTGGGTTTTTTGTAAATTCTACCACATTTAACACATTTTTTTAGCTTCCGTGTACAAACATATAATACATAAAATGGTACCATTAGAAAGTACAATTCATCCTGCAGATAACAAGCCCTTTTATGTCTCAGTAAACAGAAATATTAAGATATGGCTTGTAGAAATCAAAAAAACCTGGTGAGGAAGTGGTTAAAATTCATTATAAAATTGTTTTAGAAGCAGCATCATAAATGTCCATTGACAGTTTCCATTATGATGGTTTACCTCGACTAAATTGAATAGGGTAAGATTTTTGGCACAGTTTTTAAAAGAAATCAAGCGTGTTTTTCTTACTTCAGAGATGCACTTAAAGAACTAAATCAGAAAAATATAGCAAATGGAAATGGGGAATTACTTTATCAGCACTAAACATGATGTTTCAAAATACAGCTGAATAGTAAAATAACAACCATACAAGCAAACAAGTGAAAGAGGAAATCAAATCAAAAAACTGCAAATGATGTTCCCCTGCGGTCTTCCATGAGCCTTCACATCTCAAGTGGAGTCTTAAATGAAAGAATGGCCCTGTCAATACCTGACGTTCTTGCACAATTTTGAACATCTGTCAGCACTGATGGCAGATACAGTTCTGTTAGACATAAAATAGGCTTGCAAAACCGGCTGGACAAAACTCTGCTTTAGGTCAGATAATTAAGAGGGAACCCACACTTTTTTTTATCATATTTGAAATTCATTTGCTTCTTTTACCTTCAATTTTCCCATCGGCAGGAAACTGAAAAGAAGATATGACTGGCATTGAAAATGCTCTTCCATGTAATTTATGAAAAAAAATTCAGTATGCTGTACTCTCATTGAGAGTGTAATCTATATGTTAGACCACTTTTTGGCTGCTTAAGTGGAACAGCAATATGAAATGTCAGCAAAGATAGCAATAGATATTATCTTCAAGGCTATAATAATATACTATAGTCCAAAGCGTTTTTCAATTGGAACAGTGCTGCATTAACATTAGGGCATTGCAATTTGATTCAAAAATATGTATGAAGAGATACACGCTTTGAATATTAATATGTAATACGAACAAGTACAGGAATCTTCTTTTTCATTCGAGTTTGTAAAAAAATCACTCTTTCAATAAGTCTAGAAATGGAATGCAATGAATCTAGAATGTAATAAAGTAGTTAGGTATATCTTAGATATTTCTTTATAACTGGGCCCTATTTTCCTATTTCCTTTTCAGATTCAGACATGTAGTTTTCAACGCAATACAAAGTACAATGTGTCAAATGGAATTTTTCATTGGAATGCAAAATAACCGGTACGCGGGAGAAGGAATGTAGGAAATAAGTAAATCAACACAAAAAACAAATGTTCAAATGTTTAAATGATAGTCAACTAAATGGCTGAAATGGTTATTGTTTTAGTAAATGATTTTGTAAAAATTATCAAAAGAAAGGCATAAAAAGAAGCAGTTATTGGGGCAGATTTAGAAAATGTGTCCTAAGGTTAGACAGAGCAGAGTTAGACTGGTCAGTCTTATTCCGCACCAGATTCATATAAAAGTCTGGTGCTGAGTGATAAATCTGGCCTAGTATAAGACTGTCTAGTCATACTCTGTACCTCCAACTACTTGGCTTATTTTACACCAGAAAGTTAGGACAAATTTCTGTCAGGTTAGCAGTATTTTTGACAAACTGACCTTTTTGGCGTGAGGCCATGCCCCCAATTTACAGGCCACACCACTTTTATGGCACTAGTTTTAGTAGAGCCAGAAAATTTTTTAAATGTGCTGCAGACACTTTTTTAGTGCAAGCCACAACAGAATTCTATAGTAGACAGATTAATAAATCTCCCCCATAATTTTTTTTGAGAAGATTCAGTAACTTATTGATTAAAATTCTTGCAGGTGTGGGAGTCCAATGGGAGGTCCTCCCCGTATCTAGAACACAAGTGTGATGGGAGTCTATGCAACTGACGCAAGTGCAAAGGGATCAGGTACACTTTGTGTAGCCAATTTACTTGTATCAACCGATCTTGGGAACTAATAACTGTTGAGTGCCAGTTGTGTGTAATTTCCTTAAGATGATGGTCCTCTAAATCAGGGATATCTCTTTGCCATATGTGGAAGCTTCTTGCAGCGGTAGAATTGCTTATAAAAAGTGGATGTAGGTTTCCAAAGGTCTTTGGTTCTGGCAATGGCCTCCAGGGGCTATGCTCAATCTTTAGCTCCTCCCTGGATCCCCAGTGCCTAGCATAATTGCAATAATCTATAGAAGGCAGTAGGAGCTAGACTAAACTCTTGACTAAGGGGTGCAAAGGTCTTGAGAATCCCTTTCTGTTACAACTGAACCAGGTATTTAATCCCCCTTCCCGCCCAGAGATTTCAACTCAGATAGTCCACTACTCTGTTCTATACTGTTACGGTCACTACCATTTTAGATGTGTAATAAGGCCAACTGGATAGGATGTTCATGGCAAAAGTTTTTACTTTGAAGGGTTTTCCCTTTTCAGGAAAAACTGTGCAAACAAAACTGGATAAAAAGTAGGAAAAAAAACATACTTTCCTCTCTGTAAAGCCTACAAGTTCCTCTACCATATACCATTATTCAAATGTGCTACTACTAACTTTAAAGGAAAGGATTACTAAACCTTGGAATTTATGATGAAAGATGATGATGTCAGTCTGCAGCATTTACTGTATGAAACATACAAAAAGCTTGCTTAGAAATATTGCAAATAAAAGTTCATCAAATGTCTTTTTAGGCCAAAGAGATTGTCTTTGGAGCTTTTTGTTGTATTTTGCGTGACAGATATATTGTGACTTCAACAGCAGTTTCATTTTGGCACATACAATGTCAATGTCTGAAAAAGTGACCAAGAAGTCACAAAAAAGTTTAAACAAGTTCCTAAAACTTGTATGTGCCACTGGGGTATTTTTACATGGAACTTTTTCAGGTTGGTGATATTTTTTAAAGAAAAGTCTTACTTTATAAATCTGTCTTCTACGTTTGGATTCACATAATAAGTGTAAGATGACTGAAGTGAAAAGTGTAGTGAGAGAATTGGTAGAAATTCATGTTTGACGGGTTCTCCTGAATTTGATTCAGGACTTCGGGCAGAACTTTGAACTGAACATGGAACCTATTAAACAGTCTCCGAAGTGAGCAACAATCTGAGCACCATATGTATGATAAGGCCTTGGCAAAGAAAGCTGCAGTGGATGAAGCCTGTACCACCACCCCCCAAATGACAAGGCCACCTGTCTCCCCGCAAAAGAAGAATGTGACACCACCAAGCCTTTCCAGTGAATGGTTTAACTTTCTATGCCCCAAACAATGGAGAGAAAGCAGATGTTTGACCCATCTCATCCACAAGCCCTGGTCCTGACTGGTACAGTTACAAAATTGTGTGCCTTTAAATAAAGCTACCAATCTGGACAGCTTTAAAAATGTTATTGTGGTAGATGTCCTACAAAAAAATCAATCCGACTACTTTTCTGGGTAGGCCATCCCTGCCCAATACCAAGTGGTCATGGAGAAAACATTTTCTAGAATAAGGACTTATTTACATGTACAGGGTATTTCAGAACATAAGGAAAATTAATTACCATATGTACATGTGTATAAGCCGAGATTTTCAGCTCAATTTTTGAGTCAGTCTTCATATGGGTGGCTGTCCTTGCCCTTATGACTACACAAAGATCAGACAGGGGCTGTCAGTCCCGCGGCTGCATATTATATAGGTAAAGTATGTACCGTGCGGGAGGGGGCCTGGCAGTGTGACCGGCCAATAAAACTCATAGGCTATCACAATGTATATATATATATGCACCCCTCCCTATTAGGAGTCCATAAGATTGTGCTGACCTGGATTTTACTTCTTCTACATCATTGGCATCAAGGTTGCTTTGCACGTCTTTTTCTTCAATTTTCATCAATATGGAGTCTACTCCAGGTGACTTTTTGAAAGTGTTCACTTACACGGATGAAGATCAGGAGAGGATCATACGGAGATTGCAAGGGGATGCTACTTTCCTGAACAAACCAGGTGATATTGACCTCAAACGAAGATTTGAAACCTTGTCTAAAAGATTAGTGACTTTATACTGCACATGGTTACATTGGGGTAATACTATAAAGCCCCCCCAGATGAGGTGGTAACTGTGAAAAAAATGAACTGAACTGGACTCATAGATCAAAAATGACACAAAACTGGATTCTTAGACTCTAAACCCTCAAGCTGCATTAGTTTAACCGGATAATGTTTATAAGGAATGTATATAATCCATTTGTGATTGATGTTATATCCATGTAACAAGTGACTGAGATAAAACATGAGTAGATCTTTATCTTCAGATTAATTTGTTTACCATTAGAGATGAGCGAACATGCTCGTCCGAGCTTGATGCTCGTTCGAGCATTAGCGTACTCGAAACATGCTCGTTGCTCGGACGAATACTTCGCCCGTCGAGAAAATGCAGCTCCCGCCGTTTTGCTTTTTGGCGGCCAGAAACAGAGCCAATCACAAGCCAGGAGACTCTGCACTCCACCCAGCATGACGTGGTACCCTTACACGTCGATAGCAAGTGGTTGGCTGGCCAGATCAGGTGACCCTGGGATAGACTAGCCGCTGGCCGCGGCTGCTCGGATCATTCTGTTGTCTGGATGCCGCTAGGGAGAGAGCTGCTGCTGGTCAGGAAAGCGTTAGGCTGTTCTTAGAATAGTGTTAGGCAGGAGTGATCTCCAAGAAACCCAACAGCCCTTCTTAGGGCTACAATAACGTACTACTTTTTTTTTTTTTTTTTTGATCTAGTACCATTTTTGTGAGGATTAGCAGGGGACTTGCTACCGTTGTGTTTAGCTCTTAGTGGCACAACATATCCCCTCAAACACCAAAGTGGGAAAATTTAGTAGGGGTTGATTTCAATTAGGCACAGTCTGCCATTTTTCCTTTTTATTTTAGTTTATTTTGTTATAACTCAGTGTCATCTCCTCTGCATAGTAGTGTGCTTCATACTTGGCTAGAAAATAGCCATAGGAGAATCAAACGGCTTATTACGCCTACAGTAGCGTTATATATTTGATTTCTGGTTGATCTGCTGGTGGCTGTACTTGCTGCAGTGCATCTACTAGCCAATTGTGAGCAATTTGTAGTGAGACTTGCGACCCGTGTGTTTTGCGCTTAGTGACGCACATATCCATTGCAAAGACCGAAGTGGGAAAATTTAGTAGGGTGGATTTCAATTAGGCACAGTCTGCCATTTGTCCTTTTTATTTACGTTATTTTGTTTATAATCAGCGTCATCTCATCTGGCATAGTAGTGTGCTTTCATACTTGGCTAGAAAATAGCCATAGGGAAATCCAAAGGCTTACTTACGCCTACAGTAGGTTATATATTGATTTCTGGTTGATCTGCTGGTGGCGTGTCTTGCTGCAGTGCATCTACTAGCCAATTGTGAGCAATTGTGTGAGATTGCGACTGCTGTGTTTGCGCTTAGTGACGACATATCCATTGCAAAGACCGAGTGGAAAAATTTGTAGGGGTTGGATTTCAATAGGACAGTCTGCCATTTGTCCTTTTTATCTTATTTGGTTTAATAACTCAGCGTCCTCTCATCTGCATAGTAGTGTGCTTTCATACTGGGCTAGAAAATAGCCATAGGAGAATCAAACTGCTTACGTACGCCTAAGTAGCGTTATATTTGTGTTCTGGTTGATCTGCTGGTGGCTGTGTACGTTTGCGCAGTGCATCTACTAGCCAATTCGTGGCAATTTGTAGTGAGACTTGCGACCGCTGTGTTTGCGTTCGTGCGCACTATCTTGCAAGACCGAAGTGGGAAAATTTAGTAGGTTGGATTTCATTAGGCACAGTCTGCCATGTCCTTTTTATTTTACATTTATTTTGTTTAAATACTCACGTGTCATTCATCTGGCTAGTAGTGTGCTCTTCTAATTTGGCTAGAAAAAAAGCCATAGGAGGTCCCACGCTTACTTCGCCTACAGTAGCGTATATATGTGATTCTGGTTGATTCTGCTGCGTGGCTGTACTTGCTTGCAGTGCATCTACTAGCCAATTGTGAGCAATTTGTAGTGGATTGCGACCGCTGTGTTTGCGCTTAGCGACGCAACATATCACATTGCAAAGACCGAAGTGGGAAAATTAGTTAGGGTTGGATTTCAATTAGGCACGAGTCTGCCATTTTTCCTTTTTTATTTTACGTTTATTTTGTGTAATAACTCAAGCGTACATCTCATCTGGCATAGTAGTGGTGCTTCCATACTTGGCTAGAAAAAAGCCATAGGAAATCCAACGGCTTACTTACGCTACGTAGCGTTATATATTTGATTTCGGTTGATCTGCTGGTGTGGCTGTACTTGCCTGCAGTGCATCTATAGCCAATTGTGAGCAAATTTGTAGTGGACTGCGGGGACCGCTGTGTGTTTTCTCTTAGTGACGACATATCCATTGCAAGACCGAAGTGGGAAATTTAGTAGGGTTGGATTTCATTAGGCACAGTCTGCCATTTTCCTTTTTTATTTTACAGTTTATTTTGTTTAATAAATCAGGTCATCTCATCTGGCATAGTAGATGTGCTTTCATACTTGGTAGAAATGCCATAGAGAATCCAACGTTTACTTACGCCTAACAGTGCGTTATATATTTGATTTCTGGTTGAATCTGCTGGTGCTTGACTTGCTGAAGTGCAATCATAGCCAATTGTGGAGCATTTTGTCAGTGAGATTGCATACGGTGTTTGCGGGTTAGTGACGAACAATCAATTGGGCAAAGACGAAGTTGGAAAAATTGTAGGTAGGGTGGATTTCCAATAGCGCCAACAGTCTGCACATTTGTCCTTTTTGATTTTACGTTTAGTGTGTTTATTAACTCACAGTCATCTCATTGGCATCGTAGTGTGTCATACTGGCTAGAAAATAGCCATAGGAAGAATCCAAACGCTTACTTACGCTACAGTAGACGTTTATAGATTTGATTTCTGGTTTCTGCTGTTGTGGTCTGTACTTGCTGAGTGCAATATACTAGCCAATTGTGAGCAAAGTTTGTAGTGGACTTGCGACACGCTGGGTTTTTGCGCTAGGACGCACATATCAATTCAAAGCCGTAATGGGAAAATTTAGTAGGGGTTGATTCAATTAGGCAACAGTCTTGCCCATTTGTCTCCTTTTTTTATTTTATTACTTTGTTTGTAAGTAACTCAGCGTCATCTCATCTGGCTAGTATGTGCTTTCATACTTGGACTAGAAATAGCCATATAGAAATCCAAACGCCTCTAACTGAATAACGCCTACAGTAGAGTTATTATGTGTTGTTTCGGTTGAGTTGCTGGTGGCTTTTACTTGCGTGCAGTGCATACTAGCCAATGTGAGCAATTTGTAGTGAGACTTGCGAACCGCTTGTGTTTTGGCTTAGTGACGCACATAATCATGGCAAAGACCGAAGTGGAAACATTTAGTAGGGTTGGATTTCAATTAGGCACAGTCTGCCATTGTCACTTTTTTAGTTTCGTTTATTTTGTTAATAAACTCGCGTCATCTCATATGGCAATAGTAGTGTTGTGCATTTCATACTGCTAGAAATAGCCAAGGGAATCCAAAACGCTTATTACGCCTACATATGCGTTAGATATTGATTTCTGGTTGATCTCTGTGTGGCTGTACTTGGCTGCGTGCATCTACTAGCCAATTTGAGCAATTGTAGTGAACTTGCGACCATGCGTTTTTGCGCTTGTGAAGCAACATTCCATGCAAGACCCGAAGTTGGGAAAATTTAGTAGGGGTTGGGATTTCAATTAGGCAAGTCTGCATTTGTCCTTTTTATTTTCACGTTATTTTGTTAATAACTCAGTCATCGTCATCGGCTGAGTAGGTGCTTTTTATACTTGCGTAGAAATAGCCAAGGAAATCCAAACGGCTAACTTACGCCTACAAGTAGCGTTATATATTTGTTCGGGTTGATCCTGCTGGTGCTGTACTTGCTGCAGGTCATCTACAGCCAATGTGAGCAATTGTAGGAGACTTGCGACCGCTGGTTTTCGGCTTAGTGACGCCCATATCCATAGCAAAGACCGAAGTGGGAACCGTGGAAAAGTAGGGGGGATTCAAGGCACAGGCCATTTTGTCTTTAGTTTACGGGTTGTAATACTCAGCGTAGCTTTGGACGTAGTGTGCTTTCCTATGGTATTAGGAGTCCATAAGATTGTGCTGACTTGGATTTTACTTCTTCTATATCATTGGCACCAAGGTTGCTTTGCACGTCTTTTTCTTCAATTTTCATCAATATGGAGTCTACTCCAGGTGACTTTTTGAAAGTGTTCACTTACACGGATGAAGATCAGGAAATGATCATACAGAGATTGCAAGGGGATGCTACTTTCCTGAACAAACCAGGTGATATTGACCTCAAACGAAGATTTGAAACCTTGTCCAAAAGATTAGTGACTTTTATAACTGCACATGGTTACAAGCCAGAACCTTTGGGGGCGCTGCACCCCTCCTTATTAGGAGTCCATAAGATTGTGCTGACTTGGATTTTACTTCTTCTAGATAGATAGATAGATAGATAGATGCCAGAGATGATATGCCTGAGGAAAGGTAGACTCTTTTGGTTGAATTGACACTTCTCGAGTTTGGCATAAAGGCGATTTGCCCTTAAGCGCCTGGGAACTTGTAGTACATGAACTTTATGGGACTCAATGTTAGCAGAGAACACCAGGATATTATCCAGGTAGACCACAACACAGGAATATAGCAGGTCTCTTAAAATGTCATTAACAAACTCCTGGAATATGGCTGGTGCCGTCCAAACGGCCTGACGAGAAACTCAAAGCGTCCATTGCGAGTATTGTAGGTGGTCTTCCATTTGTCGCCTTTGCGGATGCAGATGAGATTGTACGCGCCACATAGGTCTAATTTTTTGAAGACCCTGGCTCTACAGGCATTGTGGGTAGCGATTCTTCACAGAAATTTTAAGTCTGCGATAGTCAATGATAGTCAATGCTTGAATGGCTGATGTAGCCGCGGTTTCAGGCACAGAAAGTGGTTACAGTTCTACTGGACAGTTGTAGGGTCGGTGTGGTGGTGGAATGTTTCTTTGCTTCTCCAAGAAGACCATAGTAATGTCCATATATATGAACCCACAAGGGGATGCTTCTCCCAGAAACCCTAGGTGTGTGCGTTTCCCTGTCGCTATGGACGGAGGGGACAAATTCTGAGAAAGTGCTTATTAGGAGTCCATAAGATTGTGCTGACTTGGATTTTACTTCTTCTAGATAGATAGATGAAAGCATGTGTTTCTGCCAAAGAGAAATTTGGTTTTATCTGACCAGATGACATTCTCCCAATACTCTTCTGGAACATCCAAATGCCCTTTATCAAATCTCATTCGGGCCCGGATATGTACTGGCTTAAGCACATCTGGCGGCATAGTGTGTTTATGCTGGTAATTATTGTTACATTGGTCCCAGCTTTCCGCAGGTCATTTGCTTGGTCCCCTATGTGATTCTGGAATTTTTGCTCACCGTTCTTGTTATCATTTTGATCCTATGGATCAAAATGGTGGAGCCCCTGATCAAGAAAGATCATCAATGATCTTGTATGTCTTCAATCTTCTAATTATTGCTCCCACAGTTGATTTATTCACTCAAAGCTGCTTGTCTATTGCAGATTCAGTCTTCCCAGCCTGGTGCAGGTCTACAATTTTGTTTCTGTTTTTGGGACTGTCTCTTGCTAAGGTATGTCGACCTCGGCTGCCACCGCGGGCTAGTGGCACCTGTATAACAACCTGGTGGTACCCTGCCGCAGCAAGTCCATCCCGCATTGCGACAGGCTCTGGTGAAGACCAGGTGCCACTTAGACTCCGGTCCCAGGTGTTGTCTAGTACCACCTCCCGCGGTGGTACAGAGGATCCACGCATCCTGAATCCTGACAGTAAGATCCGGCCATGGATCCCGCCAAGGTTCTGCTCCCTGAGACGGCAGATTTCACGTCTCTTCCGGCTCGACCGTCCCATCGGATCAATGTACAAGGTCAGCTGCTCAATCAGATCACCGCCATGCTGCAACATCTATGGACTTCCCAGCCGCATCTGCCACAGCAAGCGTCAGCAGCTCCTCCTGCTGAACCCAGGTTGAGACTTTCTTTACTGTCCAAATATGACAGGGATCACAAACTGTGCAGGGGTTTCATCCCTCAGTGCTCCCTGCATATTGAACTTATGCCTTCACAGTTTGTCTGAGCAGTCGAAGGTGACGTTTATTATCTGTCTGCTATCCGGGAAGGCCCTGGCATGGGCAACACTCCCCTGGGACAAGAAGAATCCTATTATGGCTGATATCACGGAGTTACGATCAGTCTTCGAGGAACCTGCCCGTGCATCATCGGCTGAAATGGCATTGCTGAACCTGACGCAAGGAGACGCATCTGTGGTTGACTATGCTGTCCATTTTCGCATCCTGGCTTCTGAGATTTCTTGGAATGAAGCTGCCTAAGGATGCTATGTCTGCCGTCTACTCTGAGTGGTCTCATCTTGCTGGCCATTGGGATAGATATCAGTTTTTCATCACGTTTCAAGGAACTACGCTTGGAACAGGTCCAGCCTTGGATCCAACGCTTGTCTCGCTTGGCCCCTGTTTTTCAAAGACCTGCCCAGTTTCCAGTCTTCCCTGGTGCTGAGGAACCTATGGAAGTGGATAGATCCCGACTTTCCCTACAAGAAGGTTCCCGGCGACTTCTGGAGAACCTCTGTCTTTATTGTGCCTCTCCTGGACATCTTCCCAAAACGTGTCCCGTCCGGAAGAACGTTGCCACATAGGCTTAATGGGAGAAGCGTCCCTAGGTAAGTGGAGGACTTCTCCAAGATTGAACATTCCCGTGCTGCTCAGCTCGGCTTCTGGTGATCCAGTTCAGGTTTCTGCTTTCCTGGATTCGGGCTCTACTGCAAACTTTGTGGATGCAGCCCTGTTCTCTGAGAAACCATTGTCCATTGCCTCGGTCAGCGGCCAGATTCTCTCCGTGCCCATCTGGTTTCACACGGAACCCCTGCTCATTCAAGTTGGTGCCTTACATAAAGAGAGACTTTATTTGTGCTACCCCCAATGCACTTACACTCTCCTGCTGGGTCTCCCCTGGTTGGAGCATCATGCTCCTGCTGGACTGGTCTTCTGGGGAGATTCTTTGTTGGGGTCCGGATTGTCTCTCACACTGTATGGAGATTTCTCATCCGCTACCTGTCAGGACTTCTACGTTGTCTCCCAAGCCTCTGAAGGGGTTTTCTGCTCCTTCCCTGGATTTCGTGGATGTGTTCTCTAAGAAGCAGGCTGAGACTCTTCCTCCACATCGCCTTTACGATTGTCCCATAGACCTGCTTCCCAGCTCCCCTCCTCTGGGGGGTCGGGTATACCCGCTATCGGTACCTGAGACTGGCTCCATTTCAGAATACATCAAAGAGAATCTACAAAGGGGCTTCATACGCACATCCTCCTCTCCAGCTGGCGCAGGATTCTTTTTTGTCTCCAAGAAGGATGGCACTCTCCACTCCTGTATAGACTATCGCGGTCTGAACAAGGTCACCATGAAGAATCGCTATCCTCTGCCGCAGATCACGGAGCTGTTTGACCGCCTTCGGGGTGCGAGAGTCTTCTCCAAATTGGATCTTCGTGGGGCCTACAACCTCATCCGCATTAGGAAGGGGGGCGAGTGGAAGACCGCCTTTAACACTCGGGATGGACACTTCGAGTATTTGGCAATGCCATTTGGACTTTGCAATCCATCTGCCATTTTTCAGGAGTTCATCAACGACATCTTCAGGGATCTGCTTTATACCTGTGTAGTGGTCTATCTTGACAACATTCTGGTGTTTTCTCTGGATTTCAAGTCCCACCAGTCCCACGTATGGCAGGTTCTCAGTCGCTTAAAGACCAATCGCCTTTATGCCAAACTTGAAAAATGCCAATTTCACCAGCGGAGTCCTACTTTTCTCGGCTATATTATGTCCGACAGAGGTCTCCAGATGGATCCTGCTAAGCTCCCTGCTGTTCTTCAATGGCCTCGTCCTGTAGGATTACGTGCGATACAGTGGTTTATGGGCTTTGCAAATTATTACAGACAGTTTATGCCACATTTTTCGGCTCTGGTAGCTCCGATGGTGGCGCACTAAGAAAGGTACCAATTCCCGTGTCTGGCCTCCAGCAGCACAGGAGGCCTTCATGAAATTAAAGACTGCCTTTTCCTCTGCATCAGTTCTTACCCGACCTGATACCGAAAAGCCTTTCCTTGTGGAAGTTGATGCCTCCTCAATGGGAGCTGGGACGGTCCTTACCCAGAAAGGGCCTAAGGGCCAAACTCTCATCTGCGGCTTCTTCTCCAAAACTTTATCTTCTGCTGAGAGAAACAATTCTATGGGAGATCGTGAGCTTCTGGCTATCAAGCTTGCATTGGAGGAATGGCGCCATCTTCTGGAGGGGCTCCGATTTCCAGTCAGCATTTACACGGACCACAAGAACCTTCAGTATCTTTAAATGGCTGAGCAATTGAACCTGTGTCAAGCCCAGTGGTCCCTCTTCTTTTCCCACTTTGACTTTCACATCCATTTCCGTCCTGCCAAAAAAAACATCAAAGCTGATGCCTTGTCCCGTGCTTCCAATGTCATGGGGGAGGACTCTGCTCCAAGACATGTCGTTCCTCCAGAGAGACTTGAGCTGGCAGCGCCGGTGGACCTCCGGCAACTACCTCCCGGCAAGACTTATGTGCGACCTGGTCTTCGAAAGAGGATCCTGACCTGGGGACATTCTTCGCGTATGGCTGGGCACTCCAGGGTGCAGCGTTCTGTGTTCCTCATTTCCCGATTCTATTGGTGGCCTGACTTGGTCAAGGACGTTGGGGATTTTGTGGATTTTGTGTGTCTCGTGTGCTTGCAATAAGCCCTCACGACAAAAACCTGCTGGTCTTCTGTTGCCGTTACCCGCGCCTCCAGCCCATGGTCTCATGTGGCTATGGACTTTGTTACAGATTTGCCTTCATCTGGCAACAATTCGAAAGGTTAGTACAGCATCAGAATTGAGGAGAAGTTCACCGTTTATCCGTGATATAAAATTCCACTTTATTCGAAAAAATCTTTAAAAACATATAAGACTATTTTTGAGACTCTTCCTCCACATCGCCCCTACGATTGTCCCATAGACCTGCTTCCCGGCATGGCAAGTCAGACGCGTTTCAGACCATTCTTTTCATGTCTTTTCTAATCATCTGGCAACACCGTCATCTGGGTGGTGACTGACCGCTATTTGAAGATGTCTCACTTTGTCCCTCTGCCAGGTTTGCCTTCTGCTCCACGTCTTGCCAATCACTTCTTCCAGCATGTCTTCCGGCTTCATGGCCTTCCTCAGCACAATGTTTCAAATCGAGGTGTTAAATTCGTGTCCAAGTTCTGTGTAACCAGCTGCAGGTGAAATTGGACTTTTCTTCTGCTAGGTGAAATTGGACTTTTCTTCTGCTTATCATCCTTAGTCTATTTTTTTTCCTTTATTTATAAATACACATTTATAATCTCATTATTACACAGTTCAAGAGGGACAACACTAACAAACTAACAATAAAGATATCATCACATAATAACAAATAAACATGAGGGAATCAAGTTTACATTCCAGTTTACCCTTTTTTTTCCCCCTTCCTCCCCCCCCCCCCCAAGGAAAAAAAAAAACCCTATCCCACCCCAACCTCCCTCCAGCGGTTGACGGCAACCTTAAGTAATCTTCAATATCTAAACAGATCAAATATTTCACATTGCCAGGGATCATTATCATTATTTTCCACTAATACATCCTATTTAACCACACTTCCCAGACCCTCTCTGCCTTAACCCCTTTTTATAATGCCTCCTGCCTATCTGCATGGCAAACAAGATCAAACCTTGTTTACCATTCCATCATCTTAGGTGGCTCTCTATCTTTCCAACGGTAGAGAATTAATTTCCTTGCTGTTAAAAGGCCTTTTTTACCACTCCCCCTATACCCATTCTTGTACCTAGGATGCACACCTGCACACTTAACGGAAGATTAGATTCAAATATTAGTTGCAATCTATCAACTACCTCCCTCCAGTAACGATGGAGTTTTGGGCATCTCCAGAGCATAGGAATCAAATCCTCGTCTATCAAATCATATCTAGGGAATTTTTCCTCATTTTTTTCCCAAAAGTAATTTAGACGTTTGGGTGTATAATGCACCCTATGTACTATGTAGAATTTAGTTACAATATAAGACATATTTTTTGTGGTTTTTCTGATCATATGCAATGAATCTACCCACTCTTCCACTTTTAAGTTTACCACATCCTTTCTCCATTTTTCGAAACATTCCTTAACGGGAGGGTACTCAGCAATTTTTTGTAAAGTCTGATAGACCCTGGACGTCATACCTCTTTTATCTACCTGCAGAGCAAAATATACCTCTAATGCATGGACCTGTTCCTTAAAGTCCTCCTCCACTTGGCGGACACGAAAGGCATACCTGAGGTGAGCATAGAACAACCAGTGGCCCACGTTGAGATGGAAGTTGCCAGACTAATCTTCATAAGACCTTAGATTCCCTTGTTCCATTATCTGGTGAATAAAAAAAAATCCCTTTACCCTGTAGGAGCCTCGAGTGACCAGACGGGGCCAAAGCCCATTTATTGAATCCCCACAATGGTGATATCCCGAAATATCCTTTTAACCCTAATTTACTTTTTATCCTCTCCCAAACCCACTGCATTAGTGCAAGCATAGAAAAATGTGTCAAAAATATCCTGCCCTTGTGAAGCTAAAAAATAGCAAAAAAAATTCTCGAATGGCTAATCCTCCATTCTCTTCCATCTGTGGGTACATTTTCTCAAATTTTATACGTGTCCTTTTCCCATTCCATATAAAACCCCTTAACATAGAATCCAAAACCAAAAAAAATCTTCCTAGGAAAAATTACTGGGCTATTTTGAAAAACAAACAGAATCTGGGGTAACAGCATAATTTTGAAAATTACTATCCTTGCAGCTAGTGACTGGTTAATTCTTTTCCATACTTCCATTTTAACCCTGATCTTTTGTATAAGGGGCTTCACATTTAACTCTATGTGCTCTCTGGGTTCTTTACTAACAACAATCCCCAGATATTGCATCTTCTCCACCGCCATCAATTTATCTGACGGATATGCAGATGGATCGATTGGCAAACATGAGGATTTTCCCCAATTTATTTTTATACCCGAGAATTCACCAAAGTTTTCAATCCTCTCTATTACCACCTGTATCCCCTGTTCTGATTTGTCCAAAAATAGCATTATCATCCTTAGTCTAACAGCCAAGTGGAGAGGGTGAATCAGACTTTGGGTTGCTACCTCTGTCACAATGGGGCACATTACTTACCCGGTCCTGTCACTATGCAGCGGCGCGTTCTCCAGCGAGGATTCGGGTCTTCTGGCGATTCACTAAGGTCGTGCCCGATGTCCACCAGGTGTCGCTGCTGCTGAGGTCCGCCGGAGTTCACCATCCTATTCCGGGTGCATGTAAGTGTCAAGGGACACTTTTTTTTTTTTTTAAAATAGCACGATTTTTCGGAATCCGTTGTGTTTTCCAATGGCTAGGTCCCCCGTTTTTCGTCGCATGCAAGCCGGCGCCGATGCGACACAATGCGATCATGTGCGCCAAAAACCTGGGGGAATTCAGCGCAAAACAGTAAAATTCGGAAAACCCGGCGGAAAAACGTAAATCGGACCCTTAGTAAATGTGCCCCTTTGTGTCCATGAGGATGACTGGACTTCTCTTCTACCATGGGCGGAGTTCTCTTACAATTCCCTGGACTCCACTTCTGCTGGTTCTGCTGCCTTTTTTATTAATTATGGACTGCATCCGTGGCCTCCTCTTCCGTTACCCGTGCCTCCTGTTGTCCCTGCTGTGGAGGACTTGCTACAGGATCTAAAAGCCATCTGGGAACAAGTCAGTACTTCATTGCTCCAAGCTTCTGCTCAGATCTGCGGACAAAAGACGCAGACCATCCCTTGTTTTTGCTCTAGGTGACAGGTTCTTATTGTCCTCTAGATACGTTCGGCTGAGGATTCCTGGCTACGAATTGGGACCCCGG
The DNA here is from genome assembly GCA_019512145.1 of Engystomops pustulosus. Taxonomy (NCBI): domain Eukaryota; kingdom Metazoa; phylum Chordata; class Amphibia; order Anura; family Leptodactylidae; genus Engystomops; species Engystomops pustulosus. Next base: position 158,970,635 of record CM033641.1, read on the forward strand.
TTCTTGGGTTCATTTGAAATCCTCAGTTGCATCAACTAGGTGGCTTACAAATTGCGATTACCTTCTAGCATGTGCCTACTTAACTCCTTCCACGTCTTGAACCGCTTTGCCCGGCAAGTGCCTCTTTCTCCAGCGCCACAGGCTGATTCCACCAATGTCTTTGAGGTGAAGGAGATCCTGGATATGAAGATGGTGAGAGGCAGGCGGTTCTTTCTTGTAGACTAGAGGGGATTTGGTCCTGAGGAGAGATTGTGGGAGTCAGAAGATAACATCCTGGACAAGAATCTGCTTCAGCAATTTCTCAGGCCCAAGAAGAGGGGGAGGACAAAGGGGGAAGGTACTTTCACAGATCGCGGGCGAACCAGTGTTCCTCCATGCGCCCCCAATCCCTCTGCAGCGCCGGACTTACCCTTCCGGGCTTTTCCTTCCCCATCTCCTAGGGAGTGCACGCGCCGGCTGTCGAAAATTTAAAGGGCCATCGCACCGCTGATTGGTGCGCTGGCTGAACAACTCCACCTTATAATTCCAGCCCCTTCCTGTGTCCCCTTCTTTGTGCCTCACAGCCTTAGAAAAAGTTCCCCTCCGTTCTTGTGTCTTCAGCATTCCTGTGTCTCCTGTCTGTTCCCGTGTATCCTGCATTCCTGCTCCCCTGTGTGTTCCTGCTCCTGAGTTCCCATGTCCTGTGTTCCTGTGTGCAATGGGCCTGAGGGCAATATCTCCAAGGAGAGGAAATTTGGCTTGCCACTAGAGCTTCCCTGGACAGACCCTGCAGAGGATGATTCAGGGGTTGCACAGAAGGAGCTCCAATGATTACCTGACCCTGTCCACACCTTCTCTCTCTTCCTGTGTCTTGGGTAGACCGGGATGCTTCACATTAAAATAATGCTAAGCATGGCAAGTCGTGGGACTGTAGGAGGATCCCTGGCTGACAAACTCTACCATGGGGCAACAGCCTGAGAGCCCACTGAAAGGTCTCTAAGTGCCACTTTTGGCACCCGTGCCATAGGTTCGCCACCACTGTCCTATGTAATCAGTCAAATATGTGAAAAATGATGCAAGGATTACAATAGCAGCCACGTAGATATGTGCAAAGAATAAGCAGTGGTTGCTGTAAAACCCTCTCCCCTGTAATGCCCACACGATGCAATCAATTTCCTTGTATAATATAAAGCATAAATAAATACAATCAAAGCTCTATATGCTGTGAAATGGCTAAATAAATGAAAAGATATCACCGGGATAACAGGAGGGGAGGCTGGCTTCCCAAGCGTTACGCCACCTAACCCTGTGGCTTCTGGTGTGTAGTGAGTCCTGGCCGGGCGAACACGTGACCGGCAGAATCCTCCTTCCTCCTGTTTGCGCCGCTCACGTGACACCACAGTCAGGCACGCCCACAGTTCAGCCACGGCATGACTGCTAGTAAGTGCAAAAGATTTGCTGCAAAGGATGCTGGTAAATGTAGTCTTTGGATGCTATCAGGGGATAGACAACAAGGAGGTATAAAAGGAAGCAGTTGTTGCCCTAATACAGTGCTTTTAGCTTATGAGCAGATAGTATGATGCTCACATATAGGTTTCATATTATTTAGCAAAAAATAGAATAAGTCTATAGGGAGCATTGGATAGATTTGTACAAAAAAACAAGCAAGAGAGAAAAAGGGGAGAAAAAAAAAGTCCTTCTATATGGTGATGCAATATGTATTATCAAAGATATCTTTATCCAATTAGGCTGCTTGCTAGATAAAGGTCTTCAGATATTCTTGTGTGAACTTGTGCCTAAAAGGTGTCTTCCAAGATGTGAACATATCTTTATCCTGTCAGGTGACTTGGTTTGGGATGTGCATATCCGTGATCTTTTCATCTGTGCATGGGGTGTAGATGTTGAATGGCTTTACATTCATCCAGTTGAATCAAATTGAAAAATATACTGTGAAGAACAAACTATAAAATAATAATAATAAGACATTTGTATGTAAGTGACTTCTTAGTGACCAAAACAAAATTAAAACTAGTGAGACATGAGTGCTATCATTGCTCAGTGAAGTGACATATTATATGGAACTTAGTGTTGAAAATCTAATATCTAGAGTGCCTTATGTTGGTACATGAATAAATAAAAATAAAAAGTGAGCACAAAACAAAGAAAAACAAGGACTTTTTTTGAGAGAAAAAAAAAAAAGTAAAAAAAGTGGTGTATCTGATACTCTGCGATGCTTACCTATAAAAACCTGTGAACGCTAGTTCCTCATTTATCCCTTTTGGGGTCATTGATTGCAGCTCAAAGATCCATTTCTTTTTGTAACAGTTTTGGTATTATGTTTCCTCCTCTTATGTTCATGGTAACTTTCTCTAGTACCGCTACCTTTAATTCTCTGCAGCTCCCGGCATGGCATTGTAGAAAGTGGGATGCTCCTGAGGTCAAATTTTTGTCTTGTTTGAATTGCTGTCTTGCTGTTCCAATTGTGGACATGTGTTGTTGAATACGTTTTTTAAGAGGTTGAGTGGTCTGGCCGACATAGATTTTGGGGCAGGAACAACGAATAGCATAAATTACATTTTGGGTTTTGCAGTTGGCATATTCTTTGAGCTTGTATGTCTTGTTATTAACAGGATTCGTGAAGGTGTCCATATTTATCATAAATTGGCACACGTTGCATTTACCGCAGGCAAATTAGCCTTTAATTCGGTGCCCTCCTGTTGTCCCAATACCCTTAGGACATGCGAAGTGACTTGATGTGAGCTGATCTTTCAAATTCTTGGCTCTTCTTGCTGTCAATGTTGCTCGATTTTGGATAAATCTTTCCAACTTAGGCTCATTCATTAAGAAGTTCCCGGTCACGTGATCGCCCGGTCAGGACTCACTACACACCAGACACTGCACAGGTGAGCAATCTAGTCAGACCCATATATAGGAGCTACACCCTATGTATCCACATACACCCCTGAAGAAGCCACAGGGCTAGGTGGCGCAACGCGTGGGGAGCCAGCCCCCCCTCCTGTCATCCCGGTGATATCTTTTCATTTATTTAGCCATTTCACAGCATATAGAGCTTTGATTGTATTTATTTATGCTTTATATTATACTAGGAAATTGATTGCATCATGAGGGCATTACAGGGGAGAGGGTTTTACAGCAACCACTGCTTATTGTTTGCACATATCTACGTGGCTGCTATTGTAATCCTTGCATCATTTTGCACATATTTGACTGATTACATAGGACATGAATTTGCACATGTTGGTGCTTTTAAATGTTTTTAACTTGTCTGTAGTATGAATTTAAATAAAGATATTTGATATTTTTCCAAAAACTATATATTGAGTCGGTACCTTTAACCCCTTCCCGCCGCGGCCCTTTTTTCGATTTTGCGTTTTCATTTTTCACTCCCCACATTCAAAAATCTGTAACTTTTTTATTTTTCCATGTACAGAGCTGTGTGATGGCTTATTTTCTGCGTAACAAATTACACTTCAAAATGGTGGTATTTAATATTTCATGCCGTTTACCGGGAAGCGGGAAAAAAATTCCAAATGCAGTGAAATTGGTAAAAAAACGCATTTGTGCCGTATTCTTGTGGGCTTGGATTTCACGGATTTCACTGTGCACCCCAAATGACATGTCTACTTTATTCTTTGGGTTGGTACGATTACGGGGATACCAAATTTGTATAGGTTTTATAATGTTTTCATACATTTAAAAAAATTAAAACCTCCTGTACTAAATTTTTTGGGGGGATTTTGCCATCTTCTGCAGCTAATAACTTTTTCATACTTTGGTGTACGGAGCTGAAGGGGGATCAATATGAGAAATTTATTAATCCATTTGCACCAGAAAACTGACAATCGTTGACATAGACTATCTAAAATGCCTTGCACGACATTTGCTTTTAAAACTGACACTTTTGAATCCTCACATTTGCTTTTAAATCTGACACTTTCCTGACTCGTGCAAATAAGTGGCATTGCCTATGACACAGGCATTGTCTTGCAGGAAAAAACACTTTTATGAATAAAAATTGGAGCCAGTGTGCCATTTGTTGGTTAGATTATTTTTGGTATAATTCTGTAACATCTTTAGTTATAACTATAAAGGTATGAATAATCATCTATGGAAACATAGAAAGATATCGTTGATGAAACAACGAGAAATTTCAGCTCACCTTGTTAGCCGATATTCAATAGGTAATAGTCCTGTATCCTGTATCCTGTATCCACATAAGTATGATGAACGGTGCCCGGATCTTGGAAGCAGAAACAAAGCCTGTGCCGCTCCAGGTGGAGGACTGAAAAAAGGATTTTTTGTAGATCCAGCACTCGGGGTGAGTATAGTTAAAAAGGCATATACTTTATTAGGTTCCAGCAAGTACGTAAAAAATGCTTTACAAAAACATGGAATGCACTGTACGTGCTAAATGGATATAGTGCTCTCAGTTAAAAGGGTGCATAGTAGCGGACCTACGCGTTTCGGGCATAACCTTGCATGTTGCCCTTATTCATGGTCTGTCTGCTGTTGCATGAGACTTGATACTTATGCTAAAATGACAGGTGTGATGTTGTCGACGCTAATGAGGACATGCGCATATGGGTAAAAGGTAAGCGGGGCGTATTTGGTATGGTTGAGTGTATGATGTTAGCGGAGATGTGCACAGGTTATAATTTCTTTAGTTTAATAAAAGTATAGTGTGTCCGATCTATTATTAAGACCTTGTGGATGTCGCGTGTCTAGTTTTAATATCCAGTATATTTCTCTATTTCTTAGTTTATGTGTTCTGTCTCCTCCCCGTATCGGGGCCGTGACTTTTTCAATTGCTGTTATGCATAATCTGGATACGTCTCCTGAATGTATGTTAAGAAAGTGTTTGGATAAACATGATATGTTCTTAAGACTGGTATTTTCCTTTTTTGTAGCGTCCCGTATGTGTTCTGCTATTCTAGTTTTTAGTGAACGTATAGTACTGCCTACATATTGAATATCACATTGGGTACATGTGGCTAAATATACCACATGTTTAGAATTGCAGTTGATGATGTTATGAATACTGTATGTTTCTTGGTGGTGGCTAGATGAAAAATGCTTTGTGGGAGCCATGTGTTTGCATATGTTGCATCTATTTCCCCCACATGGGTATGAGCCCTTGGTGGTTAACCATGTGGGGGATTGTTGTGCTTTGTTGGTATACACCGAAGGTGATATGATACCACCTATTGTGTTGGCTTTGCGAGCTACAAAACGACAGCCTTTTTCGAGTATGGCATGGGATTTGTCATCTCCTGTAAGAACAGGCAGATATTTTTTGATTATTTTTACGATGTTGTGATAATCATTACTGTACGGTGTGGAGAAGACTATCTGATCTGTATCTTCATTATTGATTTTGGTTTTTTGTTGATGTATTAGTGTCTGTCTATCCATTTTTTGTACTTTTTTTGCCGCTGTGTCCAATATCTGTTTTGTATATCCCCTACTCGTTAGTCTTTGTTTTATATTGTTTTCTTCTTGTTTATATAGATGTTCATTGCTACAGCTTCGTTTGGCTCTTATGAATTCCCCAAGGGGCAAGTTATGTATTACATGTTTAGGGTGATTGCTGTCCGCATGAAGTATAGAGTTGCCGCTGCTGGGTTTTCTGTATAATGATGTGTTAATTGAATTTGTAGCACTAGATCCTTGTAGAAGGATATCCAGGAATGGTACGTCAGTTTTTTCGGTGTCATGAGTGAATGCCAAGTTAAAGTTATTATTGTTAATGTATTGGATGAAGGACTCCATGCACAGCGCGGACCCCTGCCATATAATTAGCATATCATCTATATATCTTCCGTACCACAAAATCTGGGCTTGGAAAGGGTTGTCCGCGCCGTACATGAAGTCCTCCTCCCACATTGAAACATATATGTTAGCCAGAGACGGTGAGAAACAAGAGCCCATGGGGCAACCTTGTGTTTGGAAATAAAAGTTATTATTGAATGAAAAATAATTATTCTGGAGTAGAAATTCAGTTACTGTGATAATATAATCACTTAAATCTTGCGTATAGTCTGTATATTTTTTAATACAGTATTGTAATGCTGATAATGCCCTATTATGGGGTATGCATGTATAGAGGGCAGTGATGTCACAGGTGAGCCAGGTATATTGTTCTGACCACTCCATATTGGACATGACTTGTAAGATCGTTTTTGAATCTTGAAGGAAGCCTGGTGTATTCTTCACTATTGGCTGTAGTAACCTGTCTACCCATGAACTAATGCGTTCCGTGATGGAACCTACCCCCGAAATAATGGGGCGTAGTGGAGGAGGGAAAATGTTTTTGTGGATTTTAGGGGTGGCGTGGAAGATGGGTGTTTTAGGGTGTTTTGGAATTAGAAAATCCGATTCTTTTTGTGTTAGTACACCAAGAGATACCCCCCATCTGGTTATATTTTGTAATGCATTTTTAATATCGTCAGTGGGATCTTTAGCTATTTTTTTTTTTTTTTTTTGTCTATGGGGATGGTAGAACCTCCTCTCCTCTAGGTGTAGAGGATGCCCCCTGTCTATGGTGATGGTAGAGCCGCCTCTCCTCTAGGTGTAGAGGATGCCCCTGTCTATGGTGATGGTAGAACCACCTATCCTCTAGGTGTATAGGATGCCCCATGTCTATGAAGATGGTAGAACTGCCTCTCCTCTAGGCGTAGAGGATGCCCCCTGTCTATGGGGATGGTAGAACCTCCTCTCCTCTAGGTGTAGAGGATGCCCCCCGTCTATGGTGATGGTAGAATCACCTCTCCTCTAGGTGTAGAGGATGCCCCCTGTCTATGGTGATGATAGAACCGCCTCTCCTCTAGGTGAAGAGGATGCCCCGTGTCAATGGTGATGGTAGAATTGCCTCTACTCTAGGCGTAGAGGAAACCCCCTGTCTATGGGGATGGTAGAACCTCCTCTCCTCTGGGCATAGAAGATGCCACCTGTCTATGGAGATGGTGGATCCTTCTCTCATTTAGGTGTAGAGGAAACCCCCTGACTATGGCGATGGTAGAAACTCTTCTCCTCTAGGTGTAGAGGATGACCCATCTCTATGGCAATGGTAAAACTGTCTCTCCTCTAGGTGTACAAGATGCCGCCTGTCTATGGAGATGGTAGATTCTTCTCTCATTTAGGTGTAGAGGATGCCCCCTGTGTATGGAGATGGTAGAGCCGCCTCTCCTCTAGGTGTAGAGGATGCCCCCTGTCTGTGGAGATGGTAGATCCTTCTCTCCTCTAGCTGTAGAGGCAGCCCCCTGTCTATGGTGATGGTAGAACTGCCTCTCCTCTAGGTGTAGTATTCTTTTCTATCTTTTGTTTGCTTAGTTAGACCACTACTAAGATGGCAGAGGTGTACAGAAACCGAAGCAAGGCTCACTTTGCGGAGACAGAGCTAACACAAACGGGCCAGAACAAAGCAGAGATAATTCAAATGAACCTTCTGCGGAACCAGACCAGGGACCTCCAGCCTCAGAGATGATATCTCTCAGCAACCGGCTGGGCATGGTGGCACCATTTCTCTTTCTCTACTTCTCCAGCAGATTGGTGACTTTAATCCTGAGACAAGGATAAAGCTCCTGATGAAAGAGCGGGAGTATTCAGAGCGCAAGCAGAGTGAGGGGTGCCTACCATGGACTCTGATTATCCTAGCGTAAATGTAATACCAACTGCTTTACAAGATGCTTTCATGCACAGTTCTGACATACTGTATATACTCGAGTACAAGCCGACCCGAGTATAAGCCGAAACCCCTAATTTTACCACAGAAAATTGGGAAACCCTATTGACTCGAGTATAAGCCGAGGGTGTAGTATACAGCTAGCCCCCATGTAGTATACAGCCAGCCCCACGTAGTATACAGCCTGCCCCCATGTAGTATACAGCCTGCCCCATGTAGTATACAGCCTGCCCCATGTAGTGTACAGCCTGCCCCATGTAGTGTACAGCCTGCCCCATGTAGTGTACAGCCTGCCCCCATGTAGTGTACAGCCTGCCCCCATGTAGTATACAGCCTGCCCCCATGTAGTATACAGCCTCCCCCATGTAGTATACAGCCTGCCCCCATGTAGTATACAGCCTGCCCCATGCAGTATACAGCCTGCCCCCATGCAGTATACAGCCTGCCCCCATGCAGTATACAGCCTGCCCCATGTAGTATACAGCCTGCCCCCCGCAGTTTGCCAAACAGATAAAAAAAATAAACTTAATACTCACCCTCCGGTGTCACAGATGTTCGTTGCAGCTCCCGATCCACGTCGCGGCTCTTCTCTAGAGAAACCACCGCATCGTTTTGTGCGACGGCCGGCAGATCACACGGATGCGACTCTGCCGGGTAGAGAAGAGAGAAGACAGAAGAGAATACAAGGGAAGCCGTGACGGACAGTATTAAGTTTGATTTTTTTATTGACTCGTGTATAAGCTGAAAAACTCGGCATATACACAAGTATATATGGTAGATATGGCTAATAGTGATGTATCTTCAGGCTCTGTTGATTTCAATGTGTTACCCAATGTTGTAGATAGTGTGTACCTGCCTAGTAATAGTAGGGGAGTCCCTTCATATACTGTAGTTAGTAAAGTGGAAGCTAGAGGACATAAATTTAGACACTGCTGTTAATGTAAATGTACATACACAGTTTATAGATGATGTCTGTCTGTCAAGCAGTAGTGTGGAAGCCAGTTACTGTATAGAATCAGAAAATGTTATTAATGTACATATGTATTGTGGTATGTGCACACCTACGGCTCTGCCCCAAGATGGAGAATATGGGGTGTCCATCTCCTCTGTAACTAGCAGCCAGACTGTCCCAGAACCTCCTGGTCTGTGAGGCTGGAGCCTTCTGCTGCTGTGGTTACAGATGAAAGAGAGGGACTGACAGCCGGTCACCAGTGGCTGAAGTCAGTCCTGATGTATTGTCACTAACCTCTGTAGAGTCAGGAAATTGCCTGTCCCAGGCTGCTCTGCACGGTGGGGATAATCTGACAGTAATGATCCTGGAGGACATGACACACATCTTTTTAAGTGGAACAACTTTCACAATTGGTAGCTGACTAAATACTTTTTTCCCCACTGTATGTAGATAAAGAGACAGAAAAATAGATAAATAGATATTTGGATAAGAGATAAGAGAGGACAGAGAAAGGCAGTTAGATGCATAGATATAAGATAGATACACTGACATCTCGAAAATATTTTTCATTGTGCGCCCGCTTCTGTTGAACCTTTGAGCAGTTGGAATTTTTTGTATGTAACTATATGGTATATTCTCTCCACAATATGGAAATATTTATTTCCCCCATTAGAAGTTTGCATGAGTGACCGACCACATATATTTGTGGTAAATCTCGCTCTGTAGTGTGCACTGTGCTCTAGAGCTGGGCTGGTTCTCAGACTGACCCGATCTCTGATTGCACACACCTGTGGGGTTGATAGCCCAGTGGAGTCTATTCATAAATATTTACAGGTTCTACTCACATAGTCACAAGTCACTGCCCATAGTTCTAATGGCCGCTATAGCCTGTTTTCTACACTGCGCACGCGTGGTGTATAGTTCCGGCTATGTGCAGTATGTGCTCTAACACCCGATTGCCGACATGCATCCTATGCCGTTCTGAGACGACAAGGAACCATGATCTCATTAATATACCAGTTGTACGAATTTTAACACAAATGATTTATATATATATATATATATATATATATATGTATATATACACACACTCACCGGCCACTTTATTAGGTACACCTAGGCATGTAGACATGGTCAAGACGATCTCCTGCAGTTCAAACCGAGCATCAGTATGGGGAAGAAAGGTGATTTGAGTGCCTTTGAACGTGGCATGGTTGTTGGTGCCAGAAGGGCTAGTCTGAGTATTTCAGAAACTTCTGATCTACTGGGATTTTCACGCACAACCATCTCTAGGGTTTACAGACAATGGTCCGAAAAAGAAAAAACATCCAGTGAGCGGCAGTTCTGTGGGCGGAAATGCCTTGTTGATGCCAAAGGTCAGAGGAGAATGGGCAGACTGGTTCGAGCTGATAGAAAGGCAACAGGGACTCAAATCACCACCCGTTACAACCAAGGTAGGCAGAAGAGCATCTTTGAACGCACAGTACGTCGAACTTTGAGGCAGATGGGCTACAGCAGCAGAAGACCACACCGGGTGCCACTCCTTTCAGCTAAGAACAGGAAACTGAGGCTACAATTTGCACAAGCTCATCGAAATTGGACAGTAGAAGATTGGAAAAACGTTGCCTGGTCTCATGAGTCTCGATTTCTGCTGCGACATTCGGATGGTAGGGTCAGAATTTAGCGTCAACAACTTGAAAGCATGGATCCATCCTGCCTTGTATCAACGGTTCAGGCTGGTGGTGGTGGTGTCATGGTGTGGGGAATATTTTCTTGGCACTCTTTGGGCCCCTTGGTACCAATTTGAGCATCGTTGCAATGCCACAGCCTACCTGAGTATTGTTGCTGACCATGTCCATCCCTTTATGACCACAATGTACCCAACATCTGATGGCTACTTTCAGCAGGATAATGCACCATGTCATAAAGCTGGAATCATCTCAGACTGGTTTCTTGAACATGACAATGAGTTCACTGTACTCAAATGGCCTCCACAGTCACCAGATCTCAATCCATAGAGCAGTCTTTGGATGTGGTGAAAACGGAGATTCGCATCATTGATGTGGCAGCCGACAAATCTGCGGCAACTGTGTGATGCCATCATGTCAATATGGCCCAAAATCTCTGAGGAATGCTTCCAGCACCTTGTTGAATCTATGCCACAAAGAATTGAGGCAGTTCTGAAGGCAAAAGGGGGTCCAACCCGTTACTAGCATGGTGTACCTAAAAACGTGGCCGGTGAGTGTATATTGTTGACCTTCAGCTTTATATGAAAACATGGAGGATGGGATGTATTCATACCTGCACTAATCAGCTATCCCTGTAAAAACAGGTACACTGAGCCTACATCAATTGGCTATAAGCATCTGTATCGATTGGAATGTGCAACTATTGTGCAGGCTCACAGCCCATTCAGTGACATGGAACCAACTTTTCAACTTCTTCTGTCTCCCTACCTATGTGTTTGTGTGTGTGAATGTGTTTGTGTATATATATAGTGAAATGATGTTTGTTTTCTTCTTAGGTACGAAATCAGCACCGTACAAAGTCTGGTTTTCGTTGGAAATACACAGCATGCCTGCACCACCAGAGGGGACAATTGATGTTACGTGTTCTGTTTTAGTGAGTATTAAAGAAATATCCACTTCTAATATATAACTTTTTAAAATTCGAATTAAATTATTATATAAAAAGAAAGAATCATGTGGTAATAGAGCCTGATACATATGCATATGGTGTTATTGTGTGAGGTCCTGCCTCATCATATAGCAGTGAAGTGGCCTCTCGGAAGAAGCAATTCTAATTTCAACTGACCTATCTGTGTATTTTATACATGCTTAACCCGTCATTTAAAGTTGTTTCCATTTTTCCCATCTAGATGAGGGATTTGTTATCTGTGGGACAAATTGTGCTTCCTAGTGGCTTTATTTAATATTATATACTGGAAAGCTGGAAAGAATTCCAAATGCTATGGAATTGACAAACATAATGCAATTTACCCTTTTTCTTGCAGACTTTGTTTCACAACTTTAAGAGTACAGTTCCCTCGACAAGTCCCCTCAATTTATATATTTGTATTATATTTCAGTTTTCATGTTTTCATAATGCGGCATCAGGGCCGATTCTGGCCTTTTTGCTGCCTGAGGCTAAAAGTGAAGTGTATCCACCTAAGCAGCCTACAGATAGCAGATCCCTTGCTGTATTTGGCTCAACAAAAATTGCAGGCAAATCTAGAAAAAGCATCTAGAACCTAATGCTAAAATGCTGACAACATTACTTACAATTGAGAACATCCCCAACAAAAAGACCCAGTTTACCAGCACCCTGTGATTGATACTACAAAAATGATGCTGTTTCACACACTAGGCGTCAGTCAGTGACACAGACATTAGTGGCATCTAGTGCCTTACAGGTTATGATCAGCTCTGATAGAAACAGGATTTCATTATGACTTCTTCAGCTCCATGCAGCAAATCCCCCATACTGTGCACCTTAAAATGGCACAGTCACTTACAGTATAGTGTCATAATCATAATGTATACCGCTAACACAACTGAATGTACAAATGAATCATCATGTTTACAGAATATAATCCCCCGAATAAAATAAAATATGTACAGAACCAATAAATTATATATATATATATATATATACATATATATATACAGTATTAGAGACCCTCCCTGATTTATAGCATAAACATCCAGACCCCCTTTCTATTTAATATATAGATAACATGCACAGCCATAATCCCTCCTTAATTAATACATATGTTTCATATACAGTCATATCCCACTCCCTAATTAATATATAGGTAGCATATATTGCCAGACCCTCCCCGTTAGTTAATGTATAGGTAGCATATACAGCCAGAATCCCCTACCTAATTTATATAAAGCTAGCATATACAGCCTGAGCCCTCCTCCCTTATTAATATATAGGTAGCATATACTGCCTTAGTCCTCTCCATAATTTATATATAGGTAGCATATACAGCCAGAGCCCTCCTGCCTAATTAATATATATGTAGCATATACAGCCAGAGCCCCCTCCCTAAGTAATATATAGGTAGCATATACAGCCAGAGCCCATTCCCTCATTTACATATAGAAAGAGTATACAGCAACAGCTGCCCCCCTAATTATTATATAGGTAGCATATATAAATACGGGTAGAAAATAATTAAAAATATAAAAAATAGAAATGATGACGTCACACAGGCCTATGTCATGCGGAGGGGTGCAGGATCATGGGTTTTTGCTGCACAGCTCAGCACATCAATTGCATTGCCAATTACGCCTATGTAATTTATTTTACAGTAGTGTGGCCTTGCTAGAATTTTGTACATCTCTACTACTAATGATCTGCTGCCCCCACTCAGGGCTCCATGTTCTCCCACCTAAGTCGGAATCTTCATCCCACCTCATGGCAAATGCGTCCCTGATTGGCATACAAAGCAATATGAGTTGTAATTTTTTGGCAGGGGGAGCTTAAAGAGATATTTTCATATCGACATTGACATTGTCAAGTTTAGAAATGTATGTATATGGCAGATGAATTCAAATAAATGCCAATACTTAGATAGGAATACCCCTGAAAGTTTTTTTTTAAACCATCCTGGGTACTATTCTCCCTTTTAACACGATTCAGTCTTTTCAGTAAGGATTTACTGTATGGGATTAGTTTTTTATTTTGATAGACTGGACATTTTGAGAGGTGAGGATACATAAAATATTTAGCATTTTGTTTCTTTATTTAAATATGCATTCTAGGGAACGGGGAGTGATTTTAGAGTTTCTAGATTTCATTAAAAAAATTGTAATAGTCTTTTTTTAAAAAAAACTTTTTACAGTTTATACTAAAACCTAACACCCAGGGCCGATTCTAGCATATTTACTGCCTGTGGCGAATATTAAAATGCTGCACTAACCACCACCCCCTACTTCTGTTCCAATTCCAGCTCCCTGTTCAGTAATGCTGAAAACTTTACTAACAATTAACATCCCCACAGGCTCACTGACACTGTGTGAGTGACTACAGATTCTGGGAGTCATTAGTGGCATCTAGTACCTTATAGATGACAATCTCTTCCTACTGACAATCAGTAGGACTTTATTCCGTATTCTCCAATCCATTACATATCACTGCTGAATTCACAGCCAGATATCTTCAGCTCCGTGCAGCACATCTCCACCCGGCATCCCTAAAAATACCACAGTTACTTACAGTATGAAGTCTCCTGGATAACAACACTGTGCTCCTAAATAATATATACCCCTCACGACACAACTGACCTCACTTTCCCCACATATAAAACATCCCTTCATTATATATATATATATATATATATATATATATATATATATTGGGTTTAACTAGTTCAAAGTAATCTATTATATCCTATAACTAATATATCCCACCCTGTTATTATGTTACATATGTTTTTTATACAGTGCTCCCCTGACCAATGTAAATATATAGCACACCCTAATGAATATATACTGCATATATATAATAATTTACTTTTATAAAGCCCTGCTCTCATATATATAAAGGCCTCATTATTGGCCCCCAATTAAATTATATACCGATCCCCTCCAGCTTAAATAAAATCTGTCCCCAGATATACAGCCCCCCAGCTTAATAATATACTGTATTCCATATACAGCTTTCCAGCTTAGTAATGTACTGTATCCCATTTACAGCCCCCCAGCTTAGTAATGTACTGTATCCCATATACAGCCCCCCCAGCTTAGCAGTATACTGTATCCCATATACAGCCCCCAGCTTAGTAATGTACTGTATCCCATATACAGCCCCGAGCTTAGTAATGTACAGTATCCCATATACAGCCCCGAGCTTAGTAACATACTGTATCCCATATACAGCCTCCAAGCTTAGTAATGTACTGTATCCCATATACAGCCCCCAGCTTATTAATATACTGTATCCCATACACAGCCCCCATCTTAGTAATATACTGTATCCCATATACAGCTTCCAGGCTTAGTAATATACTTTATCCCATATACAGCCTCCCAGCTTAGTAATATACTGTATCCCATACACAGCCCCCCAGCTTAGTAATATACTACCAGCCCTTCTGGCACCAACAACCATGCCACGTTCAAAGGCACTCATCACCTTTCTTCCCCATACTGATGCTCGGTTTGAACTGCAGGAGATGGAGATTGTCTTGACCATGTCTACATGCCTAAATGCACTGAGTTGCCGCCATGTGATTGGCTGATTAGAAATTAAGCGTTAACGAGCAGTTGGACAGGTGTACCTAATAAAGTAAATGCACTGAGTTGCCGCCATGTGATTGGCTGATTAGAAATTAAGCGTTAACGAGCAGTTGGACAGGTGTACCTAATAAAGTGGCCGGTGAGTGTATATTAACCTATCTATACAGTCATTTCATACACAGATGAGATTTCAACACTCTCAGACAACCAGCTGCAATTAAACTGCTATGTGTGAATACTCCTTTAGGTCGTGTTCACACGTCCGCTAGCGTCGCGTTCATAACTGGACACTAGCGCTTGGGGAGTGGGGCTCGGGCCGATCGTATATGCATTTCTCTGGAAACGCATATGCGATCGGCCCGAGCCCCGCCCCCCCGTGCGCTAGCATCGCGTTATGAGCATGGCGCTAGCGGAACGCGTGAATGTTCCCTTAGGGTACATTCACATGGAACAGCGCAGGGCAGCTGCATTAACGCTGCAAAATAAAGAACATTTTCTATATTTCCCCATGTGCGGTCACCCTGTGTGCTCACCACAAGGTGACTGGACGCCACAGACGTCAATGGGGACGGCTAAGGCCCCATATCGTTCCCCATTACGTTTGTGTGAATAAGGCTTTTTTTTTCTTGTTTGTTTACTAAAAAATGAAAAACAGATATGGGTACATATAAGAATAAAGCAATAGCATCTTTATCATGTATGTTCTATTTTGTTGTATGTATGAGTTTTTTTGTTTTACCTCTGACGTGTGTGAAGGAATTTTGGCACACTTTGGGATAAGCATTAGATGGCTGGTTCTTGAGGTAAAGCCCTATTTACTGGGGAAAGGACAGGAGCCATTCCAGTCAGAGCGGCTCCGCACCACACGTTACCACAGCTTTCCCTCCTCTCCCAGCTGACTAACAGCTCTTGTTTACTGGTTGGATATTGGTTAGAAAGAGGGGGGACACGAGAGACTTTGCAAGAACTAGTAATACATGTCTAGATTTTTATACAATTTTCTCGGCAACAGCGCATTTTTCTCATGTTTTGCCCGATTCTAGGGTGAGTGGAGGACACAAAGGAGCGGAGTCTGGAGAATTTGCACACAGCGTGCTGACTTGGAACTTCCTATTTCTCTCCTCACGGCAGAAGACATTTTAAGCGACCAAGTCTTTGAGGATCATGCACTGGGCCCAAGCTAAGAATTCACACATGCAGCCCCCGCATTGTTGATTTTGTGGGGAGCCCCTGTGTCTTTACCCATACCATCTGCTAATTTGGTCTAGAAGAATTGTAATAATAAAAAAAAATCTACGTTGGATTTTCCTGCTCCAGGAAGTAAATTTTTCTTCTATATTCAGGATCTGTTTTTGGATTTTTGAAAAAAAAAAGGTCGGTTTTTTAAAATTTCCTGTGTTCTTCGGGAAGGAAATAAAGAAAAAACGGGACTAATCCTCAGAGGGAGAGAAGCCTTTATAAACCGAGATCTCGGCTTTCCACGTAAACAAATCGGGTCCTTCCAATTACAAAGGGGAAACCATCACTTATGTTTCTGTGAGTGATGCTTCCCACCTTCCTCTCAGTATTTGCTAGCAACGTCATAATTGTATTTCTACAACTATTTTTGTTGACCTGTTAAGGAGGATTTAGATAATGTTCCAATCATGTTTCAGATCATCCAAAAAGATGCAAAATTCTGGTGTTTTTAACGTGTCGTTCATTACCTTTATGAAAACATATCTTTTGGAATGAGTGCAAAAACCTAACCCTGTTTTTAGCAGCAAAGGGCATAAATAAGGGTGTAAATACTGTCTATATATCTGTAAACTTACACTTCCAGTGTGTGTATAAAAAAAAGTCCTTCAGTACAATAAATGGGAGTAATAAGGCAGAATCCTTCCATGTATTAGACTTCAACCTCCATCTATCTGGCTGCATTACAGCTCTGTAAATTGTACATCTTCTATCTGATGTCCAGAAAAGGATCATATCAGAACAAAACTGGAAAACCTTTCACTTTGGTTTGGGAAAAGCTTTCTTGCTTTGTCCTGAAGGGATCCTAGACCCCCATTGATGGTAGGAACAAAGAGGCTGTAACACTCTGCCGTGCGTTGTCACTTCAGTTTTTATTGGCTTTACGCTGAGATTGACATTAAGCTTACATTAATATAGATGTGGGTCCTTCAGTAGCTTTTACAGCTGTGTGCTGTAGATTCACTTTATCTGTACTACAATTCATGAAATGACTAAAATGCTAGAAGAATCAATGTGCTGGACACTTCGAGCCAGATTAAACAATAGCCAGCTCCTTTTTAAAGACTTGTTGGGGCTTCAAAAGAAAACGGAAAAAACTGTACATTAGCAAACCTTTAGATACGTTAACTCCTTGGAATGTGTTTAAATCTTGTATACAGTGTTTATTCGATTGCTTGATGGCATTTCCTACTAAAATACCGTTAATCACGTATGACAGGAATTAAAGATCCCCTTTTATGTGTATGTCCACTGACGGCACCTGTACAAATCCCCTCGTTAGCGATTTGGTATTCGTTCATGCCAAACTGTGCCAAAAACCGTGTACAAAAATAGCAGATTTCTGTGCAGAGGATTTCCCAACATGTTGATAAATTATTTCAACACATTGTCATGAGACCAGTGTTATTGATGCAATCTTTTCTTTATTGCCTGAATGTGGCATGTACACGTCTAAAATAGTGTTTCTACAAATAAAAGAAGACAATCAAGCAAATTTCTATAAAACTGGCTAAATACTTGGTCGGTACCATCTTTATTATACCGGATCCTTTCCTTATACATATGTGTACTTTTTGTACATGTGTTCTCTGTGGTGTGAGGGAAATAAACCACTGGCATCCCTTGTTGTGATTTTTCTCCAGGGAGATCTTGCTTCCTGCTAAGTATCCTCGTTAACCCCTAAGGACCAAGCCACTTGGGGGGTTCAGACCAAGTTTTTTTTTTTTTTTATCTGGTTATAATGCTTTAACATATTCAGATAATTTTAAGATTTGTTTTCTCATCACACATTGTACTTCAAATTAGTGGAAAAATTGAGATTATATCTTTTTTGTTTAATTATGAAAAGAAATGAAATTGGCAAACATTTTGAAGAATTCTCAAGTTCAAAATTTTTAGTTTTTTTGCATAATAATAATCATTCCTTAATTTATATAGCGCACACAGATTATGCAGCGCTATGCAGATCTTGCCAAATAGGCATAGTGTTTGCATCCAAATATCTTTCCCTTTTTTTTTTTTTTTTTTTTTTTTGAAAATTGCCGCACCCTAAATTTACAGCCACCTGCTCAGTTTACAAGTGACTTTAAGAGGGTAAAACCCCATAAATTACCCTGTTATGTATAATACACCGTTCAATATATGCGAAATAAACTTTAAGAACTTTGTTAACCCTTTTTAGGTGTTTTACAGAGGTTAAAACAAAATGGAAGTGGTATTTGTAATTTTTTTGGACAATACATAATTTTTGCCCCAAAAAGAGAATTTTTTTTTACAATGGATTACATGGCGAAAAACTCCACAAAATTTGATGCCCAATTTCTCTTGATTATGCCAATACCCCATTGGTAAACTGCTCTATGGGCACATGACTGGGCGTAGAATGGATTTGGCGCCATTCAGAACAGATTTGCTCTGTCATATTTTGCATTAATTTTTTGTAATGTGGACACAAGGCGGCTTATTTTTCTGGTATGAGGTCTGCTTTCCAAGTACATTACCTAGGTATATACGCCCCCATAGACGGGAATGGTGGCTCGGCAACGGTACGATGCCACACATGTGTGGCACTGATCCGCGCCGTGCACAGAAAAAAGATGGGGCATGCTCTCTTTCCCTGTGTGTGGGCCATTACTATGGAGGGGTCACTTCTCTCCATCTCACCACTGTATGCCGCCGGCCGGGCATACGGCTATATGAATGTTTCCTTACTCTTAGGCAGCTTGATAAATCTTCCCCATAGAACTTATTTGTTGAGAAATTTGCTTGATTTTATATGTGATGGGGCATTAGGGGATCTTTATTCACTTGGTTAAATTTTTTTTTTATTTGGACTTTTTTTTTTTTTTTTTACTGCTTTACTCTGTCCCAGGGTGAGACATGAACAGGTGATCATTTGATGACTTGTTCAGGAATAGGAATAGTAAATTCTGCTAATACCCTTTCTTTTGCCCATTCATTTTTAATGAATGCACTCTATTTTGTCCCATTGTTATTTAACGCACTCTTGTTTGCATTCTTAATGTCCTTTTTTTTTTTTTTTTTGCCCATTTCATCCTTCCCTTTTTATGGCAATGCAGGATTTCAAAACAGTACTCAACGTTCATCTGGTCTCTCCAGTGGTGGCTGTCTTCCGCCCTGCAGTATGGTGCCCAGGGCCATCAACGTCATCATAGTGCAATGATGGCGAACCTTTTAGAGACCGAGTGCCCAAAATGCAAACCGGACCAACTTATTTATTGCAAAGTGCCAACACAGCAATTCTAGCATTAAATTACTAAAATCTTGATCCGTGCTATAACATAGCTTTCAACAGTCCAGAGGACACCAATATAATTGACAGAAGGTGGGAAAATTCAGATTTGAGCTTCCCTGAACAGGAAGAAATGTGGGGCCAAGAGCAGGAGCTTCAATATCTTCACTGATAATCTGACCATGTCCACATCTTCTCTTCCTGCAGTCTCGGGTAGACCCAGATGCTTCATGTCCTGGGCTCAAGTCCTGTCTGGCGAATTCTGTGCTGGGGCAACAGCCTGAGTGCCCATTGAAGAGGGTTCAGAGTGCCACCTCTGGCACCCGGCCATAGATGCACCACCACTGTCATATTCTATTAATCCCTCCTCTGCCACATCACAAGCACATTCTACTCCTGTCCTGGCTCGTGCGCCACTTTTCACCATGTGACCAGCCGCCACCATCACAACCGCAGGGCTATTCCAAGATACTTAGCAGGCCAATGTCGCCCACAAGCCGTACAATTCTCGGCCCTGTTTTAGTTGGAGGTGTTCTGCTCATTCCAACACAGGTGTAATTTTCTCTCATGTCTCCACAGTTCCTAATAACGAATGTCATCCAACTGTGGTGAATAAGAGGCCTCCCATCTAACAGTAGTTGGCCTAATTTTCTTATTGGCTGTTGAAACTACGTTAAAACTATGCTGATTATGCTCCCTACTGTCAAATGCATGGATTTAAACAAACGTATACATCCTAGCTCTGCCCATATGACTAGCTTGAGAGAAAATTTCAGCCTTGCCAACAGCGGTGGGTAAATACCTTTAAATGGATGCAAAAAGTTTTGAATAGGTGACAGTGGTGAAAGGTCAACATTATCAGGACCAAGTCTGAGTTGAAGTTAGGCCCCCTCACCGATCCAATATTGATGATGTTGAGAGGGTGACCGTGTCTGCTAAGCGGCTGTGTCTAATAGGCTGGCTGTCAGTTTAATATGCTATTTCACAAAGGCATTGCTGAAAGTAACGGTTTCTGAATTTTCAGCATTTTTATGTAGGTGAAAGTAAACTGACTGGGTTCTGTTTTTTTATGCGTCCCCATAGACTTCTATTATGCGTTTTTCATCCATGTCTGAAAAAGTTGATTTAATATAATGTGAAAGGACCTTAAAGAAAAAGTTTCATATGGATTTGGGACACTAAACCAACTACAACTACTGTTTTTAATATATATATATATATATATATATTTACACAGTCACAGACGGAGGTCATATAGGTCGATTTGGGACACTTAACCGCGTAAGGACCTCTGAGTGATTCAGTGTCCCAAATTGAAATTACTGGTTTGCTTTAACTGTATACATATAAAAACAAACACTCAGATGAGAGCCCAAATAGACCATATCCTCCAAATGTTAAAGTAAATCTACCATCATGATACACCAGGGACACTTATTCATACATTCAGGCACTGAGACTTTGATACTCTTTTTATATTAGTTGTACTTGGCCTCCTCCCTTCTAAAATGAACATTTTAAATTATGTTAATGAGTCATAAGGGCTCTGGGGGCATTACCAGAGCCCCTCGGCGCTGTAGCTTCACAAGCTGTTACAGTAAAAGAGCATTTCCCCCTCCCTCTACCGGTTGTAATCTCACACAATGGTAGGAAGAACTACAGAGGAAGCAGGTTGGAGGATGAGATGTGTCTTGCCTTTGGGCTAATTCGGGCTAATTCGCATAATTTTACAAGTTGATTCAAGAAGAAAGGAGGCCATGGGTAAGAAATATAAAAATATAACTAGTGCCATGATGCTTGGACCTATAAGTGCAACTGGTTTATCATGCTTGATTATGATGGTAGATTTCCTTTCAGGAACAAGTTATTTTAAAGGTGATGACCTAAAAAATGTTATTAGGGCTAATGTGCTTTTTACATTCCAACAAATCTGCAGCGCACCTGTCACAAAACATACCTATATCTTTGTAGTAATAAAATTGGTAGTAGCATGGAGCAGGTGCTGTTTGTTCACTAAACTACTATATACTTGGGGACCAGTTTTAGATGTCCACCATTCTGAGCAACAAAAATACTCTAAATGACCAAACAACTGATTTTGGTAAGAAATAAAAGTTTGATAATTATATATGTACCCGTGTTTGTTAAATTGACTAATAAATCGTTAATCGTTAGTTAAATTGGTACCAAATATGTATAAGATGGTAGGGTTTAGTATTCATTACATATTCATATAAATAGAAATGTATACATATTTCAGCAACCATTCCTAGTCAGACATGCCAAATTGCACATTCAGTGCACTGATTGTATCGGCCCCCTGTCATAGTACAGAACTAGGCTGCCGATAACCCCAGACAGGCTATAAGGTAAACAGAAAGGGCTTTAGAAAAATGCTGCCTGCAATATTAAGAAACTTTGACATGCTGCAGAACCTCATAATACTCATGTACACAAAAGTGTACTTTGGCGGTGAGCCGCCAATTAACTGCTGCTAACTCATAGAATTTCTGACACATTTGCAGTGCATTGTGCATACTATGGAGGTGACCGTAGCCCCTCTCCCGTCCTCGCAGACTCAATGGTTGTGGGGGAGAGAGGCCAGACCATCAGCAGTGTTAACAGGATTACTGGGCTTTGGTCACATGACCTTCCATCAGGGCCGCAGCAAAGAAGTGTTTGAAGCTAGCAGTCAGAACCAAAGGAGGGAGGAGAAAAGCCCTGTGCGGATTTATCCTAATGGGACTTTTTTTAAAGGAATAAAATCGCCTGGTCTAAGATGCCTGCATGGCCGTTAACCCAACCTCTGCTTCTTTTATTAATGAAATGTCCAGCAGCAGCCTCCCCTCATTAATAGAAATATCCAGTTGAGCCCCCTTGATAATGAAATGCCCACAGCAGAACCCCCTTAAGAATATTGAACTCTTTTCTTACCTCCCATGCTCTGGCTTTCTCTTCTCACAGCCTGAGGGGCTTCAGTCTCCATAGTTGTGAATGGAGCCTGGAGTCCATCAGGCGCATTTGTATAATTTATTAAGCCTTTTTTTCTTAAAAACCAGGGCATAAGAAGCTAAAAGAAGAGCAAATCCAGCCAGAGGGGGCACACAACAGCATGCTAGTGTCCATGGTTTACAATCCTCAATCCTGGTGGTAGATTTCCTTCAATATCACACAGAAGATCTGTACTGTTTTCTTTCCTGGCAGAAACCGATCTTTATGTTGTCTGGGCACTCGTGTTAAGCATTTTAATTGATACTGTTACACAATTTATAAGAAATTCTATGGCTAATATAAACCATTTAGTTGCATTAGATTTCTGGTATATGTGAGTTTACATGCCTGTATACAGATATCGATTACACGTTTCATTATATTGCTATTTTTAAGACCATAATTGTTGCTAAAAATATACCTATTATAAAATGGTAAAAATATATATTTTACTATTAACCCCTTCACGCTCTGTGACGTATATATCCGCTGTAGAGCTATGAAGGATGTATGAAGAGGGCTCACGGGCAGAGTCCTCTTCATACAGAGATGGGCTTTTGCAGCGAAGACCCATCGCTAACACCAGTGCTAACCTTTTCCTTGCCAGTGGCACTTAAAATGTGGCGGAGCTCCCCCGAACGTCATCGGGGCGCGGCGATCAGTTGCCATGACAGCCTTGGTCTTCTTCAAACCCGAGGCTGCATGGTTTATGCAGATTCGTTACAATGAGCCAGTGGCTCATTGTAATGAATCACATTCAAAAACGCCATATACTACAATACAGTTGTATTGCAGTATATGGTAGGAACGATCTGACCATCTAGGGTTAATGTACCCTAGATGGTCTAATAAATAGTACGATGCCACACATGTGTGGCACTGATCCGCGCCGTGCACAGAAAAAAGATGGGGCATGCTCTCTTTCCCTGTGTGTGGGCCATTACTATGGAGGGGTCACTTCTCTCCATCTCACCACTGTATGCCGCCGGCCGGGCATACGGCTATATGAATGTTTCCTTACTCTTAGGCAGCTTGATAAATCTTCCCCATAGAACTTATTTGTTGAGAAATTTGCTTGATTTTATATGTGATGGGGCATTAGGGGATCTTTATTCACTTGGTTAAATTTTTTTTTTATTTGGACTTTTTTTTTTTTTTTTTACTGCTTTACTCTGTCCCAGGGTGAGACATGAACAGGTGATCATTTGATGACTTGTTCAGGAATAGGAATAGTAAATTCTGCTAATACCCTTTCTTTTGCCCATTCATTTTTAATGAATGCACTCTATTTTGTCCCATTGTTATTTAACGCACTCTTGTTTGCATTCTTAATGTCCTTTTTTTTTTTTTTTTTGCCCATTTCATCCTTCCCTTTTTATGGCAATGCAGGATTTCAAAACAGTACTCAACGTTCATCTGGTCTCTCCAGTGGTGGCTGTCTTCCGCCCTGCAGTATGGTGCCCAGGGCCATCAACGTCATCATAGTGCAATGATGGCGAACCTTTTAGAGACCGAGTGCCCAAAATGCAAACCGGACCAACTTATTTATTGCAAAGTGCCAACACAGCAATTCTAGCATTAAATTACTAAAATCTTGATCCGTGCTATAACATAGCTTTCAACAGTCCAGAGGACACCAATATAATTGACAGAAGGTGGGAAAATTCAGATTTGAGCTTCCCTGAACAGGAAGAAATGTGGGGCCAAGAGCAGGAGCTTCAATATCTTCACTGATAATCTGACCATGTCCACATCTTCTCTTCCTGCAGTCTCGGGTAGACCCAGATGCTTCATGTCCTGGGCTCAAGTCCTGTCTGGCGAATTCTGTGCTGGGGCAACAGCCTGAGTGCCCATTGAAGAGGGTTCAGAGTGCCACCTCTGGCACCCGGCCATAGATGCACCACCACTGTCATATTCTATTAATCCCTCCTCTGCCACATCACAAGCACATTCTACTCCTGTCCTGGCTCGTGCGCCACTTTTCACCATGTGACCAGCCGCCACCATCACAACCGCAGGGCTATTCCAAGATACTTAGCAGGCCAATGTCGCCCACAAGCCGTACAATTCTCGGCCCTGTTTTAGTTGGAGGTGTTCTGCTCATTCCAACACAGGTGTAATTTTCTCTCATGTCTCCACAGTTCCTAATAACGAATGTCATCCAACTGTGGTGAATAAGAGGCCTCCCATCTAACAGTAGTTGGCCTAATTTTCTTATTGGCTGTTGAAACTACGTTAAAACTATGCTGATTATGCTCCCTACTGTCAAATGCATGGATTTAAACAAACGTATACATCCTAGCTCTGCCCATATGACTAGCTTGAGAGAAAATTTCAGCCTTGCCAACAGCGGTGGGTAAATACCTTTAAATGGATGCAAAAAGTTTTGAATAGGTGACAGTGGTGAAAGGTCAACATTATCAGGACCAAGTCTGAGTTGAAGTTAGGCCCCCTCACCGATCCAATATTGATGATGTTGAGAGGGTGACCGTGTCTGCTAAGCGGCTGTGTCTAATAGGCTGGCTGTCAGTTTAATATGCTATTTCACAAAGGCATTGCTGAAAGTAACGGTTTCTGAATTTTCAGCATTTTTATGTAGGTGAAAGTAAACTGACTGGGTTCTGTTTTTTTATGCGTCCCCATAGACTTCTATTATGCGTTTTTCATCCATGTCTGAAAAAGTTGATTTAATATAATGTGAAAGGACCTTAAAGAAAAAGTTTCATATGGATTTGGGACACTAAACCAACTACAACTACTGTTTTTAATATATATATATATATATATATATTTACACAGTCACAGACGGAGGTCATATAGGTCGATTTGGGACACTTAACCGCGTAAGGACCTCTGAGTGATTCAGTGTCCCAAATTGAAATTACTGGTTTGCTTTAACTGTATACATATAAAAACAAACACTCAGATGAGAGCCCAAATAGACCATATCCTCCAAATGTTAAAGTAAATCTACCATCATGATACACCAGGGACACTTATTCATACATTCAGGCACTGAGACTTTGATACTCTTTTTATATTAGTTGTACTTGGCCTCCTCCCTTCTAAAATGAACATTTTAAATTATGTTAATGAGTCATAAGGGCTCTGGGGGCATTACCAGAGCCCCTCGGCGCTGTAGCTTCACAAGCTGTTACAGTAAAAGAGCATTTCCCCCTCCCTCTACCGGTTGTAATCTCACACAATGGTAGGAAGAACTACAGAGGAAGCAGGTTGGAGGATGAGATGTGTCTTGCCTTTGGGCTAATTCGGGCTAATTCGCATAATTTTACAAGTTGATTCAAGAAGAAAGGAGGCCATGGGTAAGAAATATAAAAATATAACTAGTGCCATGATGCTTGGACCTATAAGTGCAACTGGTTTATCATGCTTGATTATGATGGTAGATTTCCTTTCAGGAACAAGTTATTTTAAAGGTGATGACCTAAAAAATGTTATTAGGGCTAATGTGCTTTTTACATTCCAACAAATCTGCAGCGCACCTGTCACAAAACATACCTATATCTTTGTAGTAATAAAATTGGTAGTAGCATGGAGCAGGTGCTGTTTGTTCACTAAACTACTATATACTTGGGGACCAGTTTTAGATGTCCACCATTCTGAGCAACAAAAATACTCTAAATGACCAAACAACTGATTTTGGTAAGAAATAAAAGTTTGATAATTATATATGTACCCGTGTTTGTTAAATTGACTAATAAATCGTTAATCGTTAGTTAAATTGGTACCAAATATGTATAAGATGGTAGGGTTTAGTATTCATTACATATTCATATAAATAGAAATGTATACATATTTCAGCAACCATTCCTAGTCAGACATGCCAAATTGCACATTCAGTGCACTGATTGTATCGGCCCCCTGTCATAGTACAGAACTAGGCTGCCGATAACCCCAGACAGGCTATAAGGTAAACAGAAAGGGCTTTAGAAAAATGCTGCCTGCAATATTAAGAAACTTTGACATGCTGCAGAACCTCATAATACTCATGTACACAAAAGTGTACTTTGGCGGTGAGCCGCCAATTAACTGCTGCTAACTCATAGAATTTCTGACACATTTGCAGTGCATTGTGCATACTATGGAGGTGACCGTAGCCCCTCTCCCGTCCTCGCAGACTCAATGGTTGTGGGGGAGAGAGGCCAGACCATCAGCAGTGTTAACAGGATTACTGGGCTTTGGTCACATGACCTTCCATCAGGGCCGCAGCAAAGAAGTGTTTGAAGCTAGCAGTCAGAACCAAAGGAGGGAGGAGAAAAGCCCTGTGCGGATTTATCCTAATGGGACTTTTTTTAAAGGAATAAAATCGCCTGGTCTAAGATGCCTGCATGGCCGTTAACCCAACCTCTGCTTCTTTTATTAATGAAATGTCCAGCAGCAGCCTCCCCTCATTAATAGAAATATCCAGTTGAGCCCCCTTGATAATGAAATGCCCACAGCAGAACCCCCTTAAGAATATTGAACTCTTTTCTTACCTCCCATGCTCTGGCTTTCTCTTCTCACAGCCTGAGGGGCTTCAGTCTCCATAGTTGTGAATGGAGCCTGGAGTCCATCAGGCGCATTTGTATAATTTATTAAGCCTTTTTTTCTTAAAAACCAGGGCATAAGAAGCTAAAAGAAGAGCAAATCCAGCCAGAGGGGGCACACAACAGCATGCTAGTGTCCATGGTTTACAATCCTCAATCCTGGTGGTAGATTTCCTTCAATATCACACAGAAGATCTGTACTGTTTTCTTTCCTGGCAGAAACCGATCTTTATGTTGTCTGGGCACTCGTGTTAAGCATTTTAATTGATACTGTTACACAATTTATAAGAAATTCTATGGCTAATATAAACCATTTAGTTGCATTAGATTTCTGGTATATGTGAGTTTACATGCCTGTATACAGATATCGATTACACGTTTCATTATATTGCTATTTTTAAGACCATAATTGTTGCTAAAAATATACCTATTATAAAATGGTAAAAATATATATTTTACTATTAACCCCTTCACGCTCTGTGACGTATATATCCGCTGTAGAGCTATGAAGGATGTATGAAGAGGGCTCACGGGCAGAGTCCTCTTCATACAGAGATGGGCTTTTGCAGCGAAGACCCATCGCTAACACCAGTGCTAACCTTTTCCTTGCCAGTGGCACTTAAAATGTGGCGGAGCTCCCCCGAACGTCATCGGGGCGCGGCGATCAGTTGCCATGACAGCCTTGGTCTTCTTCAAACCCGAGGCTGCATGGTTTATGCAGATTCGTTACAATGAGCCAGTGGCTCATTGTAATGAATCACATTCAAAAACGCCATATACTACAATACAGTTGTATTGCAGTATATGGTAGGAACGATCTGACCATCTAGGGTTAATGTACCCTAGATGGTCTAATAAATAGTGAAAAAAAGTAAAAAAAAAAAATTAAAAAAATTCAAATCACCCCCCTTTCCGTAGAACTGATATAAAATATAATAAACAGTAAAAATCACAAACACAATGGATATTGCCCCGATCTATCAAAATATAAAAATGGTTATAGCCGGCGGTGACCTCCGAGGCAGGAAATGGCGCCCAACTGTCCGAAATGCCACTCTTACACCTTTTTACATGACATGAAAAGTGATCAAAATGTCGCACAGTCCTCAAAATGGTAGCAATGAAAATGTCGGCTAATTCTGCAAAAAAATGACATATTACACAGCTCTGTAGCGTCAGAAGATGGCAAAATCTTTTTCCTTTTTCGTACACATTCGTTTAATTTTTGAAAATGTATTTAAAACGCAATAAAACCTGTATAAATTTGGTATCACCGCGATCGTACCGAACCAAAGAATAAAGTGGAGCGGATATTTGGAGCGCAGAGTGAATGTCGTAAAAACTTAGCCCACAAGAATGTGACATGCGTTTTTTTTTTTTTTTTTTTCAATTTTTCCACATTTGGAATTTTTTTCCTGCTTCCAGTATATGGCATGGAATAATAAATAACATCATGGAAAAGTAAAATTTGTTACGCACAAAATAAGTCCTCACACAGCTCTGTACACGGAAATTTGAAAAAGTTATGGATTTTTGACGGTGGAGAGCGAGAAATGAGCAAAATAAAACCTACGTCCTTAAGGGGTTAAAGCCTTTAATTTCTATACTTCACATCTATACTGCTTTGTCTAGAAATCTGCTGCAGCAGTGATGAGAGGGATACATGGACATGGAATTTCAATTGGCAATCGCCTTGTGGAGGTGACCAGAGCAGTTTCTTTTGTATACATTTGAAAAACCCCTATTGTACCTGGCTGAATTGTACTGAAATGTACTAGTGTGCCACACTGACCACTTGGTAGGAGGCTTGTGTTTCATGTCCATTTATGAGCCCCCTCCCCCCCCAATAGTATCTGATTT
Source organism: Engystomops pustulosus (assembly GCA_019512145.1). Classification (NCBI taxonomy): domain Eukaryota; kingdom Metazoa; phylum Chordata; class Amphibia; order Anura; family Leptodactylidae; genus Engystomops; species Engystomops pustulosus. Next base: position 158,999,403 of record CM033641.1, read on the forward strand.
TCCTGGCACCCTCTCAGCCTCACTAACCCTATTCACACCAGTGCTAACTTCCTGGATAATAATTATTTGTGTGTGTATCTATTTTTCTGGGTGATACATTTGGTGGAATTTTTCCAGTCTTCACATGAATGTAATGTCAAAACCTGATGGCAAACAAGCCATGCGGGCTGTATAGGAGGATTTTGATAGTTCTACTACCAATAACCTATCCATATGTTAGGTCATTTAGTATTTGATCGGTGGGGGTCTGACATCTAGCAGACCCCCAGATCAGCTCCTATACAGTATAGTCTGAGGTGGAAAACCCCTTCTCTACCTGCAGTCCTGCTAGAAGAAGTGTTCGCTATGGCCAGAGCGGTGTTTTTCTGTCTGATCAGGTGTGTGTGGGGGGGGGGTGACTGCCACACGATCAGCGGTGCGGTTTTTGACGGACTGCTTAAAAAGAGCCAAAAATGCTTTAAAAACTCAGTGTGGCATCACCCTATCAGAAGAATAAACAGGGGAAAATGGGAACAGTGTAAAAATATGCTTCTTCTTGTGGATATTAAAGCTGGACAATGAAAGAATGTGATCTGGGTTAATAAATTGTGTTTTTATGCACTATACTAATTAAAGCTGGTGAAGACAATCTCATGCTTTGGGCAATGTTTATTGGAAAAAGCATGGTTCTTGGCATTCACTTGGATATCACCTAGACACAGAACCCTGATCTTAGTATTATTGGCAGCCAAATACACAACTTCAGGGTAGCAGTATTTCCTAACAGAAGGGGCCATAGCATGGTACACCGTGAAACAAACCCTTCTGAAACAACTTTTGCAAAGAGCCTCCAAATTCCCACTTAAAACCAATCAATCCTGTCCTGAGGGAAAGAAAAAGGGGGACCTACCTAGTGATATACCAGACTGAGAAGTTCTTCTACTTTTGCCGTAGTGCTTATTATGCAGGAGCAAAAAATATTTATTTTTTATTTCATTTTTTTGAAATGTGTTGCATGTCTTTCACCTTATAGTACTTGAATTTATCAAGAGGTAAGTTCCCAAAAACAAGTAAAGTTCAACGCAGTTTGAAGTCCAAAGTTCCTCTGTTACCTGCTGTCAACAAACACTAGAAAATGCACATTCACGTTGCTGTTGAGAATGAGAGAAATAACTTGGTAAAATATTAAAGAGAAAAGGGGGGGAAAAGATTAACTGCAAATCTTCAGTTTGGGGTCATGCTGTTTTAGCATTAATGGATTAAGGAGAAGTATCAATTAACACCTTTTGATTTATGACTTCTTGTGGTTTAATGTTTTAGTTGTTAGAAAATAGGACTCCTGCAAAGGTCGATGAGTTTATGTATGTGTTAACCCCTGGAACCAAACTGTGGGTTATAGAGAGCATCAGGAAATGCTCTGAAGTGACTCGTGTGCAGTGCTAGGCTGGCTCACCTGGTGCAGAGCACTTTCCAATGCTTCCACATATACCTTCATATACCAAATGTCTGTTTTTGTCTGTATGCACTTGAGCTTCTCGGTGCTGAGGCACCCCATTTCCTATTTCTATGATGCTCAGAACCGAAAGCTTTTCAATAAAGTGATATTGCTGAGAAGCAGAAAGGGTATGTATGTAGAGATTATAACGTGCCCTACACAATTTTATTTTTACTTGGGGGTGAGGGGCAACTACAAGTCTATACTGATCTGTGGTTTAGTTTCTCACACTCGCCTACAACGCTTGGTTGCTACAAAAAAAAACCAAAAAGCTTTTTATTCTTGCCCAGAGATGATTCAGATGAGGTTCACTGGACCATTCTCTGGTGTACCTGGCTTAGTCCACACATGCTTCCTCTTGTACATGTACAGCACCTACTGCACATGCACCATATAGCCTCAACTACTGGTTTTGCCATGTGATGTCCCAGCAGCCATTCACAGGCTCCAGTAAGATCACTTCTCAAACAGTGCTGACAGGCCATAACAGTTATGTGCCATTTGTATAGGGGTCACCCGCTACAGCAAGTGATTTGATGTTTTGGTGACCTGCCCTTGGACAGCACATTACATGATCAGACCAAAACAGGGGTTGCAGTGGTGTGAACTGGAAAGCGGTTGCTGGAATTGAGGGATCAGTAATGGAGGAAAACTAATTTACCTACTGCTACATCTTGGCAGTTTTTTTTTTTTTTTTCAGTTTGATGAATACCTTAAAGGACCCAGTGAACAAAAATTCTCAATCTATAAGGCCAGTGTTATGCTATATTCAACTTTGTCAGTCCTAATAAGCAAATAAGGCTTGCACACTACTGACACACAGTGGATTCATGGACCCCTGTACTTGTGATGGGCACTACTTCTTGTTCATGAGGCAAAATCTTTTTAAATATACCTTACAAGGAGGTTTTCTACATATTACATTGTGGGGAAGGCTGGAATCCTAACCTTTCAACAGATGAGCCCTTGGTTTTTATGTGTAAATTCTTTGTTTAGTAGAGATTGTAAAGATTACAGGCAAATATTTTCCATTTGTGCTTAAAACCAAACTGCACTTTTTTTTTTTTTAAAGATATTTAAACATATTTTCTTTAATTTTCATTCATTTAAAAGTCTGGATTCACATGTCAAACCCCTTTCGACGCAGGACTTGACAATACTGGGCAGAGGTGACTTTTGATCTGTGCAGTACTATTACTCATACTCCTGATCAGCTGACACTCTGCTCTAACACCCACCACCTGAGATGCCTCCAGTCATTGATGTTAACCCCTTACATGCTGCATCAAGCATGACCGTGTGGAAAAAGTATAGAAAGGTGAAACGTTTTTACTGATTAAAAAGAGTGAAAAAGTCCCCATAGACTATAAAATACAAATAAAGTTAAAAAGACACACACACATAATTGGTATGGCAGGTCCATTGCAAAAGTTTTTTAAAAAAAGGAAATGAAGGGACAAGGAAAACCACACCTTTTTTTGTTAACTTGTAAGGAGGCCCCCCTTAGCATCAAGCATGACTATATAATGACAAACTACCGTATATAAATGTGGCATAGTGACCCATGGAATAAAGAAAACATATTATTTTATGGTATGGTGAATTGCAAAAAAAATTGTTAAAATCCAAAATAAAAATGGAGGATTTTCTTTCCTTCACCAAGAAAGAGTTAATAAAATCTTGGGAAGCATCTGTAAAATCTCATTGGCTTCCTGCCTTAAAGGACATCTATGAAGGATTGTAAACCAAACAAATATACTGGTATATGCCTCCTCTGGCAAGATCTGCTGTTCTTTTAGCTTCTTATGCCCTTGTTTATAAGAAAAAAGGTTTTAAACATTATGCAAATGAGCCTGAGTGGCTCCAGACTCCATTAATTCCTATGGCGCCTGGAGCCCCTCAGGCTCACTTGCATAATGTTTAAAGCCCCTTTTTTTCCCCTAAACCAGGGCATAAGAAGCTAAAAGAACGGCAGATCCGGGGCACATACCAATATGTCTGTATGTTTGGTTTACAATCATTGATCTGGTGATAATGTCCTTTTATTGGTCTCTACGTTTATTCATAGTCTTTATTGGCATGTGTAATTTTTAATTTAGTGAAGCAAGTGATGTATAACGTTCAACTCCCATAAAATAAAAAAAAAAGCAACACTTGTCAGACACAAGTACCTAATTGCACTTCCTCACAAATGGCTGTACAGCTCCACGACCATCTCCGCTCAACCAACTTTTTCTTCCCTTTGTCAGAGTACCGTGGCAGGCTCTTACCCCAAAGGATGGGATGATAATGGACGCGTACTATGGGTTGCTCCACTGACAGACAAGCCATCACTTATGGAAGTAGAATCCACAGTGGATGAAAAATCTGGCAGTGTCTGCTGGGGATAAACCAGGCCGAGACACGTGCAGAGAAAATCTAGGCCTCAGGTCATGTGACTGTTAACCCAGCAATCTATCGCAAAATAGAGCCGTGAATGTGGTATAACCATGTGTTATCCGTTGTGTGTGCGTTTTTTGTTTTCTTGGAGGTCAGAGCCGCAAACTCAACCAAGAATAGAGCCTACTCTGAATTTTTCTTGGGCCCAGTAGATATACATGAGGCCTTCAGACAGCCCCAAAAAACCTTGGCCATATCACCATAGAAAACGACAATCGTGGATTTCTGAGCGTGTTTTTTTTTGGGGGGGGATTTATTTATTATTTTTTACGCAGCCAGTACATGTGCATTTGGATGAAACTTATTTCTGCTATCAAGAACATTTGGTAAGAGAAAAGAAACCACAGCAATATGTCACAGTATTTGCCGACATAGTCTACAGTCTTTATGATTACTTACAGGACAGTAGATCCACATTTGTATGTTTGGACCTCACAGAAGCGACATTCTTTCCACTGGAAATCTAAAGCATGTTAGTCCAAATCTGCGTCTGAAAGTCGAGGAACAGAATTTGTCGTGGACCCGATCTCCAATAAATCTGTGTCTGTATCTATGCAAATTGCAGTCGACCCAAGAAATTTGAGCGACGTCGGAATCTGAACTAGTCCTCTCATCATAAAACACAAGACTGCTACAAAGAAAGGCAGATTTTAATAGGGCTCTGCCCTGCAGTGTTTGTGTTTGGCATCAATATACATGCTAAACAGCAGAGCAATGTTCAAACAGCAAAAATGTCCCTTAACCTGTTTATAATGGGTACATAACAAAAGGTCACTTATGCAACGGCAGAAAAAATGAGTATGCTACAAAAGTCAGCACACCAGGTGGATGTATCAAAAATATAGATAATCCTTATTGAAGTCGCACATAATTCATTGAAGATTAAACACATTGAAACGTGCATAAGCCTAGAAGCCTTTGGTTGATTTTAATCTTCTGTGAATTATGTGCCTTTAATAAATTTGTTCCTGCTGGTGCATTGACATTTTATGGTATATAAGTGGGTTGTAGAAATCAAAACCATGACGGATCCTTTTTGAAATGGATCCTCAGGGTGCTGTCATTTGGTGCGTTTTTGTTCGGTTTTTAAACACACTGAAAATGCATGCGTTTTAAAATGCATGCATTTTTGCATGTTTACCATGCGTTTGGCTGGTTTGAATCTGTTTTTCTTCATTTTTGGAAGTTTAAACAGCTGTAAGAATGTTAATACAGGATTTAAATCGGCCAAATGCATGGTAAACATGTAAAAACACATGCGTTTTCAGTGCAATTAAAAACGCACTGTGCAACAGTACCCTCACGGATCAGACATATTCACGTTTATTTATAGTATTCTGTTTTAACACCTTACCGACATGTGACATACTAGTACATCACATGCTGGCTGCTGGTGTACAGAGAGGGCTCTTGGCCTGAGCCCCCTCTGTACAAGGTGGACATTTGCTGCGGGTGTTAACCCTTTAAATGCCTCCAGCAAAGCTGCTGGAGGCATTTAAACCCAGGCACCACCATCTTGGATATGACCCTCTCCTGTGACATCGGGGGAGGGCAGCAATCTGTTTCCATGACCTATATAACCTATTCATTACAGCTTGCGATTTGCAAATTGTAATGCATGATGAGTAAAATCCCCATATACTGCCATACTGTAGAGGGTATAAAAAATATTAAAAATAAAAGTAACCCCCCCCCCTTTCCTTAGATCTGATATAAATAAACAATAAAAATCATAAACTTATTAGGTATCGGCGCGTCCCAGTTTTTCTTGCTTCCAAGTACATAGCATGGAATATTAAATACCCTCACTACGAAGTGCAATTTCTTACGCGGAAAACAGGGCCTCATACAGCTCTTTACATGGAAAAATAAAGTTTTTATAGATTTTTGAAGGTGGGGAGTAAAAAAATGGACACACAAAAACGGAAAAGGTCCTTGGCACGAAGGCGTTAAACAAATCCCTGAAGGACACCAGACATTAACAGTTTGCTAGAGCCCTATGACTATAGAGCTGCATTCTTCCCGTTAATTGTGCCTGAACTCGTATGGTAGTGTGACTCTTTTAATTTTGTTATATTTGGAGTCAAAATTAACAATAGAAAATGGGGTACAAATGGAGTACATGCAGATTCCATGTGAAAATTTTACAGTTGTGTTATCTGCTTCCTGGAACAGTTGAAAGGGTCAGTAGCTCATTACACAGGTGCCAGTGGTCTAGTTGCTTTGCTTGCAGTCGGTAAGGTTGATGCCACACATGGCATTTTTGGTCCGTTTTTAAAGGAAATCTACCACTTTAAAAGTGGTAGTTCTAACCCACAAATACATGTCACCAGCTCTTCTGCAGCGCTGCTCCCCCGATGTCCTCTTCTTGCTTCCCGGCGCCTGTTCTGCCTCCTGTACATCGCCGCCCGGGAGACGGCAATGGCGGCGCCCAGCGCGGTGTACAGAAGACGGGCGCGGAAGCCAGAAGAGGACCCGCGCGGACATCGGGGGAGCAGCGCTGCAGATCGGGGCCACAGGAGGGGGAGTATATATAAGTTTTTTTTTTTTTTTGATGTTAATGTCTGTGGCCTGGGTGTTTGTAATAATAACTACTGGGGGCAGGGGGGCAGCCTGGAGTGCGTAATCACTACGGGGGCATAAGCGTCGGGCAGTGCGTGTATAATACTGGGGGCAGGCCGGGCGTGCTGGTAATACTACTGCGGGCAGCTGAGTCGAGGTGCGTGTATATTACTACTGGGGCAGGCCTGGCATCGGTCTAGTATACACTGGGGGCAAGCGATGGGCTGTGCTGTAGTTATGATAGTCTGGGGGCAAGCTGGGCAGTGTGTTATCTACTTGGGCAAGCTGGGCAGTGCTGTACTAGACTACTGGGGGCAGTCTGTGCGCAGCTGTTGCTGTATACTAACTGGCGGCAGGCTTGGGCATTGCTGTATACTACTGGGGGCAAGCTGGGCTTTGCTGTATACTACTGGGGCAAGCAGCTGGGGGCTGATGCTGTATACTACTGGGGGAAAGATGGGAGTGCTGTAATATCTGGAGCAAGATGGGCAGTGATGATATACTGGAGGGGCTACGGGAGGTGGGGTTGCTGTATACTGCCTGGAGGGATGGTGTATACTACTGGGGGAAAGCGGGATATATTATGGGGGGGGGGGGTCTGTGACCAATACATCTCCCACCCTCGGCTTATACTAGAGTCAATAGGTTTTCCCAGTTTTTGGTGGTAAAATTAGGGGTCTCGGCTTATACTCGAGTATATACGGTAAGTGGATTTTGCTTTGTGTGAACATGTACCATATTTTTTTTGGACTATAAGATGCTTCTTGAGGCTTCCAAAAAAAAAAAATATATATATATATTTTACAGCAATTAAAATATCCCTGTTGGGCGCACTAAAGCACAGCAAACCAGATCTCCTCCATCCAAACATTTACACACACAGCTCTGCTACATCTATACATTTACACACACATCACTGCATCAGCCATACATTTACACATATAGCTCTGCTACATCCATACAGTTACACACACAGATCAGCTATACTCATATAAGGAACACTCTGGGAACTACTCTACAAACTCGGAATCCCCTTCTTCCCCCCCCCCCCCCCCCTTCTTACCCTGTCCCAGGGCAGCATGTCCCCATTATCAGCAATATCAGACCTGTGGTGGTGTAAGAGCATGTGATCAGTCACATGATTCTGACAGCACCGCAGGTCCTGTAGGACACCCGGGAGAGGGGAGCGCAGTGCGGTGGCTCTCCTCTCTGGGAGATCCGGTGCAGCTCTATATCAGGGCATCACCCGATCTCCATTACAGCGGTCAGGAGGGTCTGGCAGTGCTGGATCTTCCTGACCTTTGGTCTATAAGACGCAGGCACTTTTCAACAATTGAACACGTTTGATAAATGTACTCCAAATTTCAGCTTCAGACTACAGCAAAACTGTCTATGAAAATTCCCCTCACAAAAAATGTTGTGAATAATGTTTGATTGGTCACTTTTTTTTTTTTTTTTTTTAATCTTTTCAGGGGTAATCCATTTTGTTAGTATTGGTATAGGAAAACTGAACTTTACTACTGCTTCCCCCACTCAAGGATAGGGATTCGTAAGACGATACATGTGCAGTTACATGTACACGTATCTAGTGTTTGATGCTTGTGTGACTTGTGCGATGAGGTCATGACTTGCTGCTATGTGGAATCCAATATTCAGTGGAGAGATTAATATGGGGACCATTCCTGACAGCCTTTTTAGGTTACAGTGTGTAGATGTAAAGGGTGGAAAATTACCAAGTGACTACATGCTGTGCAAAGGGCTTTATAAATACTGTACTTGTGTGCATACTGTGCTGTTAACGTAAATTACCAGAATGAATATGATGTCTTCACAAGGGAAGGAAATTAATGGCCATTCATAGAATAGATTTGGCTATAGGAATTAGAAAATTCCATATTGTTTTCATGTTTGCTATAATTGTGCTATAGCTGGTAATATACAGAAGCTGCATTAAGTTGGAGGGGCAGGAGGGTGTCCTTGGCACAACACTCCAACCACTTCTATGGGAGGGGGTTTTGACACAGGGGGTGCTTATACTGCGAAGCCTGTAGGGCCCCCGTCTGTATGCGGGAAGCAGCAGGTCATGTGATGGGTCGTTACAGGAAGTCCCATGCCCTGCAACCAGTCACGGTGGCATTACACAAACTTTACCAGTAAGTATCATATGGGTGACCCTTTTTAGGGTCTTGTACTTACCCTGGTAAAGTTTTGTAAACTTGGCCAACCCCTTTAAACAAGATCTTACCCCTCACATCAGTAATAAATGCTGGTAAAGGGTTAAAAGTCTTACCCTTATCACTTAAAATGATCTGCCACTGATGCACTGTACCTTTTACTGCTGTTTTTCTGATATGCAAATGAGTAGACAAGAGTCAATTTATGAACTGAAGAGTCATGTTTTCTCTAGGCTGCCAGTGAACCTGCTGCCTCCTTTTTATTGACTGCTCAGTGTCTCTCCAAATCTCTGCCTTGGCACACTGGAAGTCCTCTCCCTGTCCTTACCAGAATACTGTCCCTCTCACTGCAAGGTGAATTTAGCAGTGAACACTGTGTGGGAAAACTGCAGGTCTTCTCAACATTACACACACCCTCCTATTTAACCCCTTCACGCTGACTGACGGATATATCAGTCGGCCAGCTATGAAGGGTGTATGAAGAGGGCTCACGGGTAAATTATGCACGCCCTTGCTCTCCCAACCTAAGGCAGCTGATAGATCTTATTTTATGTTAACCTGAATATCAGAATGAATTTACACTATTGAAGTTTCTGGGATGTGTACTTGTCCTCTGGAGAGTTCCATGCACACTGCATGTAGTCAGTGTTACATAGGTTATATACTAAAATACAGAGCTTCTCTTTATTCACACAGTATGGTTTTGCGAAAGTTGTATTTTTGGACTACTTCTTTTCCATCAAACTTCTTACTTGCCAGCATACTGGGTAGCTTGGACTAAAGCTTTCCTAACTGGCACTGACATGTTATTGCTAAAAATATGTCACACTCAGGAGCCAGACAGAGTTTTAATATACGACTGCACTCTTGGAGCACTCATTGCAGATGAGTTTACATTACAAATCACATGGCCCTCGTTCCCCATCACAAACTTTTCAGTGTATAGCTGCTTTCACACTAGGCATTAACATTTTGTTTTTTAAATCGCAATACACAACAGCTGTGGAGTGCCTTATTACATTGCTGTTAACATTTGTGTTTACAAAACGCAATATAAAAGACATGTGTTAATGACACGTTGACATCGTGTTACCAAAACGCACCTGCTAACATTGCGTTAACATTGGGTTTTGTAAATTCAAATCTCCTTTCCTCAGCTTTTGTATTGTTTCCAAACGCGATGTTAACAATACATATGAACGCAGCCTGAGGGTGCATTCAGACGTGGCTATTGCATTGCATCGCACTGCAAACGTCTGGGGATGGGGCTATGCCCGTAATCGCTGCACTTCCAATAAGGGTGATGCCACACGTGGTGTTTTGGTCTGTTTTAGAGCATGCGTTTTCAGTCCGTTTAAACCTATCTAGTACATATCATTTGAACTGCCTGTAATGCAAACAGCGCATGTGAAAGCACGCTCAGCACATCAGGCCAAGCTTCTTCCTGCTGCCTTTCAGTTGTTTCTGAATGCTATTGAAATGCAGGGTGAGAACACCGCCTCAGTCGCCTAGGGAATGTATTGCATGTGGATTTTCCACCTTATTTACCTCTAGCTGTAGAAATATGATAAAATCTTCAACCACATGCCATTTGGCGGGAGTAAAAAGGGCTAATATGGGTTTATATGTCACTGTTTCCATAAGTGCTGTCAGTTTTATTTATTTTTTGTGACCATGTGGTTTGAACATAACTTTTGGCCTTAACTATGTTCAATCAGTCAATATTCAGCTAAGGCCATGTGTGATAAGTGGTGTATATCTACAACAAAATAAGCAGTACAACTAAATATAAATGATGTATGGATATTATTTTCCATCCCAAATTAATTGTGTCAAAGGTTCGCCTTAAAGGAAGGAATTTCACCCTCTTCCAGAAAGAAATGGGGTTAAATTTTGCTTTATCATTCTGTGTTGCAAACATGTTGTTGTTCTTGTGCTTTGCTACTCCCATCCCCCAACACTCCTGCCATCCACCCACACATTCACTCCCTCCCTATTTACGTACAGTTCATTCACTATTTTCCTTGTATCTAGTCACATTGTTTTTGCCCACATCACACTTGTGTCATATGTTTGACTAGTATGCACATACAAATATCTATCTATCTATTTATATTACACAGTAAAACCGCTTTGACTCCCCCAAAACCATATTTATTTTCAGAAGTTCAGTTTGATCAGAGAAGATGACTTATTTTGAGGAATAATGGTTAACCTGACCACGTCCTTAATCATAGCAGATCTCATGAAGAGGTTTCGATGTTCCAGCATACGTTTGACATATTTTTACATTGCAGGATTGTATTTTAAAAATTTTTCTTTTTTGTTTAACAGCTGGTTATGTGACTAGATATAAATGTATTCAGAAATGTGATCTGAACCTTGACTAGACTGTTTCATTGACCACATTGTTTAAATAATGAGAAAAAAAACATTTAGCTGTTCCACACATGTCCCTAAATAAACCTTTATTGAGTTTAAGATTTGACATTTTGTTCCTTGTTATCCTCAGTTTCATCTGTAAACATCTCGATTACTACGTTCATGGTAATAAACAGTTATTATAAATCAAGGTAGAAACAGGAGATGATATAGGTCAGCTCTCTTGGTCTATTTCCTGAAGGGTGTGGCCACACGTGGCTTTTGTATTGCGTTTGCAAATGCAAATCAAATATCTGGAGACGGGACGGGGTGGGGCACGGCCCGATCATGGACCCATGTTTTTTGGGGGCTTTTGTGTAATTTTATTTTTTACATTAAAGTCTATGGGGGATGTCCCCACGGGCTTAAAAAAGGGGAAAAACGAGTGTAGAGAAATTGCACGTAAATCTGCATTCAAATGCACAAATCTGCATAAAAAAGGCATATAAAAACTGTATATTTCATGCGGATGTACATGCAGACTTTACATTTCACACACAATATAGATTTTCATGCAGGCAGATGCATTTCTGCTGAAATGCTTGTGGTCATGAATAAGTTCCATGTGTGCATGAAAATAATACAGAACATGTGGTGGTCATTTTGGAATCTCAAGCTTTCCAGCAGAAATGCCTCTGCAATTGGGACAAGCTCCTCTGTTTTCTCTTTGCTTTTCAAAACGCACTTCGATCACTTTGTATAACCCTGCCACATTGCATGTTTTCCGTGGCAAAATCTCAAAAACTATTCTGATGCAATGAGCAGCTACTCTGAAGCCTGTGGTGTTAACATGCACTTCATTGTGTTAACTAGCATTTTTTTTTCTGTCATCACAGTGTGGTCATCACTGTGGATTCGTTTTTTATACAACGCAGAAACTCGCAATCGTGTTCAGGTAGCCTAAATTTGTAAACCAAGTTAACCACAGAAATGATAACCTGGGTCAACTTGCCAGCATTGATCTGATGAGACTCTCTGCATGGTTGAGTTTATACCAGCTAGATGTGCATTGGTAGGACTAGAGGGACATTGATGGCAAAGGGAACAGATTGGAAAAAGTGTGGATTGGCTGTAAGTTGTAAGTACTGAATCTGACTTGCTGGCTGCCTTTAAAGGGGTTTTCCCACAAACAAAAGTTCTACAATTGTACTGGCTTTAGAGCTGATATCTAAAGCAATTCCTTGGAGGCACAAAGTTTGCTTTATTTCAGCATTTTAATGAGTTTTGATGGTCGTTAGCTATTGATCTTTCTACTAAATTTTCAGTGGGCTCTGTGAAAATAAAAGCACATAAATGGTTCCATGGGAACATTAAGGGTCAATATGCTATATGTACACTTTGAAATCTGTGATGAGAAATAGAACTGGGTACATTTTTATACCCATAGAGGTTCTTGTTTATTTTTGGATCAGCCACATGATCTGGTCATATGGAGACACTTTCCTTAGAAAAAAAAAACTTTAGCTTTTTTTCCAGTTTGGCTCCTAGGCTGTTCTGGAAGCAGTGAAGTGGATCACACAATTCAGTTCCTGCGCACGGTCGCATAGTAATCACATTATTGTCTGGTTGACCAGAACAGAACATCCTAGACTTCTTCTGGCCCCAAATGCTACGTGAAAATGATGGATTCACATGCTTTTGAAATCCTTTTTATGTGAACTAGTAAGTTCTAGATCTGTTATAGTGTGTTTAACGGATCAAAGAGAAAAATGATCAACGTCAAGTGTTTTTCCTCAGTGCATCTGTTAAATCAGGGCTTCTATAGGGGTTTCTAGAATCTATACACAGACAGAATAGCTACAGAGAGTCCATCCATGACAATTTTAGCCTTTCCTGATCAGACTTCTACAATATGCTAAGATGCAAGAGGAGACAACCATTTCTTTTCCCGACATAAGAGAATGTACAATTTAGATTTACTTCTAAAACTGCACATTCTTTCTATACAATCAGTCTTCTTAACCTTTAGGCACATCTTGATGTAACTATATGTCAGGTGGACACAATATTACCACAACATGGTACACACTTAGGCCACATGCACAATGTTGCAGAATGTGTTTGCGATAGGCTGTTGTGGTCCATTTGAATTTTGTTTTGAAATGCAAACTCAACATATGAACGCTGTCTGTACAATGGTCGCAGGAGTATAGCACATACTACTCCAGCAGCCATGATCAGGCTTAGCATCAATTGCAGTCATTTAACCCCCTGGATCCCTTATACTGACAGCCGTAATGCAATACTGTAGTATTAATATCTATTATAGGTGTGATCAGAACATCGCACCTTTCAGTCGGGTCAAAAAATGGAAAAAGGCTGAAAGCTACTAAATGAGAGCTACTAAAATGATGTGTGTGGTTTTTGCTATAGTCTGATGGTTTTCAGGCAGAGACTATAGTAAATATGACAGACCGGGTGTTCACACCTTGGCCCCATCTCCACCTAACATGCCCAGAGTGGCGTGCAGATCAATTAATGCAAGGAACCTGGCAGGGACGAGGAGATTTATGTGATTTCTCCACCAGTGGAGGAGAAGCCGTAATGAATCTCCCCCATTGAGCAGAGACAGTCGCTTACTGTGTTGATCCTGTGTTATCTGTATTTAGGTGATATTTTTCATGTTCTTGCTGGTAAGTGTGTCTCTCTCCAGGGAACAATTGGTCCTGATGCCTATGTCTGGTGAGTATGTATGACAGCGACCATGATGCTTGGATGTACAAAGGAACTGTTTTAAAGAAAACAAATTTGATATCTTATATCCACATTGAAATGAAAGAATTCCCCCCCATGGTACACCATTGTGCACTTGCGCTGTGGTGTCTTTGTCTTTGGTGGAAATCTGTGTACTTGTGCACTTTTCCCTTGTTAGAATAAATAAACCAGTAGTAATGTACACAGAAGCACTGTGTACCATGTATGGTGCTTTGCTGTGGTTCTATATTTTACCCTGGAAGACTTGCCTTTAGTGCAGAAAATCTCTGTAATATAGTATGTAGTAGTGTACATAACCACATGTTTCTTAAACAAAAAACTATGCTCCATAGCTTTAACATAAATGAGTGCATGAGCCAGAAGACTGGAATTTATATACAGACAGTCTCCGACTTAAGGACACCCAAAAAAAATGGAAATTAGACGCATTCGGTTCCGTAAGTCCACCATAACAGCCTCACCTGGAGGTTGCTCCTATACTAGGTAGGGACAGGAAGTGAGAGAGTTTAAATTCCCCTGCCTAGCAACCCCTCACCAGTGTCTTAAAAATTACACATGGAAATGTTGAGAAAAATATATCCCGTCAGAAATTAGAGGGAATAATCAGGGATTGTCATGGTGGACTTACGGAAACAGAATTACCTATGAGTCTAATTCCCTTTTTCCGTAGCGTCCCCCGTGGCAGCCCCACCTGGAGATTTACCAGATTATTACTTGGGCAGGGATCACCGCTTGGAGATTCCTCCTTCCGAAGGATAATTCCCCCTTAGATGCATCTAGGAGGTAATTTCGTGCAAATGTCAAAGGACTTGACCAGGTGGCTGCTTGGCAAATTTGCTGAAGAGTGGCCCCTCTTCCCTCTGCCCAAGATGCTGCTACAGCCCTAGTCGAGTGGGTCCTCACTGACTGAGGAGACTGTTATACTATTACAAATACTGTGAGATTGTGTTCGTTAACCTTGCAATTGACACTTGCTTTCTTGCCTTTATTTTTTCGGCTTAACTGGATAAGAAGGTTAGGGTCTTTATACCATTGCCTATTAACTACAAGATATTGAATAACTGCTCTTTTTACTTCTACAGTATTCCATTCTCTTTCTCTACTATTCCTGGGATTAGTAAAGACAGGGCGTAGAATAATGTCTTGATTTTTATGTAATTCCGATGTCACTTTTCAAAGAAATAATGGGTCATGTCCTAATTTGATTCTGTCTTCTAATATACTAAGAAAAGGTTCTTTTAGATGATAAAGCCTGAATTTGACCTATTCTGCGAACAGATGTTATTGGTGTTAGGAATGCTACTTTGTCGGATGTTTTATGTCAATGTACTGAAGCCGCTCAAACAGAGGTTTGGAGAGTACATTCAATACCAAGGAAAAGTCCCATGGTGGAATACTCAATCTTATTGTTGGTCTTGGCCTGTTACAGTCCTTAATGAATCTCTGTACCCAAGGATGTTCAGCCAGGACGCCGCTAAAGCCTTTGATAGCATATAATGGTGCTATATGTGGCTAAGCTGGAAGTGGGACCGAACTTTATCCGATAGGTCCGCCTACTTTATCAAGTGCCAGTAGCAGGGGAATGGAGCCATCTCTGAGCAGTTCACAGTACAGCTGGGCACACGGCAGTGTTGCCCCTTGTTGCTTCTACTGTTTGCACTAGCCATGGATCCATTGACTTGTTGGATCCGGCAGCATGATAGTATTCAGGGCTTTCGGTATAGTGGGAGGGAAGAGAAAATTGCATTATACGCGGACGACGTCCTGCTTTTTTTTCCCCCTAAGGTACACCAGTCATTCCCGATGGTGAGCGAGGTCATTGTGAGATTTGGAGACTTCTCGGGGCTAAGTATTAATTGCACGAAGTCTGCCATTAGCTCAGACAAGCCTGTTATTGAATAGTGGTTGGCATGTTACAGTGGTAGAGGAGCTTAAGTATCTGGGAATCAGGATCACTAGGAAGATATCAGATTTTATTGATCTAAACGTGGCACCATTACTGACTGCTATACGCTCTAGAATACGTGTGAGGAAGAAACTCCCTTCAATGAGAATTCATGAGCAATTTAGAGACCCCTAAATTGAGGGACCCCTGGTTTCCTAATGAACAAAATTGTAGCTGCCCAAGTTTAAAGGGGGACTGGCATTCCCGGATGCATGGGCGTATTATTTGGTGGCACAGTGCCAACACTTTGGGGGGTGGTCACTGGAGGGGAGGGATTCGGGGTGTCCATTGGGGCTCAGACATTTTGGGGGGACACTAACACTGATGGCAATGCTGGAGGTAGGGAAATTAGGGGATAGGGAGCGACAATACCCAACATTGGATTTGATAAATAAGATGTGGCGGGCTACACTAATAACATGTTAAATCGGGCAAGTAATATAGTCAACCAGAAACAAAGAAAGGATCTACTGATAGAAAAGACAAAACAAGATGTTCAACATAACACTAACCCCTTTTTGGTCTTACAATACAGTAATCAATTTGATGACATTAAGAAATTAGTCTTACGACACTTGCCCATTCTTTATCAAGATGAAAAACTGGCACAGATATTGAAAAATGGTTGTAATGTAATATCTAAAAAAAACATTAACTGTTGGTAACATGATTTCACCCAGCTATAAACACAACACCAAACCCAATACTACTTGGCTCTCACACAAGGGCTTCTATCATTGTGGGTCACAGAGATGCAAAACCTGTAAAGTAGTCAAGATCAAAAAATTGTTTTCAAATTCAGATAATTCGCAGAATTTCGATATTAAAACTTACATGAATTGTAACAGTGATCATATTGTCTACATTATAGAATGCTCGCTTCGCAATGTCAAATATGTAGGTGCTACAACCCGCAAGCTGAAAAGATATATTCTTGAACACTTGGGAGACATAGATTATCGACTCCAGTTTTTCCTAACTCGTAAAAAAATGATATTGGGAGCTACCAGACACTTCATTGAACAACACGGGAGCAATACTACAGGGTTCGTAGCATATGGCGTAGAACAAACCCATCAAAACATAAGAGGAGGGGACCGTAATAAAACCCTCTTTGATATGGAAGCTTTCTGGATATTGCACCTCGACACCAGATTTCCCAAGGGGATGAATTTCAAACAGGAATTTTATGTTTCATTATTAACTACCATTTAACTTGTAAAATTTGCCCTTGCTACACTATAATAATAAAATAACATGCAAAAACATATACATAATTTTATTCACCATTTTTACATACGAGTATGGTCCCCAATCTGAATCTGCTCCTATGTTCACTTGCATAGATACGCCCAGCGATCTATCTCCTCCCTTGCACTGGGAATCGCGAGTAAAGTCTTCACTAAAAATTTACCTAGTGTGCGTATACACGCACATTAGTTTTTCATATTAGCAACATATAGACAATTTTTCCCTTATAATGGCTGACAATTTTTTTCCTCGAACCATCAAAACACTACCTTTATTCCGTGTCACAAACGTACACTCAATTTATATCTTTTTAACTTGCTTTTTCTATTATGACTACACATTCTATTTCAAATTTTAATGTTAACAAGATTTTTGTTTACATAGTTGTTCATTTTAAGATAATAAAAATAAATGTGTTTTTAATGCATTAAGATGTAACACACCTGAGCAGCAGACTTGCACGTCATCTTTGCATCACGTCATTGTTGGGGGCGGGATCTTTCCTTTTCCCCCTCTGACGTCCCATCCGTGCATACGATTTCAGTCTCCCGCATTCAGGTATGTGTTAAGTCATTACTAAGAGTGTGTAACATGCTCGAAATGTGTAGGCTTGAGCCTGTAGGGAAATAGTGATATCTTCACTGAGAGTGGTGACCAGGGTGGTGCAGTCTAGGTCAATGAGAGGTTTAATATCATTACTATATGGGGACGTCTTGGACAAAGTGCTGGTTTGGGTTCCTATCACCGCACCAGGTGCAGAATCTCTCCTAGATTTTTACGTAAATTGCATTTACTGGCTTCCTGCTAGCCCCTATAGTATCAATCACTTAATCTGAAAGACCTTAACTTTTTAGTACCTTCCGCTCAGGATCCTGCTAATTCTAGTTTGGCGACATCTGGATGATGGAGCGGTCCCTGAGATAGTAGATCCAGTCTTTCCGATAGCAGTATGGGCTCTCCTAAAGTTATGCTCTTTATCACAGACAACCAAATCCTTTTGGGCCAATTTCTTTCTCCTTTCCCTTTCCTTCACCTACTCTTTGTCCTTGGAGAAGTAGGAAGAACTACACTGTACTAACACGGTCAGTGAGCTTCTATTTTGCCACAGGTCATTAATATGAGCTCTAAGCTTTGATAGGTGACACTAGGCAATGAGTATAATCCAGCTTAGGCTGCGTTTAGTTTGCAATAATGCATGTGTTTTCAAACATCACAACAGCTGAGAAGAGGAGATTTGCCCAATTACATTAACAACATTGTATTTACAAAAAACAACTGTTAATGTTGTGTTAACGTTGCTGTAACAAAGTGTAAACATATACATTAACATTGCGTTTTGTATGCAATGTTGACAGCAATGTGATTAGGTAAAGCTGTTGTGATGCTTTTGAAAACACGTGTTAACACAAACAAAACACAATGTGTGAACAAAGTTTTAGGTGTTAGGCAAGATATAAAGTAATATGTGAGGTAATATGGTGATGACCATAAACAGGCGCCATTTTCTTCTGTGGCAATAAGCAACCCATCACAGCTCAGCTTCTATTTTGCCACAGGTCTTTAATATGAGCTCTGAGCTTTGATTGGTTACTATAGGCAATGAGTATAATACAGCTTATGTGTGCTGTAAGATGTGAAGTAATATGGTAACCACCATATACAGGAGCAATTTTCTGCTGTGTTAATAAGCAACCAATTACGGCTCAGCTTCTTTTTTTCAGTGATGAGGCGCCTACAGGCCACGAAAATGAGTTGTCCAATGGGGTCCCACCTCCCTCCGTTGCTCCGTCAGAATAATGGAGCAGACAGCCATGCATGCCGTTCTGCACCATTAATGTCTATGGAACGCCGGAAATTTCAAATTTGGCACCCTTCCATGACCGCTTCTGGTCGGGTGTCATACTGTTTGAGTATGCAGCGGACCAAATTTGGAAGCTGGGCTTACCGCATGGCTCCCCACTCCAGCCCCACTCCGGCCGGGGTAAACTGCACTCTATGTGTATGCCAGTGTGGGCTGTGCTCTGCCAGTGTGGGCTGTGCCCTGCCAGTGTGGGCTGTGCCCTGCCAGTGTGGGCTGTGCCCTGCCAGTGTGGGCTGTGCTCTGCCAGTGTGGGTTCTGTATAAATAGCGTCTATTAACATTATAAACGGCTATGAGATATGTATATGTATTACA
Source organism: Engystomops pustulosus (assembly GCA_019512145.1). NCBI lineage: Eukaryota > Metazoa > Chordata > Amphibia > Anura > Leptodactylidae > Engystomops > Engystomops pustulosus. The sequence continues at coordinate 159,018,559 of CM033641.1, forward strand.
GAAATGTTCATACTCCTCGTCAGCTAAAAATACTCCTCAAAAATAGTAAGAGGAGTATTATTACTCTTCGGGAAAAATGTTAGTGCGACCTCTGGACTCGAGTATAAGCCGAGGGTGGGAAATGCATTGGTCACAGCCTCCCAGTATATAGCCAGCCCCCTGTAGTATATAGCCTGCCAGCTCCTAGTTTGTGCAGCACAAAAAAAAAAAGCTTCTCAGGTCAGTGACGGGTCCGGGCTCATGCATGCGGCCCGGCCGGCGCACACTATAATGTCAGCGACTGACGTCATAGATGCTCACCCACTGTGCACGGACCTGTTGGTGGTGACGGAACAAGAGAAGACCGGGGGGGGGTTTGAAAGGTGATTTGTGACTTTTTTTTTTTTTTTCTTGACGAGTATATACGGTTCTTAGCAAATAAAATCCTAATTCTTTTTTTTATCTTTGGCCACTTGTCTTTCATTTTGGCTGATTTTATTTCTTACAGCACTTCATAAGCATCTTGTAATTATTGAAGGCTTCAGGTAACCTGTCAGATTTATATTGAATAAATGAATTGAATGCTTTTGAATGTTTTTATAATTTATTGCCCTTTTAACTGTAGCTGTAATCCACGCAGGGTGATCTAGCCCGTCTATACTTGTTACCTATAGAAATAAATTTAGAAGTATAATGACCCAGTATAAATTTGAATGTCTCCCATTTAATATTAGTATCAGTATCTGATCCCAGTCTGTAGTGTAGCCCTTAATTTGGGGAAATTAGCCTTCCTAAAATTCTGTATTTTTTATTTTCCCACATGTTTTGCTTTTTACAGTTTAATAGGAAAATAACTATGCTACTATCGCTAGTGCTAAGATGTTAATTTTCTGCAGGTATTTATTTTGATTTGATTTACAGACTGTGATCTCTTGCTGGAAAACAACACGTCAGATCGTGAGGAAAGTAAGGCCCCATGCACACGACCATGGGGGGCGTATGTATGTCCACAAGCTTGCGGCCTTACCTACGTCCCCCATAGACCCGCAACAGCTGCATGGAGCAATGCGGTGCAGCACCAAAATGGAGAGGGGAGGGGGTCACTCCTCCTCTCCATCGCGACTGACTTATGGTTACGTAATAAAAGGTTGTCTTTTATTATTTAACCATAATTACTGTGGATTTGGAGTCAGTCAAATAAAAAGTACCTTTTAGCACTTGGTGGTTTCTTCCAGACGTTCTGCAGGTGTTTTGTTACTGTTTTCGTAAATGGGCAAAACCGTTGGTGGTGATGTGGTTCTTCCTTCCGTTCAATTTTCCATCATGATATCCAGATCAAATATCTAGTTGTTTGCTTTTTTTATGTTTATTTTTGTTATTTAATGTGATCATGACTCAACAGTTAGTTGTTGACATGCATGTATATTGCTGAATTAACCACAGTTTATTGCTGTGTGATGTACTGTAGTTGATGACAAGTTTATTAAGCTTTTCCACTATATAGACATTTCTCATAAATTGATTCCACATAAGTAATAAATCTATGATTAATGGTGTTCAACTGCTGGAGCTCCTATGGACCGTGCGGTTCCTACACAAAGTGCGGAATTTACAAAGCGGAAATTCTCCAGCTATTTCGCAAGCCACAGAAATCAGATTTAATTGGATGTTTTATGTTGCGTTTTTATGCCACTTTCTTGCAGCCGCAAGAGGGTCCACCAGAATAAAAAAAAAATTATTTTACCACAAAAACCTGATAAAACCTATATTATTTTTCTCGAGTATAAGCCGAGTTTGGGGTTTCAGCACATTTTTTTTTGTGCTGAAAAACTAGGCTTATACTGGAGTATCTATGGTATATACTGTGGAGCATAATTTTTTTAATTTATTTTTTAACATCTTAACAGCACATGGTGGAGCTATACATCACAGAGCCATTAAAGGAAACCTACCACGTTAAAATATTAGGTGTAAGCTCAAAAACTGAGCACCAGCTCAGGGTGAGCTGGTATTGGAGCATACTTTCGTTATTGTCATAAACCGATGTATCGCTGTTTTAATCTTTATATCTGCAGCAGCTTCGGCGCACCAAGCGCGTGAAAGTGCGCACATGACGTCACCGGCACTTCCTATGTAGGCACGCGCACGGCCGTGTGCTTGGTGCGCCGAGGCTGCTTCAGATATAAAGATTTTAAAGTGTTTAAACCACGATACAGCGGTTTATGACAATAATGAAAGTACGCTCCGGCACCAACTCACCCTGAGCTGGTGCTCGGTATTTGCAGCTTACACCTACTATTTAACGTGGTAGGTTTCCTTTAAGGATGTATGAAGATGGCTGGGTGCACGGAGGGTGCCGATCGTCGCGCCAATGCACTATAGACGCTGCGGTCACTATGACAGATGGGGTTGTACTGCTGGGAAACCGCGGTGATTGCAGTGGCTCAGCTTCTAAGCCTGTGCGATCCCCATGACGTAATTCTACATCAAAGTGCGGGAACTACCCACATCCTATGATGTAGAATTATGTCAATTATGTTTTTGTTTTTTTTTAATAAAGAAAATCTGCCATTTAAAAATCGAGCATTATAAACCAGGGGCTTATTCGTAGATACAGGTAAAGTGACTGTAGTAATCGTCTTAAATGTGTTTACAAGTTATTCCAGCCATGGATAAGATTTGAGGAACTTGAGGATTGTACTGTGATTGAAGGTCACCTGCAAATTATGCTCATGGTCGTGTAAAAATCCATGCAGGAATAGTACCTGCTCTACATTTTGAAGAGTGCCCTCTCTGATTAGGGGCCCCAAATTTCCTCATGTGCATGAGGCTACAAACTTGCAGCACATACTGTTAAGGAATTCATCAGGAATTAGCTCATTTTGGTCACTGGGGATAATCCCTTATTTTCCATTTGAAATAGTGTGCTACTACTAGGGCTAGATAGGAACTTTTAGAAAATATTATATATTCCCAAAATGGCAAAAAAAAAAAAGCCTAGGTTGGTGTGGCTGTGGCTGTCTGTGTGTGTCATCTGCAGGTTTGTGGGCAACGTGGCAACACAACGAGAAGCTTTGATAATAGTACGTGGCAAATCTCTCAGTATCAAACACCCCCCACATTTGTGGGAAGGAAACCCAAGAATTTTCAGTTTCTTCCTATTCTTGGAACAAGATGCTTTGTTCCTGAACCACTTGGGTTAACCCCAGCACTTCCAGTTTCCATATGCTGAACATTAACTGCATTGGTAGAAAAGCCAAAAATGTGTCTGAATAATATAGAGCTCTCACTGAATCTTGGTCATTTCAGGCAGCAAATACACATTATGGTGGGTTCATATCCCAGATAGATTGTGTTGCTGACTCTTAGCAGGTATAATCAGTAGCATTTATTTTTGTACCTCTATAGCAAACCATTTGTGTTACAGGACATCTACCACCATTTTCTCATATAAACCGCCCGCGTTACCTGCTGGGGATGACAGATCCTTTTTATAGCTTCCTCCAGGGCCTCAGTCAGAGAGAGAAAATAAGGTTATAAAAATATTCAAATTAGCTGGAGGCACTCAGGTTTGAGTCTTCCGAGCGCCTTCTGGCTCCTCCGATACCTATTTTATGCATGCCCCCGCTTCATTGCTATGCACCCCTCTCTTCGGCCAGACATTCCTTCCTACTGGTGGCAACAGTGTGTTCTGCTCTGCACGAGTCGGCTGTCACCAGAGAGCGCTGGGAGGGTTGTTATGATTATAATAAGACAGAGGATGTGCGGACAGCCGTATCTCATTAGTAGGCTAAAGGACCTTTAGTGATGTCACAGCCATGTGATCAGTCACATGCATATCAGCCAGTGACATCACCCGGCTGTCTGGCCGCAGAGAGGGATCGGAGGGGTGCATAACCGTGAAGCGGGGGGCTGCATAAATTAGGTATCGGATAAGCCAGGAGGCGCTCGGCAGACCCGACCCTGAGCGACTCCCGCTCATTTGAATACTTTATAACCTTATTTTCTGGCTCTGACTGAGGCCCTCAAAAAGGATCTGTCATCCCCAGCAGGTAACGCGTGTGAGTTATATGACAGTCTAACACCGAGAAAATGGTGGTGGATGTCGGGGAAGGTTCCTATTTGCGAGCAAAAAGCCCATACATGTAATAATATCTGGTTATCCTATGGATGACTGATACATTTCCCAATATTAGTTCCCATAAATAATAAGTAATACTATACAGAAAAAAAGTCAAATAATTTTTATTAAGTGAGGTCAGTTTTGTCTTCTGAGGCAGTATTTCACACAATGAATGCTGCACTTCATGGCTTTTCCATGTTTGTACTAGTGTGTTGAGGTCTATAAGGTTCTCTTATATATTGTTTTTAATTAAATTATTTTCTTCTTATTAAATTTGTATCCCTTATTGCAGTCATCTTCCAAAGGTGTAAAATCCAGGCTGGATCTTGCTGCCTCCTACTGAGTGGATGACATTGATCTTTATGGGGTGGGGACGGGGATGGATGCTGCAGTAATGCATCTTCTCTTGGCCTCCACTCCGTGTACGCTGAAGGAGAACCCCAGTGGTGTAACTGTCCATATAACAGTAACATCACTGATGAAACAATCCAGTGATGGCTAGTCCCAATGTTCGCTCCTCCCCAGTTTTAAGGGAGGAGGAGGTAGAGGCGGCGGTGTAGACGACATAGCCTCTATATAAGCACACAGTAGGACACATCTGTACCATACGTTGTAAGTAGTCTTCCCAACTTATCCTACAACGTATGGACAAACCAAGAAGAGAATGTAACCTAAATACCACTGTAGCACCATTAGTGGTGCTACTATGGATGCCCAAGGATGCAGCATCACTGTATGTAGTAGTAGTGCTTCATCCACAGTGCTCTTCTTTCAACATAAACATTTGTTAGCGCAATTTATGATGCCCATACACATTGTATTCTTGTGGTGATAAATGCACATGAATAACTTATGAGGCTGCCCATGTATTATTAATTGTTAATTATCAGGTATCTACCTTATAATTAAACAATTAAGTAATAAGTGGCAATTCTTGTGTGTTTTAACTTTATGTAAGGGCACAATAAGCATTACATTATACTTATCTGGAGGGGGCCTAACCACAATTTGGCTACTGGACTCAGCTTTTCATAGATACGCCACTGTGCTCAGGTATATGAAATGTGCCTATGTGTACAAAATTCTGTATTTATTTATTGATAGATCATTAAAAAAATTAGGATATTGTTGACTGTTTTATGACGACATGCTCTGTTAACTTATTTACAAAAAAAAAAGACCTCAGTTTTTGTATTTATGGCGAATTAGAAAAAAAAGTAAACATACAAATCTAAATGCAGTATAAAATTTCAGCTTTTTCTTATTATTGTACTTACTTGTTTTCTTTTTTACTTTTCCCAGTCTGTCCCAGTATGGATATCCGGAATAACTTGACAAGATTTGAGGAACTTGAGGATTGTACTGTGATTGAGGGTCACCTGCAAATTTTGCTCATGTTCACCACCCAACGCGAAAACTTTCGAGGACTGAGTTTTCCCAATCTAACAATGATAACAGATTACCTCCTTCTATTTCGTGTTTACGGTTTGGAAAGCCTCAAAGACCTTTTCCCAAATCTTACTGTCATCCGGGGTACTCGACTCTTTTTCAACTATGCCCTTGTTATTTTTGAGATGGTTCATCTGAGAGAGATTGGGCTACATAGCCTTATGCATATAAACAGGGGCTCTGTCAGGATTGAAAAGAACAACGAACTTTGTTACCTCTCCACTATTGACTGGTCGAAAATTCTTGACTCTGTCGAGGACAACTACATCCACCTCAATAAAGATAACAAGGAAGAATGTGGGGATTCATGTCCAGGTGCTTTAAAGGGAAAGTCCAGTTGCCCATCTACAGTGATAAATTCAGTTTTCGGTGCAAGGTGCTGGACACAAGATCACTGTCAGAAAAGTAAGATATTTTTTTTCTTCTGTTACCTGTGCAATAGATATTGAACTTTGGTGGTCATTGGAACAGTGAAATGAGCTGTTTCTTCTGTTTTTTGTTTAGTTGGGTAACATATCGCTTTGCTCACAACATAGTGAATACAGGTAGCTGCCTCTGATGGAATAGACTAATAGTTGGAAACTATATAAACTTTTTATTTTTTGTGAGTTTCAAGGCTAATAATGGCCTATTCAATGGCAAATCACAAATTTGAGTTTGTTGCCAGCAGTATCTGCTGCATTGTGGATGGAGTCAGAGCAGATGGCTCCATCCACTGGGTAGTGGCTATTCAAGTTTACTGCATATTTGGCCATCATTAATTTCAACTAGGCTAATTTCATGCTGATGACTGAACCAATGTACAGTGCCTACAAGTAGTATTCAACCCCGTGCAGATTTAGCAGGTTTGATAAGAAGCAAATAAGTTAGAGCCTTCAAACAAGGGAAGGATTTATTAACAGATGCATAAATCTTACAAACAAAAACGTTATGTTGCTCAGTTAAATTTTAATAAATTTTAAACATAAAAGTGTGGGTCAATTATTATTCAACCCTTCAAACCATCAGAATTCTGTTTGGTTCCCCTAAAGTATTAAGAAGTAGTTCAGGCACAAAGAACAATGAGCTTCACGTGTTTGGATTAATTATCTGTTTTTCCAGCCTTTTCTGACTATTTAAGACCCTCCCCAAACTTGTGAACAGCACTCATACATGGTCAACATGGGAAAGACAAAGGAGCATTCCAAGGCCATTAGAGACAAGATCGTGGAGGGTCACAAGGCTGGCAAGGGGTACAAAACCCTTTCCAAAGAGTTGGGCCTACCTGTCTCCACTGTTGGGAGCATCATCCGGAAGTGGAAGGCTTATGGAACTACTGTTAGCCTTCCACGGCCTGGACAGCCTTTGAAAGTTTCCTCCCGTGCCGAGGCCAGGCTTGTCCGAAGAGTCAAGGCTAACCCAAGGACAACAAGGAAGAACCTCCGGGAAGATCTCATGGCAGTGGGGACATTGGTTTCAGTCAATACCATAAGTAACGTACTCCACCGCAATGGTCTCCGTCCCAGATGAGCACTTTCAAAGCGTCATGTCAAGGCTCGTTTACAGTTTGCTCATGATCACTTGGAGGACTCTGAGACAGACTGGTTCAAGGTTCTCTGGTCTGATGAGACCAAGATCGAGATCTTTGGTGCCAACCCCACATGTGACATTTGGAGACTGGATGGCACTGCATACGACCCCAAGAATACCATCCCTACAGTCAAGCATGGTGGTGGCAGCATCATGCTGGGGGGCTGCTTCTCGGTCAAGGGGTCTGGCCATCTGGTCCGCATCCAGGGGAAGATGGATAGCACGGCCTACTTGGAGATTTTGGCCAAGAACCTCCGCTCCTCCATCAAGGATCTTAAGATGCGTCGTCATTTCATCTTCCAACAAGACAACGACCTAAAGCACACAGCCAAGAAAACCAAGGCCTGGTTCAAGAGGGAAAAAATCAAGGTGTTGCAGTGGCCTAGTCAGTCTACTGACCTTAACCCAATTGAAAACTTGTGGAAGGAGCTCAAGATTAAAGTCCACATGAGACATCCAAAGAACCTAGATAACTTGGAGAAGATCTGCATGGAGGAGTGGGCCAAGATAACTCCAGAGACCTGTGCCGGCCTGATCAGGTCTTATAAAAGACGATTATTAGCTGTAATTGCAAACAAGGGTTATTCCACAAATATTAAACCTAGGGGTTGAATAATAATTGACCCACACTTTTATGTTTAAAATTTATTAAAATATAACTAAGCAACATAACTTTTTGGTTTGTAAGATTTATGCATCTGTTAATAAATCTTGCTCTTGTTTGATGTTTGAAGGCTCTAACTTATTTGCTTCTTATCAAACCTGCTAAATCTGCAGGGGGTTGAATACTACTTGTAGGCACTGTATAGGCCATTAGTTGTTTAAGCCTGAGATCCGCTGACACTAAATTGGTTTTCTGAGCTAAATAGCTAGGGAAACAAAAGATAAAAAAAGGGTTTGGGGACAGAATACAATATTTTATAAGAAATCTAACACATGGAAAGTAATATCTTGCTGTTAAATAATAGACAACAGTTAAAAGGTAACCATCATTCTGAGCAAAAAAACAAAAAAAACATTATTCTGCTCCAGGTGTCCCTGGGAATCATTCCTCAAATTTTTTCTTTTTTGGCCCATAGCAACCATGGTTTCCAGCACCAAAAAAACCTACAATCAGCAAGATTGAGTGGCTGAACCTGCCTCCTGTGACATCATCACAAACACGTGCTGCTGACCAATAAGACATCTTAGACACACCCACACAGATGAGTGTGGAGCTTGTAGCCATGAGGCTGAATAATTTACATATGTGAAAATGTGAAGGTTTATTCAATGACAAGAAAAGTTTCAAAAGTTTGTATTATAACTTTTGCAACTAGAAAAGAGTGAACACCGATACAAGTAACAGGGGGCACTGACACAATGTACCCGTTACTAGATGAAATAGGTTGTTTTCAAAATCAAATAACACAAAAAAGGGAAACCAAAATATATAAAGCATAAAATAACACTTTTTTAGATCAATTAAAGGGGTTGTCCGAGTTTAAAAAAAAATATATATATGTGGCCGGGAGCGGGCTGCCTAAAACAATAAAGCTGTACTTACCTTCCGATGCCCTCCGGTATCCAGCGCTGCTGTCGCTCCGGTCCGGGCGCCATGCGCTGCATTCAGCTGCCGGCCGGCCGTGGCCGGGTACGCCTATCCGTCCCTATACACAGCATTGTGTATGGGGGCCAGAAGGTTGTCGGGTCCGGCCGGAAGCTGAATGCAGCGCTGCTCCGGCAGCCATGTTTGTTTACATGGCGCCCGGACCGGAGCGACAGCAGCTCTGGATACCGGAGGGCACCGGAAGGTAAGTACATCTTTATTGTTTTAAGCAGCCCGCTCCCGGCCACATATAGTTTTTTTTTCAAAACTCGGACAACCCCTTTAAAACACATCTATTTAAGAAGACAACATACACAGAGAAAGTCCAGCAATGGTAAAATAACTAAATTTCACATGATAAATAGATAACTGTAAGCAGGTATAAATGGTATTCTCCTCAGAATAACTCAATGTATTTGCTTAGAAACAAGTATTGCACATTACCCAGAGGAATAACCGAGGACAGGGGACACATACACAGGTCTACATACACACATACCCTGATGAAGCAAGAAGAAACAAGTGTCAGGTGGTGTCCTCTATATACTGTATATACCTGTGTATGTGTCCCTTGTCCTCTGTTATTCCTCTGGGTAATGTACAATACATGTTTGTAAGCACGTACCCTGTATACTGTAGTATGACAGTATATGGTAGGATCAATCAGATAACCTAGGGTTAAAGTACCCTAGGGGGTCTGAAAAATAGTAAAAAAAATATATATACACAGGCAGTCCCCGGGTTACGTACAAGAAAGGGTCCGGAGGTTTGTTCTTAAGTTGAATTTGTATGTAAGTCGAAACTGTATATTTTATAATTGTAGATCCAGACAAAAAAAAATTTTGGCCCTAGTGACAATTGGAGTTTAAACATTTTTTTGCTGTAATGGGACCAAGGATTATCAATAAAGCTTCATTACAGACACCTTACAGCTGATTATTGCAATCTGGGACTATAGTAAAGCATCCAGAAAGCTTTACCATAGGTCAGAGGGGTCTGTCTGTAACTATGGGTTGTCTGTAAGTCGGGTGTACTTAAGTAAGGGATCGCCTGTATATGGAAAAAAACTAAAAAATTCAAATCGCCCATATCATACACATTAGTTATCAACCCATCCGAAAATGTCCCATCTATCAAAATATAACAATGGTTTTTCACTGTGTTTATCCTGCATTTTGAAAAATTAAAAAAAATTCTATAAAAAGTGATCAAAAGGCCATACAGTCCTAAAAATAGAAGATTTTAAAACATCATCAAAAGGTGACAAAAAAATTACAATACCCACAGCTCGTACACCGAAGTATGAAAAAGTTATCGGCGCCAGAAGATCATTTGGGCCCACAGTGAAAGCTGTAAAATCCAAGCCCACAAGAAAACTGCGCAAATGCGGGTTTTCAACAATTTCACTACATTTTGGAATTTTTTTTCCTGCTTCCCAGTACACGGCATGGAATATTAAATTGTTAAATACCAACTCTTCTGGTGAGCTGGATCATTAGGTTCCGCTCACTAAGAAGAGCCGGCTCTTCTGGCTCTTGAATGGCTCCCTATTTAAGGCCGAGAGGAGAAGGGGTGTGTCTCACGTGTACATTCTCACTCCATATTCAGCCCAGTGTTGACGGCCATCTGAGGAATTACTGACAGAGGCTGAAATCGGGGAAGTCTGCTAAATAGCTGTGAAAGGTGCAAGATTCGGCTAACTAATCAAATTGCGAAAGTGCTTAAAATTGCATGCCCAACAACATATTAAAAGTTTTTTTTGTTTTGTTTTTTAAATGACGGTTACTATTTTTAAAGGAAATTTACCACCAGGATGATGAATTGTAAACCAAGCACACTGACTTACTGGTGTGTGACCCCTCTGGCAGGATACACTCTTCTTTAGGCTTCCAATGCCCTTGTTTTTGAGAAAAAAAAGTTTTACAAATTATGCAAAGGAGCCTGAGTGATTCTATTCTCCACTAACGTCTATGGAGAGTGGAGCCCCTCAGGCTCATTTGCATAATTTTAAAAGCCATTTTCTTGCAAATAAGAAATAGGGCATGAGAAGCTAAAAAGAGAGCAGATCCTGCCAGATCTGATACGAGTACGTTAGTGTGCTCCGTTTACTATCCTTGATCCTTAAGCTGTGTGATGGCTTGTTTTCTGGGTAACAAATTGCACTTCATAGTGGTGGTATTTAATATTCTATGCCGTATACTGGGAAGCGAGATAAAAATTCTTAATGCAGTGAAAATGAGGAAAACACATTTGCAAGCTTGGATTTTACAGCTTTCATTGTGCGCCCCAAATGACAGGTTTTCTTCATTAATTGGGTCAGTACAATCACGGGGATAACACATTTATATAGGTTTTATAATGTTTTCATACATTTACAAAAACTAAAACCTCATGTACAAAAAAAATTCTTTATTTTTCCGTCTTCTGGAGCTAATAACTTTAGTGTACATAGCTGTGGGTGGTGTCATTTTTTGCATCATTTTTGAGGACTTTTTCAATGCTTCTATTTTTAGGACTGTACAACCTTTTGATCACTTTTTATAGAATTTTTTTATATTTTTCAAAATGGCAAAAAAATGCCATTTGGGCACTATTTTCCGTTACAGGGTTAAACGCAGTAAAAAACCTGTAATTGTATTTTGATCGGGCATGTTAGGACGTGACTATATTAATGTGTTTGATTTTTACTGTTTATTTATATGACTTTTAGGGAAAGGGGGGGTGATTTGAATTTTTCAGACTCCCTAGGGTACTTTAACCCTAGGTTGTCTGATTGATCCTACTATATACTGTATACTACATACTACAGTATGGCAGTATATGGGGATTTTGCACACCATGTATTATAATGTGCGAATCACACATTGTAATAGCCTAAAACATGATAGCCTTGGATCTTTGTGTGACCCGAGGCTGCCATGGCAACGGATCACCACTCCCGGATGACGTCACGGGGAGCAACAATCGGAGCCAAGATGGCGGCGCCCACGTGCCTCTGGCTCGTTAATGCCGCTGTAAGTCAGATTTGCCATAGGCAGAATATGTGGACATAACTACCGTATATACTCGTGTAATAAGCCGAGTTTTTCAGCACAAAAAATGTGCTGAAAAACGTCCCCTCGGCTTATACACGAGTCTATTACAAAAAAAAATTACCCACTTAAAAAAAATAAACTTAAATACTCACCCTCCGATGTCAGCGCGGCTTACCGATGTCCCCGTGTTCCGTCTTCTTTCTTCTCCCCGGCTCCTTCTTTCTTCCGGCATGGATGCGGCCATGTTTTCTTCGTGGCCGCACATACTATGACGTCAGCAGCGGCCGCGTCACAGTATGCGCATGCTAGAAGAAAACATGGCCGCATCCATGCCGGAAGAGAGAAGAGGAGCCGGGGAGAAGAAAGAAGATGGGGCGCGCTGACATCGGGGACATGGGTAAGCCGTGCTGACATCGGGGAGCCGCCCTAGTATATTGCTGTATACTACTAGGGGCTTGCTGTATACTACTAGGGGCTTGCTGTATACTACTAGGGGCTTGCTGTATACTACTAGGGGCTTGCTGTATACTACTAGGGGATTGCTGTATTCCCACCCTCGGCTTATACTCGAGCCAGTAGTTTTTTCCAGTTTTTGGTGGTAAAATTAGGGGTCTCGGCTTATACTCGGGTCGGCTTATACTCAAGTATATACGGTAATCCCCTCCAGTTGTATTATGTTTAGAAATGTTTCTAGGGTGAGTAGTGATCATGGCAGAGTGACATTTTTCTGTGCGTGGAGAACACAACGCTTCCTATGGCCTGTCCCTATGTGGTGTCCCTATGCCAACTACAAGAAACAGAGACTGCTTCAGCAACTTATAATATGAATGAATTAGGAGACAGGATTTTACCTCTTGTTGAATACTCCTGGGGTCTCAGTAATCTCTTATATATGTACTGAATATGTGGCTTCCAAATAGGTTAAGAGTTCACATACAGCAGTGCTTCTAATATGCTACTTTTCTGAGAGGCTTCGAGGCACAGTTACATAGAATACAAACACTGAGGCTTGTAATATTCCCTTATATACAGTAGCCTTTGAGCTGGTGCTCAAGGGGTTAAGTAAACAGGAATGCAGACATGACTCACAATTTACGACATACTTGTATGGTATACTCCACCTTTCTTACCTTTTTCCCACATACTACCTTCCACCTGCGTAGAAGGGTGCAATTACATCTTTTTAAGGCAAAACATTTGCCAGTCCTATAAGATGCAAAATGTGTTTAGTATGAATTTTTTTTGGCAAGTAGAGGCGAAGTTCATGTGACAGCTAATGGCTGGTGTGAACTTGTTACCAATAATTTAATGGAAACTGCCTTGGATCTGGTCCCTACATAAAGTCTGTGCGGTCTTCAAATTGCTCTTCTGTTGCCCTGGAATGGAGAAAGACACTCTGCACCCAATCTTGACAGAAAAAAAACATAAATGTAGATATTTTTGCTAATTAAACCAGAAAAACTGAAATATTGCATGATCATAAGTATTCAGCCCCTTTACTCACTATTAAGTACAAGCTCCTTTTGAGTACAGCTAGTACAGCCATGAGTCTTCTTGGGAATGATGCAACAAGTTTTTCACACCTGGATTTGGGGATTCTCTGTCATTCTTCCCTGTAGATCCTCTCCAGTTCCCACAGGTTGGAAGGTGAACATTGGTGGACATCCATTTTCAACTTGTCAACTGGACACAGAGTTGTTCTGAAGCCACTGCTTTGTTATCTTTGTTTATCTGTGTGCTTAGGATCATTGTCTTGGTGGAAGATGAACCTTCGGGCCAGTCTGAGGTCCAGGATATCTCTGTACTAGGCCGCATTCATCTCTCCTTCAATCTCAACCAGTCGTCCTGTCCCTGCAGTTGAACCCCATCCCCCCTTCCCCGTAGCATAATGCCGTCACCATGTTTCACTGTTTGGACTGTATTTCGCAGGTGATGAGCAGTGTCTGCCACGCATACTGCTTAAAGGGAACCTGTCACCAGGAGACCCATTTTTAGCACTCCCCCAGTCCCCACAGAGCATAGTACATACACTGCCAAAGTGTTTTTGTATAAAAAAAAAAAACGGTTTTACAGAAAAAAAGATGTTATATTGTACCTTTCAATATCCTGTGCTTTGTGACTAGGCACTCGTCCCCTGGGAGTGGCTGGAAAGGATCAGTGTCCCCGTTTACCCTTGGGAAACTGCTACTCCATGTGTCCTTTTCAAATAACTCCCATTACTCGGGACTGGCTATAGAGGAGCAGAGGGCATCACTAAGCCAAGTGATGGGTGTTTTCATATATTTGGAAAGGACACGTGGAGGAGCAGTTTACTCCCACCCTTGGGAAACTGCTCCTTTCCAGCCACTCCCAGGGGACAAGTGCCTAGTCACACAACACATGGTATTGAAAGGGTGCTATATAACAGATCTTTTTTTCTTTAAAACCTATTTTTTATACAAAAACACTTTGGCAGTGTATGTACCATGCTCTGTGGGGACTGGGGGAGTGCTAAAAATGGGTCTCCTGGTGACAGGTTCCCTTTAACCCATTACTTTGTTACAATGTTACTCACTGTTTTAGCTCCTATCACTCACTGATGGTCAGTGTGATATTCCAGGGTGTGGGCGGGGACTCTCTAAGTAGACACATTATAATCCATCTAGTTTTGTGGGGTGACAATGTGGTTAGGTTATCAGGGTACAGGTATAAATAGGAACAAACATGTAATCCAGCACACCTCCAGCTCTGCTATGCACGGAACCAGCACGGCACCCACCTTGTTCGAGAAGGTACGAGTAACAAATAATGATTTGATGGTCCAGCCAAATTCCAAATGCTGTCACGCCGGACTAAGAACGGCGTGACCGCTTGAAACGCGTTGGTGAGAAGAGGAATTGCACTGTAGATGGATGTAAAGATTTTATCGGAATAAAGATTAACAGAATTTGGAGTTTGGCTGGACCATCAAATCATTATTTGTTACAGGTATAAATACACTTTCATCTGGCTTCTTGCATTGTACTGACACACTGACGCATACAGGAAAATCTCACCCAGGCTGCAGAATGCAGAGCCCTTTGGGGAGCGACATTATTTCCAATCCTGTAGTGGGCAATTCGGGTGCCCAAATCGCCCACCAGGTAAATCCTTTGCGCCTGTCTCTTTAAGCCCCTTTGCAGCTGACTGTGTCACTCCGTACTATTCAGGACACAGGCGGTGGGAGATGACGTCACGCCGCCTGTGTCTCTGCGCGAAGACGGGAGCCGCACAACATGGGAGCAATTGGACTGCACGTAAGTTTTATTAGTTTTATTGGCAAAGTATGTATTAAATTGGGGAAGGAGGGATCTGGCCAGAGGCTCTGTATACTGTGAGGCTCTGTATATAGTTAGAATTGATGGGGGAATTCTATATAGTTGTACATAATATAAATAAACTGTCGGGTGGCTATATGTTAGGCGATCAATAAATTAACCATGCGGGAAAAGTTACCGGTAATCGTTCGTCTAGGGGGCACCAAATAGCAAACAGTATATAGTAAAACTGAGGGGGATCTTATTTAAAAATATTATTTTGTTATCCTGTGTACATATAGGAATCTTGTCTTCGTGGGAATATACCTTTAACACTAAAAAGTCCAATCTTCATCTCATCAGGCCAGAGAATCTTATTTCTCATAGCCCGGGAGTCCTTCATGTGTTGCAACACTGTGTCTTAGTGGTTAACATTACAGCCTTGCAGCGCTGGGGACCTGGATTCAAGTCCCATCAACATCTACAAAGAGTTTGTATGTTCTCTCCGTGTTTGTGTGGATTTCCTCCAGGTCCTCCGGTTTCCTCCCACAATCCAAAAGATACTGGTAGGTTGATTAGATTGTGATTCCTCATGGGGACAGAGACCAATTTGGCAAGCTCTCTGTACAGTAGCACTGTAAAATCTGTGTGCGCTATATGTATGCAGGCTTTCATATGTCTTGCACTGAGGAGAGACTTCTGTCGGCACACTCTGCCTTATAGCTTTAACTGGAGGAGGCTGCAGTGATAGTTTTTGGAACTCTCTCCCATCTCCCTACTGCATCTCTGGAGTTCAGCCACAGTGATCTTGAGGTTCTTCTTTATCTCAAGGCTCTTCTCCCACGATTGCTTAGTTTGTCTGAACGCCCAGGTCAAGGAAGAGTTGCAGTTGTCCCCAACTTATTCCATTTAAAAACTATGGCGGCCACTCTGCTCTTAGGGACCTTGGGTGCCGCAGAAATTCTTTTGTAACCTTGTCCATATCTGTACCTTGCCACAATTCTATCTCTGAGCTCCCTAGAGAGTTCCTTAGACCTCATAATTCTCATGTGCTCTGACGTGCACTGTAAAGTGTGAGGTCTTAGATAGACAGGTTTGTGCCTTTCCTAATTCAATCAGTTCAATTAATTAAACATAGCTTGACTCCAATGAAGGAGTAGAACCATCTCAAGAAGGATCATTAGGAAATGGACTGTGTGTGAGTTAAATATGAGTCGCAGCAAAGGGTATTTCTTAGCAAATATATTTACATTTCTGGCAAGATGGGATGCAGAGTGTACATTAATGGTCTTGCCATTTGGCTGCAATAAAACAAAGTGTGAAACATTTAACTCCCTAACATTTTCACTTTTTTGCCTATGGAGCTGGTTGATGGCTTGTTTTTTGTGGGACATGTACTCTTGCATTTTTTGTGAGATTCAATAGGTAATTCTGATGTATTGCAGGCAGAGGTCGCACTAACATTTTTCCAGAAGGGTAAAAATACTCCTCTCACCATTTTTGAGGAGTATTTTTGCCCGAAGAGGAGTTTGAAAATTTCGGTAATACACTGCGCACACTGCACTTACACAGCACACACGCTACACGCGCGCACGCTACACGCGCGCACGCTACACGCACGCAGCGTGCACACACTACACTCACTCACCCGGCCTTGCTCTTAAGTCCCGTCGGGATCACATAAACGTAGGCAGCTGCGGGCAGGTAGAGATGGAGCTGGACAGGGAGCAGCAGCCCCGCTGTCCACAGGTCTCCTGGGGCCTGCGCTCTCGCTCCGGAGCGCTGCTGACATGGATCACTGTGTCACGTGTCCCACTGTAATCGTGCTACTGACATTTACCTCTTTTGCAGCGCGCTGTTCCGCTCAGCCTGCGCGCTACAGGGAATAATTGCCAAGCGTAACTTTACGCATGGCAATTATTTTGGGGGGTAATTGCGCTTTATCATGCGTCTATGACGCGTGGTGAGGCGTTAATGCGACCTCTGATTGCAGGGTATTAGCAGTGTCAGCCTATGCCTTTAAGATGATGTCACTTACACCATCTTTTTCAGGCAGTGCCCCAGGGCGGCCATAGCAACGATCGGTGCCCCGGGGCAATCGTGGGGGGAGAATCCCACCGAAGGGGTGAAACGGGTTTAACACCCATAATCGGAGGCCACTCTGACCGCGGGTGTTACACTGGGGTGTCGGCTATTAGTTACAGCTGGCGCCCTGTGTATCCCAATGCCGTTTCGGCTCAGATCTTGGTCTGAAGCAGCATCAGCTCAGCGTCTGATATATCGGACACTAAGCGCTAAGTCACTGTGCTCATCGTCCGATATATTGGACGCTGAGCGCCAAGGGGTTAAAGGGCTCTGAATAAATAATTTTTGTATTTATTTCTGTTGAATACTATAGTCAGTCACTCATTAGCTTTGGACTAACCAGTAAATTGAGAGACAATAAGTTTTGTTATGTTTTGCCTAATGTATACCATTTACTACTGTGCAATGTTTTCTTCAGACTCTGAAAGGGTTACTGACCTTTGAGAAAGCAACAATTCTAGGCATGCAATGTCTGCAGCTGTGATAAGTTCATTTTCCTCCTCCCTCCATTTCTGCTGTCTCTCCATTACAGAACCTTTTTCACGGTGTTCTCCACCATATAACTTAACTTTGACTTTATGGCAGAGATTAATTAGTGCTTCTACGCCCCACAATCCAATACTTTATAAATGCTTTGGCAATGCTAATCTGTATTTGGTCCTGCCAATAAAGCTTGTTTGAATTGACTGGGTGTAAAGGTCGCTTGCATGGTCACTGGAATGGTGCGGGAACCACCCGGAAGCCCCGTGCCTGCACACTTTTATAAAAACCTACGAACATTCACCACTGAATGTTCGCAGGTTTTTACTCAAAACTGCACAAGGTCAGACCTGGCATAGTTTTGTCCACCAGTGCAGCATGCCTGCAGATACATCATGAGGTCTAAGGGGCGAGGCTTTATTATACGCTAGTGAACAGGGCGGCAATGTATGATAAATCTCCCCCTATATCCCTTCTTCCTGAACAGGTCATTACTCAGTCCCCGACTTGAGAACACCCAACTTACAGACGACCCCTTGTTGCAGACAGACCTCCCTGTTTGCTGTTACCACTGGTGATGCTCTCTGGATCCTGATAATTTACTAAACTTTGCAATGATAAACATAAGAGTTGTCAAAGGTGCAATTAATCTTTATTGTTAATCTTTGTTTCCATGACACCCCAACATTAGGAAATTCCTATTATCACAAGGAAAAATAATACTTTAGTCTGGAGTTAAACTTACAAAATGTACAGTTCCAACTGGCATACAAATTCAACTTGAGTACAAACCTAAAGAACCTGTCTTGTATGTAAACTTGGGACTCCCTGTATACCCAATTGTAGTACGTACAAAGTACTCTTGTTTTCTCCAGAAGACGCTTGACCTAACCATTATTGTGAAAGTTGTCAACTGTGCAATCAGTCAAGGAACAAGTAATCAATGTCTGCGGCCCAGGGATGGGGCAACTACAGCCTGTGTGTGCCTATATCTCCTCATACATAATTTCTCTTCTCCATATTATCCCCTCCCTCCCTTGTCTTTTCAATGCACATAACCGGTAGCGGGGAGGGGTGAGGGAGCTGCATGATTTTGGAGGAGATTGACACAGGCTGTAGCTGCCCCCTCTCTGGACACGCACCACATGCTGCTTGCAGGGAGCCAGGTAATGTGAATTAAACTTGTATGAACTACTGAAACTATTCAGAATGCTGACAAAGGCACTTTTTAAATCAGCACTGCATAGGCTAATGGAACCTGTCACCAGCTAAAAATCACATTCCTGGTGAGAGATACGCTTTAACCATAACATGTTTCACTGTTGGGATTGTATTTGCCAGGTGATGAGCAGTGCCTGTCACACATACTACTTAAAATTAACACCAAAAAGTCCAGTCTTCATATCTTTAGATCAGAGAATCTTATTTCTCAGTCTGGGAGTCCTTCGTGTGTTAGTGTGTTATTTTGCAAACTGTATGCAGGCTTTCATATTTCTAGCACTGAGGAGAGGCTTCCGTCGACACACTCTGCCATAAAGCTCCAATTGGTGGAGGACTGCAGTGTTGGTGTACTTTGTGATTATGATATTTCGGTCACTGAACTGTTTTGTGAGTATACCTTCAGGGTGCAGAAAAACTGTAGTAGCTCCGGAAGTAAAACAGAGTTTGATCTAGTAGGAAATAACTGGAAATTCTACATAAACAAAGATCTTTGTTTTAGAAATATTTTAGGTTGTTTTTTTCTTTTTTACGCAGCCAACCTGTATTTTGCTGACAGTTTATACAAGGCCAGAGCAGGTGCTCTAATGAGAGTCCTGGAGGGGAAGCAAATCTGGTAAAATATTAGGGAGTTCCTAATGGGTTTTTTCTGTTCTCGATAGAAATCAGGAAATACTTAAACCAAGTTAACAAAAGTGCACTTACTTTATTTATTAGGTCTATTCATCTTTGTTTTTCAGTATGGGCTCCATTTTGTAATTGGCTGTCAGACACCCATGACTTTGGTATGCAGTATAGCTGGAATTACCGGCCTTGTCAGAGGCCCTGGATCAGATTACTGGGAAAAAGAGGGTCTCTTAAAGCTATAGGACTTTAAAATGAAGGCTGAGGTTGCTTTCAGAATCTGTGTAGATTGCGTTTTAAGACTCAATCCAGTTGGAATGGGGAGTGGCTTGGCCCATTCGCATATGGTAATGGGCACCCGGTGTTTTGCATTACAAAACACCGGCCACTAGTTAACATCGCATGCATTTCAGTTGAAATGCGAATGAGCCAAGCCCCTCCCCATTCCAACTGGATTGTGTTTTAAAATGCAATCCATGCAGGGTGTGAATGCACCCTGATGTGGATGTTTTTTTTTCTGCACACTTCATGCATTATTCCAGTGTGAATGCATTGTAATATGACTGCAATATGTGGATAAGGTCTTATAGATCTGATCACATAGCTTCCAACTGTCCCAGATGGGGGGGTGGAAAACAGGGACCACTAAATGGAGGAGGATGGAGGACAGGAGGGCCGCAATACGAGGGAGGATGGAGGGCAGGAGGGCCGCAATACGAGGGAGGATGGAGGGCCGCAATACGAGGGAGGTTGGAGGACAGGAGGGCCAGAGTATAGAAAGTTAGGGCATTATAAGTATTGGGAGATAAAAGTGGGGAACAAAAATAAAGGGAGGATAAAATTAAACTACAGGCATGGTAGTGAGTTAAGCCAACTATACTTACCTGTTTGCGTCCTCTTTTAAAAATATGCTAATTATCCTTCGGCGCTCTGTGACATACCCGGAGCTACTGGGGTTGATAATTATACACTTCTCCAGCAGCCATACTTACCTCCCATCATAAATTATAATTTAATCATGCTTTGCGAGTGATATCGGACTCCAGCTTAGCAGAGAAGGTAAGTATGGCTACTGGAGAAGAGGTCAGACAGTAAGGGTGATGTCATACATGGCGTTTTTGGCCCGTTTTTAGTTGGTGCGTTTTCAGATCGTAAAAAAAACCCGCATGTGTTAAAAAACGCATGCTTTTTTTAAAACGCATGCTTTTTTTTGATAATGCATCAGTTTTTGTCCGTTTTTAATTGCGCAAATATGGAAAACTGGACATGTTTTTTTAATGCATTCGTTTTTTACGATCAGAAAACACACTAACTAAAAAACGGCCCAAAAGCGGCCTAAAAACGCCATGTGTGACATCACCCTTGGAGTTCTCTTTACTAAGACTTTTCCAATTAAGGCTGTGTTGTAGGTAACTCTGCCTGTATACCACTCATTCATACAAATAAAGCAGAAACCTTTCCATGTGTGCCATTTTAAGTTATTTTAGGTGCCTTTTTGTAAGAACCCAAAAGCTTATATGTGAAAGCACCACAAATTGCAAGGATAACCGGAGTTTCAACTCGGGACCTAGACAAGATCCATGAGATGAATAAGGAAAAAAGAAAGCTGCTATTTGTATGCGTCTTGTATGTATTTGTATATTTTTAGATAGATAATGTGCGGGTATGTGTATTGCACATATCCTGTGTATTTAGATGGCCATAAAGCACCTTCAGATACTTGGCTTCCTATTTCCCCATAACATTCATTGCTTTGCAGCAGCTTCCCCTCTTCTCTGATTGTAATCCATGGCCGTACACAAACATTTGTACTGTGCACTTCCCATTTCACTTGTTAGCCACACCTAGCACTGAAAGGGTTATTCACGTACAGTAGTTCCTTTTCACCCAAGCACATCAAGAGTTTAGTAGGGAGGGGGAAAGCTTTGGAAGAGAAAGGGGTGTTACGAAAAACGAGGGCTGATCCCAGGCTGGGCTGTTTCCAGCGGCCTTGTGATTGGTTAAGTGTAAGGGCGGCACATTGGTAGATGTGGAGTCCTGGAGTGGATTGAGGCAGGAGCTGGAGGAGATGCACGTACTGCTGTATTCACAGTGACCTTATCTGCTTATGTACTCATTCAGATGTGCGCTGTCAGCACTGCCCTGTGTGTTGAGGCTTTGTCCATAAACACCTCTGATTTTATAGTTCACCAGAGTCAAAGAAAGATGCGTACCTGATGTGTCTATACTTATTACACCGTTTTTTTTTTGTTTGTTTTTTTTTTTTGGTTCATTCATTCTACCATTTGCAATTGTGTGATGATGATTTTTCTTTTTAATTTTGGATCTGAGCAGTCGGTTACTAACAACCTGCATTCTGTTTTCTCTGTTCATCTAGGGACAGTACACTGCAAAAATAACCATAAATGGGCAACTAATGAATCCATTACATTTGGATGGATTTATAGGATTTTTGCTTCATGGGGGTTGATGTATCATTGAGTGTTTGGATGGTGGGGTTTTGGAGCAGTTGTGTTGAAAATGCTATTTTGTGACTTTCCATTGCGCCAAATGAACATAGGACAATGCAATGTCAATTTGACATAGACCCTGCTTGCACCAAGTTCATTAAACTTCGGGCAAGTTTTGGCACAAATTTTTTTTTAATGATGCGACTGTTGCAAACAACCCATGATGACGTTTTCATTTATACTATTTTGGGACTGTATGACCTTTTGATCACTTTTTTTATTACATTATTTTATATGTTGCTAAATGGCAAAAAAGTGGGGTTTTGTACATTTGGGTTCTATTTTCCATTATGAGGTTCGTTGCTGGAAATAAGTGTTTTTATATTTTGATAGATTGGGACTTTTGGCATGCGGAGATATTTGTTTAATATCAGGTGTTTTTTTTTTTTTTTTTTACTTTTTTTTTTTTTTAACTACTTTTAACACCCCCAAGGATACTTTAACCATAGGGAGATCGTTTCTACCATATACTACAATACTTATTGCAGCAGATGGAGAGCTTGTTTGCATCTGTAACAATGTTCTAGATCCTGTGGAATGACAGGCCCAGGAGTCTCCTACAGACCTCAGGCTGTAATGGGAATGAGGGTGTCATTCCCTGATGACTTCACCGGGAGCGACGACCCGATAGAGGCGCACATGCGTCCCTGGTATTTACCTTCAGCCAACAGCCACCATGTATGAAGAGGGCTCAGCCTTTGAGCTCTCTTATATCGTTAACAGCATCCTACGTAGATGCACGTCATAAAGTGTTATGGTGTTAATAAATCTGACTGGTAGCGGAGCTCCAAAGACAGACCTAGAACTGTCATAAGGAGCCAGCGTAATGAGAAATTACCCCATAGAATTCAGATAACAAGGTTAGATATTTTTTTTCTTGTACATTCATTTTTGTTTCTTCTTTTGTTTCTTTAAATGTTTGTTCAATAACCATCAGAATCATCTGCTATCATTGGAGGAGGAGAGCAGGGATCTGTACAGAGGTGAATCTTGGAACAAGACATCTGCACTACTCCACAATGTGCCAACATAGTACCATCAGCTTGAGTCTTATTGAACAAAACCTATAAACAATACAGAAATGATTTTGGGGTTGTGTTTCTGATTATGCTATGTGAACACTAACAAGCTTTGCACCTATGTGACATCACATGACCATGGACTGTTTTCTATCCACTAGAGGAAACAATGAAGCATCCTGTAGATTGTGTATCTATTCCGCTTGATTTCTAGATCTCTGCTTGCTGCCAAAGTGTATTGGAAAATTTGTATATTTTTCCATAGTACAAATAACATTTATTTCATGGCATGGGAACACCCATTTAATTCTACATTTGTATTTTCTAAAGAATGTGAGAATTGTATAATGAAATTTAAATCTTTCCCATTTTGATTTTCAGTTTGTCCAGCTGCATGCAAGTACCATGGCTGTACACCAGATGATCGATGTTGCCATAGCGAGTGCCTTGGGAACTGTTTGGAACCCAATGACCCAACTAAGTGTGTAGCCTGTCGTAATTTTCTTCATGAGGGAAAGTGTGTTGAGTCTTGCCCACCCGGCTCCTACAGTTTCCTGGGGTGGCGTTGTATCAGCTTTGAAGAATGCCGAATATTTCATAATAAATGTCAGAATTCCACTGACAGCTTGTGTCAGCGGTATGTCATTCACAAGGGCGAGTGCATACCCGAGTGCCCGTCTGGATATACCACCAACTCTAGCACGTAAGTATAGGATTACCATTACTTTTCTGTTTGTGCCTAAGGCTTCAGTGCATAGGCTCTGGGAACTTATAAGTTCCCCAAGAGGATATTGCACCCACCAGCAGTTGATAGATGTATGCTTGCTTTATCTAGCTATAGATCCGCTTAGAGACTAGTTTCTGTGTTTAATTGTTCAATATTCATTCTTGTTCCTGCAGTTTGACTTGTGAACCATGCGATGGTCCTTGTCCAAAGGTTTGTGTAGTGAAAGAAAAAGAGAAGGTTATAGATTCTGTCACTTCTGCCCAGGATCTCCGAGGATGCACAGTGGTCAGTGGAAGTTTAGCTATCAATATCCGTGGTGGCAGTAAGTATTCATTCTTTAATATAGTGCAATTTTATTTTGGGAAATGAATTCAGTACCTTATTGATTCATTGCAATAATTTGGCATCTTTACTTATCCCTTTTGAAACTGTAATGTCACGGGTAAGCCAGCCATTTGATAAGAGGGACCAGAATTTTGAAACATTCTGAGCATTTTCTTAATGGCTGTCTAGACTCCATCTGACTGATGACATAACAGAAGACTTGAATTATTTTGCCCTTGCATCAATTTGGTGCACCCACTGAATATTCACACTGACTATGCACATACTATGCAATCCAGGTGCAAATTACTTCAGAATTCTGGCGTAGACATGTTGATAAATGTCCACCAATATTCTTCTATTACCATGCTTCTTTCTACAGACAATATTGCTGCTGAACTAGAAGCAAACCTTGGTCTCATAGAAGAGATTACTGGGTACCTCAAGATCCGGAGATCTTATGCTTTAGTATCCCTTTCATTTTTCCGAAAGCTGCGTTTAATTCGGGGAGACTCCCTTGAAGGAAGGTGAGTGTGCACTTGAGTTCATGGGGCCAGTCTTTAAAGCCCAGTTTTAAGAAAAAACATATTTATCAAAACTGTCTGAGAGCTGAGATCTGATTGATTACTATGAGTAACTAGATAAGTTTTTCTCTTTAGAAACTCTTAATAAAACCCCCTAATATCTATCCTTTCTAGGAAGCAGTCTGACTGGTGATTGACAGTGACTGTTGCTGAATATTGTAGAGGGATCCCAAGAGTTAGGTGTAATTTACGTCATCTCGTGTTAATTAAATTTTGCTTTGACAATTGCTAATCATTTTCCACACTGCACTTTCAGTGTGGGAGACTTTATCATGAATGTCATCTCCATGTTAGTGTTTGACAGCCATGATATTGTGTCCACCTCAATTTAAGAGACCCACAATGTCTTTTCACGTCCTTGTTCCAAAATACAATTTTAAAATACTAATTTTTTTTTTAATGTTTTTCTTTTACAGTGGTTTTCTGGTGTTTTTATTTTAATGAACTACCCTGTGGATAGATGCATACTGTTAGATCCATGGGTTCTGTGTGTCAGAACCCCAGTTATAAGGTGTGCAACTGCCTCTGGCTATTCAGCTATCCAGTGATGGGAGATGTAAGCATATGGCTCTGTCCACTTTGTATGCCCATGCTGAGGTACTTCATGTAGGTTCCCATCAAAGTGAATAGAAGATGAACTGCATTAGTGGACAGAGTCATGAGCTTCTGAATTCTTTGACTGATATTGATGACCCATACAGAAGAAAGGTCACCAATATCAAAATCCCAGAAAGCCCCTTTAAAGCACATCGGCTAAATGTGACACAGCCGCCTGACTATTTTGTATATATTTGCATTTAGCATCCTTCAGACAGATCCTTCTCTGCAGATTTGAGTATAGTTGAGGAATATTTTTATTAATATATTCATTAATTACATTTTTAATTACAGTGAATATGCATTCTACGCCTTGGATAATTCCAACCTGCGTCAACTATGGGACTGGCAAAAACACAATTTAACTATCCCAAAAGGAAAACTCTTTTTTCATTACAACCCTCGGCTATGTCTGAAAGAAATTCTTGAAATGGTGAGGATAGTGGGAGCAGAAAAACGACAGGACAAAAATGATGTTGGAACCAAGACTAATGGAGACCAAGCATCTTGTAAGTGTTATTTAAAGAAAAAAAATACTAAAATAATTATACTTGCAAATTCTGTGCAAATATGGTTTTCCAGAGGGCCATTTTCTTAGAAATCTAGTATTTTAAAATGCTGGTGAGGATGATCTTGTACTTTAGCTATGCTTGACATTTTCAGCCTCTGCTTGTCTCACAGTAAACTCTGTGTGTTCCCAAATGGTGAGATTAATAATGACTGCTGATCAAGTTATAAAAGTGGGTGCATAAGGTTTACTATGCAAGTATATTTTTTATACCTATCTGATGCTCATTGGCTTAAAGAGAATTGTTTACATTCAATCCCTTAACAATCACTCTCCAGCTTCAAAAATCCATGTGTTCTTTATTTTTCCATGTAGAGACCTGTGTGAGGGCTTGTTTCCTGCATAATAAATTGCACTTCATAGTGACGGTATTTAATAT
Source organism: Engystomops pustulosus (assembly GCA_019512145.1). NCBI lineage: Eukaryota > Metazoa > Chordata > Amphibia > Anura > Leptodactylidae > Engystomops > Engystomops pustulosus. The sequence continues at coordinate 159,044,692 of CM033641.1, forward strand.
TCCATAACGTTGGGCACTATTTTCCCTTATGGGGTAAAACTCTGGGGAAAAAACATTATCATATTTTGATAGATCCAACATTTTGGGACACAGCAATAACTAACATGTTTATGATTTTTACTGTTTCTATCAGTTCTAAGGAAAGGGGGGTGATTTGCATTTTATTTTTAAATTAATTATTTATTTAATTTTTTTTACTTAATGTTAACCTGTCACCAGGAAACCCATTTTTAGCACTCCCCCCAGTCCCTACAGAGCATAGTACATACACTGCCGAAGTGTTTTTGTATTAAAAATTGGTTTTACAGAAAAAAAAGATATGTTATATTGTACCTTTCATTAGCATCTGCTGTGTGACTAGGCGCTCGTCCACTGGGAGTGGCTGGAAAGGAGCAGTTTCCTCCCCACACTAGGGATTGGCTGTAGAGTAGCAGGGGGCGTTGCTAACCCAAGTGATGGGTGTTTTCATATATTTGAAAAGGACTCATGGAGAAGCTGTTTCCCAAGGGTGGGGGTGGGGAATTGCTCCTTTCCAGCCACTCCCAGTGGACGAGTACCTAGTCACACAGCAGATGCTAATGAAAGGTACAATATAACATATCTTTTTTTCTGTAAAACCTTTTTTTTTTATACAAAAACACTTTGGCAGTGTATGTACTATGCTCTGTGGGGACTGGGAGAGTGCTAAAAATGGGTCTCCTGGTGACAGGTTCCCTTTAAACCCCTAGCTTATCTGATCCTACCATATACTGCCGTATTACAGTATGGCAGTATATGGGGATTTTACACATTATCTATTACAGTGTGCAAATTGTACATTGCAATTGATGAGTTAAAACCAGACACCAAGGCTTTCACAGTAACCAATCATTGTCCCCCAATAACTTAATAGGGGGGGCGGTGATCGAATCCAAGATGGCGGTGCCTACTTGCCGTCGGGATTTAAATGCCAATGGCAGCTTTTCCGGATGCATTTATAGGGTTAACATCGGTTATCGGCGCCAGCACCGACCACGGGTGTTACCGGAGGGTTTTTGCTACCTGTGAGCCCATTTCTATACACCTGAAGCTGACGTGACATGTACAGATATGTCACACATTGCTAAGGGGTTAATAAATGTGTGTATGTAATGTGTGTGTATATATTATATAAAATCTTTCCATCCATCCACTACCGCTCAAAAGTTTGGGATCACCCAGACAATTTTGTGTTTTCCATGAAAACTCATACTTTTATTATTCAAATGAGCTGAAAAATGAATTGAAAATATAGTCCAGACATTGATAAGGTTTTGGCATACTGGTAGAGATGAGGCAGGATCAGAGGCGAATGGCTCCCAGGCATGAGGCATCCCAGGGAGCCATTCGCCTCTCATCCTGCCTCATCTTTACCTGTATGCCAACCCTGTGGGGATACTTTTTGCACTCTTATTTGTAGTTCATTAATTATGGAGGGATGGTGTGAAATTAAAATTAAATTCAGGATTGTGTGTGTTTTAATTGCAAAAAGTTCTGGGTCCAGTGTTATATTATAGCCACATTAGGTAAAGAGGATAGAATGTTCATCCTCCCTCGTTATGTAAAAAAACGGCGCTCAATATCAGGGGAGCATGTGTGGTCTCTATAATTTCATGTTATGCCTTTCCAAAATTGTGCTACAATCTGTGCACCCTCCCTGTAATGCTGGCTAAGAGTCTGGATGGGGGACACACTTCAGAGGACTATAACATTGGATCCCTGGCATCTGTTTTACCACCTTCATTTTGTGATAGAATGTGTTTCTAGGTGCATGGGAACCAGAGATATCAACAGTAGGAAGTGATTTTAAAAATGGAAAAATCATGCTTTCATCCTCTTTTGGATGAATAAAAACAGGAGCCAGGGATCCAAGTTATGGCTCCTGGAATCTCATACGTCCTTGGCCCCTTGTGACGACGTATGAGATATGTCCTTGGCGATAAAAGGGTTAAAACATAGTGTAAATCATACTTGTTGGTGGACCAGTAGTTTTATTATATACAGGCAGTCCCCGGGTTACATACAAGATAGGGTCTGTAGGTTTGTTCTTAAGTTGAATTTGTATGTAAGTTGGAACTGTATATTTTATCATTGTAGTCCAGTAGCATTTTTAATTCTTCATTACATAGTACTGTATGTCTACAGCATTTTTCTGCTAAGGGGAGCAAATTATAAATAACAACTAATTACTCTTTAGCTTATATTTTAAGTACCCATTTGTATATGAATTACGCTTATTCCTGGAACACCCCTTTAAAGGGAACCTACCACCACAAATCTACCTTAAAGGTAGATTGGGTGGTAGGTGGATCAATGGGACGTGAGGATAGCCCTTTTAAGGGCTAATCCTCACTTCCCCACACTTTTTTGTTAACTTTTATTAGACTTTTATGCAAATTTACTTATGCGGCTACTGGGGCGTGGAGTAGCCGCATCTGAGGTTACACGAGGCGGCTACTCCACGCCCCGGTAGCCTCTTTTCCCCTCCTACTCACCATCTTCGGCGCGCAGCTCCACGTAGCTGCGCGCCCTCGTCCGGCGATCCTGCCGTCTGCGCATGCGCAGAAGAGCAGGCCCGCGCCTGTTTCGGAGCAGTGACCGCGCCTGCTCTTCTGCGCATGCGCAGGCGGCAGGATCGCCGGACAAGGGCACGCAGCTACGCGGAGCTGCGCGCGGAAGATGGTGAGTAGGAGGGGAAAAGAGGCTACCGGGGCCACGCCCCAGTAGCCGCATAAGTAAATTTGCATAAAAGTCTAAAAAAAAGTTAACAAAAAAGTGTGGGGACGTGAGGATTAGCCCTTAAAAGGGCTATCCTCATGTCCCAATGATCCACCTACCACCCAATCTACCTTTATAGTTAGATTTGTGGTGGTAGGTTCCCTTTAAATACTGACATCACAATTTTCCCAATGCAGTTTTATCTTCACCAAAACTCCATATGTAAAAAATACTACTACCTTATTTCTTTATCAAAAATTGTCCATCAGTTCTTATGCACTCGCCAATCTTTTTACAGGTGAGACTGATGTGCTGCGCTTCAACTCTATAAAATCAAGCTATGATAAGGTATTGATAAGATGGGACCCATACTGGCCACCAGACTACAGAGATTTGTTGGGATTCATGTTTCATTATAAGGAGGCGTAAGTATTCATAGTCCTCAGCCCCTCTTTTTCTATTGGAGTACAGTGGAACCTTGTATTACAAGCATAATTAGTTCCGGGAATTATTTACCAATCTAAAGTGCTCTTCTATCAAAGCAAGATTTACAATGGGAAATAATTGAAATACAGATGAATACAATGAATGAATACCTTGGATTACAGGCAAAATTGTTACTCATGATCCAAAGCGCTCATATATCCCATAAGAAATAATTGCTTTAGGGAATTTTACTAAAATGTTTAAAAATGTTTTTAACTTTTTTGTCCCTTTCCTTTGACTTGGACAAGTGTTCGTTTGATTGCTTCCACACAGCCACATCATGTGCAGCCACATGGCTGGGCTACAACACACACACAGCCACATTTCACACCCTCCTGCTAGCCCTAGCCCTTGTACATGCAATGTCCTTCAGAATTACTCATGTCACGACCAGCATGGAGACTGAGAGAGGCTCCTACTCTCCCTGAGATCTGCTGAAGCACCTTGACCTTGATTGATGGAGCGGTGTACAGTGACTAGCTGCAGGAAATCCTAGTTTTGATGGGAGGGGAAGACGTAATGGTCTTATTGCTCATTAACGGAGTTAAATTTTTTTGTTACACTCATTGACCTGGTAACTTGTGACCCAAGGTTCCACTGTATTTTTATACTGTGCATCTGATTTTGTTTTTCTTTTAATGTCTATTCTGTAGTTGCTTTTATTTGTTTCACATTTGGTGTAAAAAGAATTTCTAGCCATTTGTAAATTTTATGTAGACTACAGGGGTATTCCCATTTCTGCAAATTTATGTTATTGTTTGTATGATGAATAATTATATAATTATATTATATAATTGCTTGCTGTACTTCTATAGGAAGCTTCTATGTTTAATTCCAGTGGACAGAAACCTGACCATGATCACACAGGTGCACGGCTTGTTAGTATCAGAGTAATCAGAGCTGTGTGATATAACGAGCTGCACACCTGTGTGACCATGGTCAGATTTCTGTCCACCTGAAACAAACAATGACATTTCCTATAGAATCACAGCAAGCAGAAACAAACAATGACATTTCCTATAGAATCACAGCAAGCAGAGATCTAGAAAAGTGTGCGTAATTATTCAAACGATAACATTTAAATGATGAAATGGAAATGCCCCTTTAAGTTTCTTTCTCTAGCACTATTTGTAATGTAGTTCGTTGGTGGCCTGCATCTGTACAAGCTTACATATCAATTTGTGCTTCTTCCATTGTCAAGACCCTATCAGAATGTTACAGAGTTTGATGGTCAGGATGCGTGTAGCTCTAACAGTTGGACAGTGGTGGATGTGGATCCTCCTCAACGTACTACAGATGGCAAGACGCCCAACGCCCCAGGGCATCTTTTACGTAATTTAAAGCCCTGGACACAGTATGCAGTATTTGTCAAGACTCTAGTATCTTCATCAGATGAAAGAGGAAGAACGTATGGAGCAAAGAGTGAAATCATTTATATAAGGACAAATGAAAGCAGTAAGTACTTGTCTATATAAAAAAATATATTTTTAATAACTTTCTATGTAATTGTATGACTTCCAATTATCTTTTATATACCGTATATATTTTTTAAATTTATTTATAAAGTGGACAAGCCCTTTAATGCGACCTGGAGGGGTTCCACGATTAACAGTTACCAGTTTCTTTGGAGTTAAGAAAATAATGTGTGTGTTTTATTTCAGCACCCTCTGTGCCACTCGATCCATTTTCTATATCCAACACATCATCTCAGATTATACTAAAATGGAAACCACCATCCGAACCCAATGGGAATGTTACTCACTATTTGGTGTATTGGCAGGAACAACCTGAGGATAGTGAACTACTTGAGCTAGATTACTGTATCAAGGGTGAGTAAATATGTTAATATACCTTTATATGGTAAACCAATGTGTGTGTGGGTGTTTTTTTTGTATAAAACTTTTTATTTGGTTTTGTATATAGATATACCACATGAGACTGTATTACATACTTCTGGTAGTTACATCATGCATAGAATTATGTATCCAATATATTTTGCTATAGGCAGTCATGGTACCTTGTATCAAGGAGAGGGGCGTAGGGGAGGTGTGGATTATAGTTAAGGGGTGGGGTATAGAGAGTATTGGTTGCATATTTTCAGTAGAATTTGCAGTTTTGAAACTAACTTTGGTTGAACATATGAACTTTATATGAACAGTTATTAATGTACATTATGAGGATTTTTCCAGTCATCTAGTTTGCTTCGCTTGTTAGGTGTGTAGGTGTGATGTTGTACTCCTTTGACGTTGTCTCTATGTAACGAGCTTATGTGTTTGCCTTAATTGAAACAGTGGAATGTTACAATAGATTCATTAGTATTTACAAAAAAGGCCGTTAGGCCTCACTGAGACTCATTAGTCGTTAAAACTTCACTTTTATTAATATTTTTACTAAAAAGAGGTTGTAATCTTCAACCACTTGAATGAAATTTTTAACTTGGACAAATGTCTGGCTTATATTAAAATTATGCAGACCATCGTGGAGACTTCGTTGTGTGGTACACCACAAAACTAGGAAGACTATCTTTAGAATATCACAGGATCTTGATATATGGACTTCAAAGGCCACTAGATGTCAGTATTGTGCTGTTAGTTTGGCGTTGATCGTCAATTTTGTTTTATTGACGGTGAAGCTACAATGTTGCAGCTCTCAATTGCAATATTTGATATAATATCAATTTCTTAGATCCTCTCACATGCCATCTAACACACGCACATAACTCTGGTGTGATTGCCTTGAATGCATGTATGATCTCATGCCCAGTACTCTACTTCGAAGTGAGCCAGCACTTGTATTGTTTGCAGTTGCTATTCACTGCCAGTCAAATGGCTACACTCCAAAGATAGTTGAGATCCTATGTATCTGGTATTCAATTCTATGATCTCATTTATCCTATGTTAGTCTATCCCTAGTATTCATTCGGTCAATTTGGTCCACACACACACTTTATCTGCTAACTAAAAGTTTGTTCACACTAACGCCCCCCCGACATGTTTCGCCACGTTAGTGGCGTCCTCAGGGGTGCCGGGGCTAGAGTGTGCTCTCCCGAGCCAGGTTCCGGTTTTTAACACCTCCGTTTGTGTCGTCACTAAGTTGTCAATGGTTACAATAGATTCACCACAGTGTGCTGAAGGACTAATTTGGCCTAGTTTAAGACTTTCTAGTCTTTGCACCTCGTATTAGTTGGCACCAGAAAAATATGGCAGAATTTTGTGCAACTTATGCCACACCCTTCTATTGTATCCATCAATAAGAGCACTGCAGAGAATAAACAAGAGGTCTTGTGTGCAGCTGTGCCTGATAACACTGGGTAGGGACCACAATGCTGCATCTTTGAGGTCCTAGAGCAGTGATGGCGAACCATTTGGAGACAGAGTGCCCAAACTACAACCAAAATCCACTTATTTACCGCGAAGTGCCAACATGGCATTTTAAGCAGTAACTTATTGCTACCTATTCTTCTACAATACAATTGAAAGAAGGAGGGCAAATTCAGACTCTCGTTGTACCTTCTCTCCAGGGTGTTTCTGTACAGGAAGAATAGTGGGTCCAGCAGGATGAGCTACAAAGATCTTCTGTCAAAACCCACTCATTTTTCCTGCAATTCCAAACATCCAATGAAGTGTCGCTTTAGAATAGCGCTGAGAGCAGCATCTCTCAAGTTGCCTGGGACTGCAGGAAGATTCGGTGGATTTGGTCCTATTTGGTGAACTCTGTCCTGGGGTGATGTTCTGAGTGCCCACAGAAAAGGCTCTGAGTGCCACCTGTGGCACCCGTGCCATAGGTTCGCCACCACTGTCCTAGAGGTTAAAAAACCCCAATAATCATAAAGTGATTTCATTTTTAAGATGTACAATTACTAAAGATGTAAATTACTTTAAGATGTAAATTACTAAAGTAATTTAAGTTTTGTGCCACTAATAATTACTAGTACATGCTTTCACAGGAATAAAGTTGCCCTCTAGGGGATGGTCTCCTTCTCAAGAAGCAGATGATGTTCCTAAAACCAATGGCACAGACGCAGAGACCTCAAATGAAGCTTGCTGTTCTTGCCCAAAAAGTGAAGCTCAGATCATGAATGAGCACATTGAGCTGGCATTCCGGAAAACCTTTGAGAATTATTTGCACAATGTGGTCTTCATTCCAAGGTAAGATAAAAAAAAGAACTTTGAACTAGTTCAATGTCTTAGAACAATGAATCACAACAGACCTGGAAAAACCTTGGCCAGTTATAGGAGCCATCTTTTATATACTGGAAAGTAGCATGTTGTGTGGTCAAAAACTAAGCAAAGCTGACCTCCGTCCTCCTGTGCCACTTACCAGGGGAAACTGTTCCTCCTATGGGAGGTGTCTGATGAGTACCCGGGGCAACCTCGGGCATCAGAACCTGCTTGCAGGGTGTTTTATCATATCAAAACATATCACCCAAATTTTTTAACTAAGTACAAGAAAACTATCTCAAAATCGCCTTCATATGTTAAAGCGTGCCAAAATTATTATCACATAAAGTGACACATGTCATGTGGCTCATTAAACCGTTGCCACAAATGGACATAAATGTACAACCACAGCAGTGAGTTGCTGTATTTGAGCATACAGTTACAGTGTGTTATTGTGGGGGCACAGAAGCTGTTCTCGACATGATTACCACAATAGGCCTGTCCTAATAGCTGCAGTTGATGTTAACCGTAATCGTAGGTTTTTAATCATTTAGAAGCCAGACAGTGGCATCTAAATGTTAAGGAGAATGTGCAAGGGACACTACACTACAAGTGCAAGGGACTGATGCTTGTCATGAATTCTGGGGACCTTAGAGTTCCCCACTGGGATGCCAGTAACGTGTCCCAGAAACACATCCTAATAGTTTACAACTGATGGTCTATAATGCATTGGTATTCTCCGTATAATATATATCTGTATTATTCATAGTTATTCAATAAGACTTATGTACCATAAATATGGCACAAATGTTACTGTGAAAAATATAATAAGTAACCCAAAATACAGTGACACCAACAGGAAATTAAAACACTTTTAGAGGCTCACTTGTATTCTTTAGCACAGAGAATAATAAAAGTAACATCCTGCTATAGGCCTTTAAACTTGGAAACTCCTTTAAAAAAAATGCATGTTATTTTAAGCATTTCTGTTTTACTTGCCTGTTACAGACCTTCTCGAAAACGTAGGGATACATTTGGTGTTGCAAACGGTACAGTTTCAGATCTAGTGACACCCAATCCTTTATCCAATGCAACTTCCACTGGAGCATCTGACGACCTTGAGCCCAAAAAGTTTTCTCAGAAGGTTTGGTTCAAGGAGTCTTTTGTCATATCTGGCCTGAAGCATTTCACTTTGTATCGGATTGAAATCCATGCGTGCAACCATGATATTTCACTTGGCTGCAGTGTAGCTGCATATGTCAGTGCCAGAACCATGCCAGAAGGTAAGCCACCTATACCGGGTCCAGTTTTTCTCCAGTTTTAAAAGTGGATCTTGGAGGCGGGTTGACCTCATGAAATAGTTGTGGATTCACAGTCTTTTTTTTAAAATTGCACTTATGCAGTAGGGGAATCTGGCTCTTTAATAGGGAAGCCGTTTTTTGGATTGATTTGTGTCAATACCCCATGGATAAGGGGTAGTTCCAAATTGTGGATTGTTGGAGTCCCATTGTCTTTCTCAGTGGGTGTCGCAGCAGTCGGACCATCGCCAATAACCTTGTTATCTCTGTTTAAATACTTTGGACTACCCCTTTACGCATAGCTGCACATTGCTTTGTCTACTGATTGGAAATTGCTAATTCTGGAGGATTATAGTAACCGACTTAGAATTCACTGCCATAGCATGCTCTAACACAAGAAAAAGCTGCTAAATTAACAAAATATTAAATGTTGACAGCTAAAGCAGATAACATTGAGGAACCAGTGACATACGAATATGTTTCGCCATTCATCCACCTGACTTGGAAGGAACCAAAAGAACCCAATGGCTTTACTATTTTGTATGAAGTGCAATACTTACGGGTTGGAGACACTCAGGTAAGTTTTGTACAATTTTGTTAAGTATTTTGAAGATGTAGAATTGTATCTTCCAATGATTATATTGTTTTGCTAACCTTTTACAGGAGGAAACTGCCTGTGTGTCCCAGAAACAGTATCTCCAGGAGAAGGGAGCAAAACTGCGTTCACTACCCCCAGGAAACTACAGTGTTAGAGTTCGGGCAACTTCTTTGGCTGGAAATGGGTCTTGGACCCAGACTACTTATTTTTATGTACCTGATCATGGTGAGCATCCACTTATTGTAATCAAAACATGATGTTGATTTGCTGTTTTTGACAGCAATTTTATGTAATACAAATCATAAATTGACATCAACCTTCCCCACCTTTTGACATCAGATGAAGGTCTTCCATTTTTTATTAGTTAACCTTTCCCCAAATCTGGCCATTTGCCTCCTATTGTGTGGCCAGCTAGAGGAGGAGTTCAGTGAAAATGCTGAATTCTATTTACTGGTATTCCTGGTAAATAGAATCCTAAATCTGTAATTATTGGATTCAATCAAAATATAAACCAGGGAATACTATTCACACATCTTGAGTAGTACAAGGCATCTGCCAGAATGGTGTTAAGGATCCTGCTACTAGTCACTGATGAGATTTAATTGTACAGGCAGTTCCCCAAGTTAGGTTCTTTATTGATAATTTTTACAAGAATTATCAATAAAACTTCATTACAGACTCATCAACTGATCATTGGAACCTGGAACTAAAGTAAAGAATCCAGGGAGCTTCACCAGAGGTCACAGTTGTCAGAGAAGTCCGTCTGTAATTAGGGGTTGTCTGTAAGTCGGTTGTCCTCATGTCCAGTAAATGATAAATGCCAAAATGCATTGTGTCTGTTAAATTTGGTGAAGGAGGGATAATGGTTCTAGCTTTTGGGCTGAGCCTCTTATTTCCTGTTGGGTTTTCTAAGTGTTCCAACATACATGATATTTTGGACAATGAGAAATACCCTTTCCTTTTCCACCATGAATGTCTTTTGACAAATTTGTTGTTGAAATCTGGTGTGACCTTCACAGAATATTAACCTAGACCTCATGTACAGGTAGTCCTCGACTTAAAGGACCTTTACCACCAAGATCAAGAATTGTAAACCAAGCACATTGACATACTGGTGTGATCCCCCTCTGTCAGTGTCCACTGTTCTTTAAGCTTCCCATGCACTTGTTTTTAAGAAATAAAGGCTTAAAAAATTATACAAATTAACTCCCTTAACACCTATGGAGCCTGGAGCCCCTCAGGCTCCTTTGCATAAAGCCTTTTTTAAAGCCTTTAAAATAAAAAAACTGGATGTAAGAGCTTAAGCTAAAAGAAGAGTGGATCCTGCAAGAGGGGGCACACACCAGTGTGTCAGTGTGCTTGGTTTACAATTCTCGATCCTAGTGGTAGAGGTCCTTTAAGTCGAGGACTACCTGTACATGAGGTCTAGGTTAATATTCTGTGTGCTTGATTTATATTCCTTGATCCTGGTGGTACAATGTCCTTTAAGAACAATCAACTTAGACGACTCCTACTTACAAAAAGACCTCTGTTCCCAGGTGTCTGCAATAAATATTTATTGTTAATCCTTGCTTTTTGAAAATGTAGAAAATCCAACTGTCACACGTAACAAAAAATTGTACAAAATTTTTTGGGCAATTACAAAATGTATATGTTCCAACATACAAATTTAACTTAATAACAGACCTAAAGAACCAATCTTATACGTAACCCAGGGACTGGCAGACAAAGGCAACCCACCAGACTGAATGTAATATACGTTCAGCAGATGCCGTTAGAGCCCATGGTAGACGGATGCTGCTGTGCAGAGTGTACACTATGGGTGGTTTTCCCATATGGAGAGTTACTTGAACTGAGAGACACCCTGAACATTGACAGCTGCTACCCATGTTCACTACTTCTCAGACTTTCAGGGGTGAGGAGCTGAACTGTTTAAGGGCATTTCAGGAATCCTACCAGGTTATGCTTACAGCAAATGCAATAAATGTGGTATGAATCTACCATCTAATCCTCTTGCTTTACACTAGGTGCTTTTTGTTCAAGGGTTATTCAAATGTGTGCATTTACAATTTTTTTCTCAGTTAACTACCCAAGTAATGTCTTGAAGATCGTCATAGGTCCAGTCCTCTTATTGTTTGGTTTCCTCATCACTTTGATAGTCTGCATGATCCAGAAAAAGAAGTGAGTGATTTCTGCACTTTATGTTTAAGCTAGTGATTCAATACAAATACTTATACAAATACTTTAGCACTGCAAAGTTTTGCATGAAGAATAATGTACTTCTAGGGGCCCTGCACTTTATCAATTACCATCCTATATGTAGAATGTGGCCAATGTGGGTGTATGGCAGACTACTATAAACTATTTCCGTAGACCTCACCATCTCCACGCAATCAATAAATATGCTAATTGAAATTAACAGAAATGATGTTTGGGGCTAGAGAAAACATTCCACATTCAGTGAAATCTCAGGTGGGGAAAGGTCCTTATCAAACCTTTAATGTTGTGGCCCTTCTCTGTATTTGATATCTCTTTTTTTACACCCACTCTTCAAACAGCAATAACTTTTCCTATGACCAGATTGTGAGACTACATATGGATGCGGTTTAACCCCTTGTTGGAAATGGAAGTACTATAACTGCATCCTGTGGCAATTGGTGTATGAAGTGGGCTTTTGGGCTGAGCCATCTCCATACATTGTGATTCTGGCAATGATCATGGGTGTTGACTGTTAAAATATCGCCGGCGAACCGCCATATTGCCTTTAACTTTGCCTTTCCAGACTTGTCATTCAGCATGACCTCGAAGTGGTGCTGTAGACAGACTGTTAAAGATCAGCAGTATTGAGGTATAACTGAGGTCTTCAACGTCAGGGCCATGGCCCAAAACCAGGCCGTGAAACACCTGCTCCCGGGCCGTAGTCCGGTGGTTGAAGACCACTGGTATATGACACTTGGGGAAAAAAATTAATCGGTACTCACCTCCGGAGTTCCTCTTTACCCACTGCTCCAGGTTCTTCTCCTGGCAGTGCGGGCAGAGACAGGTCTATGCTCTCTGCCTGCACGCATCCGCTATGATGATGTCAAGGGGCAACACTGCCACATCATTGTGGGTGCACCCGGGCAGAGGGCATAGAGGAGCGCTGGAGGTAAGCGTTTTATTTATTACTTTCATGGAGTGCTGTGGACATTTCATTAGTGGGGGGAGTACCCCGGGGGACATTTTATGTTGAGGACATTTTATGGGGGTAACACTGCTGGGGGCATTTCATTGGGGGGAGCATTGCTGGGGGTATTTCATTGGCAGGAGCACTACTGGGGGGCATTTCATTGGGAGGAGCACTGCTGGCTGGCTTGCATTGAGGGGGCTCTGCTGTGGACATTTCAATTGGGTGGGGCTCTGCTGTGGACATTTCAATGGGGGGGGCTCTGCTGTGGACATTTCATTGGGGGGGGCGCTCTGCTGTGGACATTTCATTGGGGGGGGGGCTCTGCTGTGGACATTTTATTAATTGTGGGGATACTACAGGACATATTATAGGTGGGAGGCTACTGCTGGACATGTTATTAGTGAAGGGAAGCTGTTGCTGCTGGACATGTTATTAATGAGGGGAAGATGCTGCAGACATTTTATTAAAGAGTAGCAGCTACATTTCCCAAATTAGGCCTATACTTATGCATGTGTCCTTTTTGGTGGTAAAATTGGGTACCTTGGTTTACACTCAGGTCGGCTTATACTTGCGTATATGTGGTATGTACATTTTTCTCCACAAAGTGAAAAGCCCAAAGACAAGGGGACATTAAAGGTGTGTGGGTGTTGCTATAGAAAAGGGGGTATTCTAATATCGCCTTTTCTGTAGCTGTCTTCTTGTGAAGACATTAAAAGGGGTCTACAGAAAATGGGGCACTATAGAGGGAGGCTGCAGGAAAGGGGGCATTTTAGACCAGGGGCTGCAGGAAATGGCACATTATATGGGTTGGGGTGAGATATGGACTATTTGCGGGGCACGCAATTTTATTTTCCGGGGACCATGGTAAGAGGGTTACCAGGCCCAGGCCCTGGTTAAAAAAAAAAAAAAAAAAATTGGGTGTAGCTGGTCCCCAGAAAAGGGGGAACACTGCCCTAGAGTATATGGGTGGGAATTAAACCAAAGTTAAAAACAAATAAAAGTTCAAATCGCCCCTTTCCCTAGAACTAACAAAAAAATAAACTAATAAAGTCCTAAGCATGCCTGTATCCTAAAATGCGCAGTCTGTCAAAATAGAAAAACTATTTCCAGTGGGAACACATAATGGAAAGTAACGTCCAAGTGTCATTCTACATATTTTCATAGTTTTGCAAATTAAAAGTTATCAATAGGTTGTGCAGTTCCCAAATGATAACGTCAGCTTGTCTTATAAACATGACCCCTAACACATCTTAGTATACCGAAACATGAAAAAGTTATTGTATTCAGAATATGGTGAAATGAAGAAAAATGTGTTTTTTTATTGTTGTTTTTTTCTTTTCTTCAAACGATTTTATTATTTTAAAATGTATGAAAACATATTTGCCCCATTCACAAAAAGCAAAAAAAAAAACGATTTTTAAGGAGAGGAGCAAAGAACTGAAATGCAGAAACCAATAAGGGCATAGGAGCAATGGGATTAATGATTATTAAGATAAGCTCATTTTCTTTGTTTATTACCCATTTTTTGCTCACAAATGATGACCAAATCATTGTGGTGTGAATAAGGCTTAAAGGCCCTTTCCTGCTGGTGTTATCTGCACACGAGTCATGTCCCAGTTTATGACAGATGGGGCTTGCATTGTTCACTGACCCAGTATAGTCAGTGCGTTTATTCATACCACTTTTTTTGTCTCTACGTTTGTGAATAAAGCCAAATTTAACCATTCACATCTATTAGTCAGTGAACCGAAAGCACTTACACACTATCCAAGTGGCAATTGATTTGTTTTCCTGATCCATTGCAATTGACACCATAGTCACAATTGTTGCATGAAAAACTGATGCAAAAGGGATGTGAAAACCTGACACAATGTTACAGAAACCTGATTAAAATTTGACAGATTTTACTGGATATGAATGAAGTTCACATGATTGTCTTTCCTACATTACTTTTTGTTATTATTGAATACAAGCCATCTATGATTTTAGGAAGATTGCAGTTCTAATGTAAACCCTCAGTAGCAATCATGTGAAAATACTATAAATAACTTTCTCAAACAATATAACCCATAATGTCTAATTTTTATACAGAGACCTGGAAGGGCCAACAGGACCATTGTATGCATCCTCTAATCCTGAATATCTTAGTGCTAGTGAAGGTGAGTTACTCAAAAATTCCCAGGGGTTTTGTCCATACAAACCTGCATTCAGTATAAGGTAGGAGCCCTGGAGAAAAGTACTGTGAAAAATTACAGAATTATATTCCAGGATTGTGGCTGGATTCTAAACACTTGTAGAGTCTTACTACTGTGTTCCTCGATCTGTACATCCACACTGATCCTCAGCCCCTTCCCATATGATTTCTAACCAGAAGCCACTTATAATAATGACTCAGGGAAGGGGCAGAGAATTTGTTTTTGAAGAGATCTTAAACACGAGTATACAGCTACAGTCTAGCTACAATCCTGGAATATAAATGTATTTTCACAGTCCTGCTGCTACTGACAACACACACAAATCTTGGGGACCATACCCGACTCTCTGTTGTATTGTCAAAACTGCTAATTGATTAAATTGTGAACCATAATGTTATATGTGGGAACCTGTCAGTAGAAATTGACCTAATAAACCAACACTAGTGTGTTGTTAAGCAATTTCCAGATCGTGTTTTTTTTCAAAGTCCAGTGTGGCATCTTCCAGAAAACCAACTATGAATTGAGAGGTAAATTGGTTGTATTAAGTTAGGGGAGGTGAAGATTTTTACATTGACACAAGTTCTCCCTGCCTCTCAACGCCACCTTCACTGTAATTGATGGTCTTGCACCCAGAGACCGCACTAAACAGCTCCGCAGAAGTCCAGTGGATGATGTAAATCACAGGAGGAGGTGTCAGAGGTGAGGAGAGCTTGACTTCAGTGTCAAACTCTCTGCCTCCTTGACAACTAATTTACATCTCACTTCAAAGTTGATGACCATACATACAGGGCAATGAAAGAAACATGATCCGGAAAGCGTAAAGCTGCTAGATAACATACTGGTAATAGTTTTTTCCCTTTAAATAAAGAAATAAAAGGCAAAATATCAAATATAGCAGATAAAAGTCCAACCTTCTCTTCGGTTAGGTTAAAGGCTCCAATTTCTTATTAATCAGATTCAATAATAGAGCTAATAACTGTGGTCACGTGATAGTTGTAAAGCTATTACTTGTTAACATACATTTGCTAAATTTGCAAAAAGAAGATAAATGGAACTAAGACTTCAGGATCTGTCTAAAATGGTTTGTTACCCAAAGGACACTTTTTGCTGCATAGGAACTGTAACGTTTTGTAAGCCCATATCACTTGAGCGCTATTATTGTGGAATATATAGATGGATGCATAGATAGATAGGAAGTTATATAATTGTTGTACCTAGATTTTAATGACATTTTACGTAGTGGTAAACTTGTTTTGTATTTTTGACCACTAGATCAATTTTTTTTTTTTTTTTAGTGTACATTCCGGATGAGTGGGAAGTACCCAGAGATAAGATTTCCTTGCTCCGAGAGCTAGGGCAGGGTTCCTTTGGAATGGTTTATGAGGGAATTGCCAAGGACATCATAAAAGGAGAGGCAGAGGTTCGAGTGGCTGTGAAAACTGTCAACGAGTCAGCAAGTCTACGAGAGAGGAT
Source organism: Engystomops pustulosus (assembly GCA_019512145.1). Classification (NCBI taxonomy): domain Eukaryota; kingdom Metazoa; phylum Chordata; class Amphibia; order Anura; family Leptodactylidae; genus Engystomops; species Engystomops pustulosus. The sequence continues at coordinate 159,060,807 of CM033641.1, forward strand.
CGAGTTCCTGAATGAGGCATCGGTCATGAAGGCTTTTAGCTGCCACCATGTGGTAGGAATTTACATTACTACATGCAAATGTTCTATATTGAGGAAAATGTAGGTTAAATGTGATTATCTTTTATTTTTATAAGGAATTTTACTGTTTAAAGAGATGGAGCAGGATGTTTTTTCCTTAAAAGAAATGCGCAAATGATAAGACAGTATTATAATATTAATCTTTCCTCTGCGTGCCCTGATTATGTTTGGGTTAAAGTAATATTGTTGAATTTTGCAGGTTCGCTTACTAGGTGTGGTCTCCAAAGGACAGCCTACATTGGTCATTATGGAGCTGATGGGACATGGTGACCTTAAGAGCTACTTGCGCTCACTACGACCTGATGCTGAGGTGGAATTGGTTTTCTTGCTTTGTTTTGTGATTATACTGAAGCAGAGAAATCTATTTAAAAATGTGAATTTATCGAATATTTTTGCCTCATTCCACCATTTTTATTTCCAGAATAATCCAGGTCGACCAGCCCCTACAATTCAGGAAATGATTCAGATGGCGGCTGAGATTTCTGATGGTATGGCTTACCTCAATGCTAAGAAGTTTGTACACCGTGACTTAGCTGCCCGCAATTGCATGGTTGCTGAGGATTTTACAGTCAAGATTGGAGGTATAGTGTCATATTCTGTATTTTATGTTTATGTTTTGGTTTTATATTATCTTCTGTTAATAAAGAGAGAGGTTGCAAATATTATGGTGGTCATAGGATTTGTAGAACTTAGAAAACTGCCATTTAATGACTTTGTAAATGTTAGGCTTGAAAATTTGCAATCCGATTTTTTTACACTTATACTGTACATGCAAGTTTTCTAGAACTGAAGATATTCTGAATTTCCAAGATTATGGTTTATTGCTAGGATATTGCATCACTTTAACCCCTTAACTTTTAGTCATTAAAGGGATTTGCTGAAACAAAGTTCACAAATTTTAATCCCTTCGTAACACAACAAAGCTAATTTTTATCCCTTAATTTAAGTGTGTAAAATTCCTGAGTGTGTGCGGGGACTCTATGCAGACAATTCATGATTCCTCTATGCTATGATATGCTGTGTGCTGACAATGTGCTTAGACCATCAGGGTAAAGATTTATTTACACTATTATTTAGCTTTTGAACATTCACTAGTATCTGACACATTGAAAAAGAGCGATGAGATAGATGAGAGATCCATGAGATGTATGTAAAACACTACACACTCCAGTTATAACATACACAGTCTGCTCTGCTAAACCTAGTTACTCCCTGCACACTGCTTGCTGGCAGGAAGTGCCCGTGTCTGAGCTCTTCTTGTAATGCTTGGGGGAGGGTCAGGAGCATGGCCGGAGCCATCACCCAGCTTCCCTGGCAAGTTTTGGGGTCCCAGAGCTCCCAGAAGGGCCCAAGGCAAACGCTGGCCAGATCAGAAAACTCTATTACATCAGCATCCTTGTCACCGATGTCATTGAGAGAAGTATTTGACTGTGACGATATTCTCACAGTGCTGACATGGGTGACAGGGCGGCACCTCAAGGCAATCCTCACAGAACTTAATTACATAATTGTGTTATTTTGTTATGCTGAGTATATTTAAGAATCATGTCTTAGTGGGAATACCCCTTTAATGTATGGAAAGGAAATAATGAATTTCGTCTTGTAATAGGTGGGGAATGAAAAACAGAAATGCATGCAACCATTAAAATCAAGCATGATAAACCAGGGACACTTATAGATGTAGGCACTGTGACTGCAGTAATCGTCTAATATTTATCCATGGCCTGAACGGTTATGGGCATGTTATCAGAGCCCCTCTGTGCTGCAGATTCAACAGCTGTTGAATTCTGAAGGAGCACTTCTCTTCCCTCCAGGTGTCTGAAATTAATAAGCAATAATCATACAGCGATTGGGAAAACCACATTGAAACGGTTAGCCCAAGTTTTAAGGTTAATTTTAGAGGTTGGTCATTGATTATGTGCACAGGAGTATGGTTCCTCACTGAATGGAGCAGTAGGTCGCGCCTGCCTGAAACTGTTCTCCTTTATTATGTCAGAGATAGCTGAGTACAGAAACTTTAAAACTCAGGTCTAAGCTGTTACATCCTTTGTTTAAAGAGCACTGTAGTTGTATTGAATTTCTCATCTGTAATTCTCAAACTTTCCTATTGTCATTGTGCTTTTTATTTTTAGATTTTGGGATGACTCGTGATATCTATGAGACGGATTATTACCGGAAAGGAGGTAAAGGGCTTCTACCTGTGAGGTGGATGTCCCCAGAATCTCTCAAAGATGGAGTATTCACCACATTTTCGGATGTCTGGTATGAACAACAGGGCAAATCTATATATTTTTTATGTTTTTCTGAGTTTTGGAATTGCTGTACGTACAAATACTCTGATATGATGTAGCGTATCATTTTTAGTAAAAAAGTTTTTTTTAGAAATTAAAGGGAACTTGTCATGAGGATTTAACCCCTTTCCCGCCGCAGCCCTTTTTCGTGTTTGCGTTTTCATTTTTCACTCCCCACATTCAAAAATCTGTAACTTTTTTATTTTTCCATGTACAGAGCAGTGTGACGGCTTATTTTCTGCGTAACAAATTACACTTCAAAATGGTGGTATTTAGTATTCCATGCCGTGTACTGGGAAGCAGGAAAAAAATTCCAAATGCAGTGAAATTGTTAAAAAAACGCAATTGTGCCGTATTCTTGTGGGCTTGGATTTTACGGATTTCACTGTGCACCCCAAATGACATGTCTACTTTATTCGTTGGGTCGGTACGATTACGGGGATACCAAATTTGTATAGGTTCTATAATGTTTTCATACATTAAAAAAATTAAAACCTCCTGTACAAAAATATTTTTTAGGATTTTGCCATCTTCTGGCGCTAATAACTTTTTCATACTTTGGTGTATGGAGCTGTGGGTGGTGCCGTTTTTTGCTGATTTTGATGACATTTACAATGTTATCATTTTTAGGACTGTACGACCTTTTGATCACTTTTTATAGAATTTTTACTTTTTTAAAAATGGCAAAAAAGAGCTAATTTCGACTTTGGGCGCGATTTTCCGTTACTGGGTTAAACGCTGTGAAAAAACGCTATCATATTTTGATAGGTCGGGCATTTTCGGACGCGTCGATACCTATTGTGTTCATGATTTTTACTGTTTATTTATATTTATATCAGTTCTAGGGAAAGGGGGACGATTTGAATTTTTTAGGTTTTTTTAATTATAATTTTTTTTTTTTTTTTTATTTTATTTTTACTAAAGTATGGCAGTATATGTGTATTTTACTACTCATAAATTACAATGTGCTGATAGCACATTGTAATGCATGGGTTAACCCGAAGTAGCTTTGGGTCTTCGTGAGACCCCCAAAGCTACCATGGCGACCGATCGCCGCTCCACGATGACGTCACGGGGAGCGACGATCCTCAGAAAGAAGGCGGCGCCGCCATCTTTTTGAAGCCGGCACCGATCGCGGGTGTTACCGGTAAGCCTTTGCTGCAATATGCAGCAAAGACTTACCGGCTATGGAAAGGGCTCGGCCCGCAAGCCCTCTCCATGTACCGGGACCCGACATGTGACGTACTATTACGTCACATGTCGGGAAGGGGTTAAAGCCCATGTACTATATTCACACAATCAAGTCGTTTCTCAGTGGTGAAAAACTGACATTTACAACCATTTTTCACAATTAAGTTTATCACTGATGCCCAGAAACTTTAATATGAACTGTGAAAAATAGGGTGTACTTTTCTGTTAACCGTACACAGGATCTGTTACAAATAATGTGTGTGTGAATTTGTCCATTTAACAAATGGTGCATTGGTCATGGCTTGGGATTTATTAACAACCTGTTATCTAGGACAGTGACAAGATCACAATGAGATCATTCTACACAGAAAAATAACTATTCATACTATATAGTAAATGACCTATTGAATTATGGGGATAAAGAAGAGTCTCGCGTATCTTGACTCCTTCCGGCCATAACTATTTACAACTTACAACTTAATCATTTTACACTCATATACCATTGCTGCGATTGCAGGAAACAATCCTTGAATATAAATGCATTTTCACACTCCTGCTTCTGCTACTAACAACACACACAAAGATATGGTTACTTACTAATGCTTTGTACGGTCAAAACTGATGACAGATTCCCTTTAAGCCAGGAGGGGAGATATTCCAGCATGACTATTCACAAACCATGTGACTACTTACAGGTTATTTTATACATTCAGCTAAAATCTTTTCTGTGTAATGCAGAATCTCATACAGTATAATATAGAAGAATATCATGGATATTGTGTCACTTTGATGTTTTGTAGTCCGAAATCCTTATTACAGTTTCCATTTAAGTGTTTCAATAAGTAATTAAATCAAATTTACACTGGAAGGACTTTTAATGTTAAGGACGTTGGGTTTTACCAGTGTAATGACTCTTCTAAAAGTGGACAAATCATAACATTAATATGAAAAAAAATCATTATAAATGAGAAAACTCTCAAAAAGAAGTTAAATAATATACCGTATATACTGGAGTATAAGCCGAGAAAAACTTCACCTCGGTTTATAGTAGAATGTCAGCAAGCGGCTGACATCCCGATCCCTGTGACGGACAGGGCAGGGACACTGAGCCGATGCCAGAGCATCGCTGTATACAAGAGGATCTGCCGGGGGTCGTTGGAGGGTAAATACACTGTTTGATTTTTCCTACAGGCATTATAATGGAGGCAGGCGTTGCTGGCTATATACGGCAGGGGGCTGGCAGGTTAAAATTAGGGGTCTCTACTTGTACTCGAGTTGATGCGGTAAATGTTAAAAAGGGGTATAATGCTAAAAATTGTACATGTTTATTAATGGTCAACTTTTAGATTGGTAGATGTCCAAGTCATCAATTACAGCAAGCTGCAAAAAATGAGGATAATAAAACTGTGTTTGCTTGGTTCATATTGAGCTACATTTTGGCAAGTAGCATAGAAAACTATGTATTTTAACCATTTTACTTTTGTTTTCAGGTCCTTTGGGGTGGTACTCTGGGAAATAACAAGTTTGGCTGAACAGCCATACCAGGGGCTATCCAATGAACAAGTGCTTAAGTTTGTTATGGATGGAGGTTCCTTAGAACAGCCAGACAGCTGTCACCCAAGACTGTAAGTTTGAAGCTATAATAAGAATAGACTGGTATTAAAGGAAATCTACCATAGATAAGCCCAAATAGACTGAAAATACTCTCCTACGCTCCTCTTCATGTTGATCCTGGCGTTGGTCTTCTGTAAGCTTGACATGCCGGGATCACCTAAAAAAGAAAGAAATGTATCAGTATCAGGCCGGAGTGCGAGGATGAGATGTCTGGTGCTCCAGGCTGCTAATTATACACGCCTCCTGCGTGCTAGGTACCTCCCTCTCCGATGTTGGAGAGAGCAGTACGTAGCACGCAGGAGGAGTGAATTCACACCTACCACAAGACGTGGTGTTCCTCTCTCAGTATGGGAAAGGGAGGTGCAAGAGACGTAAATAATTAGCTAATTTCTTTGTTGTTGATCCCGTCAGGGGATCAAGATGAAGAGGAGCGTAGGTAAGCCCAAATAGACTAAAAATACATATCTATACTGCTAGTTTTAAGCTATAAAATCGTTATAAGCTGTTAAAGGAACACTGCATCTCATACACAGTAGATACATTTGCTCCCACCTTCAGACTGTAGTGTTTTCTACATACAGTATTCCTAAAAAAGAATCCTATTTCCTTTTGGTCTGTTCCAGAGACCGAGTGCAGGATTTGAACTTAGACAAGGATTTGAGCTTCTTTATCATGTTGCCTTTGGGCATTGGGGAAGGCTCCTACATCTTGTTTTATTACAGCCAGACACTTTTTATCATGGTTGACAAATAAGTCCCATTATCCCTAAAAGATACCAACTAGGACCACATCTCATACTTCAAAAAAATATGAGCACATTGATCAAAAAATAAAATAGTTGTGCCCTTTGTATCTTCACAAAAATGTATTTAAAGAAAAGTATTTTAATGGCCCAAAAGTTGTAATACAAAGAAAACTCTGCAATTAAGTGACCATTTAAATGAGCAGGTGAATTAAAGCCTTCTATATTTTGTAGTTCTCCTCCATAACCTGTTGAAGCTTGCACATCACAGAATTTTTTCAGCCATTTTTCATGTAGCAAAAATAACAACACAAAAAAGAGTTTAGAATTATGACTCAAAATCTCACTTGTGATGAAAAAAACAAACAAAAAAGTTACAACTTTTAGAACCCTCACATACAGAAAAAACAGCCATACAAAAAGTTAATGCCATTTATGCTACAGATTACCAATTTGTGAAAGAATGTAAAGTGGCAGAATGTAGATATCAGTATTATGTTTTTCATTATAAATACAACTTTGTTCTTTTTCAGTCACAGTTTAATGCAGATGTGCTGGCAATATAATCCCAAAATGCGTCCCACGTTCTTAGAGATCATCGAAATGCTAAAGGATGACCTACATCCTAGTTTCCGGGAGATGTCCTTCTTCTACAGTGATGAAAACAAACCACCTGAGACAGATGATCTTGAAATTGATTTTGAAAACATGGAAAGCACCCCTCTGGACCCATCTTCATGCTCACTACGGGATGAGGGACAGCGGGGAAACCTCTATGAGGAACACATACCTTACACTCACATGAATGGGAGTAGAAAAAATGGACGCATTCTCTCCCTTCCCCGATCCAGCCCATCCTAACAAAGAGCTCTACCCTCTGAAAGTAAACTACCCTCCATCAAATCTCAGGACAGAACTGTACCAATGGCTAGAAGTTCAAACCACCCTCTTCTGGTTTTGAATGTTTCATCTTCCCATTGGGTTCTTGACTGTTTGGTCTTGTGTGCTTTTTTTTTATCACCTGACAGGCTGACTATTGGGCGAAACCGAAACTGTGAACAGACGTAACAGGAGGAAACTCCATTCTTTTCATCTACACTTTATTGCCTATTTATTTCCAGTGGCGTCTCATACTAGCAAGTGGAAGTGCAGTGCTTACAAGTGGAAGAAAAGTAAGTGCACTTGGAGAACTTTAAAGCACACAACAAATAGAAAAAAAACTGAAGTTTTAAAAGAAGGCAACATAAGTAAAATTCTATTTTTGCTTGTTCTGGATTAAACTCTGTGGAGCTATTTGAATCTAAGTCCAGCACACTGGGAGTGTATACTTCAGCTATCCCATAAAATCTATGGGAAATTCCTTACAGAAAGAAGTGAATATTTTCTGGATAAAGACCAGTCTGTTTTATCTCACATGGAACCTCTAATGTGGTGAAGTTCATGTACATTACATATTACCCCGTCTTCTACTCATTTTCCTGACCTGCTGAATTTTCACTACAGTAAAAATATATTGTACTTGAGGTGCATAACTGTGCATCTAAACCCATGTTCCTTCTCCTACCAGTGAGTTTTCCAGTTGTTCACCTTATGGTCAAGAGTCTGGAAGGTGAAAATCGGGCAGTTTTTTTTAAAACTTAAATCATTGGGCTGATTGGTATTTATCAAATATGTCCTTATTCAGACCAAAAAGGGAGCCGTCTCTTACCTTCCCCCTTTCCTCTACAATGCAACCTTTATGGCTTGTGTGCTAAATACAAGATTCTCTCTACAAACCGTGCACAAATGGGTAAAGTTATTGCATTTCCCGTAAATTAGAATCAACATTCATTTTTCTGTACCCATAAACGTACAAAAGACTGATCTTTTATTGTTGTGTAAGGGTTTGATCCATACCAGTAAGGAAGGTAACTGGTCACTTATAGCTTCTGTGGTTTGTGATAAAGCTTCTTAAATCGGGTATTTGCCCGATGTAAACTAAAGTAATATATAGCAGTTGCTTATTTTCATGTATATGCGATATATATAATTCTTTTTTTATATATGTATTCTCTGATGAATTCCCTATTACAAGATCTAATTATTGGTTAATATGATTTAAATTCTAAATTTATGAAAAGAACACTATATATATATTTTAACACACACATATACACATACATACCTGTATTTTTCGGACTATAAGACGCACCCCAGATTTGAACATCAAAAAAAGGAAAAATATATTTGACATCCATTTAGTGGTCACACACATCTCTGTAATAGCTCCACAACAGTCACACACAGACATCTCTTCTATATAAATTAATAAAGTTCTGCTACATATATAGATAAAACCTTGCTACATGTAAGCTCCCCCCAACACACCATCAGCTTTCAACCCTTTATAATCACTAACACCCTCCTTACCATGAGGGTGCGATCACATGTAGAGTTTTGGTGATGTGTTTTTAAACATGTGACAGCACAGATGTGTTTTACATGTTACCATGCGTTTGGCTGCTTCGAAAGCGTTTTTCTTCATTGCTGGAAGTGTAAGCAGCTGTGAAAATGTTAACAGTGCTGCTTATACAAGGAAGAAAAACTCTTTCAAAGCAGCCAAGTGCGTGGTAACATGTAAAACGCATCCCCAAAACATCACGTGTGTACGCACCCTGAGCTTTTCCTATGCACCATATTTACTAAATCCCATCAGCTCCATATCTCAGTTTTGCAGCCTCCTTCCCCCCCCACATTCCATCAGCTATAAAACGTTTGAAATAAATAACCCCCTTCCCCCATCTCTTTATCCCCTGTGTATAAGAACCCCCTCATCTCCTTTGTATATCCTTCCCTTCCAGCTCCCCAGCCCTACAGCTACTCACATTCTCCATTTAGCTTCAGGTCACACACAGCTCACTATGTACTGAACTTTCTCTGCTTTAGGTCATGTGACTTGAAAATCACATGACCCGATTACATCATCAAAGATCCTGCAGTGTGGGGCAGCCAGAAGACCGAGAAAGCCATGATAAGCCTCTGCTTTCTCAGAGCTGGAGAGAAGCAGTCTGTGAGATTCCATTACAGCGGTCAGGAGGGTCTGGCAGTGCTAAACCCTCCTGATCTTCTGACTATAAGACGCAGGAACTTTTCAGAAAGATTTTTTCTTGCTGAAAAGTGTCTTATAGTCCAAAAATACGGGGTGTGTATGATATATATCATTTTTTTTCCTAGCTTTTTTTTTTTTTCTTATACAAATGCCTACATTGCAATTTTTTTTCCCATAATACCTTGTACAGTTTTAAACACTTCCCTGCAGTTTTTCTCTTAATTTGTGTGTGTGTTTAGCATGCTGGAATTTGTTAGAAATCTTTTTGACTGAACCAACACAAGTATGTATAACAATACATGTGTCGGGCTATTTTTGTGTACTACGAGGCCGTTTTTTTCCTTTATTTCTCATTTCTATCGCATTAGGATCAGTGACTTCATGACTACACTGTACGTTATCTTTTAGATTTCATCAGCAGCCTCCCTACATAAAATAATGGGTTGTAAAACTACAGATACCAACAGTCTAGCACAGAAGAGCTGCAGAAGATTTGTGCTCCTCAATTCTCAAATCTGTACGTAGTCTTTTTATTAGTATAGACTGTGATACAAAAGAGAATGGGCAACTGGATGGGCGACCTCTTTCAGGTTTTCCTTCTGCCAACATTTGTGTGCATTTATTTTACATCTGTAGTATTTCAGATTTTTTTTTTTCTCACTTCTAATCACGGCTACATATATAAGCTTAGTTCGTTGCAGTCCTATTTATGTTATGTAAATGACTTGCATATTCTTGAGCCAAATGCATGTATTTTACTGTGTACAGTGACATTTTCCTTAAGGAAATAATTGGAAATTGGTTCAATGGTGGGTTGAACAGAACTCCCAAACACCATAATCTAGTACTGTGAGTTATGTGCCACCTTATTGTTAGTGTCCAAAAGTTGTAAAACTTGGGCAGCAGTGGTATGCTGATTTCCTGTACAATTTTCTACATTGTCGTCTTGGCATTATATGGAGACTTTACAGATCTCTTTAAGGAATAACCTTACATTTTCCAGTAAATAATATGTACTACAAGGTAAGAAATCCCCAAACTGTTGTATATAAATATTACCACACTTAACAGGTTGCCAACGAAAGAATCTTACAATTTCTTCTGAAGGGACAGTATTGGACTTTGCTAAAGCTGGTCTTTAAGCCAGCGTGGCTCCTGTACGGTAGTTTTTTTCCACTGCTGTCTGATATATTTCTCAAGTCCCAATATTTCATTACAACATTCAGACTTCTTAGATTTCCTATAAATTCTGCATTGAGCTCTAATGTATGTAAGAGTTTATCCCCATGAACTAAAAACCTTTTCACTGAAGAAAAAAAAAAAAAAAGAAATAACAAAAAAAAAATGAAAAATAACACACTACACGTTTAGTGGAAATAGCAGAAATAATAGTATATATTGTCAGGTTACGTTTTGTAATTAAACAGATTTTTCTTAAGAGAAAATTGTATTTATTTTAATATAATGAAGATCACTGTACAGAAAGAAAATTATTAGCTTTGATAGTTGAAAGAATATCTCATTTTTTCTATACATATATAGATAAATGCATGTACATTTTTTATTTTATTAATGGGTGTGAGTGGCTGGAGGAGCAATTTTATTTTTATTCTGTGTTTGTGTTAGCACACTATCTACCTCAATATATTCTACATCAATAAAGTTAACCCCTGTTGTGCTGGAAGACAAGGGGATTTATTACATCACCTCAAGTTTTTTCACGTTGACAACCCTGTGCTTTGAGGGATTAAAATGGTTGAAAGAATCAGTCTAGGCTATGAGCACTCCATCTTTAAGATGATTTTTCCAGTATGGATGAATAAGATTTCAATTGTTTGTAAATTGCTAATTATTTAAAAAGCAATATTTTGATTTAATTAAGATGAATATCAAGATAATATTGTATATTGCAAATTCCTTCAGATATAGACCATACATAGATTGTAGCTTTTTTGGGGGGTGGAAGCAGTAGAGATTACAGCACATGTAATTGCCAGTATGACCCAGCTTATTACATTAAAAGGCACACAGTTGTTTCATTTAAATAAATCACAAGACCCCACCGCATTTATTATTTGACAATCTTATTGGAGGTTGAGTAAATTTGTAGTTTTATTTTTGAACATATCAGTTCCCATTTTAATTTTGTAAAGATTTTGAGGTTGTATGCATTTTAATCTTGACAAAAGAGGATAGGGAACAATTTTCATTGGGCTTGGAAAATTAAGCAGGACCCCTAATATAGGAGGTACTGGACAAAAAGGATTATTGTAGAACAGCTCTGTGCATTTGGAAGTGGTTCTAAATTTTAGGAAGACCAGCAAATCTTTCATTTACTAAAATAAAGTAAAAAGAAATTAAACATACTCGCCTATCATCCTCTTCTCCTCCATCCCGGCGCCAGTCTTCTTCAAGGTTGACATGCCGGGATTGCATCATCCTGTGCTTCGGGCTGTTAAGTATTCGTCCCTTTCATGCGGGAGGCTTATTTTCAGCAATCCCGGCGTGTCAGAGGACAATAGGTGAGTAAGTTTAGTTTAATTTTACATTAATTTATTGGAAGATTTCTTTTCCCATGCTATGCTGATTTTAAAAATGTCTTTGTCAGCATTCTTAATCATTTTAGTAGTTTACATAAGTTTAATTCAAATTACCTGGCTCCCTGCCAGCTGCAGCCTGTCTGTCCCTGTGTCAGTCTCCTCTCCTTAACACAAAAGTCCAAGGAAGAGCAGCGCTTGTGATTAGTAGAAGGTGGGTGCAAGTCTCCCTCACCCCTCCCGACTTCCTGTCATGTACATTAAGAAGGCAGGGAAGGAGATGGTGTGGATTAGAATGCATAAGGATACACAGGCTTCAGCTGCCCCCTCCCCAGGGACTTGCAGCTTGTTTCTGGCAGGGAGCCAGGTAATGTGAAATACACTTATAGGCATCTTGAAAATCGGCATAGCACGGGCTATTGGAACCTGAAACTAGATAAAACTGACATTCCTGGTAACAGGTGGGTTTTCAATAGCTGATATACATGTGACAGCCACTAGTAATTAAAAAAAATTCTTCCAAACAATGATCTATGATGGTCTAGTTCAGAATTATTGCACCCACAATATATTAAGTCAGGCTGGAAAATTCCAGCCGTGGTCAGCCAAAATTAGACGTGTATAGCTACCTGCCTGCGAGCAAGTGGGGTGGTCTCAGGCCCAAGGAGCCCATGGTCACAGCCTGTATTTCATCGGCAATTGAAGTCTGTTATTGTTTCTGCAACGGAAGAAAATACCACCCACAGGAATAGGACCAGCTCTAATTTGTGGCTCAGACAGTTGGGTCAGATATGGGGCTGTGGAAGCCACGACTATGTGCATAACCCCTAGTGCATTTCCGATTTGTTTACTGATCAATTAGCCATTCTTTTATCCTTATGTCAGGCTCAAAATAAGTCTATCAAAGCTTGTGTTTAATGAGGTTGTTGGGAAACTTGTAGGGATGCAAATACACCTCTTATGGGGTATAGCACGTGAAGAAGAAAGCACTTCTCTTGACTTTTTCTATTGTAAATTGTCCAAGAAACCTTCCGACATTTAGTAATATAGTATATTTTCCTCTGCCCCCCCCCCCCCAGTTAACATTTGTCTCTTACTTTTCCCAAAGCATGCCCCCCTTCTTTCAATATTATATGGAAATAAACAGGGAGTACTGCACTTATCCGCATAGCCACTTTATTTAACAGATGATTTCTGATCATCATTGCAAGATATGATTGAGCCACAATTTATGTTCCATTGGTGTAGCAGTAGCTATACCAATTTTGCCAATTCCAAAATGATCCTTTATGGGCTAGTTGTGAGACCGAGTACTACCTTGGAACTACAGTGTTATAACTATTTTACATCTTAAATGAAATACAGTTCTTAAACGGTTTATAAGACCTTTACATTACAGGGCTATGAGTTGGCCTTGCAAAAGTATTTAGTGAGAAGCACTGTGTGACAATAATAAAATTAAAAAAAATAAAAAATAAAAAGGAAACCTACCATGAGGAATCTACCGTCAGAAGTAGATATGATGATAGATTCCTCCTGCCAGCCTCTACCCTGATATTTAATTAAATAATCTTGGCTCGTAACCTAACTTGTTAAAAACTTTATTAGTAATATGTAAAATAACTGCAGAGGCTACTCGAGCGTGTACTAGCCTGGCCAGGCACTGGGAGCTAAGGCTGATCCACGCTCCAGTAGCCTCTGCAGTTATTTACATATTACTAAAATAACATTTTTAACAAATTGGGTTAATTTCTAGGATTATTAAATTACAGACTAATTCTGCTGGTAGATTACTCATGGTAGGTTTCCTCTAAAAGAAAAACTGTCACCAGTTTTGGGTCCCATAGACCACTAGTATGTGTAGCTGGGAGCTATATTTTAAAGATATTACATACTTTTAAAGGAATTCCTTCTGAGTGAAAATTTGTGCACATTGTGGACCTATGTCCTAATAGCAATGATACCATGGCCAGGATTGATGTTACCAGGTCTGTGATCCCATACTCCTACTGCAGAAGGACATGCTGGTGGTTCTGGGACTTGAATCTGATGACAATTTCCCTTTAAAAATAAAAAAGTGCTGATGTTGATGGTCCAGGCCCTTTAGCATAGTGATCCACTACTTTTGTTCTGTACCACAAATTGCTTTAGGTTTGTTCACAAGCTGTACACTTAAATACATTGTTTTTTAGTTATCTTTGTTGGTAAGAAGCCAAAGCAAGCCATTTTAATGTGTCTCAGAAATATATTTATATAAGATGATTACCTGTTACATTCCCTCAAAATAAATAGTTTCAGTACACAGTTATGAGCTGTGGATAAGAAATTTCTCTATAAATTTTTCTTATTTTACTATTGTTTTTATGTTATGTTTTTTATTATTGCAGACTATTTCTTTTTTTAAACATTTATCCTTAAATCTGTGAACATATAAGGGGAGAAAAAAAATATAGGTTTTCCTATTTGCAAAGCAGCAGTACTTTCAGTTATTTTACCATAAAGGCTGATATTACTGTTTGCTTTAGAAACCAAATGCCAGTGAAGATATGAAACAATTGGTAAGATTAACTTTTCAAAAACTAAAAATTAATAATGTTGATATGGCCACAGTGTGAATTGTTTAAAGCTTTTGCTGATTTTATTTTTTATGGTATGTTTTTATGTTATGATCCACTATATTGTGGTAACAGGTGTGAGGAGTTTTTCCTTCACAGTACTGCTGCTTTTTCATGGATTGCACGTGGTACCTAGAGCATCTTTCTTTCAGAGTTATGTTAAGTGCTTGTGTTGTCGCGGTATAATGTGAAGATAGTTATTTTTACTGTTTTTGCCGGTTGATATTAGCTAGCTTGAAAATTATTTATATATAAAAAAGCATAGTACCTCTTGGTTCTTTATTACAATTTTAACAAGGTTTTGCTAGTTGTGCATTTTCTCCCGTGAAACTGAAGTGGCCTCTATTTCCTCTATGCTCCTATGAAAGTGAGGCAGCGAGTAATATGGTTTCATGCATCCACTTCTTATATGACAACATAATTTAGCAAAGCAGGCTTAAATAACTGCTATTGTGATGCTCCTGAAGAAGGCCTTTACGGTTGCATCAGACCTTTTATTCGCTAGATTAGTGCAATTTCGTATTGACATACTTTTTGTCCCACATAAAGCTCTTTCTGTTAAAGAAAAATAAAAAACACCTGGGAAAACGGCCATTGCTAGTTTTGGGTCCCAGGGGTTGGTGTAGAACTCTGGGATTCTCATTTTGGTGTCCATTGAAAAATTGTCTTGCCCCTTGAGGCCTTGCACTGGTCATAAGCAGTATATCCATTAAGGCTAAAGCTTTCCTTTAATCCCTAGATTAACAGTGCAACACAGTTATGAGAACCTGTTTCTCCTTCTCACTTTGTAAAGATGGATTGCCTGGCGTGGCAAAGTTACAATATTTAAGGGGAGGTGCCACTAAAATCCAATGTGTTTTTTTTTTTTTTTTTGTTTTCTCATATTTTGTTGCCAAACAACTAAAAAAAAAAAAGGAAACGCTCCCTGTGTGGTGTTGGCAGATTGAACTTCAATTATATCTATTTGTCTTATGGGTTACACTTGCGTTATCCATACTACATTTTCTGAATAACTAAATCATGAAAAACCTAGTTGCCTGGTGATTGGTATGTGCGGAAAGAAAACTACTGATCCTTATAGAGAGCACAGTTATCAGTAAACAGTAAATCATACTAGACATAGATTCATACACTTGGCTTTATAGGCTTCTCCTCTGTTATATGGGCGTGTGAAGTTTGTCACTTATTTTTTTGATTATTGTATAATGCTTCTTTGGTGTTGAAAGAAGGGGACTTTTTAATTAAGCATTTAAAAGTTCATTGTGTGTAATCCCTTAGGAGAACAAAGCTAAGAGCTTCAGGCTTTGGGGGGTTTTTTTTTTCAGTGATTTGTGAGCCAACAACATAGAGCATTTGCAAAGATTTGCATTAAACCTCATCTCTGTGCAATGTCCCCTCCTTATTTTGACTTACCGTTGCACAACACAGATGTAAATAAGGCTTGAGTTGTCAGACAGCTTCTCTGATAAATTTGCTGAAATGGACAGAATAGGCTGTAGTGTATAACAGATAACCAAACAGAGCAAATGCTTTGATCAAGTTATTGGAAAATCGCTTAAAATAAGTCTAAAGAATTATAATGCCCCTAAAAGGCGACAATGTCATCTGTTGTGAGAATGGATATATACTACCTATAGAATAATCCCTGACCGCTCATGCAGACTAGATTATAATTTATTTAATTCATGTCACTTTGATTCTCTTGATTGTCCTTTTTATCTATTGTTTGTTTAGATCTGTCAAATTACTAAAAATGTGATATTTTAAATATATTGGCCATAGATTATGCTCTCTCTCCTTTATAACTAAATGTTCAGGTAAAGAGAAACCTCCAACATCCCAGATAAAAAAAAAAAAAAAAAAAAACCTCTAGGGTTACACTTGTGTCATCATTTTAAAAGCCATGACCATTAAATTGTATATTCCCAAAATTGAGGATAGTTTCATGCCAAAAACATTTTTGCATGTTTTTTAATGGCCTTTTTTTGTGCGAAACATTCATGGACCGATTTGGCAAGTTCTGTGCAGCGCTGTGTAATCTGTGTGAGCTATATAAATAAAGGAATTATTATGGATGTGTAATGTTACAGGTTATGCAAAAAAAATTTATAACGTTGCCGACGCTTCTTTTTTGTGCTGTTTTTTTTTTTTTTTTTTTTGCTGAGGAAAAAAAAAGATTAAGCAATACAGTTTTTAATGTCTTTTTTTTCTTTAAGATCAAGAAGCCCAAAGGAGATACATACCGTATATACTCGAGTATAAGCCGACCCAAGTATAAGCCGAGGCCCCTAATTTTACCACAAAAACCTGATAAAACCTATATATTTTTTACTCGAGTATAAGCCGAGTTTGGGTTTTCAGCACATTTTTTTGTGCTAACACCACAACCATACATTAGGGGACAAGTAAAAGGTACATCACTATGTATTTAAAAAAAATAATTTGTCTATCACAAAACTCCTTTTCTATCATATGTAACCTTAAAACAAAAGAGGCGAGCAATGAATGTGAAACCTATTGTGGATGTATCTATGATCTCCCAAAATAGTTATCTTTGGTTTACTTCTCATTGTGCATAACTGTATCATCACTACTAGTAATCTGTGTGCTGCTATCAGTCCAAGTACCTGTAAGAAACGTGGACTCGCTGAGATAATTTATGATTCTTTGGATGTCGACTAGGAATTTGTTGTGAATTAATGACTGTTGGCCTCATCTCACTCACTGCCTTTCCTTATTCTGCTTCTTTATTACCTATAAATATGATTTATGTAAATCTTGGCATATGGGATTTTTGTAATGTTCATCAAATTGTTTCCATGCCAAAAGCCTGTAGTGTTTGACTTGGAATTGACTGGTTTCACAATACTGCAATAGGGCTTAAGTATATTGTACATACATGAATCTGCAACACTTACACACCACATTGTTCTATCAATTCAGATTTTATTCACTGTTATAATCTGGGGGGGGGGGGCTTGGAGTTGCAATTGTGTTATGGACATTTAACAAAGAGTGCATTACAGTTGTGTACACATTGGCCTCGGACTGCATTGTTCCTGCCAATGACACGTACTGTATTGTCACTTTGTTTAAACTCTTCACTACATTTTGTAGTAAATGGGTTTCCTTTTTGTTTTGTTTTTGCTGCTTTTTTCCTATTCTTAACCCCTGACAAATGCTATTTCCCTCCCTACCCATCCTCATCAAATACCTCATTTTAACTCTTCCTAAGCTACTAGCAATTTGTCAGGCCCAACCTCTTTCTGGTATGGGAGCAGTTAAAATTTAAAGTAAGGATCAAAAAATAGGGGAAAAAAAGTATATCCATGTGCCATGGTTTATGAAAAGGAAATTGAAAAATAATCCTAGACATAAATAATAATAATTAAAAGAAAAAAAATCTAAAAAATAGAAAATGGAAAAAAAAGCGGTTTATTTTTTCAATGTTTTCATATTAGAGCTAAAACCGTCATGTACAGAAAATATCTTTGACTATTAAAAGGAAATGTGCGAAGTGTAAATTATTCAACAATTAACTGTTTATATAAAATTATGAAATAAATTTATCCAAGAGTAGTCTTGTCTTGTGATTTTTTTTTTCCCTTTATACTGTTTACTCAACCTAAACTTCAGGTTACTTACTAGTCCGCCAGGCGGACAAAGGTGGAGCAATTATTTTGATGAATGCGGGATTATACAAGATGTTGAATGAGGACATCTTGTCTAATACAGATGTTTATAGAAAAGTAAACTCTAACCCTACTGTGAATATTCAATCTTGCTTGAAAAAAATTCTTCACAATGGTGTAAATATGGGGGCTATTACACAATTAATTGCTGATTTATTTATATGTGGAATATCCAGTCATACCAATTTTCCATTCACTCCCGAAAAATTCATAAGCAGGTGTTCCCCCCACCCCTCAGACCGATTGTGGCCAGTATTGGCTTGCTTTGAGAGAAACTTGAAGAGTGGGTGGATCACCTGCTACAACTGTTGGTGGTATCTTTGCCAGGTTACATTAGGGACACTAAGCATGTGGTTGGACTACTAGATAACGTTAAATGGTAGCCACATTACCAATGGCTCACATGCGATGTTGGGTTATACCCATCGTTGAACCATGAAATTGCAATAACTATTTTTTTTTTCTCAACAGGTTCAGTACCTACTCCAATGTCACGAAAGAGTTTATAGTCTTGGCAGTGCAATTTTTGTTGGAGAGTAATTATTTTTCTTTTGACAATGAATACTACATTCAGAGGTGTGGAGCAGCGATGGGGGGCAAATGCTCCCCATCGCTGGCTAATATCTATATGGCCATGTGTAAGAAGCAATTTCGTCTTACTTCCGACAACCCCTTCTTCTCCCATATCAGGTGGTGTGGTCGTAATATAGACGACCTCCTCCTGGTGTAGGAGGGAACGAAGTCGGAGGTATTAAATTTCTCCCATTATATTAATCAAAACAATATGAATTTACGGTTCACCCATGAGTTAATAATAATAATAATTTACATAGCGCCATCAAATTCCATAGCGCTTTACAAATCATAGGGGACATATACAACTATATTACATTACAAAGAACAAACAGTCATATGGAACAATAGGAGTGATTGCCCTGGTCACAAGAGCTTACAGACTATGAGGGTGAGGGGATGACACAAGAGGTTGTAGAATGGTCCAGCCACTCTTTATAAGGGAACAATATAAAATAATTTAATAAATAAATAATGTACTAAAAAAAAATGATGTTGCTGCTTGAACCAGCCCTCAGCCGCCATCTTATTTACAAGGTGCAAGGTGAAAAAGACTGCAGAGAAGCCTGGAGCTTGGTATATATCTGCTGTTTGCCAGATAACAGATGGGAGATAGGACATAGGATGGATTAGTAAAGGGAGAGTTGACATTTCAAGCAGTTAGCGAGTGTGATAGGCTTGCCTAAAGAGATGGGTTTTAAGAGCACGTTTGAAGCTTTGGAGGGTGGGTATTAGTGTGAGAGTCTGGGGAAGGGCATTCCAGAGAATTGGAGCAACTCAGGAAAAGTCCTGGAGACGTGCATGGGAGGTTCGGATTAAGGTAGAGATTAATCTAATGTCACTGGCAGATCGAAGAGCACAGGAAGGGCGATAGACTGAGATGAGAGAAGAGAGATAGGGAGGTGCAGCATTATTCAGAGCTTTGTGGATGAGGGTTATTATTTTAAAGTAAATACGGAAGGAGACAGGTAGCCAGTGCAGTGATTGGCACAAACTGGAGGCATCCGTGTAGCGTTTGGCCTGAAAGACGAGCCTGGCTGCTGCATTAAGAATAGATTGAAGAGGAGAGAGTTTAGAGAGTGGAAGACCGATTAGTAGGGAGTTACAGTAGTCTAGTCGAGAGTGAAGTGCAACAATTAGCATTTTAAGAGTTTCAAATGTCAGAAACGGTCGGATTCTGGAGATGTTTCTGAGATGCATGCATCAAGAATGAGCAAGAGATTGAATATATGGTGAAAAAGAGAGGTCAGAGTCCAGCACAACCCCAAGACAGCAGGCCTGCTGCTTCGGTGCTATAGTGATCCCACAAACCGAGATGGAGAGGTCAGGGTTGGGTTGGTTAGTAGATGGTGGAAAGACAAGAAGTTCAGTCTTAGAAAGATTAAGATGGATTGTCTAGGCATGAGGTACATTACCTGGATATCACCCTTCTAGGTACCACACATGTTACTATTAAACCATATTCTAAACCCATAGCACTTAATTCAACACTCAATGCCCATTCGTGTCACTGAAAACACGTCATCAATAATATTCCAGTAGGAGAAATTATTTGAGTCAAATGTAAATGTATTGACACAACCACTCTAGCAAACAAAATTAATAAGAAAAATAAAGATTTTATTTTTTAACCCCCTTAACGCTCTGCGCCGTAGCTCTACGGCGCAGAGGTATAGGGAATGTATGAAGAGGGCTCACGGGCTGAGTCCTCTTCATACACAGGTGGGGGTTGTTGCATATTGCAACAAACCCCCACCGCTAATAACTGTGGTCGGTGCTTGCACCCATTGCGGCTGTTAACCCGTCCGTTACCGGCGGCAATTAAAAGACGGCTGCGCGCGGGCGCCGCCATCTTTATTCCGATCGCTGCTCCCCGGACGTCATCGATCCAGTGGCTCATTGTAATGAAAGAGCTGCAAAAATGCCATATATTGCAATACAGAAGTATACGGTAGGAACGATCTGACCATCTAGGGTTAATTTTTCCCTCAGATGGTCTAAGATATAATGAAAAAAAAAAAGTTTAAAAAATAATAAAATATAAAAAATTCAAATCACCCCCCCTTTTGCTAGAACTGATATAAAACATAATAAACAGTAAAAATCACAGACACATTAGGTATTGCCACGTCCCAAAATGCCCGATCTATCAAAATATAAAAGCGGTTACGGCCGGTGGTAACCTCCGAGACGGGAAATGGCGCCCAAATGTCCGAAATGCGACTTTTACACCTTTTTACATCACATAAAAAATGGAATAAAAAATTATCAAAATGTCGCACAGACTTCAAAATGGTAGCAATGAAAACGTTGGCTCATTTCGATAAAAATTACACCTCACAAAGCTCTGTGCGCCAAAGTATGAAAAAGTTATTAGCTTCAGAAGATGGCAAAATGTTTTTTTTCTTTTTTGTACACATTCGTTTAATTTTTGAAAATGTATTAAAACACAATAAAACCTATATAAATTTTTTATCACCGCGATCGCACCGAACCAAAGAATAAAGCTGAGGTTATTAGGAGCGCACAGTCAAAGTCGTAAAAACTGAGCCCACAAGAATGTGACGCATGTGCCGTTTTTTTTCAATTTTTCCACATTTGGCATGTTAAAATAAATAAAATTACTGGAAAGTAAAATTTGTTACGCACAAAATAAGCCCTCACACAGGTCTGTACACGTAAAAATGAAAAAGTTATGGATTTTTGAAGGTGGAGAGCGAGAAATGAGCGAAAAAACCCTGTCCTTAAGGGGTTAAAGAATATCCTAACTGGATGCTTAACAGAGCGCATAATATAGTTTAAAAAAACTCCTAGCGAAAAATTACTGGTAGAAAAAGAGAGCATTAAGCACAAAAAACATAATACACAGGTTACATTTTCTACCACATATAGTCTTCAATACCGAGAAATTACACACATTGTCAATAATCATATTCCAATACTTTATATGGATAACGATTTGGTTTCCATGCTCCCTGAAAAAAATTAATTGTGTGGCTAGAAGGGCACCAACATCAAGTATGCAACTATCACCAAGTTTGTACCTTTCAGAAAATTCTCCATCTGGTAGTTGGCTTGATGTACAAGGGTTCTATAAATGTGGACATAAGAGGTGCGCATGCTGCAATTTTGCAGCACCAAGTAAACATTTTTGCTCTGCTATTACACCACAACTATACAAAATATACAATTATATTAATTGCAATACAACATATGTCATATACCTGATCACTTGCAACAAGTGCAATCTCCACTATGTAGGCTGCACCACATGCTCTCTTAAAACCAGAATATGCCTACACATATCAGATGCCAGTAAGGGTGTTGCAATAAATATCTCCATGGTATCACAGCACTTCCAAAATGTTCATAATGGTGATTGTTCAGGACTATCAGTTGTAATAATAGAGGAAGTGAAACATCCTACCAGAGGAGGGGATCACAGAAGGAAACTTCTCAATAGAGAAACCTTCTGGATATTCACGTTACAAACCCTAGTTCCGGAGGGTCTTAACAAGAGGCAGGATGTGATTTACCAGTACTAACCTCTGTTCTTGCATGTCATATCGTGGACTCCAATAATATACATATGGTTCTTGCTTTGTATTTTTTAACTCCTTGTTTAATGTTTTTATTACTTTGTTTGTGTTAAAAGATAGCTTGTCAATCAGATCGAAATGCTCACGTGATCCATGACACCATTGACAGGTAAATCACGTGATTGGGGGAGGTGTGAATATCAACTTCTCGTGAGCATTTTCGTATCAGCCATGATTAAAGGGGTATTCCGGGAATATGAACGTCTGATACAAAAACCTATGATGATATAAATAAACAAATACAAAAAAAAATCAATTTCATTAGTCACAAAATGGAGCTTAAATAGTTTGATTTTATTATTCACAAAATTTTATTGGCTCTCTAAAGTATGCAGTTATCACCAAGATGGCCGCAACTTAAAACTACAAGTCCCATGATCCTTTAGGTAACCCTTAGTAACTCTTCCTCCCTCCCGGTGATGATGTAACAGACTTTCTTGCTCTGTTACCATAATAATGATGTGTAACTTCCATTGCTGCACATCACCACAGTAGTGGCCATACTGGATGCACTGAAACCAACCAACTACAGCCAAACATGATCACATGGTAGGTGCAGGACATGTGATGTGGACATGTGACCAGCGGCCATCTTCTGTCCCGTGTCTTCTCACGGAGGAAATTAACGTACCGATTAAAAGGCCAGTAGCATTTTAATTTTTCATTACAGTGTACGTCACAGCATTTTTCTGCTTAGGGGAGCAACATTTTAAATAACAACGAATTACATAGTAGCTTATATTTTAAGGACCCATTTGTATATAAATTATGCTGATTCCTGGAATACCCCTTTAAAGGTAAAAGATTTTTTTAACTTGCGTGGACATCGTTTGAAGCTGGATTTGTTCGTTATTGCATATTCTGTGTACTTCAGAGCCGAAGGTTCCGTTGCTCATGTATTGCCACGTTGTTGCCGCATGTTTTCATACATTCATTTTTGCATTTTAAATTTCAATACATCCAAATGAAACTTTTTATTAAACACATAAAATGTCTAAAAGGAGGACTTGAGAAAATCTTTCAAATAAAATATGACCGTTACGCCATACATGTTACAAATTCCAAGAAAAGGTTTCAATACAGCACTATCCCCCACTTAAGATCAACCTACTACAAAAGAAATACCAAGTGAGATGCGTTTAACGTATGTAAATAAGGCTGCAAATTATGGCTGCGTATTCCACCAAAGAAGAAAATTGCAAATTAAGTCATTACGTGAAACTCATGGAGATTAGTACATAAAGAGTGAAGCTAAAAAACTGGCAGTGGGGAGAACCAAAGTTGCTTCAAAGGTAAATGCTTTAATATACTGTAAACTGCATATTAAAAGTACACCTGGGTGTACTAAAAAGGCTTATGTTGACATTTACATTAGCAACATTAAAAAATAGAAAATAAACTGTTGGGAAACAATGTTATTTCTAATGAATCAAAGTGCATACAGTGTTTGAATTAAAGGTGCTGTACACATACAGTGGAGAAAGAAAAAGTATTTTTGTGCAAGTTCTACCACTTAAAACGATGAGGACTGTAATTGACATCACAGGCATACCTCATCTATGAAAGACAAAATGAAAAAAACATCCAGAAAATCACATATGGTGCAAAAGAAGTATAGCTGGTATTGCTGTTGGTTTGATGGCTGATTCCTCCACGCAGATCTCCTCTAGAGCACTAATGTTTTGGGGCTGTCACTGTGCAACACAGACTGACAACTCCTTCCAAAGTTTTTCTACAGGGTGGAGATCTGGACACTGGCTAGGCCACTCCAGGACCGTTTTAAATGCTTCTTACAAAGCCACTCCTTCATTACCCTGGTGGTGTGCTTGGGATCATTAACGGCCCAGCCACTTTTCATCTTCAATGCCCTTGCTGTTGGAAGGAGGTTTGCACTAAAATCTCACAATAAGTGGCCCTGTTCATTCTTTCATGTACATGGAATAGTTGCCTTGGACCCCTTGCAGAACAACACCCCCAAAGCATGTTGCCACCCTTATGCTTCACAGTAGGCGTTCTTTGGATGCAACTCAGAATTCACTCTCCTCCAATAAGACAAATTGAGTTTCTACCAAGCAGTTCTACTTTGGTTTCATCTGACCATATGACATCCTCCAAATTGTTTTCTGGAACATCCACATGCACTTCAGACGGGACTGGATATATACTGGCTGAAGCAGTGAAACATGCCTGGCACTGCAGGATCTGAGTCCCTAGCGACATAGAGTGTTACTGATGGTAGCCTTTGTTATGTTGGTCCCAGCTTTCTGCACATTCATTCACTTGGTCGCCCTGTGTGGTTCTGAGATATTGGGTCACCATTCTTGTGATCAATTTGACCCCACAGGGTGAGATCCTGCGTGGAGCCTCTTAAGGGGGAAATTATCAGTGGTCTTTTATGTCTTCCATTTTTAAATTATTGCTCCCACAGTTGATTTCTTCACACCATGCTACTTGCCTATTGCAGATTCAACTTTCCCAGGCTGGTACAGGTCTACAATTTTGTTTCTGGTGTCCAACGACCGCTCTTTGGTCTTCACTATAGTGGGGTTTGTAGTGTGACTGTTTGAGGTTGTGGACAGGTGAGTGGAGGAGAGAGGAGCATCTTAAAGAAGAAGTTATAGGTCTATAAATCTTGCTTGTTTGTAGGTGACCAAATGGTTATTATCCACCATAATTTGCAAATAAATTCTTTGAAAATCAGACAAAGTGATTTTCTAGATTTTGTTTTCACATTTTGTCACTCATAGTTGAGGTCAACCTATGACAGTGGTGGCAAGTGCCCAAACTACGACAAAAAAAACACTTTTTTATTTCAAAGTGCCAACATGGCAATTTAAGCAATAACTTATTGCTTACTGCTTTGTCAAAGCTTTCAATCTCATTGGCACCCCGAGGACATCAATACAGTAGAAAGAGAATAAATTCATGTTATTATTGTAATTTCCCTCCAGGGTCCCCTGTACAGGAAGAATTGCAGGGCCCATGACAGGAGCTCAAACTACAATCCAGCTCAAATTACAATCCAGCTGTTTTCACATCTTCTTACTCCTTCTGCAGGAGGAGGCCATGGGTCCTGTCTAGTGAACTCTATGCTGAGAACCTGGGTGCCCATAGAAATGGCTCTCAGTGCCACCACTGGCACCCGTGCCATAGGTTCACCTCCACTGACCTATGATGTCAATTACAGGCCTCTCCTATCTTTTTGGGAGAACTTGCACAATTGCTGACTAAATGTTTTTTCCCTATTGTATGCTACTACTTTGGTGAAAGCCAATCAGCTGCGTTGTAAAATCGACAATATATAGGACATGTCCCATATTTTGCAGTGCAGCTCGGTCATGGTGCAGTGAGACTGTGTGTTTACTTAGGACCGGCGCCAGCACTGGGCATACCTGGGAAGCGCCGGGGCCAAAATAAGTAATCCATGGGGGTAAGGGGCTTATATACTATAACTATGAGGGGATTGTTTGGTATGATAAACGTTTCTGAATTTTAAATACTGCCACGTGAGTTCACTGCAAAGGGGCCAACTGAAGCTCTGTCGACCAAGGATCTACTGACACCTGGAGCCGACCCTGTGCTCATCGCAGTGTACGAGGGTGCTATTGATGTCTATGGAGGCTGTATCAACAGCCCCCATATGTTTGTCTACATGAAGTCCTAGTGCAGTGATGGCGAACCTTTTAGCGGCCGAGTGGCCAAACTGCAACCCAAAACCCCCCTTATTTATCGCGAGGTGCCATCCAAAAGTTAAAGCAGTAACTTGTTGATCCCTGTTTAACAACTTTCAATCATATTGGCCTCCTGAGGACATCAACACAGTAGAAAGATGGAAAATTTTCATAATTTTAGCTTCTTTCCAGTGTCCCTCTGCACACATACAATTGTGGGACCAGAAGAAGGTCCTCCAAAGATAATTCGGCCTGGTCTACACATTCTCCCTCTTCCTACAGTCCCAAGTAGCGAAGCAAGTATCAAAATATCACTGAAAGCAGCATCTTTTAAGTTGTTTGGAACTGCAGGAAGATTCTTAGAGTCCTGTCTGGTGTGCTGGGACGATGGCCCGGGTGCCCACAAAAAGGGCTCCGAGTGCCGCCTCTGGCACCTGTGCCATAGGTTCGCCATCACTGTCCTAGTGTATATTACAATATTTATACATGGAGGCTGCCAGGTTTATTAAAAAATGTTTATGTGCCTTTTCACAACACATGCATACTTGCTGCATGGCCCTGCACTGTACATAACACATAGGACTGCTGGTCGCTAGAGGGAAGGCAGCATGTTAGTGAAGACCAAGCCCAGAGATCAGGGCCTGCCTTTTAACTGTACAGGGAAGGGGGAACAACAGTTGCACCTCTCCCTTCACCCTCCTCATTTGTTAACCCTTTCCCTGCTACCTTTAATCTGCTGCTGCACTGCCCACTCACAGCAGGAGAAGCAGGGGCTTGATGCAGGGGACCAGGGAGTGTAAGTTACATGAGTACAGGGGCCGTGGACTGGATGGCATGGTATAACAAATAAATACATAAAACCCTGAAGAGGCCCTTTAATATTAAACCCCAACCAATAAATAACCCGCGGAAAAACACACAGACTCCTTCTTGCTGGGTAAAAAAGTGGTCACAGTTTTTTTATTTTGTTTCCTTCAACAATATTCAAAAAAATCTTAGGCACTTGGTTAACTCCCGATTATGCGGCTCGGCTGCTGTATGCCAGCTGGACTCCCAACTGGCAAGTCAGCCAACCGAGCCTTCTCATCCACTTTCACCTTTCCTCCACCAGCAGCCCATGGAAAGGCAAGTATCATATTAATACAAACCATCCACGCAGCAGCCCAACAAGTGGTAACAATCTGGGTGCACCGGCAGCAGCCGGAAAGCAGACTCAATGTCCAACTTAGATATCAAAGCACCCTTGCCAGCCTCGCGAAGCAGGAAGACCGCCCGGTCATAAAAGACATACGACACAGTCGCCTGCTCAGGGGAAATACTGTCGTTCACAGGAGGATAAATGGTGAATGAGGCGGAACTTCCCCGGCTCCTTCTTCGAAATGACTCCCAAATAGGACACACATAAATTTGGAAACGTAGGAGACAAAAAGGGGCCCTCAATATGCCCCAATTCCATCTCCTTGGCGACTTTTTCCCGAAGGACGGCCTGGTGCTCAGAGGCCGATTTCAAGTTACCAGAAAAAGAACTCTCAGGGGAAAACTGAAAAGGAATAAAAAAAACTTGAACGAAAAACCGAAACAAAGCTGGCCAGCCGACTCCTTATCAGGATACCGGCCGAGCCAGGGGGACTTCTTGCACACGTTCATTGGGGTCTTTGTGTTCGGCTGCAAGGCCCTTCCCACCCTGCCTGGCGGCCGGGAGCACCTGACGGCCGAGTGAGGCAGCAGGCTCCAGGGCGCCTGGTGGCCGCCGTGCTTGCACTGACAGCCTGCCCGGCGGCCCCCTGCTGAAAGGGGGGGGGGGCGCTGAGATACCATAAGGCAAATCCAAATATCGGCCACCTTAACTCCCCACCCCAGGGGTTAACGCCAACAGCTTGCGAAAATCGTCATCGTATCGCCGCCATGCGGAACCCCCATGTGATTTATAAGAGGAATAAATCACGTCCTGATACATAAACAGCTCCGAGCAGCGCTCCGGGTGCCTCTGACTCATCACGCAGCCCAACACCGAAAAGGTCTGCAGCCAATTGTTGATGGTCTTAGCGACCCTCGGCTTACGATCCTGAGTCTGTGCCGAAACTACCACCCATTCCTTATGAACAGTGTGCTGGTCGACCGAATTTAAAGACCAGATATCCACATACCGTTGGCCCAAATCTTTTCCTGTACTTCTTCAGTAACATTATCACCCAGTGAGCTAACACTGCAATACACTGAATCCTTATGAATAACCGAAGGAGCATAGGACGCAGGAGCGGCCACCGCAACCGCGGTTGGGGGAGTGGGATACTTATCTAGCAACGCCTTTATGAATGATACAATATCAGAACCCGCAGAAGACCCGCCACCCCAAGCCTGCACTCATACGATAAAGATTCACCGCAGAGCCACTCCTTGCACCGAGGCCTGACATTTGTCCGAGGACACATGACCTAGGTGGTATAATCATAGTCACATATAGTACAGACAGCACGCATTATACCTGTTGTCTGATGGTCTTACCCTAGTGTGTGACATCTAGGTGTCACTGCTTAGAAACCCCTGGTCCAATAAAGGCCCACGGTTTACTGAGGCGACACAAGTAGTGAGCTCAAGTTTTAAGCATAAGCCTGCAGACAGGATTTTGCATAGACAGATGAAAAGATAGTCCGATACAGTCTTGGCACTGCTGAAAAGCCTATCAAGGGGTTAAGCAGTGTAGGATATAGTACTTGTTACACATCATATTGGCATTAATTAGCCCAATTGGTACATTACTTATAAACATTACATAATGTGGCTACTTTGAGTAGTAGTAATAGGTATGTCAATTTCCTGTAAAGAAAAGGTATAGTATACAACACATCAATAAAAGAGTGTCCTATTAACCTGAACGGGAAGGCAGAATATTGAAGGCTATCAATTAGCACTAAAAATATCCTTTTCACCTGATTGGGAAAGCATAGAGTGCATAATCGCATAAATATCTGTAATGTCAAGAGACCTTTTTTCTTAGAAAGTGATGACTATTAGTCTCTCAGAGGGCTCAAATACATTAAAGTTCATGCTCTGGGCACAGTCCTTGAAGAAGGAAAAAGGTACTGAAGGATCCAAAAGGATACAAAAGGAGAGGTAGTTAGCTCTGCATTTAGCAGAGAGGGGTGCTTTCAAGTTCCTCTTCAAGGAAAAGTTCACGGACAGTCTCTTGACTTATTAACAGAAATAAGAGTCCAGGATAGTCTCTGGCTCAATATGAGGGGTATGTAGGCTCAGTCCAACTGGGAGAAAATAAAATAAGAAGCTATCAGAAGATAGTGGGCTTTACCCCATCAGGGAATTATTTGCTGTCTTGTAGGATATCAGCAGGATCCCTTTGGGAGACTACCTCTGTCAGAGGTTCAGCAAGCTCCGCAGACGCTTGGTGGTAGCAACTGGAATTGTAGATCCGTCCAGGGTGTCATCGGTCTCAGCAGGCCCTGGCTTGGGAACGTTGGTCTCCGGAGCATGGGAAGCCTCCGCTGGGAAGTCTGTAACTGTCATCGCCATAAAAATGGGTGTCTGCGGCAGTGCCTTCAGCATCTTCCGGCTCCACCAGGGCTAGGAGATTACCCCACTCGTAGGAGGCAGCTGGTTTGGGTCCTCTCACTGCTAGCTCTGGCCTGGCCGATGGAGAGGTGTCAGGAGTGTTCCCTTGAACCATACCTGGCCTATGGATGGCGATGGGACCCACACTTACAATTACGGTGAATGAGGCACCGACGTGGGTCACCACTTGGGGAGCTGCAGCCCGAGAAGGTGTTGGAGAATCTGACCAAGTCCTCCTCATCCAGATCTGAATATAAATGCTTCTCTGGGTCCGGAATCCGGTTAGCCATCTTAAGGCCCATATTCAGGACCAATACCCAATATTTTTGAATTTCTGTTCTATTGGTTGGATAGCATCTATGTTGCCTGCCATAAAAGGATTTGGGGATGGTTTCTAAAAATTGCTGGGCATATAAATTGGTTTGCTCGACAATTAAATCCAGCAGATTATCTGAAGAAAATAAATTTAAAGAGAACCCGTCATGCAAAATAACCCCCCTAAACTAAATATATGCAGCGGTTTTTCTGAATCCGTCGGGTTTTCGTTCGGCCACGCCCCCTGATTTCCGTCGTGTGCATGCTGGTGCCGATGCGCCACAATCCGATCGCGTGCGCCAAAATCCCGGGGCAATTCAGGTACAATCGCCGCAAATCGGAAATATTCGGGTAACACGGCGGGAAAACGCGAATCGGGCCCTTAGTAAATGACCACCATTCTATAACATCATATTTTATAAGAAGTTTGCATAATTGGAAGAAAAGTGATTCATACGATCCAAAAATAAAGTAACTGTGTTAAATTAGTACATTAAAGTTTTATATTTTACACAGTACACCGGACACAAAAGTTTTTTAAAAGTTCACTCTTTTATAGAAGGACAGAACAATCCCTCTACCAGCACCAACTCTGACTGATGCTATGGAATATAATACCAGCTTTATCTAGGGACTGGTACAATATTATCTAAAGACTAAGGGTGGTGTCACACGTGGCGTTTTTAGTCGCTTTTTAGTCACGTGTTTTCAGTCCATTGAAAAATGCTTGCGTTTTTGAAAACGCAACAGTTTTTTTCAGTTTTCTAAATTAGCTTAAAGAGAACCCGTCATGCAAAATAACCCCCTAAACTAAATATATTTTCATAAACTGCCATTAGAGAGCATTGCCTCTATCCCTTCATTGTCCCTCTACATGCCTGTAAACCTAAGCAATGAGGTCCTAAAGCTTCATGCAAATGACCTGTGAAATGTCCAATGAAGCATTAGCATATTCAAGCTGTCCACCTTATTCTCCACATATACCTTCATATACCAAATGTCTGTTTTTGTCTGTATGCAATTGAGCTTCTCGGTGCTGAGGCACCCCATTTCCTATTTCTATGATGCTCAGAACTGAATCCTAAACAACAATGATTAACCCTCCACATAGAAGAAAGCTTTTCTATAAAGTGTTATTGCAGAGAAGCAGAAAGGGTATGTATGTAGAGATTACAACGTGCCCTACACAATTCTTACTTAGGGGGAAGAAAAAGGGTGGAGGTCTCATGGTATATATAAATGATGGTTGGTGGGCAAATGACCAGGCAGCACTACTGCTACTACACTGCGACTACACTACCTTCCAAAGGAATTCCAAGCTTTTATTATGGTGTTAACCTATATCCCACCTTCGGCCAATCTAAATGTATCTTGCAACTTACTGCATAATGTACTGCATGAAGTTGCAAAGTTTCAAAATCGTTATGACGATGCATTAGTAAAAATTACTTGTGATTTTAATCAGGACAGTGGATGTAACTTGTTTCCTATGTTCAAGCAATATGTCCCCCGTCCAACTAGGGGCGATAAGATTCTTAATTTGTTGTATGCCAATATTCCAGATGCCTACAGATGCGTAATGTTTCTACCGTTAGACAAGTCCAATTATTGTTTAATGTTACTTCAGCCGAAATACCGCTCTATGAATTCACACATTGGAATTCATTGTGCAGTGACTTGGATGAAAACTTGGGTTCAGTCATTGAAACCATAACTGGCTGTCTTAACCTTTGTGTGCCTAGTATAGTACTGACTAAAAAGATACTAATATTTCCCAATAACAAACCATGGATAAGTCATTATTAAATAAGAAGAAACTGGCATTCAAACAGGGCGATACTGAGACTTTTGAAATTGGTTTAGAAGGTCAAAGAAGCTAAGGATTAGTATAGAAACAAAATTGAGAAGCATATACCTAACCTGCTGAGACCCGCATGAAGTTTAAATAGTAATGAACTCACTGCAGTGTGGCGGGTTTTCGTTGTGTGAATAACACGCCCATTAGAAGGAGTGTACGATGCTCTCTGACGTGTGGACAACAGATGTTGAAATTATAATATGGAACAAAGAAACTTCTATCTATCCATTTCTAATAGAAATACAACAAATCCTGTTTATAGTTGAGCCCCTTTGGAAAACGGGTATCCAAACTTAAAATTCAGAAGGCTTCTCTGTATAAAAGCAACTTTCTCCAGTCACCGTCTCTATTGGGGCGAGCTACTTGCTCAATAGCAATTACCATCATACCATTCATTGTTCCAGCATGTACTTCCTTGTACAAGAATATAACTTCTATAATACTGCCCCATGTACAAAAATATAACTACTATAATACTGCCCCCTATGTACAAGGGTATTAGTACTATAATACTGCTCCCTATGTACAAGAATGTAACTACTATAATACCGCCCCCTATGCACAAGAATGTAACTATTATAATAGTGTCCCTAGGTACAAGAATATAATCCTGCCCCCTATGTACAAGACTATAATACTGCCCCCTATGTACAAAAATATAATGACCATAATACTGCCCCCTATGTACAGGAATATAACTTGTATAACACCTATAACATCCATACAATGCCCCCAATGAATGATTATAGAGATCGTCCCCTAATTAATAAAATTAGAGACAGTTCTGATGCAGTCTTCTCCCTAAAAATAAATATAAGGGCCAGAACTTCCCAAACAAGGGAGAGTCCCGAGCAGCACAGCTGAAACAGTGAGTGCAGTAGCCGGTGATTCCTTGGCGGAGAATCCCAAATATATCAAAGTGAAGAGGCAGCACTCCAAGTAATGTTGAAAGGGGGTGAACCTTTATTCCATGAACCGCGACGTTTCGGTGTGAGTTTACACCTTTCTCAAGCATAACATGTGTGTCAGGTATCCAATTATTTAAAGACCAAACCATTCACTGATTGGTCAGTGGTAAAGTGAACAAATACATGATAGAACAAGAAAATACTTCTTAATATCATTCTTGTGAAGATCATAAAGTGTCTAGGTACATTGTGCAATGAAATTTGCAGTGACAACAGTATAAAGTGACATAGTGGTTTCTTTTTAAAACAGGATCCACCCATCGGCTTCACAACCCAATCCACGTCTCCAAACATTCATTCATGAATTTAGTTTGTTTACCCGAGGCTATCTAGAGGCGTACGCTGTCATTACATGTTGAGCCGGAAACAGCTAGTTCGCATTCCACAGAACCGGAAGTGACCTCACGGAGCGAGGCGGCCTTGACTGCTCAGGCATATTAGATGTATCTCATGATCTGTGGCCATCTTAAGGTCGGGCTGCCCTGTTCCCACGATACAAGCGATCGGAGCTAAGAGGTAAGGATAATAATACTGTTGTCGCCGGCGTGTGTTATATAGGTGTGCAACTGTGTGGAACCCGTGCAGAGCAGGAATCACAATATGCCTGGTACTACCCGCTCGGTGCAACGTCCGTCAAGTGACAGGCATGCAGCTCCCAGGGTTTATTGTACCTACCACCAAGAAACACGTAATCGCCAGAAACGGTTAATAATCCCACCTCACAAAGTTTCATATACAAGACCGGGGACTTTACAGGGAACTGATCAATGAAAAATTGTTTTACAAAAAAAAATGTTTATAAAAATGTTTATAAAAAATTGTTTACAATAAAAGGAGACGTGTGAAGTGGATGGTCCATCCGATGGGGGTCATTAAAGAGCATATCATGATCTGTAAAGATAGAAAGAACCAAAATTAATTGGACATACTGTAACAGGGTTTCTCCTGAAATAACTACATATGATAAAGAAATAGGTGGTTACATAGATGTCAGGGATATACAACTCATGTACAGAGACAAATGAACATTTATCAGAAGTATAAAGTAATTAAATTGGCCCACAAAGTCCCTATTACATGTGAGGAAGTGACAAATTTTATATGTTTTACCCTCATGCATGAATGTCTTGTCCTTACACATTGATGTGCAATTTATGCAGGATCTACAGGGGAAACTGCTGGTACGGGTGGTACCTGTTAGGCCCCTCTGTATGAGGGTCCCTAAAGATCCTACATCATATTTTACAAAGCGGTCTGCAATGTTTGAAGCTCTTTTGTAGGAAAAAGGGGAGGGGGGGGGGGTTTGCAAAATTCAGGGACTCCAGTCGGTTCTCTGGTGAGTATGTTCCAATGTTTTTTTTAAAATAGAGGATATTTGGTCACTCTTATCAGAAAAAGAATTAATAAATGGGATTCTGTTCAGGCTCACTGTTCTTTCTTTTGGTCTAAGCAAGTCCTTTCTATCATAGCTATCAGCTAATGATATATTTTTATCTAGGAATTTTTTTAGGGTAACCCCTCTCTGCGAATTTTTTGAACATTTTAATCTTATTGTGGTTGTACGTCTGTGTATCACTAGAAATTCTCTTGATTCAGGGAACCTGGCTCAATGGCAGTGATTTCATCATGGCGAGGATGTGAACTGTCATATCTTAATAAGGTATTTCTGTCAGTGGACTTAACGTATAAATCAGTATGGAGTGCTCGTTCCTGATAGAATACAGTAACATCTAAGAATTGAATGGATTCCGCAGAATGTACAACCGTAAACTTGATGTCATCATCAATTGTATTAAGATGAAGGTGGAACTGTGAAAGATCCTCAATTGTGCCGGTCCACAGGAGGAAGATATCATCTATATATCGCCACCACTCCCTGATAAATCGATAGTGGTGGGACACATAGACAAACTCCTCCGCCAGGGCTGCCATCATAATATTGGCATAATTGGGGGTCATGTTTGCCCCCATGGCCCCACCCTTTAGTTGAGTAAAGAACTCTTTGCCAAATAGGAAATAATTATTGTGTAGAATCAAATGTAACAAGTCTACAAAAAATGTCACCGTCTCGTGGGAATATTTCGTCTGTTGTAAGCTATTTTTTACTGCTCTTAGCCCTCTGGTGTGGTCTATGGACGTGTATAAGGAGACCACATCAAAAGAAACCAATAGCAGTCGGTGTCAGAGGTGTCACGTACATATGATTTAATTTGTCTTACGTAATTGCCCAGAACGACATCCAAAAGAATTGCAATGTGGGAAAAAATGGAGTTGTGGCCCGACACTATGCTGGCGGGTTCTGCAAACATGATTATCTATCTAGTCATTCATCTATCTAAGTATAACTACAGCAAAGCACACGATGGCACAGCTTGAAGACTTGGAGATTCTCTCCTGCCATTTCCTGCTGTGGAGTGTGAAGTGAATGAGGGAGGGGGGCTGTGATCGCTCTGCAGGATGTATCTGTGTGGATTATTTGTTATTTGTTTGTATACAAGTGTAGGGAAAGCTGAGGGAGAGATAAGTGTAGGTGTGTTGTTACTTCATTAGTTAGAGCTCCTGGCAACACATGACTACATGCTGGAGCAGTGAGCTATGAGGTAATCAGCTGTGAGCAGGGAGTGTTCTGTGTGTGTGTGTGTGTGTGTGTGCAGTGTTCTATGTGCTATGTGTGCAGTGTTCTGTGTGCTGTATGTGAAGTGTTCTGTATGCTATGTGAGTGTGTGCATTGTTCTGTGTGTGCAGTGTTCTGTTTGCTCTGTGTGTGTGTGCAGTGTTCTGTATGCTATGTGAGTGTGTGCAGTGTTCTGTTTGCTCTGTGTGTGTGTGCAATGTTCTGTGTGCTGTGTGTGCAGTCTTCTGTGTGTGCAGTCTTCTGTGTGCCGTGTGTGCAGTCTTCTGTGTGCTCTGTGTGTGTAGTGTTCTGTGAGCTGTGTGCAATGTTCTGTGTGCTGTGTGTGCAGTGTTCTGTGTGCTGTGGGAGTGTGTGCAGTGTTCTCTGTGTGCAGTGTTCTGTTTTCTGTGTGTGTGTGCAGTGCGCTGTGTGTGCAGTGTTCTGTATGCTATGTGAGTGTGTGCAGTGTTCTGTTTGCTCTGTGTGTGCAATGTTCTGTGTGCTGTGTGGTGCAGTCTTCTGTGTGTGCAGTCTTCTGTGTGCCGTGTGTGCAGTGTTCTGTGTGCTCTGTGTGTGTAGTGTTCTGTGAGCTGTGTGCAATGTTCTGTGTGCTGTGTGTGGCTGTTCTGTGTGCTGTGGGAGTGTGTCAGTGTTCTCTGTGTGCAGTGTTCTGTTTTCTGTGTGTGTGTGCAGTGCGCTGTGTTGTGCAGTGTTCTGTATGCTATGTGAGTGTGTGCGTGTTCTTGTTTGCTCTGTGTGTGTGTGTGCAGTGTGCTGTGGGTGCAGTGTTCTGTGTGTGCAGTATTCTGTTTGCTCTGTGTGTGTGTGTGTGTGTGCTGTATGTGCAGTGTTCTGTGAGCTGTGTGTGCTGTGTGTAGTGAGCTGTGTGCAGTGTTCTGTGTGCTGTGGGAGTGTGTGCAGTGTTCTGTGTGCTTTGTGTGTGTGTGCTGTGGGAGTGTGTGCAGTCTTCTGTGTGCTGTGTGTGCAGAGTTCTGTGTGCTCTGTGCTGTGTGTGCAGAGTTCTGTGTGCTCTGTGTGTATGCAGTGTTCTGTGTGCTGTGTGTGCGGTCTTATGTGTGCTCTGTGTGTTGTGTTTAGTGTTCTGTATGCTCTGTGTGTGTAGTGTTCTGTGAGCTGTGTGTAGTGTTCTGTGTGTACAGTCTTCTGTGTGCTCTGTGTGCGGTGTGTGTGTGTTTGTAGTGTTCTGTGAGCTGTGTGGAGTGTTCTGTATGCTATATGAGTGTGTGCAGTCTTCTGTGTGTGCAGTCTTCTGTGTGCTGTGTGTACAGAGCTCTGTGTGCTCTGTGCTGTGTGTGCAGCGTTCTGTGTGCTCTGTGTGTGTGTCCAGTGTTCTGTGTGCTGTGTGTGCAGTGTTCTGTGTGTGTATAGTGTTCTGTGAGCTGTGTGTAGTGTTCTCTGCTGTGTGTGTATAGTGTTCTGTGAGCTGTGTGTAGTGTTCTGTGTTTGCAGTCTTCTGTGTGCTCTGTGTGTGTAGTGTTCTGTGAGGTGTGTGTAGTGTTCTGTGAGCTGTGTGTAGTGTTCTGTGTGCTGTGGAAGTGTGTGCAGTGTTCTGTGTGTGCGTGTCGAGTGTATAGCACAGAAGATACTGACTGAGATTATTTTTTTTTGTATAAAAATTTTATACGGCTATGAATCATATAATATATATGTGTGTGTATATATATATGTGTATGTGTATAAACAAAATTTTCATACTCCTCCAAAAAGAGAGGAGTATTTTTACCCTTCTAGAAAAATGTTAGTGCGACCTCTGATCGGCACAGGGCTACTGCTGCTCCGGGCACAGTTCAAACCCAAAGGCAACCCACGTTTATTAAAATAAGCTTTGGAATGGTGAGCTGTGATTTTATGCAGTTTCTGGAAGTTTTTCTAATTGTGCAGTTTCTGCTTGTGAGCACTGGTTAGGGGTGGCCAAATAGTAGGTTTACCACAGCAAGTCTTTGAAGGATCCTACACCTTGATCACCAGCACCAGCAGCTTCAAATGTTTTGAAACACTTCTGTGCTTAACCCCTTAAGGACGCAGCCATTTTACAGCTTAAGTCTCAGCCCCATTTTTTGTATTCTGACATGCGTTGCTTTATATGGTTATAACTTAAAAAAGTTAGTTTTTTGAAAAATTTGCCATTTTCGAAATTCGAAGTCATTGCGTTTTCATGCAGATCGATTTACCACCTAAATAACTTGCTGAATTATATTTCCCATATGTCTACTTTACATTTTCATAATTTTTGAAATGTTTGGATAATTTATTTTGACTTCACACGGCTTACAAATCGAATTTTTTGGATTTTCAGAATTGACTATTTTGGGGATAAATACAGTTTTGAATGAAATTTTACATATTTAGCATCAAAACCCCCCTATATAACCAACCCATTTTCAAATCTGCACCCCTCAAACTATCAGACACAGCTTTTAGGAAGATTGTTAACCCCTTGAGATCTTCATAGCAATTGAATCAAAATGGAGGTGAAATTTAGAATTGTCAAATGTTGTCGGTTATACGTTCATTTAGCCCTAAAATTTACACATTTCCAAAAGATAAAAAGAGAAAACCCACCATACAAATTGTTCTACAATTTCTCCTTAGTACAGAGACCCCCACATGTGGCCGTTACTTGTTTTGTGGGTGCACAGCGAGGCGCAGAAGGGAAGGAGCGCCCTGCAGCTGCCATTTTAGTTTCCTCATTGGCCCCTTTTGTAGGCTATAAAATTTTAGTTTTTTCATTATTGGGGCCATGTGAAGGAGTAGAAAAGCATCAATTCTGTACTGGATTTTTTACTTTTTTTCCCGTGTTCACCGTATAGCCTTATAATCATGTTATCTTTATTTTACGGGTCGATACGATTACAGGGATACCAGACATGAATATTTTTTCTTACGTTTTACTAAATTTGTCAAATAAAACCCTAATGTGGGGAAAAATCTATAAATTTTGCATTGCCGACTTCCAAGTGGCATAACATTGTTACTTTTTTGGCTACAGAGCTGGTTGATGGCTCATTTTTTGCGGGAGATGTTGTACTTTGCACCAGTATCATTCTGGAGTACATATGTTTTTTGAGGACTTTTTATTTCAATTTTTGTGGGATTGAATAGGTAAAACTCATAATTTTTGGAGGGTTTATAACAGTTTTTTTTTACTGCGTTTATTGTGCGGGTTCAATAATGATTTACTTTAATTCTACGGGTTGTTACAGACACGGTGTGCCTGTGTGGGGTTTGTGTTATGATTTAGACTTTTTTTTGCGTTATATGTCTCTTTATATGTTTTGGGGCTTATGGGCATTTTTATTGATTTCTAACTTTATTTTTTATTGAATAACCTTTTTTTCACTTTTTTACTTTTTCCACCATGGGACATGAACAAGCAATCATCTGATTGCTTGTTCATGATAATATCCTGCAATACTCATGTATGGCAGGGTATTAGCAGTGTCAGCCTATGCACATGCATAGGCTGGCACTCTGCCAGTAAGATGACGTCACAGACGCTATCTTACTGGCAGTTCTTGTAAGTAACTCTAGGGTCCAGATCGGACCCCAGAGTTTCTACAGCAACGATCGGCGCCCCCCGAAAGCGGCTCTAAGTCACCGCGCTCAGTGTCCGATATATCGGACGCTGAGCGTTAAGGGGTTAATAATTTGGAACCGTTTTTTTTATTTTGAAGAATATACTGTTATCATTTGGAAGTTTGTTCAATTTGTTCTCTAACGGGTGATGACTTTTATTATGCTGACTATTGTTTGCATCAACCATTTAGGAAAATCAGAGATAAAAATCATTAGCATAATCATTTGGAATGTGGTGTATTGCCTGTTCTGCAGTATGTTGGGAAAGGGGGCCCCATTCAGAAGCCTGCTATGGGTCCCTCTTTCTCCTAGTTAGTTCCTGCATGCAAGGTACCACTCTTTGGGAGATACACCATGTTCCAAATCCCTGTACTGCAGGGCACCACAGTGGCTCAGTGGTTAGGACTACAGCCTTGCAGTCTTATGACCCACCGTTCGATTGGTTTAGGGCAGGTCCGAGGCCGATCCTGTGCTGGTGGGGCCGATGAAAAAATAAAAACAAATGAAACTCACCTTTCCGATGCTACTCTACTTGATTTAGTCCGGCCGCGGTGACAACAACGTACCCGTCGGCGTTGCACAGACCATGACATCGGGAAGCAGCTGACGTCATGGTCTGTGGAACGCCGGCCCGTACAGAACTGTCACCGCGGCCGGACTGGATCAAGTAGAGGCACAG
Source organism: Engystomops pustulosus (assembly GCA_019512145.1). Lineage (NCBI taxonomy): Eukaryota > Metazoa > Chordata > Amphibia > Anura > Leptodactylidae > Engystomops > Engystomops pustulosus. The sequence goes on from CM033641.1 coordinate 159,100,096, forward strand.
CGCCAGAGTGTCGGAAAGGTGAGTTTCATTTGTTTTTATTTTTATGTACTGGGCTGGCGGTATAGAGGGGCGACTGGCTGGCTGGCTGTATAGAGGGGTGATCGACTGGCTGGCGGTATATACTGGGGCAGGGGTTGTCTGACTATATATACTGGGGCAGGGGCTGTCTGGCTATATACACGGGGGCAGGGGCTGTCTGGCTACTACACGGGGGCAGGGGCTGTCTGGCTATATACTGGTGGGGCTGGCTGGCTATTTACTGAACAGACTGACTATACAAGGGGGGCTTGGCTTGCTATATACTACAGTGGGCTGGCTGAATACTGGGGGGGGGAGGGGCTGGCTACTAGTAATAGTAGCTATATTCCTGTACATAGGGACGCAGTAATATAGTAGTTATATTCTTGTACATAGGAGGCAGTATTATAGTAGGTATATTATTGCACATAGGGGGCAGTATTGTAGTAGTTATATTCTTGTACATGGGGGCAGTATTATAATAGTTATATTCTTGTACATAGAGAGCAGTATTATAGTAGTTATATTCCTGTACATAGGGGGCAGTATTATAGTAGTTATATTCTTGTACATAGGGGGCAGTATGATAGTAGTTATGTTCTTGTACATAGGGGGTAGTGTTATAGTAGTTATATTCTTGTACATAAGGGAACAGTATTATAGTAGTTATATTCTTGTACATAGGGGGTAGTGTTATAGTAGTTATATTCTTGCACATAGGGGGCAGTATTATAGTAGGTATATTCTTGTACATAGGGGGCAGTATTATAGTAGTTATATTCTTGTACATAGGGGGCGTAATTATAGTAGTATAATCTTGTGACATGGTGAGCAGTATAATAAAGTAGTTATAATTCTTGTAACATAGGGGGCAGTATTAAGTAGTATATTCTTACATGGGGGCCTATTATAGTAAAGTTAATTCTTGTACCTAGGGAGCAGTATTAAGTAGTTTATATCTTGTACCAAAGGGGGCAGTATTATAGTAGTTGTATCCTTGTACATAGGGGGCAGTATTATAGTAATTATAGTTCTTGTACATAGGGCAGTATGATAGTAGTTATATTCTTGTACATAAGGGCAGTATCATAGTATTATATTCTTGTACAAGTGGGGCAGTATTATGTAGTTATATTCTTGTACAAGGGGAGCAGTATTATAGTAGTTATTTCATAGTACATAGGGGCATATTAAATAATATTTTTCTGACTAGTATTTACTATATTTTTAGATTTGTACTTATAGTAGTTACATTTTGGTTTATCGGAGAAGGTACTCTAGTATGTTTTTGTACATGTTGATTTAGAAACCATCTAAACCAGTTTTTATGGAGTTTAGTAACTCCACCCACATCAAAGGCCACGCCTACTTGTTTTTGACCCCGCCCGCAGAATGGGCCCACTTTTACCGTTTTTTCCAGGCCACTTTAATCCCAGTAATTCCCGTCCTGAGCCTGCCGGGTTTAATTCTAAGTCATCAAGGCCAACATCTGAAAGATTTGTATGTATTGGGTTTCCATCAGGTCCTCCGTTTCTCTTCCCTCCGTTCCCCCCCACACTTCAAACATACTGTGGGTTGTTCGATTTGTGAGCCCCAATTGGGACAAGGGACTAATTCCAGGCAAGCTCTTGTGCAGACTGCGGATTATGTTGGCGGCTACTAACTAAAGAAATTATTATTGTTATATCTCTATGAAAAGACCCGGCCAAAAGGACAATGGCTGAGCATTTTGTGTCAAGATGTGCTCCAAAGGAGTCTAAGGGGTGACTCACAACACGCTGCATTCACCACCTGCCATTTCACTGTGTTTAAAAATGCCATAACACGCTGAGGAGTGGCGATTTGACGAATTGTCCTTGTTAACATTTATGTATACAAAATGCTGATTGTTATTGGCCATGATCACCTATGTGTGAATATTCGAGCTTATTTGCGTTGTAAGGCACAAATGGTAATCACAATGTAATTAAAGGGGGTTTCCGGATACACATAATTCAATGCAATGGTACTCAAATATAAGCTAATGTGTAATTAGTTTTATTTTAAACTTTTGCTCCCCTTAGCCGAAAATGCTGGTGACCTAGACTGTCATGAGAATTAAATGCTCGGCCTTTAATCAGTCCTTTAATTTCCTCCCGCGGTCCTTCGACAGACATAAGATGGGCCGCTGGTCACAAGTCCACATCACATTTGCATGCCTGCATGGGCAGGTCATGTGAATCACACTATGTTTTACTGTAATCGGTTTGTTTGCAGTGCACCCTGTACCTAGTGCCTGTGGTATGGACGTTCCACATCATTCACTATTGTAACGAGAGCAGAAAACCTGTGATCGATCATCACTGGGGACAGAGCATAAAAGGTAGGAGGATTTACTGAGAACTAAAGGTCATGGAACTTGTATTTTTCAGTGGCGCCATCTTGGTGATAACTCCACCTCTTTAGAGAGGCCAATACTTTTGTAAATACATAAACATCAACTCTTTAATCTCCCAATTTTGTGACAATGACATTGATTTTGTTATATCAATGATTATTATCATCAGTGGTGTTTTTGTGTTCAACGTTCATATTCCCGGAATATACCCCTAGTTGAGTCGGTCTAAATCTTCACTCCTGTTGTATGCAGTTTCAAAATATAAATGATACTGGGTGTGTGTTAACAGGGTCTTTAATTTGAAGAAAAGCGCTGGCTTATCCCCGATGTCTACGTTCACGAGCAAACAGAAAGGAATTACCGAGAAATCTTGAGTATTGCAAACAAACACTATACCCCTGTCCCACAGTTACTTGCAGTTTTTATAGGTACAGTACCGCAGGGGGTGGGCGGGGGGGGGGTCTGTTGGGGGGTGGTGCAGGAGCGCGGGCGGTGAAGGGTCTTGTGTTCTTGGTACTGTTTGTATACAGGGGCCGGTAATAGTTTTTTTCGTCGGCCTGCTACGCGACGGTGGGGTCTATGTCTCGCTCCCAGCTTTACACTTAAAAACAGGTGAGGCGTTTCCCAGTGATACATGTCGGTGTAAGAGAGGCCCTTATATAATTTTGTTATCACTACTTGTTTTTGTGTAGATGTGACAGTCGTGCTTATAAGTTCTTGGAGGGTCTTTTCTTTCAAGTACGGTAGTCTTTCTGCCTAGAAGACTTCTCCTGCATCAGCTCAGCTCAGACCTCCATGCAACACACGCCCCTGCAACTCCCAGCAGCAACGCTATTCTTCTGATGCAATATTTCCATCTTCAATGAGGGGCCCTTAAAACTGTAGTCCCAGCGCACCTGCCTCCTTTTAGGAGACCAATGTCCCAGTTACTACCCTACCATATGACTTTACAACAACCCAGAACAATATTCATTTACATACATTCATACAATACTGTACTTCTAGCAGTTGGTTTACAATGCTGCCACCTCCTCTGACAAAGTTTGGTTTACTACAGATGTATTACTATACAACCTTGACAGCCTCCTCGTAGTCAGCCATATGAAATCTGCATACAGTTTGGGCAAAAGAAACTACATAAGGACTTTCCCAAATTCGGAGAAATAAGATTTCTCTTATCTGATGCGACAGAGATTGAATTTTTTGGTGTTAATCTAACTGGTATGTTAGAGAAAACCAGGCACTGCTCATCACCTGCCAAATACAAGTTCAACATTGAAACATGGGTAGTGGGGGTGTTTTTTCAGCAGCATGAACACGGACAACTGGGTGAAATTGAAGGAAAGATGAATGCCGGCCCCCCCCCCCAAGTACAGAGATATCGCGTGTATGAAATCTGCTTCCGTAAGGGGTGGCTCTTATCTCACACTGGGCCCGAAGGTTCTCCTTCAACATTACAAGACCGGCAAGGAAGCAAACAGTAAAATAACCAGAATGGATTTCAGGTCAACTCTGAGACCATTCCCCAGCATCCATAGCACTGACCTAAACCCAATGAGCATCTTGCAACATCCCCCACCCCCCTAGCCTTTTTTCTTGTGGTCCTGATGCAGCCGGGGTCCCAGAATACCGGAGTGGCGGCTGGTGGTCAGCCTGGTCACGCGCGTTTGATCACGGTGCTTGGTATGGGACCGCGGGCTAACCTACAGCCTGGTAGTCCTCCAGCAGGTGGTGTGTGAAGAAATATGGAGGGAGAGGCTGATCAATGGTTGTTCCTGGTGCATCCCTGCGGTGTCTGTATGGAGCAATGCCTGCGTGAATGATTGGGAATCCCTTGATGTAATCATGCCCTATCCAGCGATTACACGGAGCAAATGTTGTGCCAATCAACTCTTTATGCAACATCAAAGGAACAGCCAACGATTAACAGCAACTTAGCAGCCGATTCGGCACAGCTGGAAGAGTCATGGAGAGGTGGTCGCCAGGACGTTACATGCAGCATGTTAGGAACTTCAGGCTGGGCTGGTAAGAGAATGCAAGTCCGGGTGGTGAGCTCAGCTCTGGGCTAAGTCTCCTGACTTGCCCTGGAGCTAGGCAGACCCTGAGGCACCCTGTGGTTCCTGGTATTAGGCCCTGGCTGTGGCAAAACCACTAGGCATGTGCTGCTCACATTTACTGGACTCTTCCAAGCTTCAGTCATGATGTCTGGTCTCTCTGAAGTCCTAGAAAAGAAAAAAAGTGACATGGCTTCCACAGCAGGGTTTATATACTCCCGCTGGCCAGGTGGAGCACCTCTCCATCAGCTTCCAGCTTGCTTTTACAAGAACATAATTGGACAAGTACATCTCACATTTTACTCTTGCCTTACCAGGCACTGGCTTACAGCTGCCATTACTATTGTCTCCCATCATTAGCTTCTTGTTTAGGAGTTGTCGCTGCTCACCAGATAGATCCGGACATGAGTGGCGCAGGGCGCACCTCCATTGGTCGAGTTGAAGCATCTCGCTCAGGCCGGCACGCTTTCCCGCTCAACGAGGGGCGGCACCGGCCGGCACTGAGCTCCCGGGCCGCACCCCGTACGGGACCACGTTCCGCCGTCCGTCAGTCCACTGGCTCCCCTACACTCCGGCAGCACCGAGCTTTCCGCCCCCCTGTCGGCCTGCATCAACTCCTGCCGCCGGCAACACTTCCGGTGCTCTGTCTTGCCATGCTCGCCAATGTGCTGCCGTCCCCCCCCACCCCCGCCTACTTTCGCTCCCCGCCCATAACCTTCGCTCCCCGGCTGCCCCTCCGCTCAGGACTTCCCCCCCTCCAGGCTCTCGGCTCCTGTCTCCCTGCTTCCATCCCCCGCGCCCCAGCTCAGCTTCAGCTTCCTTCCCGCTCCCGCCCCCTCCAGCTCTCGCTACTGGCGCCCAGCCATCCACGTCTGAACCCCCCCCCGCTCCACATCTCCCCCCCCCCAGGCTCCAGCTACCTGCTCCCTCATCCCCGCTCAAGCTCCCAGGCTCTTTCCGCCTCCTGGCTCTCGTCCTAACCCGCTCCCGGCTCCCCCACCGCACACCAACCCCGCCGCTGCATGAACAATGCCCCCAACTTTCCAAGAACAGTCAGGTTACTTTATCTTATAGATATATATTTATATATATCTATATATATATATCTTATATATAGATATGTATATGTGTATATATATTTATGTGTGTATATTAATATATATATATTATCTAGTGTATATAACACTCACCGGCCACTTTATTAGGTACACCATGCTAGTAATGTTGGCCCCTTTTGGGCCTTCAGAACGCCTCAATTCTTTGTGGCATAGATTTCAACAGGTGCTGAAGCATTCCTCAGAGATTTTGGGGTCCATATGACATGATGGCATCACACAGTTGCTGCAGATTTGTCGCTGCCATCCATGATGCGAATCGCCCGTTCCCACCACACCCTCCCAAAGATGCTCTATTGTATTGAGAGTCTGGTGACCTGTGAGGCCATTTGAGTACAGTGAACTCATTGTCCTGTTCAAGAAACCAGTCGAGATGATTCCAGCTTTATGACTGGGCGCATTTTCTGCGGAAAGTAGCATCAGATGTTGGGTACCTTTGGTCATAAAGGGATGACATGGTCAGCAACATGCTCAGGTAGGCCCTGTGGCGTTGCAAATGCAAAACGAATTTCTCAATTCGGTACAAGGGCCCAGGTGCCAAAAAATTTCCCACCCCATGACCCACCACCACCACCTTAACCGTTGTCAACGCATATGGATCCATGCGTTCACGTTGTTGCGCCAAAATTCTGACCCTACCATTCCGAATGCGCAGCAGAATCTAGACTCATCAGACCGCAACGTTTTCCAATCTTCTAACCTGTCCAATTTCATTTCGATGAGCTTGGCAATTGTAGCCTCAGTTTCCTGTTCTTAGCTGAAAGGAGTGGGCACCCGTGTTGTATTCTCTGCTGTAAGCCCATCTGCCTATAGTTCGATGTTTGTGCATTCGAGATTCTCTCTTTCTGCCTACTTGGTTGTACGGGTTGCTATTTGAGTCACTGTTGCCTTTCTATCATCTGGAAACCAGTCTTCGGCATTCTCCTCTTGACCTCTGCATCACAAGCATTTCCGCCACAGAACTCGTCTCACTGGATGTTTTTTTCTTTTTTCGACCATTCTCTGTAAACCCTAGAGATGGTTTGTGCGTGAAATCCAGTAGATCAGCAGTCGCTGAAATACGCAACCCATCCCCTTCTGGCACAAACAACATGCCACGTTCAAAGGCACTCAAATCACCTTTCTTCCTCAGACTGAGCTCGGTTTGAACTCATGAGATTGTCTTGACCATGTCTACATCCCTAAATGCACTGAGTTGCGCCTGTGATGCTGATTAGAAATTAAGTGTTAACGAGCTTCTACAGGTGTACTATAACGTGGCCGTGAGTGTATGTATTATATATATATTATATATATATATCTATTATATATATATATATATATATATGTGTATAATGTATTGGTGTATATAATGTAATATGTGTATATGAGACGCTGAGTTCACTTTAGTTCCCAACACTGGTTTTGGCTTCCATGTGTTCAGTGTTTTTCAGTTTGTGTAACAAGTACCTGCTTGTACAGGCTCATAACTGACAGAAATAAAATACAAAACAAAAATACCTGCCCGTCTAGGCAGTATGCTGCATGCATTTTGTACTATGCGGCACGCTGTATGCATTTTATACTACATGGCGGTATGCTGTATGCATTTTGTATGACTTTTATTTTTACACCACACCTATGGTGGATCTGGTCCTGACACTCCCTGATATATCACATATATGGGCGGGGGGCATCTCTCTATGGCTCGCCTCAGGCAGCAGACAGGCTTGGTACACCCCTGAGTGGGCGCTATTTGCAACTACCACCTTTCCTATGCATTGGCAGGGATGTTGCTTTTCCAACATAAAAACAGAGTTCTCCCTACAGCTGGTGGAAAACGGAGGTTGTCGAATGAGGTGGAGCAGTCCAAAAAGGAAGGAGAGCCCAAAGGACTTTGAAGCTTTAGTCCAAATAGTTAGTGGAAAGCACCACAAATTGCAAGAATAATCAGGATGCCAGCTCAGGACTTGAATGAATAAGGATTCATAAAAACCTCTGCTTTGTTTGCTTTTTGTCTGTATGTATATTATATATTAATAGATAGATATATTAGATAGTTCCTTTTCACCCAAGCACCATCAAAGAGTTTAGTAGGTAGAGGTGGAAAGCTTTGGAAGAGAAAGGGTGGTTAACGAAAAACGAGGGCTGATCCCAGGCTGGGCTTGTTTCCAGCGGCCTTGTGATTGGTTAGTGTAATGGCGTCACATGGTAGATGTGGAGTCCTGGAGTGGATTGAGGCAGGAGCTGGAGGAGATGCACGTACTGCGGTATTTCACAGTGACCTGATCTGCTTATTTACTCATTCAGTTGCGCTGTCAGCACGGCCTGTGTGTTGAGGCTTTGTCATAAACACCTCTGATTTATAGTTCCAGAGTCAAAGAAGATTCTTACCTGATTTGGTCTATAACTTAGTACAATCACCGTTGTTCATTCAGTCTAAACCTTTACCATTATTGCAAACTTGTGTGGATATTTTTCTTTTTCCATTTTGCTTCATTTGTTAAAGGTCTGTTTTGCCAAATAGTACATTGCAATCCCATTTTTTTCTGGTCTTAACAGAGCATCCAGTTTACAAACAACCTCCATGCTGTTTTCAGTATTCTCCTTTCATCTAAGACCTACACTGCAAGTACCTGATTGGCATTAAAGAATACCTTACAGTTGGATGGAATCCAATGTGTGGCATTGTTTGCTGCAGGTTTATTTGTAATACCAAATACACAACATCAATTAAATTTACACTCCCCATAATGCTAAAAGACCATGACATTTTGGATGTAAATCCACAATTTGTTTAAAAATACAGTATATAACGCACAATAAAAAGCTCCTATTTGTCAAATCATACACCTATACAAACTAACCATTCCCTTTATACACCAACCACCTTCAATGCACATTTGCAGCCAGACAGTACGGGGTTCACCTGACCTTGACTTAAGAACAAAACAGGTGCAAGTACAAATACAAAACGACAGTGATCAGGAGATAATTAGGATGAGGGACCCTACCCTATGAGACAATCTATGGGGGGGTGGGGCTTGATAGATTTACGTGCCTGATGAGTTCAGAGATATATGGCAGGGACATGTTGGGATGGCTTTTGAGGTCTGGTTAGTATTTTTTAATTGAATTCACTGTGCATGGCTAACCAGTGGAAAGACTGTCCCAGGTAGGAGAACAGGGGAGAATCGAGGAGACATTTTTTGATAAGCCGGGCAGCAGAGTTTAGGATAGAATTGGAGGCATGTTAGCTGGGAGAACCGCAGAGAGAGAGTGTTGCAGTAGTCCTAAGCGGATATGATGAGGGGCATGGACAGTACTTTTGTAGACTCTGTTGAGTATGTTCGAATGTATAGATTTTCTTGAGAGTGCGGCAGCAGGTTGTGTAAGGCTTGTTTGTGAGGCCGTCAAGGATAAGACAGAGTCATAGTATCGCCTAGGTGACGGACTTTAGGAATGCTCAAGGTTTCTCCCGCTCACCTAGCTCTGCCGGTCAAGTCTTCATAAGCATGGATCCAACTCGACGCACGAGTCTTTGATACCAAAGAACTTCGATCCCAGCTCTTTGTAAACAATAAAAGCGCTTTGATCGTCGTTACATGGGCTTCCAACGCAATAAAACATGGTGGATCTGCATCTGCGGGATGGGAAACATTACACATGAGGTGATGAGATTCGGGCCCAGCTATGTTATTTTTCGCGGTCAGGCCTACTACCCCGGGTTACCTGGACAACAGACAAGGATCTCCATGCATTCTCATGTGGTCTGATCAACGGTCACGTGAAAGTCCGGTGACCTGTCCTAGAAGTATCAGGCGTCCCTATCCACCCGTACAAGATCTCCACTTCCATGTATTTTAGTACAGCATTATGGGTAAAAGAGTTAAAATGTGAAAATACAATATATTTATTTTCATTTCATCTGCCTTTTACTTTGGGGACTATTGTAAACCTTTCTATAATTTTAAATGTTTAATGCAAACTAACTAGGCTTTTGTGATCAAGTAATAATGTGAATGAGGAGGGGTCAAGTCAAAACCACGGGTTGCATAAATGATTGCACTCCCTCACAACCTGTAGTCCATGAGTACGAGCACGGTTTTATGCTAGAGCGCATTGTACGTTTCCCTGTTATATGTGATAAATTGGGTCAAGCGCACAATTAGTGAGATGTGAGCTTAACAGCATGGAGAAAGTTTCCTCATCCAATAATGGAAATAATTATTAATAGGGCGTATATGGATCTGTTGGTTAACAGGGCAGGGATTGGCTATGTGGGTTGGTTGCAGGCGATCGGATGTGAACCTTTCCCTGAGTTTTCTATTTTTTTTTTAAAGTGTAGCTTTTTTTTTTTTTTTTTTAATCATAGAAAATGCCAAGGCAAAGCTAAGGGCTAGCCCATACCTGGACTTTTTTATAAAAACTTAGTGTTTATTATACTAGTTTTAAAAAAAATACAATGTTTTTTTGAACATGTTGTGCATAATCATGGCTTAAAATTACAAGTTGTGCTCTGTGGGGTATTCTTTTTGAAGTTCAATTGTACGTTTAGTATATTAGTTTTAATAATAAGTGCAAGGTAACTAGCCGTATTAGTACCTATGTAAGATACGTTGCGAACTATAGAGCAGTCCATCTATGTCGCCCTATATAACAATCAGCCATTGTTGCATACATGCCTTGTTCCTCACTCAGCAGGATAATCCCTAAATCAGGGCGGACTGGCCATAAGACTTTACCGTGAGACTTGCCCTGTTGGGGGGCCGGTGTTTCGATCAGCTGATGTGGCCGGTCCCTTCCTCCTCTTTATGTGGCAGGGCCGGGGCCCCGCTCTTCCATCCCTCACTATTACGTGGGCCGGCTTTCGGCAGCTCACTTCCCTATCTCAGGCTCCTGCACTTGCCCTCCCCTCCCTCCCTGATGCATCCATATTATAAACTAACCTTATGATATGATGCATAGCAGGGGTGGCAGTGCAGGAGCCTGTTTTCTCCCCTGCATATTTCAGCCTAGCGCTGAGCTCCTCACAGGCCCTGCCCATTACACTGGAGGCCACACCCCCCAGCACAAGAGCCGCCTAGCCGCATGGAGGAAAAGGTAGTCTGGAGGGTGGAAGGTGCCTGCTGTGTGTGGTGTATGTTAGATGGGCCTTGGTGCCTGCCTGTGTTTGTGTGTGTGTGTATGGGGTGGAGCTGGTGCCGCTGTGTTTGTATGGAGATGGGGCTGGTGCCTGCTTGTGTGTATGGAGATGGGGCTGGTGCATGCTGTGTGTTGTGTGTGTGTGTGTGTATGGGAGATGGGGCTGGTGCCTGCGTGTTATAGGGAGAGGGGCTGGTGCATGCTGTGGGTGTGTGTATGGGAGATGGGGCTGGTGCCTGGCCGTGTGTTGTAATGGGATTTGGCTGGTGCCATGCGGTTTGTGTGTAAATGGGATATGGGGCTGGTGCATGCTGTGTGTGGTGTGTGTGGTGTGTGTGCATGAGGATGGGGCTGGGTGCATCTGTGTGTGGATGGAGATGGGGCTGGTGCCTGCTGTGTGTGTATGGAGATGGCGCTGGTGCTGCTGTGTATGGTGTATGGGTTTGGGGCTGGTGCATGCTGTCCTTTGTTGTGTTAATCATCCGATATGAGCTGGTGCAATGCCTGGTGTGTGTATGGGAATGGAGCTGGTGGCATGCTGTGGTGTGTGTGATGGAATGGAGCTGTGCAGCTTCTGTGTGTGTGTGTCTGGGCGATGGAGCTGGTTCATGCTGTTGTGTGTGTTGGGAGATGGAGCTGGTGCTGCTGTGTGTGTGTAATTGGAGATGAGCTGGTGCATGGCTGTGTTGGCGTGGTTATGGTAGATGGAGCTGGTGCATACTGTTTGTGTATATGGAGATGGGGATGGTGCCTGCTGTGTGGTGTTGTATGGGGAGATGGGATGGTTGCCGGCGTGTTTGGTGTATGGAAGGAAGCTGGTGCATGCTGTGCTCGGTATGGAGATGGGCTGGTGCCTGCTGGTGTGTTTGTGTGTGTGATTGGAGATGGGGCGGTGCCTGCTGTCTGTGTGTGGGTTATGTGAGATGGACTGTGCAACTGTGTGTGTGTATGGGAGATGGAGCTGGTGCATGCTGTGTGTGTGTGGGAGAGGGGCTGGTGCCTGCCTTTGTTGTGGGGAGGATGGGGCTGGTTGCCTGCTCTTGTTTTGTGGGAGATGGGGCTGGCCTGCTGTGTGTATGGAGATGTGGCTGTGCCTGTGTGGTGTGTGGGAGGGGGGGGGGGGGCTGGCGCTGCTTTTGTGTGAGGTTGTAGCAAGCTTCTTGGGTGTCAACCCACACACTAAGACATAAGGGGTTGGTACCTAGGGATTGCTATTATTAGTCCATTTTTGGCGGATGTCTCTCACATTGTCCGTAATTATCAGATTACCATGGTAGCATTGATAGTCAAACCCCACACAACTCAGGCAATAAGGGGTGGGTAGCTAGCTTAGTGATGAATCCTATGAGTAGTCACATTTCCTGGACGTCTCTCACACTGTCCATACTATCGAATGATCCATACTTCATTGAGTAGGCATACCCACACACTCATCCAACCCCCATCTAACTGTTCGTGGTCGTGCACCTAAGTGTGTCTGCTGTAGATCACAACCTACAGAATATAGTGCTAGATGTTTCTCACTAATTTCAGATAAGTTCCTAGGGAACATTTAGGATAGTTCCAGACTGCAGTAGTAAAATATCTTATAGGTTGCTAAAACACTTTGAATATTAAAATCTAATCACTAGCCCACCACATGTTTTCGCCAGCAATCTGCTTCATCAGTGGAACAGTGCTATATATTGATGGGCCGCACCTTTCGTTGGTATTATATGCTTCTAGGTTTCCACCTAATTTGGGTAGATTCCAATCCTAGAGTGGTTATCCAAATTGGGTTTGGTCATGAAAAAAGTGAGGCCGCTTGTGGCAGGAGAGTGGTGTATCACATCAACAATAACAATGTCAGTCCAATGATCTATGGCTGCTCCCCTGGCCACAGCCCAGAGACCTCATCAGGCTCATGGGTGTGTCTTCGCAGACTAATCAGCTTTTTTTTGGCACACTTCCATTGGGATAGAGCAGTGCGGCATGTAAGCCACTTGGCTCTGGCCACCTCATAAGGTGTCATCGGGGTAGGTTGTTCTTGACCTATCAGCTTCGGTGGTTCGCCCTGCTCTGTTGACATATAACACTGCTGGCAGTAGCCAATCGGCTGTGCCACCTCATCTATATGTCATAGTGGGATAAGTATTTTCTTGACCTAGCAGCTACAATCGTTTGCCGCATGCTCTGTTGTGGAGGGCAGATATATTCATAGTATCATAGTATATAAGGCTGGAAGGAGACGCAAGTCCATCAAGTCCAACCTTCAAGAATTAAATAAATGTTTTATCCCCATAACCATATCTCCAGAAAGTCATCCAGGCCTCTCTTGAACATGTACATAGAGTCGGCCATAACAACCTCCTGCGGCAGAGAGTTCCATAGTCTCACTGCTCTTACAGTAAAGAACCTTGGTCTATGGTGATGGTAAAATCGCCTCTCCTCTAAGCGTAGAGGATGCCCCCTTGTCCTGGTCACAGGCCTAGGTATAAAGAGATCTTTGGAGAGATCCTTGTACTGTCCGTTCAGGTATTTGTACATTGTAATGAGGTCTCCCGTCAGCCGTCTTTTTTCTAAACTGAATAATCCCAAATTTTGTAATCTGTCATTGTATTCTAGTCCCCCCCTTGTATTATAGTAGTTATATTCTTGTACATAGGGGGCAGTATTATAGTAACTATATTCCTTTACATAGGGGGCAGTATTATAGTAGTTATATTCTTGTACATAGGGAGCAGTATTATAGTAGTTATATTCTTGTACACAGGGGGCAGTATTATAGTAGTTGTATCCTTGTACATAGGGGACAGTATTATAGCAGTTATATTCTTGTACATAGGGGGCAGTATGATAGTAGTTATATTCTTGTACATAGGGGGCAGTATCATAGTAGGTATATTCTTGTACAGAGTGGGGCAGTATTATAGTAGTTATATTCTTGTACAGAGGGGAGCAGTATTATAGTAGTTATATTCATGTACATAGGGGGCAGTATTACAATATATTTTACTATTTTACTATATTTTAGTATTATAGTAGTTACATTTTTGTTTATCGGAGAAGGTACTCTAGTATGTTTTTGTACATGTTGATTTAGACCATCTATAAACAGTTTTTATGGAGTTTAGTAACTCCACCCACATCACAAGGCCACGCCTACTTGTTTTGACCCCGCCCGCAGAATGGGCCCACTTTTACAGTTTTTCCAGGGCCACTTTAAATTCCCAGTCCGCCCCTGGCCGGGGTTCTAATTTCAAGTCCCATCAAGGCCAACATCTGCAAAGAGTTTGAATGTATGGGTTCCATCCAGGTCCTCCGGTTTCCTCCCACACTTCAAAACATACTGGTAGGTTGATTCGATTGTGAGCCCCAATGGGGACAGGGACTAATTCGGCAAGCTCTGTGTAGCACTGCGGATTATGTTGGCGCTATCTAAATAAAGAAATTATTATTGTTATATCTCTATGAAAAGACCTGGCCAAAAAGGAAAATGGCTGAGCATTTGTGTCAGGAGCTAAGGGGTGACCTCACACGCTGCATTCACACCTGCCATTTACACTGTGTTTTAAAATGCAATACAACAGCTGAGGAGTGGAGATTTGACTAATTGCCTTGTTAACATTTATGTATACAAAATGCTGATGTTATTGCCATGATAACATATGTGTTAATATCGAGTTAATATTGCGGTTTGTAAGCACAAATGTTATCAGCAATGTAATTAAAGGGGTATTCCAGGAATAAACATAATTCATATGCAAATGGGTACTCAAAATATAAGCTAATGTGTAATTAGTTGTTATTTAAAATTTTGCTCCCCTTAGCAGAAAAATGCTGGTGACATAGACTGTAATGAAGAATTAAAATGCTACGGCCCTTTAATCAGTCCGTTAATTTCCTCCGCGCGGTCCGTCGCAGAACAGAAGATGGCCGCTGGTCACAAGTCCACATCACATGTCCTGCACCTGCATGGGCAGGTCATGTGATCACCACTATGTTTTACTGTAATCGGTTGTTTGCAGTGCACCCAGTGTGACTAGTGCTGTGGTAATGGCAGTTACACATCATTACTATGGTAACAGAGCAAGAAAACCTGTTAGATCATCACTGGGAGCAGAGCATAAAAGGTAGGAGGAGTTACTGAGAACTAAAGGATCATGGAACTTGTATTTTTCAGTGGCGGCCATCTTGGTGATAACTCCACCTACTTTAGAGAGGCCATACATTTTGTAAATCATAAAATCAAACTATTTAAGCTCCATTTTGTGACAAATGACATTGAGTTTTGTTATATTCATATATTTATATCATCATGGGTTTTTGTGTCAGACGTTCATATTCCCGGAATACCCCTTTAAGCAAATCTTCACTCCTGTTGTATTGCATTTCAAAATGATAAATGATACTTGTTAACATTCTTTAATTTGAAAAAAGCCTCTTATCCCAATGCTACGTTCACAGAAAACAGAAAGGAATTACAGAGAAATATTGAGTATTGCAACAAACACTATACCCCTTGTTCCCACAGTTACTTGAAGTGGTGATAGGTACAAGTACCTCGTTGGGGTGCACCCTAAGTATTGGGCAATACTGTTTGTAATACACCGGTAATAGTTGTCTTCTCCCTGAACCACAGATATAGGTCTCGCTCCAGCTTTACACTTAAAACAGGTCAACTTTTCCAGTGATACAGTGTCGGTGTAAGAGAGTCCCTTATATAATTTGTGTATCACTACTTGGTTTTTGTAGATGTGACAAGTCGTGCTTATAAGTCTTTGAGGTCTTTCTTTCAAGTACGGTAGTCTTTCTGCCTAGAAGACTTCTCCTGCAATCAGCTCAGCTCAGACCTCCATGCAACACAAAGCCCTCTGCAACTGCCCAGCACAGCAAACGCTATTCTTCTATGCAATATTTCATCTTCAATGAGGGGCCCTTAAAACTGTAGTCCCAGCGCACTGCCTGCCTTTTAGGAGACCAAATTTCCCAGTTACTACCTACAATATGACTTTACAACCCAGAACAATATTAACATTTACATACATTCATACAAATACTGTACTTCTAGCAGTTGGTTACAATGCTGCCACCTCCTGAACAAAGTTGGTTACTACAGATGTATTACTATACAACATTACAGCCTCTCCTCGGAGCAAGCCATATGAAAGCCTGCATACAGTTTGCAAAAGAAACACATGAAGGACTCCCAAATTATGAGAAATAAGATTCTCTTATCTGATGAGACAGAGATTGAATTTTTTGGTGTTAATTCTAACTGGTATGTGTAGAGAAAACCAGGCACTGCTCATCACCTGCCAAATACAAGTTCAACATTGAAACATGGTAGTGGGGGTGTTTTTCAGCAGCAGGAACAGGACAACTGGTTGCAATTGAAGGAAAGATGAATGCGGCCAAGTACAGAGATATCCTGGATGAAAATCTCTTCCAGAATGCTCTGTATCTCACACTGGGCCGAAGGTTCGCCTTCCAACAAGACAAAGACCCAAAGCACACAGCTAAAATAACACAGAAGTGGCTTCAGGTCAACTCTGAGACCATTCCCCAGCCAGCCAGAGCACTGACCTAAACCCAATTGAGCATCTTGCAACATCCCCCACCCCCCTAGCCTTTTCTTGTGGTCTGAAGGCAGCCGGGCCCAGAATACCGGAGTGGCTGGCTGGTGCAGCCTTGGGCACCCTGTGATCACGGTGCTTGGTATGGGGACCGGAGGGCTAACCTACAGCCTGGTAGGTCTCCAGCAGGTGGTGTGTGTAAGAAATATGGAGGGAGAGGCTGATGCAATGGTTTTTCCCTGGGGCATCCCCTGCGGTGTCTGTAGGAGCAATGCCTGCGTGATGGATGGGGAATCCCTTGATGGTAAGCAGCCCTATCCAGCGATTACACGGAGGCAATGTTGTGCAAATCAACTCTTTATTCAACAGCAAAGGACAGCCAAACGATTAACAGCAACTTTAGCAGCAGATTCGGCAAGCTGGAAGAGTCATGGAGAGGTGGTCCACAGGAAGGTTACATGCAGCATGGTAGTAACTTCAGGCTGGGCTGGTAGAAATGCAGTCCGGGTGGTGGAGCTCAGCTCTGGGCTTAAGTCTCCTGACTTGCCCTGGGAGCTAGGCAGGGACCTGAGGCACCTGTGGTTCCTGGTATTAGGACACTGGCTGTGGCACCACTAGCATGTGCTGCTCACTTTTACTGGACTCTTCAGCTTCAGTCCATGATGTCTGGTTCTCTCTGAAGTCTCTAGAAAAGACCATGGGCTTCCATCCAGCAGGGGTTTATATACTCCCCTGGCCAGGTGGTAGCACCTCTCCAATCAGCTTCCAGCTTGCTTTACAAGAACATAATTGGACAGTAACATCTCACAGTGTTAACTCTTGCCTTACCAGGCACTGGCTACAGCTGCAATTACTATGTTCTCCCAGCATTAGCTTCTTGTTGAGTTGCGCTCGCTCACCAGATAGATCCGGACATGGAGTGGGCGCAGGGGCGCACCTGCCATGAGGCGAGTTGAGCATCTCGCCTCAGGCGGCACGCTTCCCGCTCAACGAGGGGGCGGCACCGGCCGGCACTGAGCTCCCGGGCCGCACCCCGTACGGGACCACGTTGCAGCCGTCCGTCAGTCCACCTTGCTCCCCGACACTGCCGGCACCGAGCTCCCGCCCCCCTGTCTGCCTGCATCAACTCCTGCCGCCGGCAACACTTCCGGTGCTCTGTCTTGCCATGCTCGCCAATGTGCTGCCGTCCCCCCCCACCCCCGCCTACTTTCGCTCCCCGCCCATAACCTTCGCTCCCCGGCTGCCCCTCCGCTCAGGACTTCCCCCCCTCCAGGCTCTCGGCTCCTGTCTCCCTGCTTCCATCCCCCGCGCCCCAGCTCAGCTTCAGCTTCCTTCCCGCTCCCGCCCCCTCCAGCTCTCGCTACTGGCGCCCAGCCATCCACGTCTGAACCCCCCCCCGCTCCACATCTCCCCCCCCCCAGGCTCCAGCTACCTGCTCCCTCATCCCCGCTCAAGCTCCCAGGCTCTTTCCGCCTCCTGGCTCTCGTCCTAACCCGCTCCCGGCTCCCCCACCGCACACCAACCCCGCCGCTGCATGAACAATGCCCCCAACTTTCCAAGAACAGTCAGGTTACTTTATCTTATAGATATATATTTATATATATCTATATATATATATCTTATATATAGATATGTATATGTGTATATATATTTATGTGTGTATATTAATATATATATATTATCTAGTGTATATAACACTCACCGGCCACTTTATTAGGTACACCATGCTAGTAATGTTGGCCCCTTTTGGGCCTTCAGAACGCCTCAATTCTTTGTGGCATAGATTTCAACAGGTGCTGAAGCATTCCTCAGAGATTTTGGGGTCCATATGACATGATGGCATCACACAGTTGCTGCAGATTTGTCGCTGCCATCCATGATGCGAATCGCCCGTTCCCACCACACCCTCCCAAAGATGCTCTATTGTATTGAGAGTCTGGTGACCTGTGAGGCCATTTGAGTACAGTGAACTCATTGTCCTGTTCAAGAAACCAGTCGAGATGATTCCAGCTTTATGACTGGGCGCATTTTCTGCGGAAAGTAGCATCAGATGTTGGGTACCTTTGGTCATAAAGGGATGACATGGTCAGCAACATGCTCAGGTAGGCCCTGTGGCGTTGCAAATGCAAAACGAATTTCTCAATTCGGTACAAGGGCCCAGGTGCCAAAAAATTTCCCACCCCATGACCCACCACCACCACCTTAACCGTTGTCAACGCATATGGATCCATGCGTTCACGTTGTTGCGCCAAAATTCTGACCCTACCATTCCGAATGCGCAGCAGAATCTAGACTCATCAGACCGCAACGTTTTCCAATCTTCTAACCTGTCCAATTTCATTTCGATGAGCTTGGCAATTGTAGCCTCAGTTTCCTGTTCTTAGCTGAAAGGAGTGGGCACCCGTGTTGTATTCTCTGCTGTAAGCCCATCTGCCTATAGTTCGATGTTTGTGCATTCGAGATTCTCTCTTTCTGCCTACTTGGTTGTACGGGTTGCTATTTGAGTCACTGTTGCCTTTCTATCATCTGGAAACCAGTCTTCGGCATTCTCCTCTTGACCTCTGCATCACAAGCATTTCCGCCACAGAACTCGTCTCACTGGATGTTTTTTTCTTTTTTCGACCATTCTCTGTAAACCCTAGAGATGGTTTGTGCGTGAAATCCAGTAGATCAGCAGTCGCTGAAATACGCAACCCATCCCCTTCTGGCACAAACAACATGCCACGTTCAAAGGCACTCAAATCACCTTTCTTCCTCAGACTGAGCTCGGTTTGAACTCATGAGATTGTCTTGACCATGTCTACATCCCTAAATGCACTGAGTTGCGCCTGTGATGCTGATTAGAAATTAAGTGTTAACGAGCTTCTACAGGTGTACTATAACGTGGCCGTGAGTGTATGTATTATATATATATTATATATATATATCTATTATATATATATATATATATATATAGTTATAATTATATGGTGTATATATGTAATAGTGTGTATATGAAGACGCTGAGTTCACTTATTAGTTCCAACACTGGTTTTGGCTTCCAGTATTCGTGTCTTTCAGTTGTGTACACAAGTCACAACTGCTTGTACAGGCTCATACGACAGAAATAAAAATACAAAACAAAATGACCTGCGTTCTAGGCAGTATGCCCTGCATGCATTTTCGATAAACTATGCGGCACGCTAGTGATCATTTTACTAGACATGGCCTAGCTATGCTGTATGATTTTGTATGACTTTTATTTTTCACCAACACTATGGGTGCTCTGAGTCCCTGACACTCCCTAGATAATACATATATGGGTGGGGAGGTGGGGGGGGGCAATCTTTTATGGCTTCGCCTCAGGAAGCAGACAGGCTTGGATACAACCCCTGAATGTGGGTGGCGCTATTTGCAACTACCACCTTTAACTATGCAGTGTGGCAGGGCAGTGCTGTTAATCCAACATAAAAACAGAGTTCTCCCTACAGCTGGTCTGTGTGAACCACGGAGGGTTGTCGAATGAGTGGACATCCAAAAGGAATGAGAGCCAAGCAGACTTTGAAGCACTTCACGATCAAATAGTTTAGTGGAAATGCCAACACAATTGTACAAGAATAATCAGATATGCCAGCCCTCAGTGAAGTAACTACCCTGATTCCTTGTAATATATAGATGATATAGTGCCGCCATTTATAAAAAAAGATAGCTGGCTAGACTTGACTTGTTCTCCCTACGCCATTGAGTTCCCTCTGATGGCCTGGCGTAATTATGTCTGTGACTCAGTACTTGTAGCCACACAATAAATAGGGTATAATCACTACTTAGTAGATCCTTTTCACCCAAGGCAACATCATAAGAGTTTAGTAGGAGGGTGCGAAAGCTTGGAAGAGAAGGGGTGGTTACGAAAAACGAGGGTGATCCCAGGCTGGGCTGTTTCCCAGCTGGCCTTGTGATTGGTTAGTGTAAGCGTGGCGATCACATGGTATGATGCTAGGAGGTCCTGGATGGATTGAGGCAGGAGTGGAGGAGATGCACGTACCTGCTTGTATTTCACAGTGACCTCTATCTGCCCTTATGTACTCATTCAGTTGCGCTGTCAGCACTGGCCTGATGTGTTGAGCGGCTTTGTTCATAAACACTCATGATTTATAAGTTCACAGAGTCAAAGAAGATGCTGTTACCTGATTTGGTCTATAACTTAGTACAATCACCGTTGTTCATTCATTCTACCTTTTACAATTATGTGAACTTGTGGTGATGATTTTTCTTTTTCATTTTGCTTCATTTTTAGGTCTTGTTGCCAAATAGTAACATTGCATCCCATTTTCTGGTCTTAACAGAGCAGCCAGTTACAAACAACCTCCATGCTGTTTTCAGTATTCTCTGTTCATCTAGAGAACCTACACTGCAAAAGTAACCATGAATTGGCAATTAAAGAATACCTTACAGTTGGATGGAGATCCAATGTGTGGCATTGTTTTGCTGCAGGTTTATTTATACCAAAATACACAACATCAATTAGAATTTACACTCCCAATAATGCTAAAAGACCATGAAATATTTGGATGTAATCCACAAATTTGTTTAAAAATACAGTATATAACGCACAAAGTAAAAAGCTCCTATTCTGTCAAAATCATACAACCTATACAAACTAACCATTCCCTTTATACACACAACCACCTTCATGCACATTTGCAGCCAGCAGTAAGGGGTTCACCTACATTACATTAAGACAAAAACAGGTGCAAGTACAAAATACAAAACGACAGTGATCAGGAGATAAGTAGGAGGAGGACCCTACCCATGAGGACAATCTATTGGGGGGGGGGGGAGTGAGAGATTACGTGCCTGATGAGTTCAGAGATATATGGCAGGGACATGTTGTGGATGGCTTTGTAGGTCATGGTTAGTATTTTAAATTGAATTCACTGTGCAATGGCTAACCAGTGGAGAGACTGTCAGGGAGGAGAAGCAGGGGAGAATCGAGGAGACAGATTGATAAGCCGGGCAGCAGAGTTTAGGATAGATTGGAGGCATGTTAGCTGGGAGACCGCAGAGAAGAGAGTGTTGCAGTAGTCTAAGCGAGATATGATGAGGGCATGGACTAGTAATTTTGTAGACTCTGGATTGAGGATGGGTCGAATGTAAGAGATGTTCTTGAGAGGGAGGCAGCAGGTTGTAGTAAGGGCTTGTTTGTGAGGCTTAAAGGATAAGACAGAGTCAGAGGTAGCTCCTAGGTGACGGACTTTAGGAATGAAATCAAGGTTTCTCCAGCTCACCTAGCTCTGCGGTCAAGTCTTCATAAGCATGGATCCAACTCGACTGCACGAGTACTTTGATACACAAAAGAATCTACAGATCCAGCTCTTTGTAAACAATAAAAGCGCCTTTGATCGTCGTTACATGGCTTCCAACAGCAATAAACAGGGTGGATCTGCATCTGCTGGATGGAAACATACACATGAGGTGATGGAGATGCGGTGCCAGCTATGTATTTCGCGGTCAGGCCTAATACCGGGTTACCCTGACAACAGACAATGATCTCCATGCATTCTCATGTGTATGAATCAACGAGTCACGTGAAAGGTCAGGTGACCTGTCACTAGAAGTATCAGGCGTCCCTATCAACCGGACACAGATCTCCACTGCCATGTATTTTAGTACAGCATTATGGGTAAAGAGTTAAAATGTGAAAATACAATATGATTAATGTTCATTTCATATGCCTTTTACTTTGGGGGAACTATTGTAAACCTTTCTAATATTTTAAATGTTTTAGATGCAAACTAACTAGGCTTTTTGTGATAAAAGTAGATAATGTGAATGAGGGAGGGTCAAGTCAAAACCACGGGTGCATAAATTATTGCCACTCCCTCACAACCTTTAGTCATGAGTAAGAGCACGGTTTAATGCTAGAGACGCATTGACGTTATCCTGTATGATGTGATGGAATTGGGTCAAGCGCACAAGTAGTGAGATGTGAGCTTAACAGCATGGAGGAAAGTTTCTCATCCAATAAGGGAAGATAAGTTAGTTAATAGGGACTGATATTGGATACTGTTGGTTAACAGGGACAGGGATTGGATATTGTGGGTGGGTTGCAGGCGATCGATGTTGAAACTTTCCCTGATGTTGTCTATTTTGTTTTTAAAGTGTGAGGCTTTTTTTTTTTTTAATATAGAAAATGCCAAAGGCAAGCTAGGGATAGCCCATACCTGGACTTTTTATAAAAACTTAGTGTTTATTAATACTAGTTATAAAAAAAATTACAATGTTTTTTTGAACAGGTGTGCATAATCATGGATTAAAATTACAAGTGTCTCTGTGTGGTATTCTTTTTGAAGTTACAATTGATACCTTTAGTATATTTAGTTAATAATAAGTCAAGGTAACTATCCGTATTAGTACCTATGTAAGATACGTTGCGAACTATAGAGGCAGTCATCTATGTCAGCCCGATATACAATCAGGCCATTGTTGCCATACATAGCCTTGTTCCTCACTCAGCAGGATAATCCCTATAATCAGGGGCGGACTGGCCATAGACTTTACCGTGAGACTTCCCGGTGGGCCGGTGTTCTGAGCAGCTGATGGGGCCGGTCCCTTCCTCCTCTGTATGTGCAGGGCCGGGGCCCCTCCTTCTCTCCCTCACTACATGTGCCGGCTGTCGGCCAGCTCACTTCCTATGCTCAGGCTCCTGCACTGCCCTCCCTCCCTCCCTGATGCATCCATATGATAAACTAACCTTATGATATGGATGCATAGCAGGGGTGGCAGTGCAGGAGCCTGTTCTCCCCTGCAGATTTCAGCCCTAGCGCTGAGCTCCTCACAGGCCCTGCCCATTACACTGGAGGCCACACCCCCACAGCACAGCCCGGGCCTAGCAGCATGGAGGAAAAGGTGAGTGCTGGAGGGGTGGAAGGTGCCTGCTGTGTGTGTGTATGGTAGATGGGGCTGGTGCCTGCTGTGTTTGTGTGTGTGTGTATGGGGGATGGAGCTGGTGCCTGCTGTGTGTGTATGGGAGATGGGGCTGGTGCCTGCTGTGTGTGTATGGGAGATGGGGCTGGTGCATGCTGTGTGTGTGTGTGTGTGTGTGTGTATGGGAGATGGGGCTGGTGCCTGCTGTGTGTATATGGGAGATGGGGCTGGTGCATGCTGTGTGTGTGTGTATGGGAGATGGGGCTGGTGCCTGCTGTGTGTGTATGGGAGATTGGGCTGGTGCATGCTGTGTGTGTGTGTATGGGAGATGGGGCTGGTGCGGCTTGTGTGTGTATGGGATGGAGCTGGTGCATGCTTGTACTGTGTATGGGAGTTGGGGCTGGTCATGCTGTCTATTGTTTTGTGTAATGGAGCTGGAGCTGGTGCATGCTGTGTGTGGTGTATGGAATGGAGCTGGTGCATGCTGTGTGTGTGTGTATGGTGAGATTTAGCTGGGTGGCATGCTTCTTGTGTGTGTGTCTGGAATGAGCTGGTGCATCTGTGTGTGTGTATGGGAGATGGGCTGGTGCAATGCTGTGTGTGTGTATTGGAGATGGGAGCTGGTGCAGCTGTGTGTTGCGTGTATGGGAGATGTATCTGGTTGCATACTGTGTGTGTATTTTTAGATGTGATGGTGCCTGCTTGTGTGTGTATATTTGAGATTTTATGTGCCTGCTGTTGTGTTTAATGGTAGATGTGATCTGGTTCTGCTGTGCCGTGTGTTGGGAGATGGGGCTGGTGCCTGCTGTGTGTGTGTGTGTGTGTATGGGAGATGGGGCTGGTGCCTGCTGTCTGTTGTGTGTGTATGGGAGATGGAGCTGGTGCAAGCTGTGTGTGTGTATGGGAGATGGAGCTGGTGCATGCTGTGTGTGTGTGTGGGAGATGGGGCTGGTGCCTGCTGTGTGTGTGGGGAGATGGGGCTGGTGCCTGCTGTGCTTGTGGGGATATGGGGCTGGGCCTTCTGTGTTGATGGGAATGGCTGTTTCCGCTGTGTGTGTGGGAGGGGGGGGGTGCTGGCGCATGCTTTGTGTGAGGGTGTAGCAAGCATTCATTGGGTAGTCAACCCACACACTAAGACAATAAGGGGTGGGTACCTAGGGATTGCCTATATATTAGTCACATTTTGCGGATGTCTCTCACATTGTCCGTATTATCAGATGTACCATGTATTCATTGAGTAGTCAAACCCACACACTCAGGCAATAAGGGGTGGGTAGCTTAGGGATTACCTATATAGTAGTCACATTTCCTGGACGTCTCTCACACTGTCCATACTATCGAATGTACCATACATTCATTGAGTAGTCATACCCACACACTCAGGCAATACCCCAATCTAACTGTTCGGGGTCGTGCACCTAAGTTTGCTGCTGTGAGATCACAACCTACAAATATAGTGGCTAGATGTTCTCAATAATTTCAGATAGTTCCTAGGGAACATTTAGGAATAGTTCAGACTGCAGTAGTAAAATATCTATAGTTGCTAAAACACTTGATATTAAAACTAATCTACTAGCCCACCAACATGTTTCGCCAGACAATCTGGCTTCATCAGGGGAACAGTGCTAATAGTGATGGCCGCACCTTTCGTTTGGTATTATATGCATTCTAGGTTCCCACCTAATTTGGGTTAGAGCCAATCCTAGTGGTTATCCAAATTGGGTTGGTCATGATAAGTGATTGACACTTGTGGCAGCGAGTAGTGGTGTATCACATCAACAATAACAATGTCAAGTCCAATGAGCTATGTGCTCCCCTGGCCACAGCCCAATGACCTCATCAGGCTCATGGGTGGTGTCTTCGCATACTATCAGCTGTGTTTTTGCACACTTCCAGTGGAGAGATCAGTGCGGCATGTAAGCCAATTGGCTCTGGCCACCTCATAAAATGTGTCATCGTGGGTAGGTTGTTCTTGACCTATCAGCTTCGGTGGTTCGCACATGCTCTGTTGAAATATAAACACTGCTGGCATGTAAGCCAATCGGCTGTGGCCACCTCATCTTATATGTCATAGTGGATAAGTATGTTCTTGACCTATCAGCTACAATCGTTTGCCGCATGCTCTGTTGTGATGTAAACATTGCCGGCATCCTGGACAATCAGTAGTGTCACCTTCATTTCATGTGCCAGTGGGTGTGTAGATTTTTAACCAGACTTTTAATCAGTCACTTATGTTCTATTTTATGTGGGCATCACTGTTCTCTTGATCGCTGGGTCAGTCATTTATATGGGGCAGTCTCAATATTCATCCCGTAGGTATACAAAAATGAACATCCAGTAGTTATAAGATAGGTTAATAAAGACATCAAATTTATTCCGTGTCCGTGGTTATCATATCTATTCACTATATGACCTATTAATTGAAATTTCTCCTCTATACTGCTGTATTAATTGTAAGGTTTCCTATTCTGAAGGGACAATTTATGGCTTGATCAGATAATCATTCACAATCTTTTAAGAGTTGTGATTGATGTATGGTATAATCCAAACTGTAAGGTCTTCAAATGTGTCAATAGTGTATTTAAGATTATTATCTATACTGGGGGGTGGCTTAACATTTCACTTATTTTTGTCTTTGAGTTAATGCTAGCCATTTTGGTAACAGCAGTATCTGTTCTTTGAATAATTTGGAAAGGTGTATTTGGTGATTAAATTGGGGGGGGGGGAGGCAGGTGTGATATAACTGACATTGCATTGGGTCATTAAAAAAAGGCTGAGAGGGTAAATCCCTCATTTAGTCCGTGAGGGCTGCAACATCTCAATCGGTAGATCCACCTGGCCTCAGCTTTAAGGAGTCTGGTATCTAAGTTACCACTTCTTGGTCCAGATTTGAATTCCTCTATCCCCCAAAATTTTAGGGCTCTCAGATCGCCCTTGTGTACTTGTTGCATGTGTCGCGATAGCGGAGTATCTTTATTCGTTGTCATGGAACTAATGTGTCCGGAAATTCGTCTCCGTAGTTCCTGGATTGTCTTTCCCACTTATAGCATAGGGCAGGTGCCCATATATGACTCCCTCAGTTTTGTAGTTAATTTACTGTCTTATTGTAAATTGTTACCCATTAATCGGGTTTATGAAGGATTTTGTGCGAGTCCTATATTGGCAAAAAGTGTACGAGCCACATGCAACCTACTGTGTTTGAGGTTAACCACGTTGTATTAGGGGATTTTCATTTACTAAATTAACTAAGTTAACTAATTAAAGGGTTAACCAGGGTTGTAACTTGAAAGGGTGCAGAGGGTGCGATCGCAACCAGGCCCAGGAGGTTTAGGGCCCCATAAGGTGTCACTTTCCAATATGAGAAGACTATTACTATAAAACATACATTATAGTCAGGGGGCCTGGCACAGACTTTGCACTGGGGCCCATCAGCTTCAAGTTACACGACCGGGGTTAACTAATTAAATTAAAGGGTTAACAGACTTCTCAAATGCTGATTTGAATAGTTTGAGATGTTAGGTTCATAAAATGCAGTTACTTGGGCTACATAGTACATAAGCCTTTGTAGGGCACTTCCAAACTGAATTGATCACAAAAAAAATAGCATTTTTCAAATCTCTTGAAAAGAAGTTGCTACTAAAACTTGAAACCTTCTCATATCCGTAAAAAAAAGGGAAACTTAAAACAAATTATGGAAATAAAAAGAAGACCAATGGCAAAAGGTATCTAGAAAAGAAAATTTGTGGTGTGACTTTTTATCTAAAAAGTAGAACATTTGAAACTTTGAAAATTGTAAGTTTTTAAAATTTTTTCCTAAATTATTGAATTTTTACCCCCCAAAAAAGAAACTGATCACCAAAATGATACAACTATCATAAACTACAATGTCTCATTAGAAAACAATCTCAAAACCACAAGGATATCTTAAAGAGGACCTGTCACCAAGAAAAACGCCACTAACTAAACTTACTAAAGTAAGCCGGTCCTAGTGCTAAAACAAACGCAGCAGCCGCAGCATTTTACAATGTTAGCTTTATCGTAAACCTCCGATAATGCTAACACCGCTGTGCTGTACACTGTCAAAGCGGTCCGGCGTATTCATGAGGGGGTGGCAGTCACCGCTGGCCTATTGAATGAGTGGGGCGGTCCGGCGTTTCTATTGTACAGCGCAGTGGTGTTAGCGTTATCAGAGGTTTCCCATAACGCTATCATTGTAACACTGCTGCGTTTGTGTTAGCACTAGTGCCATATTTCAAGGTGACAGGTCCTCTTTAAAGTGTTGAAAAGTTATTACCACAGGAAGAGACACTGGTCAAATGTTTAAAAAGGACTGAACCTTAAAGAGAACCCGTCAGGCAAAATAACCCCTCTAAACTAAATATATTTTCATAAACTGCCATTAGAAATTCATTGTCCCTCTACATGCCTGTACACCTAAGCAATGAGGTCCTAAAGCTGTATGCAAATGACCTGTGAAATGTCCAATGAGTCATTAGCATATTCAAGCTGTCCAGCTTATTCATGAGTGGGAGGCACAGCCACACCCCCAGTGCATGACTGACAGCCTGTATAATGATGTGAGGCTGTATAATGGTATGTGCTTCCTGGTGCTGGCACCCCCTGCAGCCTGTGTGTGTGTATAGGAGAGATACAACAGCTCCAGGCAGCCATGTTATAGCAGGACATGTCAGGTACTTGTGTAGCTGATGTCTGTGTCTCACATGTGTAATAGGAGGATGCAGCATGTCAGCAGATGCTGCACACACACTAGCAATGCTTTACTATACATTACACACAGACATGAGCAGGGGGAGGAGAGGGGAGGGGGAACAGGTGTGACATCACTGCCTCTGACCATGTGACCAGCCTCATTTACATAATAAAGAATAGATGATTTTACAATGATTAATGTATGAAATAACTAGATAAAGGCTGGGATGGGATCCTTGTGAGCTGATCCAACAGGTAGTAGTGACAGGACTAGTGATAGAGACCTGATGACAGGTTTCCTTTAACGTACAAACAGGCTGCGTCCTTAAGGAGTTAAAAGGTATCAAAATCTCAAGAAGGTTACTTTATTTGATCAAAAGCAACAGCAAATTCTCCCAGAACAAATGAGAATAAGCACCGCAGTGCAGGGATTGTAGCTCATTCAAAATCTCACAATAAGAAAATTTTCAGTTCTATCAGCAGCCCCCCAGCAGTACTTTGGGCCCAGGGGCAGATTAAGACTGCCATGGGTCCTGGGCTGCCTGGAATTCACTTCCTACATGTGGTACTAGATTCAAACTTCTTGCAGAATGGAGGATGTGTCCCCTCTTCCTTCTTTCTTTAGAAGTGGTTCTGAAATGGTTCTTGTGTACATGTGTATTGAGAACAGGAACAGATAAATAGATTTATTGGGAGAAGGCCCTTACAAGTACATCATTTGATGGGTGGTTTGGGTGACCATGAGCCCCCTAGAAGGCTATGGCCCAAACCACATACCTAACATGTTTATCAACTTTTAAAAAATATATTTTAAATCCCTGCTAAGGTACTTTAACCTTAGGGGACTACTGTATTGCAGTACATAACAGTCTTGCTATGGATCTGTGTCACAGGGAGCAATGATCTGAGCCAATATGGTGGCGCCCACATGCCACCAGCAAAGCGACAAAAAAAGGAAAAAGTAAAAAAATTATAATTTTTTAGTCAAAGGGAATTTTCAGTAAAGACATGCTACAGAAGCCCTTCACACCTGCATTGCAAATATTTCTTTATGCTTTCTCAAAGCTTTTGTATTACAATATAATTGTGTGTTGTAACTTACCTTGAATCCTGACAGAATCCTCTGTGTAGTCCCAGGGGTTGGGCTTAGGTTTGGATGCATTTCAAAAAACAACATGTGACTTGTCTATGCTGCTCTCAGTCCCCACCTTTGTGTGCCTGTACAGCTCCTCCCTTTTGCTCCTTCACAGTGGCCACAGCCTGGTGATCTGACATCAGTGGGAGAGAGAGGAGCCGAAGAGGAGCACAAAGGTGGGGGCTGAGATCTGAGCAGTCTGCAGCACTGACAAGTCACTTGTTGTTTTTTGAAATGCATCCAAACCAAAGTCCAACTCCTTGGTCTACACAGAGGATTCGGTCAGGAAGCCAGGTAAGTTACAACACACAATTATACAGGCGGTCCCCTACTTAAGAACACTCAACTTACAGGCGACCCCTAGTTACAAACGGACCTCTAGATGTTGGTAAATTACTGTACTTTAGTTCCAGGCAACAATAAACAGCTATAACATTTATCAAACATGTCTGTAATGAAGCTTTATTGTTAATCCTGGTTCTTATGACACACCAACATTTTTAAAATCCAATTGTCACAGAGACCAAAAAAATTTTTTTCTGGAGTTACAATTATAAAATATACAGTTCTGACTTACATACAAATTCAACTTAAGAACAAAGCTACAGAGCCTATCTTGTACGTAACCCGGGGACTGCCTGTATTGTAATGCAGATGCTTAGAGAACGCAGAAAGACATACTTGCAGTGCAGATGTAATGGTCTCCTGTAACCCGTCTTTAGTGAAAATGAGGTCCCTGGTTACAGGTTACCTTTAATACAATTTGTACATGTCCCTCCAATTTATCAATAACAATCCTGTCTATGATTGATAACCACTGGTTGACAGGTTTAGAGAGTAAATATCCCAAAAGACTCATAACTCCTCACTGCAGGGGTGTAACTACAGTGGTAGCAACCATAGCAGATGCTATAGGGCTCGCAGTGTCGGGGGGGCCCATCATCCAACCTGACACACTAAAGAGAAATGTGCACCAGTATATGCATATTATGCTGCACATTGTACAGCATAATATGTATATAACATATATGTGATGTGTATATGCTGGATGTGTAAACGGTGTATGGTGTGTGTGTGTGTGTATACTTTATTATATGCGTTATACGGCACTGTATGTGCCTGTATACACTCACTGGCCACTTTATTAGGTACACCATGCTAGTAACGGGCTGGACCCCCTTTTGCCTTCAGAACTGCCTCAATTCTTCGTGGCATAGATTCAACAAGGTGCTGGAAACATTCCTCAGAGATTTTGGTCCATATTGACATGATGGCATCACACAGAGGAACCCGTCATCAAAAGAAGCCCCGCGAACTAAATATACTCTTCATAACGGCCATCTGAAATGCATTGGTCCCGCTCATGCCTGTAACCTAGCAAGGAGGGTCTACTAAAGCTGTATGCAAATGACCTGTGAAGTGTCAATGGTCATGACATATTCAAGACTGTCCAGCTTTATCATGAGTGGTAGGCACACGCCACACCCCCAGTTGCAATGACTGACGCCTGAAATATATGATGTGAGGGCTGATAAATGTATGTGCTTTCCTGGTGCTGCACCCCACCTCAGCCCCCCTGCACCTGTGTGTGTGTAAGGAGAGACAACAGCTCCGGCATCCATGTTATAGCATGACATGTAGGTACTTGTGTAGCTGATGTTGTTGTCCACTGTGTAATGAGGATGGCACATGTCAGCATGAATCTGCCAACACGCAATGCTTACTATACATTACAACACATGACTGAGCAGGGGAGGAGAGGTGAGGGGAACAGGTGTGACACACTCGCCTCTGGACCATTGCCAGCCTCGACTTACGATATAAACATAGATGATTTACAATGATTAATGTATGAAATAACTAGTAAAGGCTGGATGGGATCCTGTATCTGATGCCAACAGAGTAAGTGACAGGCTAGTGATAGATGACCTACTGACAGGTTTCCTTTACGTACAACAGCTGCGGCCTTAAGGGTTTAAAGGTATCCAAAATCCAAGAAGGTTACTTTATTTGATCAAAAGCAACCAGCAAATTCCCCAGACAAATGAGAGATGCAACCCCGCAGTGCAGAGATTGTAAGCGCATTCAAAATCTCAGTAAGAAAATTTTCCAGTTCTATCAATACAGCAGCCCCCCCAGCAGTACTTTGGCCCATGGCAGATTAAGGACGCCAATGGGTCCTGGCTGCTCGAGAATTCCATCACACATGTGTACTAGATTCAAACTTCTTGGCAGATGGGTGTCCCCTCTTCCTTCTTTCTTTAGAAGTGGTTCTGAAAGGGTTCTGTTCGTACATTGTATTAGAACAGGAACAATAAAGTCTTATATGGAGAGGCCCTTACAATACATCATGTTGATGGGGTTTTGGCTGACCATGACCCCTCAGACGCTATGGCCCCAAACCACATACCTAACATGTTTTATCACAACTGTTATAAAAATTTATTTTAAATCCCTGTCTACGGCTTTAACCGTAGGGGACTACTGTATTGGCAGTCCATAACATCTATGCTAGTGGATCTGTTCACGAGGCAAGGATCTGGCCAATTATGGGGGCGCCACTATGCCACCAGCAAGCATCAAAAAAGGAAAAAGTAAAATCGTAATTAAATTTTTTAGCCTCAAGGGAAATTTTTACTACAGACTGTACATGAAGCCCTTCTCCACCGCATTGCAATATTTCTTTTATGCTGTTCTCTCAAGCTTTTGTATTACATACTAATTGTGTTTTAACTTCCCTTGAATCCTGACCAGAATCCTCTGTGTAGTCCAGGGGTTGGCTTAGGTTTTGTCTGATGCTTCAAAAACAACACTTGACTATGTCTGCTGCTCTCAGTCCCCCCCTGTTTGTGCTGCCTTACTCTCCTCTTTTGCTCCTCTCACCAGTGGCCAGCCTGGTGTATCTGACTAAGTGGAGAGAGAGGGAGCCGACGAAGGAGCCGCAAAAGCGTGTGGGTCTTTGAGAATCTGAGCAGTCTTCAAGCTCTGACAATAACTGTGTGGTTTTTCTTGAAATGAAATCCAACCAAATCACAACTACACTTGATATCACAGAGGATTCGGTCAGGAGCAGTAAGCTTACACACACAATTAACATTAACAGGGCTGTCCCCTACTTAAGAACACCAACTTAAGCACCCCTAGTACACAGACGGACGTCTAGAGGTGTGTGGTAAGTGACGGTACTATTAGTCCGATGCAACAAGAAACCAGATAATCATTTACAGAACAAGGGCTTGTAGAGAAGCGTTATTGGATCCTGGGTCTTATGACACCCTAACAGTGTTTAACAACCAGTTCACGAGACCAAAAAAGTCTTTTTCGGGAGGTACAAGTTATAAAATATACGTCGTGAGCTTAAAACATCAATTCCAACTTAGAACAAGCTACAGAGCCTATCTTGTACGTAACCCGGGGACTGCCTGTAGTTGTTGCAGATGCTTAGAGAACGCAGAAGACAACTTGCAGTGCGATGTATAATGGTCCCCTGTACACCGTCTTTAGTGAAAATGAGTCCCTGGTTACAGTACCTTAAACATGTTGTACATGGATCCCTATTTAGTCAATAACAATCCTGTCTAGTGATTGACTAACCACTGGTTGACAGTTAGAGAGTAATATCGCCAAAAGACTCATACTCCCCTCACTGCAGGGGTGTACTACAGTGGGGTAGCAAACCATAGCAATGCTATATGCTCGCAGTGTCGGGGGGCCCATCATGCCAACTGACACACTAAGAATGTTGCACCAGTATTGCATATTATGGCCTGCAGCATTGTACAGCTATATGTATATAACTATATGGATGTGTATATGCGGTGGTAAACGGTGTATGGTTGTGTGTGTGTGTGTATCTTTATTATATGCGTTTACGGCACCTGTATGTGCTGTATACAACTCACTGGCCCTTTATAGGGTACACCAGTTGCTAGTACACGGGCTGGACCCCCTTTTGCCTTCAGAACTTGCCCAATTCTTCGTGGCATAGATTCAACAAGGTGCTGGAACTTCCTCAGAGATTTTGTCCCTATTTACAGATGGCAATCACCACTTTGCCTCCGCGATTTGTCCGGCTGCACGTCCATATGCTAATCTCCCGTTCCACCAATCTTAAAAGTGAGCTCTATTGGATTGAGATCTGGTGACTTTGGAGCCATTTGTACATGAAACTCATGGTCATGTCAAGAAAACCATCTGAGATGATTCCACTTTATGCATGGCCAATTATCCTGCTGAAGTAACCCGCATATGTTGGTACATTGTGGTCTAAAGGATGACATGGTCAGCAACAATACTCAGGTAGGCTGTGGCATTGCAACGATGCTCGAACTGTGTACCAAAGTGGCCCAAGATTCCAAGAAAATATGCCCCACACCATGAACACCACCACCACCAGCCTGACCTTGAGCAAGGCAGGTATGGATCCATATTATGTTGTTGACGCACCAAATGCTGACCCTAACCATCCGAAGTGTCGCGCAAAATCGAAACTCATCAAAAACCAGCAACGTTTTTCCAACTCTTCTTAACTGTCCAATTTCGATTAGCTTGTGCAAATTGTAGCCTCAGTTTCCTGTTCTTAGGTGAAAGGAGTGGAACCCGGTGTAGTCTTCTGCTGCTGTAGCCCATCTGCCTCAAAGTTCGACGTACTGTGCGTTCAGAAATGCTCCTCTGCCTACTTTGGTTGTAAAGGGTGGCGATTTGAGTCACTGTTGCCTTTCTATCAGCTCGAACCAGTCTTCCCATTCTCCTCTGACCTCTGGCATCAACAAGGCATTTCCGCCCACAGAACTGCTGCTCATTGGGGGGCGGAGCTGACCGCTGCGCAAGATGGCAGCATAGAACTGGAGCTCCGCGCGCTACTCATGAGAGACCCGCAGTAAACTGGGCAGAAGTAACTGGCAAATGGTGAAGTACGGAGGCAGCGGTCCCGGAAGCTACTGGGGACAAGCCTATCGCCCACAAGTAAGCGGACACAAAGCTGGTAAAGAGAAACCGAGACGAGAAGGTCCTGCTTGCATGCGGCACAAGATGGCAGCGAGCAACTCACCCTCTGATGCCTCAGAGCACTCGGACGCGCCGTCGGACCACGAGACCAGCTCCTCACGCCTTGAGATATCCCATAAAGGAGCTTTCGGAGATCAAAGCGGAGGTACGCCACGTGGGGCACAGAGTGGAGGCCCTTGAATCAGGGCAGGAAGAACTAGTGGGCTTTGCTGAAGCAGTGAGGAGCAAACTGATAGCTAAGGACAATCAGATAAATCATACTTTCCTGATGCTGGAAGACCAGGAAAACAGGAGCCGCCGAAAAAACGTTAGGCTAAAAGGCCTCCCTGAATCTTGGGCTACAGAAGCACTGCCGAGCATCATGCAGCAGATCTTTGCTACGCTATTAGGAGCAGACCGCTCCGGGAAAGTGGTAATTGAGAGGGTACACAGAGCCCTCAGGCCCAAACCAGCTCCAACGGATCCCCCCAGGGACATAATTTGCGGGCTCCTGAGCTATGTCGACACAGCAGCCATCCTCAGCAAAGCGAGAGAACATGGCGACCTAGAATATGAAGGTGCTAAAGTAGCCCTATTTCAGGACTTAGCAGCATCTACTCCGGCTAAAAGACGCCTATTCAGACCACTCTTAACCAAATTGCGAGACCTCAACCTGCAGTACAAGTGGCTTTTCCCGTTTGGCCTGCAATTCTCTAAGGGGAACCAGCACGCGGTGATCAAACACCCGAGAGACCTGGAGAAAACCTGGAAGCTTCTTGGAATCGACTCCATCCACATCCCCTCTTGGCTACCGGCAGCTGATGAGATAGCTTTTGCAACAGAGGTAGCTCTAACTCCCTGGCAGTTGGTAGCGACGCCGAAACCTGCGAGAGAGAAGAAGCGATCAAATAGGAAGGAGGACACTTGAAATACTCGCACCGGACAGGTTCACCTAACTTTTCATCTTACATCCATTGGGGGACATTTACTATGGCGTTTCCGCCAGTTTTGTGGCGCTCTCACCACATGTTCTGCTCTCCTACCTATTTATTAGCTGTCGGGGACAGAAAAAATGCCTTTTTCCGTCTGCTCCGACTCTTCTCCGAAAAGGGGCGTGGCTTTGGCGGAGTGGAAACTCAGACACAATTACTATGTGTCGCAGCCCTTTTTGGGCGGTGTAAACTGACGGAAAGTAGACCAAAAGAAAACTGGTCTAGCAGGCACTGTTGGACACATTTCTGGTGCTCGGGACAGATTTTGGTCTCGGGGACAGAAAATGGTCTCGGCGCCAGAAATGTCTCTGCACAGCTCCACAATATTAAATGTGTGTCTTCTTACCGAGAGCAGGTCGGTAACAAAGCCAATGCAGACACCGACACTGTAAGTAAATGTCCCCCATTGTGTCTAAACAGTTTTCTGGTTCCTATCTCATATATTTAGTAAGATGTTCAGCCGCCATGCGGTAACTAGATTGAGTAGTATTCCCTCCTCCATAAGTTGAATGCTTGTAAAGTCCAGTATTTTATTCACCATTTGCCTTAGTATGTATAAGATACGGTTAACAGGTTTAAGCTAGTATAAAATTAAGCAGATTGGCCCTTGACCGTTACAAAGTTATATAGCTCAAATCCCAGTTATTAGTAGACAGTTTAAGTAGATAACAGGTCCCCTTCACAACGGTGGCGCGACTGCTTAGAAAAGTAGTGTCCCCCAGCGCATCCAGGCGCACTGTTGCAGGTCGTGCGGACCACTCTCCAAAAGTGGGAGCTCTCTACGCCTGCACCGCGAAACACCCATGGAGAGATCGTGGGCACGTTTCTCTTGTTTGCGAGTTTATTTTACTGTTTTATCTATGTTTTTCTTCAGAATATCTTCATATTAACGATACTGATAATAATTGGTTAAATTTGTCCATAATAACTTGTTGTTAAATATGCTTGGTTATTGATTAATGCAATGTCATGAGCACAACTAGGTACCACTCGTCTACAGAACATGCCTTTTGCTCCACGAGCGCCTAGATCACCTGCATGTACCTGGTAGTCTGATGGCGCTATCGATATTGAATGTGTATGCATAATAGTAATAGTAGAATTCCTACTTGGTATGCTCTGTACTCTTGTAATGAACAAACAAAGGTGCCATTGTACATTGTATTCATTCTGTTTTAAAAATTTTTATAAAAATAGAATTGATAAAAAAGAACTGCTGCTCACTGGATGTTTTTTCTTTTTCGGACCATTCTCTGTAAACCCTAGTTCCACCACATCCCAAAGATGCTCTATTGGATTGAGATCTGGTGACTGTGGAGGCCATTTGAGTACAGTGACCTCATTGTCATGTTCAAGAAACCAGTCTGAGATGATTCCAGCTTTATGACATGGCGCATTATCCTGCTGAAAGTAGCCATCAGATGTTGGGTACATTGTGGTCATAAAGGGATGGACATGGTCAGCAACAATACTCAGGTAGGCTGTGGCGTTGCAACGATGCTCAATTGGTACCAAGGGGCCCAAAGAGTGCCAAGAAAATATTCCCCACACCATGACACCACCACCACCAGCCTGAACCGTTGATACAAGGCAGGATGGATCCATGCTTTCATGTTGTTGACGCCAAATTCTGACCCTACCATCCGAATGTCGCAGCAGAAATCGAGACTCATCAGACCAGGCAACGTTTTTCC
This sequence comes from Engystomops pustulosus, assembly GCA_019512145.1. Lineage (NCBI taxonomy): Eukaryota > Metazoa > Chordata > Amphibia > Anura > Leptodactylidae > Engystomops > Engystomops pustulosus. Next base: position 159,136,759 of record CM033641.1, read on the forward strand.
AATCTTCTACTGTCCAATTTCGATGAGCTTGTGCAAATTGTAGCCTCAGTTTCCTGTTCTTAGCTGAAAGGAGTGGCACCCGGTGTGGTCTTCTGCTGCTGTAGCCCATCTGCCTCAAAGTTCAACGTACTGTGCGTTCAGAGATGCTCTTCTGCCTACCTTGGTTGTAACGGGTGGCGATTTGAGTCACTGTTGCCTTTCTATCAGCTCGAACCAGTCTGCCCATTCTCCTCTGACCTCTGGCATCAACAAGGCATTTCCGCCCACAGAACTGCCGCTCACTGGATGTTTTTTCTTTTTCGGACCATTCTCTGTAAACCCTAGAGATGGTTGTGCGTGAAAATCCCAGTAGATCAGCAGTTTCTGAAATACTCAGACCAGCCCTTCTTGCACCAACAACCATGCCACGTTCAAAGGCACTCAAATCACCTTTCTTCCCCATACTGATGCTCGGTTTGAACTGCAGGAGATTGTCTTGACCATGTCTACATGCCTAAATGCACTGAGTTGCCGCCACGTGATTGGCTGATAAGAAATTAAGTGTTAACGAGCAGTTGGACAGGTGTACCTAATAAAGTGACCGGTGAGTGTATATGCATTAAAAGCGTCTGGAGCTACAAAGACCTCATGCACCCGACCCTGTGCTACATCTGGATCAGAACTTGGGGAAAGCACACAGCCATGTGGAGGAGGGGAGGGCTCCTGACCCCTCCCTACACATAGGAAGTGGCCACACCGCAAAGTGGGCAGAAATAGGACCTGATCTCCCTTTTGTGGCATATCCGTCTAGCTTGGTCACATGCGGTGAGACACAGTGGGGAACATTTATTAAAAACAGTGGAGTCTGTACCATGTGCAGTTTGTCTGTGTAGTGTGCAGGGGGCGCCAGATTCAGGATTTCTGGTTCCCGTTCTTCATGAATCTGGCTCCCCCTGCACTGCACTGACAGAGTGCACTTTTTCTTGCCCCTTTAACATAGGGCTTGAGGCACATTTCTGTCAGACCCTGCATGATAAATGTGTCACACAGTCGGGCTGAGCACCGCAATGCCCATTTCAGTGCAGAAATTTGTGTCACATGAAGAAGTGGGCGCCGCAAAGTGTAGCGTGCGCCACAATTGTGACGCTTGTGTCAGAAAAGGGTGTTGGATCCTTCTTAAATACTTGTGCAAGTAGTTTGCACTGAAAGCAACGTGCAAAGTCTGACAGAAAACTGGCGCACAGCCTTTGGTAAAAGCACTGAGTTAAAAGTTGGCAAGCTGTACACCACTAGAGGGAGTTCATCTCACTGAGCTAGAATTAGGGGTAGCTGACTGGCAACTCTATGGCAATCCATTACATTACATCTTTAGGCCTAATTCACACGGCTGTCTGTGGTGATGTTTATGTGGCTGCATATTTGCGAACACATGCTCTATGTTTTCCCGCGTGTGCAGCCGTGCATTGCTGTTTTCTATGGAGGGGTCACCTCCTTCTCCTCTTTAGCGCATAGCAGTATGCGCGCCCAGCAGGCATACCGTCGTGTGAATGTACTCTTAATTTCATGTCCAACTGTTGAAACCTAAAAGCAGTGCTTATTAGTTGCTAGTGGCAACAAAGACAGTAGAGAATTTCACACACTTAATCAAGGATGGGCCGGCCCACTACAGTACCAGAGATTTCTCCTATCGGCCCAAGTTCTCAGAGTAAAAATAGTCATTAAGCATTACTGAAGACACTGTAGCAATGCTTCAAGTGAATAAACCATCTCAGTCAGGATTGTTTCTAACCTGGGGCCCAGGTTCTAACACATTATAATGAGCCCCAAATATCATGTGAATTGATCAAGCACTTGACACCGTGATGTATTTTTTATAGGGTGTTTCACAAATATGAAGGATTATTAGATTTTATTGATGAAACATCATCATGGATGGATGGAAGGTAGGTCCTCAAGATCATCATATACAGTGTCGGACTGGGATACCTTGGGCCCACCAGTAAAATCTTCCACTGGGACCCACTACTTCTATAAGTTTGTTACATGATATTACATATATTAATATAATCATATAAGTACAGAGAATAGTTGAGATTCTCTATGCTAAATATATGTATAAATTACAGAGAGGGTACCTTGTCCAGAAATACTTGTGCAGGGCCTGGGGCCCCATCTAACTTGGGGGCCCACCGGTGGATCCACCTGTTAGCCTGTGGGCCAATCTGAGCCTGATCATATATGTAACTTACATTACAATTCTGATGAAGACAGTTTCATAAATCTCCCCCACAAATCTCCCTTTGTTATGGATTTAACACGGTGGAGGGGATTTCAGACTTCACAATGTAAATGGTAAATAGACCAAAATTTGGATATGTCTTGGACCAAAATTCTGTTTCTCGTTGCACAGGTCTGTATGAGGCGTTAGTAAAAAGTTGGTTTATTGGCCATATTCTCTGTGGTTGGTAAGGTTGACCTTGGATGTCTGTATACATTACCTGAGGTTGGAACATTTAAATTTAATTTTCTTGTTTCCTCCACACTTCAAAAACCTTCCCTAAAGGGCTATCTATAAAATGGACCATAAGTTGTGTAATTCTTGAATAGAAAAATTTTGGGTCGCTCTCGAGGGTCTGTTCATTGGTTCTATATAAATAATGGGTAGCTGGCATCAGCTTTACTGATGCAAGGATGTTGTTTGAAAGCATATTTCATACAAAGAGGCGTAACCCGGCGGGAACTGGCCCCAAAGCTTTTAGGGGCCCTTAAAGTATTTCTACCCCAAGAGACCAGTTCTATAGATGATACCTAATAGTTGAGGGACTGGTACAGATTTTTCACTAGGACACAGGCAATGCCTCTGCTTCTTATTATTATGTTCGACATTGTCTTTGGGATGATGATCTCAGTAAGGACCTGGGATTACAATGTGCTCATATATTCTGTTTATTTGTGGCTATAAACACCTGAAAGATTTATAAAAAAAAAAATCTCCTCCATCGAGCATCTATCTTTGTAAACGGCTTGAATTAGACGTATGTGATTTGTTTGAGCGGTGTGTAGAGCTCTATCTCCTGTGGGACATCATGTCTCCTGGCTTCTTTCCTGTAGGTCACATGATTGCCTAAAAGCGAATGCACAAGAATATTATGGGATGGAGCACGCTGCGGCGTTGCCAAGGAGACGCATCCTAGCAGCAGTGCATGAAGTCAGAGCTAAAGATAGCTCTGACAGCACAGAGACAGAGATTTATACTATGTGTGTATACTGGTGCCTTACTATCTGTGTCAGCATCCTTCTAGGGTTAGCATCTCAGCTCTAAGCGAGTCATGCTAAATATCTAGAATTCATAGAAATATCATATTAAATTCCCTAATATAAATGCATTCTGTCAATTGACTTAGCATCCAGGACATTTGTCTTAAGACAACATGGGGAGCATTCATTATTGACTCTCCCACAGTTTTTATGTTGTTTTTCCCCCCATGCTGCTCCTGTTGCATCTAATTAATGAAGTGGGGTTTTTTGGTGGGGGGGGTCACAATTTTTGGCACACTCTTAGAGCTGCAAAAACTGGTCTATGGAGTTTTATTCACCTTCATAAATTTGGAATTGCTTTTGGAATGCCTGAGCCATATTTATGAACTATTGGTACCACAAAGAATAGTTTTCCTGACTCTCATGACTTTTTGGGCCGTACAATTTAGGCACACTTTTCCTGCACTTATAGGTTACCAAATGTGGAGTTCATTTTTTAGTTGTGTGCCAATTCAATAACCCCTTCCACCAAAATCTTACATCCCAGTGTAAATTACCGCAAAATTTGTGTGCCAAAAAAAAAGGGACCCCGAGCCAAAATTGATGAATACCCGCCCCCCATGCGTTTACCCAGCCATGTGCTAGATATCTAACACTATTAGGGGCATTTATTATAATCTTTATGCTAGTTTTTGGTGGCCTTGGGCCCATAGTTGCTTTTGGAATATTTGCAAAAAGTAGTTTTCCGGTTCTCACTCCTTTTACTTTTTTTCTTCAGACAATTTGGGCACAGTTGTCGAATCCCTACACGTTTCCTGCACGTATAGGTTCCTGAAAATTTTTTGAATGTGTGACGGGTGCAGTTGGGAGGAGCGTGTGACGTGCTGACGAACAGCCGAACAGCTGTACAGGCGCCTGGATCATTGGCTTTCGGTCCTCCTCTCTCATAGGAGGCAGCTAGGCTCGGTATACCTGTGAGTTGCTATGTCTGGGAAAGAGGAAGCACATGGGACGGTTGTGGCTGGAGTTGAATCGGGTGGTCAGTGTACTCTCCGGAGCTGATGGGTGGAGACTATCCGAGTCACATGGCGGTCCCCCCCCCAGTGGGAGAATTGAAGCCGTGCTTGGTGAGCCATGAGCCGTGGCCTGACAACGTGGGTCTTATACGTCCCAGTTTCTCACCTTCATGAATGTGGAGTTAGTTCAGACCATTTTTGGTCATGTGCCAATTCATTAACCCCATTGCACCACAATCTAACATCCTAGTATAAATGACATCACAATTTGTGCGTCTAAAATACAGACGCTATGGGGGATATTTATAATACGCCGGCACTTGTACAAAGTCGCCGGCGGCAGTGAGTGGGGTGGCGGATTGGGGCAAATAATCGCAAGTGCTACCAATAAGCTAGCGTTTGCGATTATATCAGGGCTTCATAAATATGCCCCATATGACACCATTAATAAATGTCCCCCTGTGACTTACCTGAAATGCTGGATAAAAATTAGGGGAGATTTACTAAGCTAAATGAACCTAAATTCTGTAAATGCCGCTAATTCTGAATATTTATGATGTTGTTTAAACAGTCTCATGGTTTTTGCCAGTATTGCAACTTAGCTTGATTCATCTTGATTTAGCTTAGTTGAAATACCAGTACAAGCTATAGTCAGGTGTGGTGCTCTTTTAGCAGCCATGTCTTTTAAAGTAAACCTACCATCACGGATCTACCTAATAAGTTAGATCCAATGGCAGGTTCCTTTACTAGGAACAAGTCCTATACTTTATTTCAAAATCTTGAGTGGCCGATATCCTGATAAAAAGTTTATTTTGTATATATCCAAATAACATGAAGAAGCCCCATGTCCCAGTAGATTATTTGTAGCCCTCCTACCCTATCTTCAGTCCGGGAAGCCGATGGGTCTGAGCATGCACAGTAGCCCGGGCTTGGGAGCCAAGACCCCGCCGCCTTGAGAGTCCGCTCATGCACAAACTCATTTGCTTCTCGGACAAGTGTGCGCTGAAGATAATTTGCAAATATACAAAATATATACAAGATATAAACCACTCAAGATATTGAAATAAAAAGGTATAGGACTTGTTCCTAGTAAAGGAACCTGCCATTGGATCTACCTTATTAGGCAGATTCGTGATGGTAGGTTTCCTCTAACCTCCAAAGCGGGCTGTGCTTATATAGCACCAACATAAAAATCCACGATTCCAGTGGAATTTACAATCTATACTGTCTACAGATTTCCCAATTTAATTAACAAACCAATCCAACCTTTAATATATGTTTGGTGTGTGGGAAGAAACCAATGAACCCAGGGCAGCACACAATTAAGTGGTACGCCCCGTCCCCCCACATATACTGGTATGTTTGTATGTATGTGGTATGTATATAAATATGTCCATGCAGAGAAGTAGGCAGCACTCCAATGTCCAAGTCACAATTAAAGGTAAAGTTTATTGGATGTGTAGAAAGGCTTGAAAAAAGGTGTAACATACTGAAATATGGCCACACGTACAATTAATTTTGTAACTGCGACTTGGACATCAAAGTGCTGCCTGGTTCTCTGTATGTATTAACTAATGCCTGGACCTCTGGGCTTTGCACCCATCCTCTTACACTGTGCAGACATGGACTTTCTGCTGCTCTAAATATGTGCACATATATACCTATATACATGCAAATTACATTTAATAAAGGTCCCACTAACATTATACACTAAATCTGTTTGTATACTTCATATAGTTAATATATTTGTACAACATCATGTACCATGTTGCACACCCCAACAGCAAACCGAACTGGGATGAAACTGTAAAGTAGAGAGTCTGCCCCTCATAGTTACAGCCTGGATGCAGACACTTTCCCTCTGCCATCTCTGTCTAGAAACCAGCACTGCAGCATGAGACTCGCTCTACCTATGTGTACATTCTGTTGTGAGATCGCTGCTAGGGACTTTTAAAGAAGCACAGACATTTAGGGCAGCAGATTTACTAACACCCTGAGGCCACTGCCTCAACTCGCTCATGGTAGATGCAGAATCTATAATAGATGCAAGAATGTATTTTGCTCCTGAGTACTAGAGAACCCTCTATAGTCCCCAGGCTGTAACACAAAAAGCATCCCCTTTTACACCAGGGTTGCAAAGGAACAACAGAAGTATACATTTGTGGAGCTGATTTTGGAACCAATCACTTATAACTTAATTACCAGATACCTATTTGACTAATTTTGTTGCTGATAAAATTTCCCACAGACACAGGGATAACAACAAAGTCTATGATGATTCAATGGGAAGAGGTGGCCAGAGACGTTTAGGGCCAAATGGCCATCACTCTAGATTCCTATTTCTCCCACTGGCTTTGTTTTAGACAGACATATTAAAAATTGGAAATCTGAACTATAGGTTACACTGATCGACAAATGGGAGCCACAAATGCCTCTTGAGCAGTCCTCCATTTCTATGGATTTTCCAGTACAGCTCTCTCCCACATGGAGTCTTTATCAAGCATTTTTCAAATTGTGGTTAACCCACTATTAACTGTAAGTCTTTATTCATTCCAAAAATGCCGCAGACAAATTTTTGTTATCATGCACCGCACAGATGAAGATATTTTGAGTTGAGCATGGGGTGAGTGGCGAGCTGCATGACATTTTGCATGATACCAAAAAAGTCTTATTGTAAAGGAGCTAGGTTTTCCAATTTCACACATCATACCAAGGAAAACGGGTTCATTTACTCTATTGTGTTCACTTAGTAAGCAATTGATGAATCCAGCTACATTAGTGCAATGGACAACTATGAGAGGAGAGGTGGCACACGTGGCACTCATGTATGGCAGAATTGTAAAGTTGCACTTTACCATATACCAACTATCCTTGTATTCTCCTACCTATAATTTTGTGAGGATGTTAAAGATGAAGTCTAGTGTGTAAAATATCTCTGTCTCAGTATGTGGCTTCATTTTCCAGCAGCTGACATCTCTGCTGTCTGTGATTTTGCAGTGCACTTTCAGCTGATGGGAGGAGATTTTACTTCTGTGACTCACTGTTCCCTCTACATACTGCATAGAGTTCTATGTTAATCTAAAACCTCAGTGAACTTTGGTCTTGTCACTAGCAAGATCGAACTCATATACATTTCAGCAGATTAGGAGGGAAGGGCGGAAAATGATACAACCTAAAGTAAGTGAACAAGGGAGCAGTTTAAGATATATTACAGAGTTTCTTGTAGTCACTTGTACTGCTGATTAATGCAAAGTTTGTTGAAAACGTAGTCACCTTGAAGGCTTTAGACAATTCACCAATACTTTGGGTTATTTTAATAGCGATTTTAAGCAGTACCCCATCATTTCTATAAATACTATGAAATAACTACTATTGAAATATCTCCTATAAAACAACTGGGTAACCAAAGCAACTTTGCGTTTCACATGTTTCATCAAAACCATTTTGCATCAAATCTTATGCTTTCACATTCTCACATTACTGAACTCTAGTAGCCTAACATTGGTAATAGCTTCAATTAGAGGTGAGCTGCTGACTGTAATTATACAAGGGCACTATACAGCGGCCCCATACTTGTGCCCATCACTGTGTCAGGATCTCTATGTAAATCCAGGGGTTGTCGGTGTATAGCTCCTTGCAAAAAAAAATCTCTGTTGTTAATCTACTATTTTTATTATTTCATAAAAATGTGCAAGTGCACACTAAAAGCACATTAAAACATAGTGGGGCTCATTTATTAAGGGTCCGAACACCACACTTTCGCTGGGTTTCCCGAATATTTCCATTTTGCGTCGAATTGCCCCGGGCTTTTGGCGCACCCGATCAGATTTTGGCGCATCGGTGCCGGCTTGCACACAACATAAATCGAGGGGGGGCAGGCCGTCAGACAACCCCGACGGATACGGACAAACCGCAGAATTTAAAAAAGGATTTGTGTCGCAAGATTAAGCACTCACATGCACCGGGAAGAAGCAGGTGAACTCCGGCAGACCTCGGCGCAGCAGTGACACATGCAGGAACTCGGACGCACGATCTTAGTGAATCGCAACAGACCCGAATCCTCGTCGGACAATGGCGATGGGACCAGGTAAGTAAATCTGCCCCAATATTGTATAAAAATATGGAGACGCGTTTCGTAGCCTGTACCAGGCACATCATCAGTCCAATCTCGGCTAGCCAGAAGCCCCCACCCGGTCACCAACCGGCTCTTGGACAACCCCTTTTAAAAAGTGCTACAGGAGGTGTGAATCCAGAGCCTGGAAGGTGACGCCCCCGAGCACTTCTGCTTCATTAACATCTTTTTACAACTTTATTTTGCAGTGGAAAGGATCCATAAAGATACAGACACAGCTGGAATAGGGGCACATAGATACACATGTTATTGATGCTGCTTTATTATGCCCGAATGTGAGGGTAGATTTCATTTATTGCAACCTTTAATAAAACAGCCACTTTAAAGGTGATTGTGACATTATTTCAAATTATATTTGTTATTTGGATTTGTGTTTTCTGCCACAAATACAACACATTTAGTCATTACCTCATTTATCACTGCTAGCGTTGGCACGGAAACTGTATGTGATTACCAGGATACATCTTTTCAATGGTTTTAGGCAATTTTTTTTAATTGAAAACTCACATTTTAGAAGTTGCTTCTGTGACTATATAATCTTTAATACTATAGTATTTCATTATACACGTTAATCTTTAATATGTGGTTACAGGATGATACTTTTACATTAATCATTATGAGATTGGAGGTCTGACACCTATTCCACACTTAGGTGTCAGACCTCTTATAAAGTGATGAGCTCTACTTACGCTTCATAAGCTTGTGATGCCCATTTATCACATGAGCAACTGTAGAGAATGATTCAGAGCTGCAATACCAATCACATCCGCTATAACATGTGTGTCACTGTTCTATAGAGGACACACAATGTTTAAACACCTTGTTATACTGCAGCACTTTATAAAATTGTCTATCTACGGCACTCCCAAATTTATCGCAGAGTGTGCCGACAGAATCGTCTCCTCAGTGCAAGACATACAGTGTACAAAAAAAAATAAGATTCTCTGGTTTCATGAGACAAGGATTGAACTTTTCTGGACCACAGGATATTTAAGACCAAAGGGTATGTATGACCATGAGATATGTATGACCACAGGGTATGTACATACTCTACCTGAGGAGGCTTGTAGTTTAATGGGATAAGTTCTGGTGACAGTGTCCTTTTAACCCCTACGCGCACCAGGGCATACAATTAGGGACTTGTGTTGTGGGTGGTGTATGGAGAGAGCTTACAGGCTGAGCTCTCTCCATACACAGAAGGGAACATATTTATCAGGGCCTCTGCACCACGTCAGCTTATTGCTAGCACTTGCGATTATTTGCCCTAATCCACTACCTTCACACCGGATGGCAGGTTATTAGATATCATCATCAAAATTGCTATATACTGTAGTACAGTAGAATTGCAGTATATAGTATAAACAATCAGACCCTGCAGGGTTAAAGTACCCCAAAGAGTCTGTAATAAAAAAAGATATAAAAAAAAGTTTAAATCACCCTCCTTTCCCTAGATCACATAAACAGAAATAAACTGTAAAAATCATATACATGTTAGGTATCGTCACCTCCCAAAACGCTCTTGGAATTTTTTTCCAGCTTTTTCAGTATATTGCATGAAATACTTAATGGTGCCACTAAAATGTACAATTTGTCACGCAGATAACAAGCCCTCGCACATCTCTGTAAACATAAAAATAAAAAAATCACTTCTGGAATGAGGGGAGAAAAAAAACAGAAACACAAAAATGAAAAAGGGCTGAGTCATTTAAGGGTTAAAAAGCCTATTTCCTTAGTAGATCACCCTCTTGATTAGCGATGTTGCAAATGAGACATCCCTACAGATTCTCCCCAGTACTACTGTATATGCTTCTAAAAAGCCTATAGACATCTGATTTGTAAAAGGAATATTTTAACCAATTTTTACAAAATTGTATTGTACATATAGTTGGTTTAATAAATTGCATGGCATCTTTTTTTTTTATTATCAATAATTGGTCGTCATCAGATGTATATTTTTAGGTAGCTACATTTGCAAACCAATGGGACAGATTTATTATCATATATGGCATTATCTGTCAGATTATTTCATATGAATCCATTTTATAGAATCTATCCACTGAGCTGTGATTTGCCAGCAGCTTCAGCTTAGGAAAGCGGCAGAACATTTATTCTTGTTCTGTGGTCAGAAGGGTTAATATTAGACGTTCAATGTTCCTGTGCTCTTAGGCTTCCTGTCTACTCACAGAAACCCTGCAAATTTCCCCCCATGCACAAACAGCAGCCAATCAGCTGCCCTTCCAGCCCACCTCCACCAATCAGAGGGCATTACACATGAAAACAGCTAACTCTGCTGTAGCCTGATTGGTCGGCACATGAGGGTTCTCAGTGCTGATTGGTGAAGGCCGAGCTTGGCACAGGTGTTGCTGGGAGATGTTGGGAGGCAGAGCGATGTCTCTAGTCAGACATGAAAAGCAAGTTAGAAAAAAAAAAAAACAACAAACTTCTTCATCATTATATGCCCAGCCCTTATTCTCACACAATTCTTCCCTGCGACACGTGAATACTGCAGTGCGACCCTTATACAGTCACATAATACCACCAGCTCAGATATAACCTTACATAATAAAGGTTTATTCCCCCTTCCCCCCAGGGGATCAATAAAGTTGTATTGTATTGAATATAAAACAAGTGTAATAATACTAATATCTAGACTATACACTTGTGATGTCACAATAATGCAGTGATGTCATAATTATGATAAAGTATCATTGTGGTACTATGATTATACAGGGTTTCTTATTACTTCTCTTTATGCCTGTACTGGGCAGGACAGATATAATGCCCTAGATATATCTTCTGGCACACACTGCATGCTGCTTCTCCTTACACTAGTGCTGTACACAGCGTCTATCCCACAGCCCAGCCGTATATTCCTGCCCATCTCACCCCATGTTACTGCAGCGCTGAATTCTGCCCCACAACACCCCTGTCCCTTATCCAATTACATTGGAGCACTGTCCTGACCGGGGTGTAAGCCATAATTCTTAGTATGGAACATGTCTCCACCTAACCCATAGTGCTGACTGAGGCACTCAACCTCTCCAGGAAGAGGAGGATATAAAGATCGGTGTTCCTCTAATTTTGTTATTAGTGCAGCTGCTGGGACTGCAAAATAAAGCCAAGCAGCAAATCATCACCGAACATCTGCAGAGCATTACCCAGCCGACACTTTTTCTACAGGACGGAGCTGCAGATCTGCACTATATCCACAACTTACTGAAGTGGCCAGAGTACTGGCATCTACTAGAGCAGGCGGACACCTGTAGAGAAATCCATTAACGCCAAACACATTACAGATTTGTGATTTTCTGTCTGGATTTTACATTATGCTTTTGGGATAAAAATAAAAATAAAAAAGAATAGAAAAAAACTTGATTAATCCCATTGGGAAATAGTTTTGTGCATCATTACTCCAGTCAAGGCATGAACTGGATAGGGAAATGTATACCTATATACTCGATTATAAGCTGACCCCTAATTTCAACACAAAATCTGGGGAAACCTATTGACTTGAGCCTCCCAGTATATAGCCAGCAAGCCCCCTGTACTATATAGTCTGCCAGCCCCTGTAGTATACAGCTTGCCTAACCCCTGTAGCATACAGCCTGCCCAGCCCCTGTAGTATACAGCCTGCCTAGCCCCTGTAGTATACAGCCTGCCAGCCCCCCTGTAGTATACAGCCTAAGTGGCCAGTGAGTGTATGTGCTATGTCTGTGCACATGAGTGTATAAATTTGTGTTTGTAACTCGCATATGTGAGTATACAAATATGTATATTTTTTAAGTGCAAAGGGGGGCCAAATTCAGCAGCCTGCTATAGGGCCCTGCCTCTCCTAGTTACGCTCCTGCCTCTTGTAGTGTTTTGAAAATTCTCTCTATCCCTTTCCAGGAGAAAATGCAAAGATCCCCCATGTGCTAGTCTAAAAATATGTGATAAGGTACCTTTCACTCTTTTTCATGCAAGTGTTTTTGACGTACAGAACTCGCAATGCACTCTGACCCATTGAATTCAATGGGTTTAGCCAGTTTTGCATTTTTCATGCACATATGGGTGTTTTTTATAACATCTGTTAAAATCTTAGCATGCTCTTCTTTTGCAAGTCACGTGTGTGAACGAAGCACCATATAAGTCTATGGAAACACATCAAAAATGCATTGCACTCTGATACACATAGAAAAGATAGACCACAGTCATGAGTCTTTTTCACACAAGTGTAAAAGAGGCCTAAGGTTGCAATGTATACACTCTCCTTGGTAGAATTTGACATGTGTTTCTTAATGTGTGTTCAAGGGACCCCAAGTGCACCCTCCATATTGCTTATCACACAGAGTGCATTGTTACTACATAAACAACAAAGGATGGGATTCAATTAATGTATAAAGTACAGGCAGTCCCCGGGTTACATACAAGATAGGGACTGTAGGTTTGTTCTTAAGTTGAATTTGTATGTAAGTCGAAACTGTATATTTTATCATTGTAGTTCCCGACAATTTTTTTTTTTGCCCCAGTGACAATTGGAGTTTTAAATTTTTTTGCTGTAATAGAACCAAGAATTATCAATAAAGCTTCATTGCAGACAATTTTAAGCTGATTATTGCAGTCTGGGACGATTTTAAAGCATCCAGAGAGCTTCACCAGAGGTCACAGTGGGCAGAGGGGTCTGTCTGTAACTATGGGTTGTCTGTAAGTCGGGTGTCCTTAAGTAGGGGACCGCCTGTAATTTTATACTCTGAAAACCCACTAAACATGCTAAAAATTGTCTTGTTGCAATAAAGGTAGATATCGTGTTTTAAAAAACTGGAGGTTGATTAACCTGATAATATGCTGCCCCGCTTACTCCGGTCCGAGGAGGGATCTACAGCACGTGCTGCGACAGTTAATATTGGTTAGCTGGACAGTTTCTTTTCAAAAATATTTGTGGACTATTTTACAGCAAATAAGAGACTTATTAGAAACAAATCAAAGTACAACTGACCAATGCTTAGTTTCATACAGAAAAAAGTCGCAAAAAATGTACAAAAATGCAAATTAGAGACAAATATTAAAAAAAAAACATACATCACAAAAGCAAATTTATAAAGATACATAGCACTGCTAAAGTATGCCCACTTCAGACAACTTTAAAAAGACGCAAAAGAAAACAAAAGATACAAGTGGGGAAAACAGTATTTAGTCAGCCACCAATTGTACAAGTTCTCCCACTTAAAAAGATGAGAGGCCTGTAATTGACATCAAAGGTAGACCTCAACTAGGAGACAAAATGTGAATCTAGAAAATCACATTGTCTGATTTTCAAAGAATTTATTTGTAAATTATGGTGGAAAATAAGCATTTGCTCATCTCAACACTTGCCATAAAAAGAAAATATATAACAGAGGTGAAATGTTTTCTCCAAGTTTTTCACAAGGTTGGCACACAAAATTTCTGGTATGTTGGCACATTGCTCCATGGAGATCTCCTCTAGAGCCGTGATGTTTTGGGAATGAGGACTTTTACCTCTCTCCAAAGGTTATCAATGAGGCTGGGATCTGGAGACATGCAAGACCACTCCAGGACCTTGGAATGCTTCTTCTTCGTTGCCCTGGCAATCTACTTGGGATTATTGTCATGCTGAAAGATGTTTCATCTTCAATGTCTTTGTTGCTGGAAGGAGGTTTGCACTCAAAATTTATGTATGCCATGCTTCACAGTAGGTATGGTGTTCTTTTGATGCAACTCGGCATTCACTCTCCTCCAAACACGATGAGTTGTGTTTCTAATATTTTGTTTTCATCTGACCATATGATGTTCTCGGAATAATGTTCTGGAACATCCAAATGCTGTCTTCAGACAGGCCTGGATATGTACTGACTTAAGCAGGGGGACACGTCTGGCACTGCAGGATCCCTGGAGGCATTGTATGTTACTGATAGTTTGTTACATTGGTGGCAGATTTCTGGAGGTCATTCACCAATTCCCCCAGTATGGTCCTGGAATTTTTGCTCACCAATCATTTTACCCACAAGGTGAAATCTTGCTTGGAGACCCTGATTGACGGATACAGTGGTCTTGTATGTCTTCCATTATCTAATTAGGTCTACAATTTTGTTTCTGGTGTCCTTTAACAGCTATTTGGTCTTCACAATAGTGGAGTTTGGAATGTGATGGTTTGAGGTTATGGACAGGAGTCTTTTATACTGATAACAAGTTCAAACAGGAGCCATTAGTACAGGTAATGAGTGGAGGACAGAGGAGCCTCTCATGGTACATCCACACATTGGAGTTAAAACTGCATCGTTATCAGTTTTAAGGTGGTTTTAGGTGCAGTTTTGGTAATTTAATAGGTGAAGGACATGAACTGAACAAGTGAATTTTGAAGGAGAAATCTGTTCAGTTCATGTCTTTCACTTGTCAAAAAAACAAAAAAACTCCACCATATCAATGGGATGGGATGTGCAACGGATCTCTATATTAGTAGTAAGTATTGTTAGTTTTTATACCTTTTATTTTATAACCATTTGCATTTTATGTATATTTCTCAGTAACCAATTTTGTATTTTTAGATGACAATTGTATTTTTCATGTCTGCACTGCACATTTGTTGTTTAAAGCTCTAAAACGTAGCAAGTCTCTGCTTGTAGCCTTAAAATTACTTAATGGAAACCGGTCATCAAAAAGAGGCACGATAAACCTTATTCACCCCCCCCCCACTCTGTCTTTGGAAAATGATTTTACTGGGGTGCTTGTGCTGCACTTTTCAACAGACTTTTTCATTTGTGAATGTTGTCTCTGCCTACTGGTATGTGGCTCCACCCAATGATGATTGGTTCTACCCCTCGCAGCGCAAGACAGTGGCTAGATTTGTAGTTTTCCAACACAGAGTTCACCGCTAAATTAACTTTGCAGTGAGAGGGACAGCATTCTGGAAGTGGACAGGGAGATAACTTACTGTCTGCTCAGGCTGAGATGCGAAGAGAAACACTTAACTGGCAGTAAAAAGAAGGAGGTGTGGTTTACTGGCTGCCTGTGACAAAAATTTGATTTGAATCGAATTATAATGAATCACTTTTCTCGTAAAGAAAAGAACTTCCTAACAGTTAAAAAACCAATCGTACCCACGTTCTACATGCTGCCGAAGGTGCATAAGGCGCTCGTTAACCCACCAGGTAGGCCTATTGTGGCTGGTATAGGGGGATTATGCGAAAAAGCCTGCACTTATATTGATTTTTTCCTCCAGAATCGGGTGACAAAGTTAACATCCTATGTACGGGATTCATCACACCTCATTGGACAGATTGAGAAATTGAACCTGCGGTTCCCTGATGAAGAGGTTTGGATAGTGGCAATGGATGTCGAGTCACTGTACACCAAGATCATACATGAGGTGGGCATTAACTCTGTCATGTATTTTTTAAGAAAGGATCAGCGTGGTGACTGTCGGCACAGTGCTTTTCTTTTGGAGCTACTTGATTTTGTCCTCAGGCACAACTATTTTGTTTTCGATCGGGTTTTCTACAGGCAGGTCTCGGGTACCGCGATGGGTGCACGCTGTGCTCCCTCTTACGCCAACCTTTTTTTGGGTTGGTGGGAGGAGACCGGCGTGTACCCATCGCGGACCTTCCAGGAGCATGTCATTGCATGGTATCGTTATATCGATGATATATTGATGTTCTGGAGGGGCTCACTCGAGGCCTGCCAAAGTTTTGTTCTAGACTTGAATGGTAACCACCTGCAGATCCACCTAACACCCGTTTTTTCGCAGACAGGGGTGAACTTCTTGGATCTTCAAGTCACCATCCAGAATGGACACATTGAGACGACCTTGTATAGGAAGGAGACGGCGACTAATAGTTTGCTACACTATTCAAGTTTTTACCCGCAACATTTGAGGGACGGGATCCCAATTGGACAGTTTTTACGACTGAGAAGAAACTGTAGCACTCAGGAGGAATTCCAGCAACACTGTACGGACCTCACCTCGAGATTCCGCGATCAAGCGTATCCAAAGAAAGTGGTGTCCAGAGCATATATGCGGGCTAAGCAAACCAAAAGGGAAGATACCTTTACACCAAAAAGTAGAGAGATGGATGGTAAACCCTGTCTAACAACAACGTACCATAACCAATGGTCGGACATCTACAAATTGCTCCAAAAAAACTGGGGCATTTTGAGGAGTGATCCACGACTGCACCCACATCTTACAGCTAGACCTAAGATGATCGCAAAAAGGGCCAGAAATTTGCGTGACTCATTGGTCCAGAGTCATTTTCAAAGACCCGGTCAGTCATTAGGTAGAGGTGTCAAATTGGTGGGCTCCTACCCTTGCGGGGAATGTACAGTGTGCCCCATGATCCTCAAAGGGAATTCCTTCCAAAACCCGACGAATCAAGAGAAAGTTGTCCTGCGATCATACATAAACTGCCGATCCCGTTGTGTTGTGTATGGACTTATCTGCGCCTGTCCAAAAATTTATGTCGGTCAAACGACACAAGAGCTACGCAAAAGAGTCCAGAAACATGTCTCTACAATTAATAATGCCGAACAGGACATCGCTAATGGTAGACAACTGACTACAGTTGCTAAGCATTTCCACGTCGCCCACCGCAATAATCCAGCTAAACTACAGGTGGTGGGTTTGGAAAGAATCCAGCCCAATATTCGAGGAGGTGATATGGTACCGGCTTTGCTACGACAAGAGGCAAGATGGATATTCCGCTCGAATTCATTGTCCCCATATGGGATAAACGAAGACATGCTTTTTTCCGGTTTTTAGAAAAATAAAGTTAATATTGGTAATCTTTTTTCCTATCTTTCACATTTTTTACACCTCACATTCTCTTACCACACCATTTCTTCACATCACCTGTCACTTCACTCCCATTACACTTTTGGCACATTCTGAGTCACCCTTTGATGTGTTTATAATTTTTACAAAAATAATTATTTTTCTTCCCTGGTGACTCCCTAACCTCACATTTGTCCTTATCACGTGTCACATCTATCACCATACTTCTTCACTCCCTTCATCACATCATTGCACACCCATTCCCACATTCTTTCTTTTTTCTTACACTCTTGCACACATATTTCACTCACTTCTTTTTTCTTCTTTAATTTTTTCTCTTTTTTTCTCCCCCCACCTTTTTTCTCTCCTTCCATTCTTTTCTTCCCCCCCTTTCCTGCTCCTCACTTCTACACTTTCACGACTAGCATGTTATCACATTTCACTTATGTCACCTTGCAATTCTTTCCTTTTCCTTTTTTCAGTATATTAGTCATATATATTACCAGTTCTCTAATCCATACCTCACTAATCCATTGTAATGTCTTACTCTCTCATGCTATGTATTTAGGTCTCTCTTCTAATATGATACTTACCATATTCTCTGGATTCTCCGGGACACAGTTCGTATTCCCCAAATGGTCTCCTCTTATTCCGACGCCTTGTACATTCTACTATATACCTACCATGGTCTCGGGGCTTGAATAATCTACCAAGTTCTTCCCCATGTTCTCCGATCCGGGATTCTGCTTGCAATATAATTATATATTTCTCACTGATCGATATCTGGTTATCCATGGATTGCCTTTTTATATACCTGTGTATATTGTTTATTGATATGTTCTGTCTTTGTTGTGTGTATGTGTGCGTACATGGGCCCATGTGCGTGTGTCTGGTATATTTGGATATCCTTGTCGCTATATAGCCTTTACTAATTGTACAAAATTTGTATTTAAACTCCTGACTATGTTTTCTGTATATATGTACAATAATTAATAATAATTTCTTTTGTGTGTGCCTGCCATATATATATGTTTGATAGACATGTCCTCAACACATACATAATGGTGTATTGCACTTTATATATATATATATATTTTTTAGACTAGTGTCATATTAAATTTGCACATTTTTTACCCTAGATTCATTTTCTATTCACTGATACATAATCTCTTTTTTACACTTTTTTTTCTTTCTTTATATGATAAGATACATTTTGATGATATGCATCACCATTCTGTTTCTTCTTACTTCTCCTTTATATCACCACATGTTAGTCATCACACATCTGATGAAACGACTAGACGCTGGATATTATTCTTTTCGTCACTTTATTTTCCAGCTGACGAATCGCGGGCATGCGCACTCCACTCCACCTCTGATCATGTGACCTCCGATCATGTGACGCACGGGCATCATACGCGCGCATGCGCGCCACATCGGGGATCACGCCGAGCGCGATTACACCATCAAGGCGCTCCACACCTGATATTTCAGACCGCATCATCTCAGGTATATATACAGGCATATTTATCCACACCAGTTACCCCTGAGGAAGCCACCGTGTGTGGCGATACGCGTGGGGCTCTCCCAGCCCCTCCCCTATCTGTCCGGTTTGCCTGGTAACTATGATGGTTATTTATTCTACTACCATTTACTGCAGAGTTGTATGATTGATCATTTTTCTAATTTTTTCATCATCTGCTGGACAGGTTTAGGGTGCGGGGCTGGGTAGGGAGGGGTTCTTTTCCAGGGGCCTTATCATGGGTCCAAACCTCCCTTGGGTTTCAGATATAGGATTCGTTTTTTTGGTCTTTTTCTGGTGTATATATATAAAATGTTGTTTATATTTAATAAAGATTACTATTTTGGCATAGCACATGGCCATTTCGTATTTTTTCAGTTTTGCCTTTTCATGTGCCCAATTTTTCACTACATGTGTAGTTCTTACTTTTGATGTTGTTATAATGAATCACGGCATGTGACGTAACGGTACGTCAGATACCGGGTGCACGGAGAGGGCTCATGAGCCCTCTCCATAGCCGCCAAGTCTTTGCCACGTATTGCAGCAAAGGCTTACTGGTAACACCCGCACATCCCCGCCGGCAAAGCTTCAAAAATCTGCCATCTTGCCAATGATAGTCGCTCCCTGTAACGTCTTCCGAAGATCCGAGGCGCCTCGGTTTAACCCCTTCAGTACAATGTGCGATCAGCACATTGTAATGAATGAGGAGGGAATCCCTATATACTGCCATACTACAGATAGGATCGATCAGACAACCTAGGGTTAAAGTACCCTAGGGAGTGTAAAAAATAGTAAAAATAAAACAAAAAAAATAATTTAAAAAACCTAAAAATTCAAACCATTGTCTGGCAAACCTTTGTAGGGAATTTATCATTGCAGTTAGGCCAATTTTTCTGCTGTGTATAGGATGCTGTATTGTTATATTGGTCAATTTTCACAGTTTCTGCAAGTTTTCCTAATCTATCCTACTTTTGAAAACGCCAGATTTTTCTAGCCATTTCAGATGTGCAAGTCAGATTTATGATGTGCACAAAATCACTCCAGTCTTCTCAACTGAAACTGGTTGCCCAAAAATCTGCGACACCATATAGTTGTTGGAATCGGATAAAACTCTGAGTGTAAACGTAATAGAAATTGAGAAATAAGATTGGGAAAAAGAGAGATGCAAAAACCCATGGAAAGGCATGACACCTTCTGAAATCTATAATTAAAAAGCAAAATACTAAATACTTAGTAAAAAAAATGTCAGCTTATTCACCTGATAGCATAGTAATACAGTCTGTGAGCCACATCCTTAATGGCAATGCACAATACTCATATCATGGTGCTGTTTGTAAAGGTGTTAAATGAAACTCTATTTTATTAGTAACATTTGGTCAGAATTTCTTGTCAATATCACCTTCAGAAATACATTTCCTTTGAAAATTGGTGGCATGTTAATTATTTCATGTGCTGTATGTGATTAAAATTTAAGAGTGAAAGCATACGTTGTTTAATGGGAAATTGTACCAGTGATAGAAGGCTCTAGTTCCCTGCTGAGTGACCTCTAACCTGAGTACAAGATGAGATACAGTTCTTATAGTATTCTGCGGCACAGTTGTCAACACATGTTGCTGCTAGAGCTGTAAATGCATAGGTTTCTAAAGTTGACTTCCCACAAAGACTTAATTGCCGATAAATCTGGTGATCAGGTAGGTCACAGAGGTTTGCCAATCTAGCAGAGGCAGGTGGGAAATACCTACTGTGTGAGGGCAAGTCTAATGTGCAAAACTGCAGAATACTAAAGTAGCATTGTAGTGTATAGGATTGATCACAATTCCATATACACACACACAATGCAGATAAAAAGAGATTGATCTGCCACACCACCATTTTGGTAAACTGAGAAAAAGCCAGAATATTTATTAAAACACCTAAGTACACAAAAGCAGCTAAATATTTATATATAAATAAAACAAGTACATAAACAATATGTATATATGACAATTGAAATGATTGAACTGTGGGGCCCTCGCAATTATAACTACCAGTATGGTCAGCAAATAAAATAATAAGATGGTAAATAAATGAGAATACCCAAATGGATGCAGCATACACTACTTTTTCACACAAACCGACCACAACGTTCCAAACAAGTCAATGACTGTACATGAATGTCAACCAAAACAAAATATACAGATGTACTAAGGTGGAAGTTATTTTAATTAACTACTTTATAATGTGCACTAAAATTCTAACATGCACTACAAATCATTGTTTTAGACAGTCACTTCCCCCTCTGCAATCTCCTCTTCTTCATCTAGAAGGCTGTAGGAGGCATGGCTCTGAAAAGGGCGCTGAAGGGGGTGTGCCAGCAGCCTGGCCATACAGTTGTGCAGCTCCAGAGCAGGTCCTGTTATTGACACTTCATATTTATAACTTGTGCATTTAGTATCCAAACTGCTAAAAAAGCCAAACACATCCTGTCAAAGAGAAAATGTGCAGATTAGATTTTTACATTTAAAAGAAGTTATGATTGTGGCAGAACAATAGGTACACTTCCCCCCCATGATAAAATATAACAAACGTATAATTCACTTAATTTTGATATCCTGAATAGTGTATGAAGTCAACTATGATATCTAATTAGTTATACTTAGTTTTTTTTTTGTTTTCATAAGCCAACTTTCTCCCTTTTTACCAAAGTAAAACATAAATATATATTAAACAACAGAAAAAATGGAGGAATAAAATTAAAACTAAAATTGGGTTTTGAGAAGGTGAAAATATAGACTTTATTAATTACAATGTGTATTTTTAAAAACATGTATAAATAAAAGGATGGCTACAGGAGAGGCAGAAGTTTACATAGACCAGGAGATATGATATACAGGAGGTAAGTGATAGTACGGGGCATGCTGATAACAAAATCAAAGGTGAATTACAGCATTGTGTGTGCCCAAACGGTTGACAGCAGTACCACTAAAATACCATGGGCAAGTGACTAGTACAATGCATGGAAGTATGCAATATAGATGGCTGTGAACCGAAAGCCTGTAATCATAGTTACCTGGTCGGCAGAAATACGCGCTTTTCAAAACGCCGGTCTTTCTCACCCCTTGAGCCTTAAAGAGAACCCGTCATGCAAAATAACCCCCCTAAACTAAATATATTTTCATAAACTGCCATTAGAGAGCATTGCCTCTATCCCTTCATTGTCCCTCTACATGCCTGTAAACCTAAGCAATGTGGTCCTAAAGCTGTATGCAAATGACCTGTGAAATGTCCAATGAAGCATTAGCATATTCAAGCTGTCCACTCTATTCATGAGTGGGAGGCACAGCCACACCCCCAGTGCATGACTGACAGCCTGTATAATGATGTGAGGCTGTATAATGATGTGCTTCCTGGTGCTGGTGGCCACGCCCCCTGCAGCCTGTGTGTGCATGTGTGTGTGTTTAGGAGAGATACAGCAGCTCCAGGCTGCAGCCATGTTACAGCAGAACATGTCAGATTCATGTGTAGCTGATGGCTGTGTCTCTCACCTGTATATTAGGAGGATGCAGCATGTCAGCAGATGCAGTACACACACTAGCCATGCTTTACTATACATTACACACGGACATGAGCAGGGGGAGGAGAGGGGAGGGGTAACAGGGGTGACATCACTGCCTCTGACCATGTGACCAGCCTCATTTACATGATAAAAAATAGATGATTTTACAATGATTAATGTATGAAATAACTAGATAAAGGCTGGGATGGATCCTTGTGAGCTGCTCCAACAGGTAGTAGTGACAGGACAAGTGACACAGACCTGATGACAGGTGTCCTTTAAAGGAAATCAACCATTTCAAAATGGTCATTGGTCTGACCTAAACATACCTTTACACAGGGTTAGGTAAGCGGATGCTGGAGGTGGTCTTGATAACGCACAGAAAACCGCAGTTTCGTAAAAAAAAATTAAATAAAAACAATTTATACACTACACTCCTGGGCCCCTGACACAGGGTGCTTGGTCACTAGCATAATAATGCACGCGCCTTGCGCGCTTGAAGCTTCTGCCCCCACGAGCTGGTGACGTCACCAAGTTCTTGGAAACACTGGTGCATGCGCATTGTATGTTTATTACGCAATGAAGATACAGTGCGCATGCGCCAGTGCTTCCGAGAGCTCGGTGACGCCTGGGAGCTGTCTCCATACACCCCCCACAGCAGGAGGACATAATAGTATGACCAGGTGCGCATAGGGGTTAAAGTTAATGTGGTTAAAGGGGCACTGTTTGTTCAGACCCAATTATTCTCATAGCGGTAAGAAATGCAAAGGGAAGAAAAGGTACTGCAGAATTTGATCATTTCAAGTTTAAATTCAAGTGATGCTGAAAACGTGATTTGACAGCACACTTGCCACAAGGCAGGACAGCACCTGCAAGGCAGAGGGTAAGCTCTGGCCACACCTCCAATTTTCCCACTTATAGATTGAACGGGGAGGACCCATCCTTGAGTACCAGGAAACATGTTGACAGATATTCCACCATGCAGGTCTCAGTCTGCTTCCATTAGTGCCATATCTGATGATATTGTAGGTTGAGGAAAATTGAACATGCCGTTCCACAGTTTGGCCATGCTCAATATCCCTCCCGTGGCCTGCTGGTATATCTGTTGCATTGGAGACTTCCTCCTCCTCATGCTGCCCCTGAGCACTCAATGTCAGATGGGAACTCCAACAGTAGTGCTTGTAATCCCTCATTTTTGTCTCAAGCTCTACGAATGGTGTTCTGGATGCTACGCTACCCTTCTAACATGGATCCAGAAGGGTGGCCACACAGTAATCGAACTGGTGATTATCCAGGCAACTCAGGTGTCCTGCATAGGCACTGGCTCATGTTGGGCTAGCTGCCTAGAGGCATGGATAAGCTGGGGGAGGCGGCTCCTATTCCTCTGCATCTCCCCAGCTACAATCCATTCATGCCTGTGAGCTGCTCTGTGTGTCACCCAGCTTTGAGAAAAACTCCTCCTCCCCCTCTTCCAAAGAGTGTACCCTGGCTGGACAGTGCAGAACCTGACCACTGGTCAAGCAACCCTCTCTGCAAACCATGTGCGGACTCGCAGGACACCTGTTCCTCATCTTCTTCCTCCTTTGCCACCAATACATCCTCAGTCGTGGCCAGAAGAGCTTTTTGAAGCAGGTGAATGATGGTGATGCAGCACTGACCATATTGGTGGCATAATGGATGCAGTGCAGCACTGAACAACTGCCTTCTGCTGCTGACATACCCTTACCAGCATGTGTAAAGTAGAATGCCACCTAGTTGGTATATCACCCGCTTCGGTGGGTGAGCAGGTCAAAGTTCCTCTGCAATGCAAATAGGTGAGCAGCAGTGAACACACAGCACAAACTCCGAGCAGCAGCTCTGTGCATTTGTCTAGGAACCACCAGCTTCAGCACATACACAAGGTAAAGGTTGTGCATCAACCTGGCTCGGCCCAAAGCTTCTACAAGGTTCCGGCCTTTGACGCACACCACCTTGCCAGGTTTGGGATTTAGCAGCCACAACCACTCGTCTGTCTGCTCCTGGATCCTAGTCCCAGGTTGTGTGTGGTCTTTTGCCCAAAGCAGTTTCAGCACGGCCTGCTGTTGTTAAATGGTGGTTCAGACGCTGCACTGACTGAATGAAGCATGAGAGGTGGAAGTGGAGTAAGAGGAGGCAGCAACTGGAGGCAAGGTGTGATGTTGGCAATCGTAGGTTGGGGCAGAATGTGTGCCAAACCGCTTAGTGCCACGCTACCAGCCACGACTACATTAACCCAGTGGGCAGTTAAGGAGATGTAGCACCCCTGCCTATGCTTACTCTTCTATGTGTCAGTTGTGCAGTGCACATCTGATATTGTCCAAACTTTTGTGCAAGGAGGGCATGGCCTGCCAGGAAAAGTTCCTGCTGCTGCTAGATTACACAAGCAAAGAGAGAGAAAGGGAGGGGGTTGGGCAAGACATGTTTAGCTCATTGTTACAGCCTCTAAATCTACAACATGTATCATTAGCATAATTTTAACAGTTGATTTTAGATGGATTGAGGCAATGGATAGCAAATATAAGAAGTTTACCACAGTCACAGTGCCTAGATCTATAAGTAAGTGTCTCTGGTTTCCTGATTATTATTATTATTTATCATGCTTAAATTTGATGATAGTTTTTCTTTAAAGCTGTCCATCTCCACCAGCCTTAATGAAAGCATTTCCAAACCCTGCGATTTGGAAATGCTCTTATTCTTGCGCAATACATGGCCTACACTTCTCTCCATTTTTTTAGGAAAAGAAAGCTGAATTGATGGTGTGGACAGGCTTGGTGATGGTGGTGCTGCTAGTAGCACCACATGCTCCCTTTAAGGGGAGACAGGTGGCCTTGTGACTTGGCAGACGGTGGTACAGACTGGGCCAACTGAAGCGGCAGAGGGTGCCTTAGGTGTTTGCAGCTCACGTTTACTTTACAGATGCCTGGTCATACATAAGGTGTTCAGATTGTTATGGCTTTGTCGTACTTCATGGACTGGTGGCATGGCGCATGCAAATGACACGAGTTCTGTCTTCTGCAGTCTCACACAAAATGATATGACGCAGACAACCTGTAGGGTGGCCTTTGTTTGCTGGGTTCCTGGGTGGAGGCAACAACAAGGCTTCCCATGTTGCAGTTATGAACCACACACATACCTTCCAGCTCACATCTTCCTCTTCAGATCCATTATGGATATAAACCACATCAAAGAAAAAGTAAGGACACTGCAGCATTTTCTGTTGAAAAACAAGAATAAAGGCTGTGATGTATTGCACAAGCTAATATTATAGAAATTTGGAAAGTTTTGGAACCCTGCATAGGTATTTACCTTCATGGTTTCTGTCAGAGTAAGTGAAGGCTGAGAAGCTGGCCGACTGTAGATCAAGATTATCCTCACAACGTAAGGAGGAGGAATAGTCTGTACATTATCTGTGACTGGGAATTCTGTTCTCTGTTGTCTGCAATATAAAAACAGACTAATTCATCAACATACAGAATGTAATGGAGGCCTTCAACCTCTAAGCAATACATACACAGACATGTAATGGCCAAACTAACAAATTTCAGTTTCTACCAGCCAATCATATTTCAACAGAACATGTTGCTGGAAATATGTATTGGTTGGAAGATCATCTTTTTTGTCTGTGGTAGACAAGCTGCTGCCCTCTTCCATTCAGTAGAAATAGACTGTTTTGCCCAGCCAAGTGTGTATGTATATACACAAGTGGACAAAATTGTTGGTACCCCTCGTTTAAAGGAGTAGACAGACCTCAAAAATAATCTGTGGCCAGGATGCTGCTGCAGGGTGCCCCACAGCGCCGCTACTTCTGTCCGTGCTCACCAGCATGATACAGCGGTGAGATATGGGGACGGGTGGGGGTGGCCGGCCACCTTGGATGGCAGCCGAACTCAGCAAAGCAGTAAACAAACAGGGACATGGCCAGGAGAGATGGCACGTGGGACACAGAAAGAGACTGCGGCGGTGAGTAAATGTTTATTTTTTTTTAAGCAGTCCAATACAGGCCACATATAATTTTTTGCAGGTACAGAGCTGTGTGACGGCTTATTTTCTGCGTAACAAATTGCACTTCATAGAGATGGTATTGAATATTCCATGCCGTGTACTAGGAAGCGGGAAAAAAATTCCAAATGCAGTGAAATTGGTAAAAAAACGCATTTGTGCCGCCTTCTTGTGGGCTTGGATCTTACGGATTTCACTGTGCGCCCCAAATGACATGTCTACTTTATTCTTTGGGTCGGTACGATTACGGGAATAACACATTTGTATAGGTTTTATAATGTTTTCATACATTTAAAAAAATTAAAACCTCCTGTACAAAATTTTTTTGGGGGATTTTGTCATCTTCTGGCGCTAATAACTTTTTTATACTTTGGTGTACTGAGCTGTGGGTGGTGTCGTTTTTTGCGGATTTTGATGACGTTGACAATGCTATCAATTTTAGGACTGTTCGACCTTGTGATCACTTTTTATAGAATTTTTAAATTTTTTTAAATGACAAAAAAAGTGCCATTTTCGACTTTGGGCGCGATTTTCCGTTACGGGATTAAACGCAGTGAAAAACCGTTATCATATTTTGATAGATCTGGCATTTTCGGACGCGGCGATACTTAATGTGTTTATGATTTTTACTGTTTATTTATATTTATATCAGTTCTAGGGAAAGGGGGGTGATTTGAGTTTTTAGGGTTTTTTATTATAATTTTTTTTTTTTTTAACTTTTTTATTTTTTTATTTTTAGTACTTTTCAGACTCCCTAGGGTACTTTAACCCTAGAGGGTCTGCACGATCCTATCATATACTGCCATACTACAGTATGGCAGTATATGGGGATTTTACTACTCATACATTACAATGTGCTGATAGCACATTGTAATGCATGGGTTAACCCGAAGTAGCTCTAGTAGGGAAGAGCTCTACAGGAGCACAAAGGTGGGGGCCAAGAGCTGAGGAGTGAGTAACACAGACAAGTTACATGCTGTTTTTTGAAATGCATCCAAACCAGAGCGAGCCCTGGTGACTTAACAGAGGAGTTTGTTAGGGTCCAAGATTAGTTATAACACATAATTATATTGTAATGTAAATGCTTAGAAAGGCAGAAAGGCATATTTGCACTGCTGGTGTGATGGGGTTCTTCAACTTGCCTTTACTGAAAATGAGGTCCCTGGTGACAGGTTCCCTTTAACTTAATATTTTGAGGCAATCACTGCAATCAAACGGTTTCTCTAACTGTCAATGAGACTTCTGCACCGCTAAAAACAGGTATTTTGGCCCACTCCTCCAGATGGCAAGTTTCAGCTACTTCCAAAGAAGCTCAATAAAATTTAGGTCAAGGCCCCTATAAGGTCTATTCATAATAGTTCAATGTTTTCCTCTTAGGAATTCTTGGGTGTTTTTAACAGTACAAGAACCCAAAGTAGCCATTACAATCACATTGCACCCACAGTAGCCAGTATATAAATGGCACCACCATTTCAGCTTATATAGTAAAGGTGCACCTGAAGCAGTCAATACAGACGCAGTACACTCAAACAGCAGCCAAGAGCAACAGTGCACTAACAATACCCAAGAGTAACAGTGCCCCCACACAGTACCCAATAAGCACAGTGCCTACCCTTCAGTTACGACTATTTTGTATGTAAACAATGGAGAATAAGTGGTCTTCCCTCCTCATTGTAAGTGCTTCAGTGTTAAAGAGAACCTGTCACCCATAAAAAAAGCA
Organism: Engystomops pustulosus; assembly: GCA_019512145.1. Taxonomy (NCBI): domain Eukaryota; kingdom Metazoa; phylum Chordata; class Amphibia; order Anura; family Leptodactylidae; genus Engystomops; species Engystomops pustulosus. The sequence continues at coordinate 159,164,702 of CM033641.1, forward strand.
CCAGGAGCCAGTGGCTCATTGTAATGAATACTGTGTAAAAATGCCATGTAGTGCAATACAGTAGTTTTGCAGAGTATGGTAGGAATGATTAGACCATCTAGGGTTAAAGTACCTCCTTTTCCTTAGAACTGATATATACATAATAAACAGTAAAAAGCATACACATGTTAGGTAACATAACATTTTTTTTAATAGAAAGTGATCAAAAGGCTGCACAGTCCTCAAAATGGTGGCAATGAAAACGTCACCTACTTTTGCAAAAAACAACTCAAACAGCTTCATACACCAAAGTATGAAAAAGTTATTACCGTCAGAAGATGGCAAAACAAGTTTTTTTTCGTACAAATTCGTTTCATTTTTGAAAATTTAAAACCCCATAAAACTTAAATAAATTTGGTATCACTGTGATCGTAGCCAACCAAAGAATAAAGCAGAGGTGTGGGGGCGCAAAGTGAAAGTCATAAAAACTGAGCCCACAAGAAAGTGATGCACATGCAATTTTTTTGCACATTTTCACCACATTTAGCTTTTTTTCCAGCCAATGTTTACAGATGCCATCATTGATTTACAAATACTATCTAGTCCAGGAAAAACTAAGCCTATGTTTCTGCGATCCCAATGTAATAATTTACTAACCAATGAACTATGGACATTACTTCTGGTCCTGCCCCACTGAAAGTTCCTGTATAATCCTTTGTGACGCAAATAAAGCATCTCACATCTGCCTAGCCTTGCATGGCATTAGTTCTCCACAGAGATTGAGATATTATACCATACTTCTGTCTTGATGTGATATCTTTAACCCCTTACCGACATGTGGCGTAATAGTACGTCACATGTCCAGTCCCGGTGCATGGATAGGGTTCGCGGGCCGAGCCCTCTCCATAGCCGGTAAGTCTTTGCTGCATATTGCAGCAAAGTCTTACCGGTAACACCCGCGATCGGTGCCGGCACCGATCGCGGGTGTTTTCCTGCAGATCGCTGCCGGCAAAGGTGCAGGCACGCCCCCCGTGACGTCATTGGGAAGCGGCGATCCGTAGCCATGGTAGTTTCGGGTCTCACGAAGACCCAAAGCTACTTCGGATTAACCCATTCATTACAATGTGCTATCAGCACATGAGTAGTAAAATACACATATACTGTCATACTGTAGTATGGCAGTATATGATAGGATCGTACAGACACCCTAGGGTTAAAGTACCCTAGGGAGTCCGAAAAATAGTAAAAAAAAAAATTATAATAAAAAAACCTAAAAATTCAAATCACCCCCCTTTCCCTAGAACTGTAAAAATCATAAACACATTAGGTATTGACGCGTCCGAAAATGCCCGATCTATCAAAATATGATAACGGTTTTTCACTGCGTTTATAAAAAGTGATCAAAAGGTCGTACAGTCCTAAAAATTATAACATTGTAAACGTCATCAAAATCCGCAAAAAACGGCACCACCCACAGCTCTATACACCAAAGTATGAAAAAGTTATTAGCGCCAGAAGATGGCAAAATCCCCCCCAAAAAATTTTGTACAGGAGGTTTTAATTTTTTTAAATGTATGAAAACATAAAACCTATACAAATTTGGTATCCCCGTAATCGTACCGACCCAAAGAATAAAGTAGACATGTCATTTGGGGCGCACAGTAAATTCCGTAAAATCCAAGCCCACAAGAATACGGCACAAATGTGTTTTTTTTTTACCAATTTCACTGCATTTGGAATTTTTTTCCCTCTTCCCAGTACACGGCATGGAATATTAAATACCACCATTTTGAAGTGTAATTTGTTACGCAGAAAATAAGCCATCACACAGCTCTGTACATGGAAAAATAAAAAAGTTACAGATTTTTGAATGTGGGGAGTGAAAAATGAAAATGCAAAAATGAAAAAGGGCTGCGGCGGGATTTTATTAACAATTAGAGGGCAATTATTAACAAGGGAAGAACTCAACAGAATAATAAAAAACATCACTGAGAAGTACTATTTGTCATGCACCACATAAGCGCTTGCATAGCTCTGTACACAGAAAAAATGTAAAAGTTATGGATTAAGGTGGAGAGTGAAAAACTAACGAAAAAACCCTGCATTCTTAAGGAACACTCCAGTCTAAAGTATTTAACCTCTTACCAACGCGTGACGTATCTGGACGTCACGTGTCGGCTGTGGGTACTTGGAGAGGGTTCACTGGCTGAGCCTTCTCCATAGCCGCTAAGTGTTTGCTGTATATTGCAAAACACTTACTGGTAACACGGTTGTGTTAACCGGTCCATCGCTGCCGGCGGCATTAAATAGCTGGTGGCCCGTGGGCTCTGGAATCTTGGCTTGGGGAACTTCTGGCCGACACGGACACTCCAATCCATGACCATATCCCAGCAGCGAGTTGAGAAGACGTTTATTTATTTATTTTTTAAAGCCTGCCCCAGCCGATCCCTAATTTACTTACTAATCTTGGATAACCCCTTTAATAACATGAACATTATTTATCATTTAACAACATATAAACTCAATATTTATCTGTGCATGTTGGTGAGGGGGACTTCAGTGGAGAATCTCCTCTTTCATATGAATCTAACTTTGTGCCAAAAATCTATCAAATCTAGGTGCCAAGGAACCAAAAATATCAACTAGTAAAGCGCAGTCAGGAGTGATTTAATATATATAATTGCACAAAAAATTCTCACTTTAAAGAGAACTTGTCACCAAAGAACCACACTACAAACCCCTAACAGTACCTTCTAGATAACTGCAAATGTATTTTAATGGTTTCTTTGTGTATTTTGTACAATGCAGCTATGGCCCAAAAAACACTTTTATTCAACCTGGTTTCTCTCATGGATGTAATCAGGGAAGCGAGAAACCAGTCAAGCTCTCTCCTGTCCCCTCACAGCTGACCCTGTTCATGTCAAAGCGCTCGTGCTTGAGGCACAGTGTGCGGCTTGTCCCCAGCTGTTTCCAGAGCTGCACAGCGCATGCTCCAGTAGTGTGTGTGGTGCTGGGTGTGTGCTAGAGCTAGCTGGCCATGTTCTGATGCGCACATCCGCACCGTTTTCAAACACAAACACTGTGACATGTACAGGGAGCAGCGTCAAAGGACACGTGGAGGGGTGGGTTTACCGGGTACAGTAGGTGTGAGGGGACAGGACAGAACTTGGCTGTTTTCTCACCTCCTTTACTGCAAACCAGGTTGAATAAAAGTGTTTTTTAGGGACGAAGCTGCAACGAACAGAAATCACTAAAGTAACCATGAAACTACAATTACAGTCATCTAGAAGGTACAGTTGGGGGTTTACAGTGTGGTTCTGTGGCGGCAGGTTTCCTTTAAAAGTGAATGTCTCCGGTTCCATGGTATCTAGAAACACAATCTTAAATTCATATGAAAGAGCAGTGAGATTTTAGGTGCCACAGATCCGAATTTATAGTCCTGAAGACAGGATGCATCTCATACATCCTTGGCTACACAGATGCCACGTTGTCAGGAGATAGGAAATACATCCTTGGCATGGAAAGGGGTTGACAGCTAGTTATTGTTCCCTTTCACTTCTCTGCACAACAGTACAGTTGAAAACAGGAGGAGGAATCTAGATAATGATTCCCCAGCCAGGAGCTCCAAAGATAATCTTACCCTCTCTGTAGCTCTACTCGTTCTGCAGTCCCAGGCAACCCAGGATGTATATATTTAAAATTGCGCTGAGCACATCCTGGGCTGTCTGGACAGCAGAAGGACGCCTTAAGACCTATCTGGCAAACTCTGTTAGGGCATCAAGCTGTGCATTCCCACGTGATGGGAAGTCTGGCTCTTCTTAGTGAGCTGGATCATTAGGCTTGGCTCACTAAATAGAGCCAGCTCTTCTAGCTCCTGAACGGCTCCCTACTAAATCTGTAATAGGGAGCCTCAGTCCAGCCAGTCACACCTCTCCATACCACTTTTAATCTGGTTAAAGGGGGCGTTGTTACCCAATAAGGGGCGGGGTTAAGGGATTCATCAGCTCACTGCAGGGAGCCGACTCAGGAACGACACATCACTAGTGCCCAGAGGGAAGGCTCTAAATTCCACCTCTGGCACCCGTGCACTAGATCAACACTGTAGGATTAATGGTTTGCATTTTTATTCAACATAATTTATTATGATACTATGAACTTACATCAAGTTGAAAAGGCCTTCAAGGTCTGTACAAAGAAGTTACAGAAAATTAAGGAAAATGAATTAAAAAGGTACACCATTTGCATGGTGGACACTGGTAAATGCAAACTGCTAGTTTTCCACCCTCAGACAAAGGAAAGTAAAGCCTGCAAAATGGACAACTTCATAAAATAAATAGACAAGTCATAAAATGGCTGAATAAAGTGCTCTTCCTCGTATGCACTAACAATGTACTAACAATTTATTCAAAATTTGTTTAAAGATGGTGTATGCTTTTAGCCACAGAAGAACATTAAGCTGCAAATGTAAAAGGATACTGAAGGACTCGCAGACATTGGTCTCCAGATCATACAGGCAACTACATACTTCACGGGGATCTGAAGTAAATCCAGAGAGCTAGAAAATATCAACATTTTAGAAACTTAGTAGCAGAAAATGGTAAATACTATTAAAAATACCAGTTATAAAGTACAAGGAAATGTGTTACCAACCACAAATTTTTTTATCCTTTTTTTCTCTATGGGGTTGTGTATAGTTACTACATTACGCAAAAAAAAATTCACCATCAAAACACCAACACTGGTGTTTTAGTCTGGTTTTGTGCTCTTCTCTATTCCACCAGCAGTTACTGATGTATGGAGGAGAGGTTGTAAAACTAACATTACAAATACAGTTGTATGCAGCTTATGTGGGAACACAAGAGCAGAGTGTAGCCAGGACAGAGCAGACATGGAAAAGCAGAGTGCACAGCCCCACCCCCTTTCCTGACCCTAAGACTGCATTCACACATAGCATTTTGTTTGCATTTAACATGTGCATTGTCAAACAGCTGAAGAGGAGATTTGCAAAATTACATAGTTGTTAACATTGCATTTACAAAATGCAAGCGTTAATACAATGCTAACATATACATTAACAAAGTGTTAACAAAATGTTAAAGCATGCGTTAACATCACATTAACGCATGTGTTTTGTAAATGCAAAGTTGACAACAACGTGATTAGGCAAATCTCCTCTTCAGCTGAAAACGCATGCGTTAAATGCAGACAAAACGCAATGTGTAAACACAGCCTAAGGATTGTGCAACCAAAATGAAGGGCACAAGGTAAATGCAAGTGTCTCTCTAGCTGGTGCAATGTGTTTGAAACGCACGCTTTTTAGATGCGACCTGTGACCTGTAAGGGTGGTGAAAACGCATGACTAAGGCTATATTCAGACTGCCGTATGGGGGACATATATACGGCCGATATACGTCCCCCAAAGACGGCAATGGGCGCACGGCACAAAACGGGTGCTGCGTGCAGCACCGTACCGCTCCGTACCCTGTGAAAAAATAGTCCTATCTTTTCATGTCATACGAAGCCGTGCACCAGCACAGAGACCCCCATTGATCAGCAAGTTAAGCCTATCCCATAGATAAGGCCCAACTTGTCTTCGTGGGAAAACCCCTTAAATCCTTGCAGATTTTTCAGGAGGAACCTTCCTGGAATAAAAGAAGAATTCTCATGAAAAGGAATGGGTTATCAAAAAATTGGAATACAGGCAGTCCCCGGGTTACATACAAGATAGGGTCTGTAGGTTTGTTCTTAAGTTGAATTTGTATGTAAGTTGGAACTGTATACTATATCCCAGCCAGAACTTTTTTTGGTCTCTGTGACAATTGGATTTTAAAAATGTTGGATTGTCATAAGAATCAGGATTAACAATAAATCTTCATTACAGGCACCTTTGATAACTGTTACAGCTGTTTATTGTAGCCTAGCAGTAATGTACAATAAATTACCAATATCCAGAGGTCCGTTTGTAACTAGGGGTCGTATGTAAGTCCAGTGTTCTTAAGTAGGGGACCGCCTGTACTGATGAAATCAAGTCTATATGCTAAATACATTAATTTTTTCCATGCCAGTAACAATTAAATGCTGAAGAAAAAATTTTGGATTTAAGAAGAGAAAAAATTATATTAAGAAAGCATACACTACCACGACCTGTTCCATAGAAATTACTCCTTAGGGTGGCGGCACACATGCCGTTTTGGCTGAGTTTGAAAACACCGGCGGCTCGTTCCCGTTCACAGGCGCTTCCATAGAAGCCCCGGTGGGTGCGGCTTGGTCTGCGTTTGCAAACCACCACCCTTAGCAGTCAGTACAATATCATTACAACACAGTAAAGAGAATTCAGAAATATAGTTGATAACCCACACCTTTCATATTTAATGATTGTTCATGTTGGATGAAGTGCATTTGACAGAATTTTGACTTAATTTGCAGCAATGAACTGTCCTACAATACCTGCTGGGCACCATATTTATTAATGGGGTTTTCCCACAAACTAAAGTAAGGCCCTATTTAACTTGCTCAGTGCTGAGACCCCCACAGATCGCAAAAGCGGACCCCTCGCATGACCATTCTGCTCCGGCAATCTCCACGGAGCTGACGGAGATCGCTGAGATCTTTTTTCATACACATTTTTTACATTCTTGAAAATGTATTAAAACACAATTAAACCTATATAAATTTGGTATCACCGTGACCGTACCGAGCCCACAAAAAAGTGCTGAAAATGCGGGGGTTTTTTGCCAATTCCACCACATTTGGAATTTTTTTCCAGCTTCCCAGTACATGGGATGGAATAATAAATAATGTCACTGAGAAGTAAAATTTGTTAAGCGACAATAAGCCTTCATACAGAGCTGTACATGAAAATAAATAAAATGGTATAGCTTATTGAAGGTGGGGAGCAAAAAATGCAAAAAAAAAAAAAACTCAAGACATGAAGGGGTTAAAAAAAAAATCTTATTAGAGCACAGTGCTTCCATCACCAATAAATTTGACTTTCCTCCTCCAAAAATTGTACAAGAAAAGACACAAAACAAAACGAAGGGGAGCGCACATCCCCTATTTATAAACAAACATGTTAATTTTTATTCAAAGATTGCTAATGCTGATATGACAACCAGGTAGACACAAAACACACACTAAGACAAAGGCATTAGAAACATGTTAAAATAGCACATCACAGTGACATATGCAGAAGGGACCCTAAATATCACAGATGCCCCAAGTACAAATATATAAATAATTAATGAATGGGGGGCAAGAGGTAGATATACTGCAAATATTAGATACAGACATAGGATAACAGCCTCCTCCCCGCAGCTCAAAGGGGACTGTAGATTCCGAGACACACTGCAGAGGGAGGAGCTACTACAAAATGAAGCTTGAAGTTCAGAGTTTTCTTCCTCATGTACACACACTGGATTACTCGGCTATGAAAAATCTGTTGAAAGTTGAAGTACACTTTTATTTTGTCAAATGGTAGTCTTACTTGCTTTCACTTACCCACATCGCTTCATTATTTGCTACCACAAGTGCAAATTCATGTCGCTTGTCAATCTTGTGCTTTGTGCGGACAAACATCTCAATCATTTTTTGTGAAGAATTGAGAGCATTTGTTTTGGCTCTGGGGAAAAAGGAATACAGTACACAAATAATAAAAAAAAAAAGTCAATCATCCAAAGTAAATTTCTTTTTTTGGATTGTGGTCCATATCCCCTCATAAATTACTTCCATAAATTTCATTTACCACATTGAACAATAGGTCAAATGCTTATCCTGCTCCCCTCTGTGCTTCCCATGCCCATAAATGTCATCGTATGTAGATGCTGCGGTATCTCTTCATATGCCATCACCCTTAAAATAACTGCTCAAGATTATTGCAAAGCTATGCTTCAACGCCAGCCTTGTCATAATTCATAAAATGTTTCAGTTTGTGCATCTATGATGCATAATGAGTATCAGCTCAATGCAGGGAGCCGACTCAAGACGACACATCACTAGTGCCCACGGGAAGGCTCTAAATTCCACCTCTGGCACCCGTGCACTAGATCGACACTGTAGGATTAATGGTTTGCATTTTTATTCAACATAATTTATTATGATTTACTATGAACTTACATCGTTGAAAGGCCTTCAAGGTCTGTACAAAGAAGTTACCAGAAAATTAAGGAAAATGAATTAAAAGGTACACCCATTTGCATGGTGGACACTGGTAAATGCAAACTGCTATTTTTCCACCCTCAGACAAAGGAAAGTAAGGCCCTGCAAAATGGACACTTCATAAAATAAATAGACAAGTCATAAAATGGCTGAATAAAGGCTCTTCTCGTAGCACTAACAATGTACTAACAATTTAATTCAAAATTTGTTTAAAGATGTGTATGCTTTTAGCCACAGAAGAACATTAAGCTGCAAATGTAAAAGGATACTGAAGGACTCGCAGACATTGGTCTCCAGATCATACAGGCAACTACATACTTCACGGGGATCTGAATAAATCCAGAGAGCTAGAAAATATCAACATTTTAGAACTTAGTAGCAGAAAATGGTAAATACTATTAAAAATACCAGTTATAAAGTACAAGGAAATGTGTTACCAACCACAAATTTTTTATATCCTTTTTTTCTCTATGGGGTTGTGTATAGTTACTACATTACGCAAAAAAAAATTCACCATCAAAACACCAACACTGGTGTTTTAGTGTGGTTTGGCTCTTCTCTATATCCACCAGCTTGGAGAGGAGAGGTTGTAAAACTAACATTACAAATACAGTTGTATGCAGCTTATGTGGGAACACAAGAGCAGAGTGTAGCCAGACAGAGCAGACATGGAAAGCAGAGTGCACAGCCCCACCCCTTTCCTGACCCTAAGACTGCATTCACACAAGCATTTTGTTTGCATTTAACATGTGCATTGTCAAACAGCTGAAGAGGAGATTTGCAAAATTACATAGTGTTAACATTGCATTTACAAATGCAAGCGTAATACAATGCTAACATATACATTAACAAAGTGTTTACAAAATGTTAAAGCATGCTTTAACATCACATTAACGCATGTGTTTTGTAATGCAAAGTTGACAACAACGTGATTAGGCAAATCTCCTCTTCAGCTGAAAACGCATGCGTTAAATGCAGACAAAACGCAATGGTAAAACACAGCCTAAGGATTGTGCAACCAAAATGAGGGCACAAGGTAAATGCAAGTGTCTCTTACTGGTGCAATGTGTTTGAAACGCCACGCTTTTAGATGCGAACTGTGACCTGTAAGGGTGGTGAAAACGCATGACTAAGGTATATTCAGACTGCCGTATGGGGGACATATAACGGTCCGATATACGTCCCCAAAGACGGCAATGGGCGCAGGCACAAAACGGGTGCTGCGTGCAGCACCGTAACCGCTCCGTTACCCCCTGAAAAAATAGTCCTATCTTTTCATGTCATACGAAGCCGTGCCCCAGCACAGAGACCCCCATTGATCAGCAGTTAAGCCTATCCCATAGAGAAGGCCCAACTTGTCTTCGTGGGAAACCCTTAAATCCTTGCAGATTTTTCAGGAGGAACCTTCCTGGAATAAAAGAAGAATTCTCATGAAAGGAAGGGTTATCAAAAATTGGAATACGGCAGTCCAGGTTACATACAAGATAGGGTCTGTAGGTTGTTCTTAAGTTGAATTGTATGTAAGTTGGAACTGTATACTATATCATTGTAATCCCAGACAGACAACTTTTTTTGGTCTCTGTGACAATTGGATTTTAAAAATGTTGGATTGTCATAAGAATCAGATAACAATAAAATCTTCATTACAGACGACCTTTGATAACTGTTAAGTGTTTATTGTAGCCTAGCAATGATAATAAATTACCAATATCGAGGTCCGTTTGTAACTAGGGGTCGTATGTAAGTTGAGTGTTCTTAAGGAGGGGCCGCCTGTACTGATGAAATCAAGTTATATGCTAAATACATTAATTTTTCCATGCCAGTAACAATTAAATGCTGAAGAAAAAATTTTGGATTTAAGAAGAGAAAAAATTATTAAGAAAGCATACATACCACGACCTGTTCCATAGAAATTACTCCTTAGGGTGGCGGCACACATGCCGTTTTGGCTGAGTTTGAAAACACCGGCGGCTCGTTCCCGTTCACAGGCGCTTCATAGAGCCACGGTGGGTGCGGCTGGTCTGCGTTGCAAACACCACCCTTAGCAGTCAGTACAATATCATTACAAACAGTAAAGAGAATTCAGAAATATAGTTGATAACCCACACCTTTCATATTTAATGATTGTTCAGTTGGGAAGTGCATTTGACAGAATTTTGACTTAATTTGCAGCAATGAACGTTCCTACAACCTGCTGGCACCCTATTTATTAATGGGGTTTTCCCACAAACTAAAGTAAGGCCCTATTTAACTTGCTCAGTGCTGGACCCCCACAGATCGCAAAAGCGGAACCCCTCGCATGACCATTCTGCTCCGGCAATCTCCACGGAGCTGACGGAGATCGCTGAGATCTTTTTTATACACATTTTTTACATTCTTGAAAATGTATTAAACACACATTAAACCTATATAAATTGGTATCACCGTGACCGTACCGAGCCCAAAAAAAGTGCTGAAATCGGGGGTTTTTTTTGCCAATTCCACCACATTTGAATTTTTTTTTCCAGCTTCCCAGTACATGGGATGGAATAATAAATAAGTCACTGAGAAGTAAAATTTGTTAAGCAACAATATAAGCCTTCATACAGAGCTGTACATGAAATAAATAAAAAGGTATAGCTTATTGAAGGTGGGGAGCAAAAAATGCAAAAAAAAAAACATGAAGGGGTTAAAAAAAAATCTTATTAGAGCACAGTGTTCCATCACAATAAATTTGACTTTCCTCCCTCCAAAAATTGTACAAGAAAAGACACAAAAACAAAAGAAGGGGAGCGCACATCCCTATTTATAAACAAACATGTAATTTTTATTCAAAGATTGCTAATGCTGATATGACAACCAGGTAGACACCAAAACACACACTAAGACACAGGCATAGAAAATGTTAAAATAGCACATCACAGGACATATGCAGAAGGGACCCTAAATATCACAGATGCCCCAAGACACATATATAAATAATTAATGAATGGGGGCAAAAGGTAGATATACTGCAAATATTGATATACAGACATAGGATAACAGCCCCTCCCCAGCTCAAGGGGACTGTAGATTCAGAGACACACTGCAGAGGGAGGAGCTACACACAAATGAAGCTTGAAGTTCAGAGTTTGCTTCCTCAGTACACACACACTGATTACGCGGCTATGAAAATCTGTTGTGAAGTGTTGAAGTACAACTTTTATTTTGTTCAAATGGAGTCTTACTTGCTTCACTTACCCACATCGCTTCATTATTTGCTACCACAAGTGCAAATTCATGTCGCTTGTCAATCTTGTGCTTTGTGCGGACAAACACCTCAATCATTTTTTTGTGAAGAATGAGAGCATGTTTTGGCTCTGGGAAAAAGGAATACAGTACACAAATAAAAAAAAAAAGTCAATCATCCAAAGTAAATTTTTTTTTGGATGTGTGGTCCATTCCCCCTAAATTACTTCCAAAATTTTATTTACCACATTGAACAATAGGTCAAAATGCTTATCCTGCTCCCCCTCTGTTGCTTCCCAGGCCCATAAATGTTCATCGTATGTAGATGCGCGGTTATCTCTTCATATGCCATCACCCTTAAAAAACTGCTCAAGATCATTGCAAACTATGCTTCAACGCCAGCCTTGTCATAATTCATAAAATGTTTCAGTTTGTGCATCTATGATGCATAATGAGGTTTGTAGCGCTAGGAAGCTTAATTGCTCGGTTTAAAAGATATATATAATTTATTAGTACGTGGTACATAGTTTGTAACATTTAAAAAATAAAATAAATTAAATGAATAGATATAATTATAGAACTACGCGTTTCGTGCTCGAACTGAGGCTTCCTCTGGTTCATAAATTGTGATGAGATGAGTGTCAGATTTATAGTGACTGGCAAGTGATCATCTTCATAGGTGACACTTCCGGTTGTCAGGTGTAGTGCGATCAACCTGTCATTTTGTTCATTACAAATACTGGAAGCATATTATATTGATAAGTAGTCCTTGGAAATGGATACAATATAGAGAATGTGCAAAGGAATGCAAAGTAGTAATTTACCATAACGGTGTTAGGTAGTAGCTAGTTTTTGACAGGATGGAACTACAAGTAAGGAAGTGGTAGAGGGACAAAAAGGAGGCTTGTGCTTAGAACTACAAGTCGGATGCCGATAGGTGTCAAAAAGGTAATGTGTTTCAAAGATGAATAGGAGCTCCGCGCGCCATTGGGGAAACTGATGGTTTAGGAGAAGATCTATATGCATTGTTCCTTGTTTTGTTGTGAGTGCTCGTATGCTTGTTCTTATATGGAGAGTTTTGTATGTCTCACTATATGTTTGATTTGTATTGAAAGCGCCCCACAGTAGATGGTTTTTTTCGGGAATGGGCACAATATAGTATCTTGTAACGATGAATATTTTAAAGGTAAAGGAAAAAGATAAATTAAATTAAATAGTGAGAAAGTGGTAATGCCTATTGTAAAAATAGACACTACCGACATACAAACAACAATTAAGGAAAATGACATACATAAAACATCTTCTACTTTTTTAGAGATAGATCCACCACCCCCGAGGACCAAACCGATACACCACTTCTTCCAGCCAGTAAAATCACGAAAGAGAAAAAATTCAGGAGAGGTAAACGGGGAGGCAAAAAAAGAAAGAACAAACTAAACAAAAATAACAAGAAAGAGACTACAGTAAAAATTTTTAACTTAACAGATTATACCCTAAAACCTGAAGAAAAATCACTTTTAGAAAAAGGACTGTCATTCTGTCCTAACTCCAAACCAGACAATTTTGAATTATTCCTAGATTTAAACCAATATGTTAGAAAATTAACACTAAAGAGATATTTTACAAAAAAAGAAAAAGATAGTATCTCAATAAAACCGGAAAAATATGAAACACAGAATATAAGTATAGTAAAGAACAAATCAAAATTTTATCCAATCAAAGAACAGAGTCATAACATCAAAACATTCTATCAATTAGTTCTAGAAGATTTCAATAAACTCACAAGAGCCTTGAAAAACAATAAAGGCCACAAAAAACAAAAAAACAATCTCACAAAAAAAGAAAAGGAAGCTCTAAAACAACTACAAGAAAATGAGAATCTTGTAATCCGAGGAGCAGATAAAGGAGGTGGAATAGTTATCCTCACATATAATGCATATCATCAAGAAGCCCTCCGTATCCTAGATGATAGAAAATATTACAAAAAAATCGCAGAAGATCCCACTCTAAAGATACAAAAGAAACTAAAGGAATTTCTTAATAATGCATATGAAAAGGGCCTCATCACAAAAGATGAAAAATCATTTTTATATATTCCGTTTCCATCCACAGCGTATTTCTATTTTCTCCCCAAAGTCCATAAAGATGCCTCCAACCCCCAGGGAGACCAATCATCTCGGGCATCTGGTCCATCACCAGCAATATATCACAATACCTTGACATCATTCTACAAGCATTTGTCACAAATCTCCCCAGTTATCTTAAAGACTCGGATCAGCTCATCCGAGAGCTACATGAAATAAAATGGGATAAGAACATCCACTTTATCACCTTAGACGTCAACTCCCTATATTCTAACATTGATCACTCAAAAGGGATAGAAAGTGTCAAACTGTTCTTGGACAGAGATGTCAATCTCTCCAAAGAAAAGAAAACATTCCTACTCGACTGTTTACGTATTGTTCTACAGAACAATTATTTCATATATTACACCAATATATATCACCAAGAATTAGGAACGGCAATGGGCACACGAGTAGCCCCCACCTTTGCCAACTTATTTATGGGGGCTTTTGAAGAAGAACTCATACAAAATAGTAACAATCCATTTTTTCCACATATCATAAAATATAAAAGATACATAGATGATCTGTTCTTTCTATGGTCAGGACCAAAAAATCTGATAAAAGAATTTCATGATTATCTCAATAAAAACCATTGGGGCATCTCTTTCACCCTCGAGACCAGCAACAGGAATATCGCATTCCTCGATCTACAAATATATCATGAAGAAGGCCTTTTCAGAACCAAAACACACTTCAAAAAAGTTGATTCAAACAACTATTTGGAATACTCCAGCTCACATTACAAGAAATGGATAAAGAACGTGCCTTACTCTCAATATAAAAGAATAAGGAAGAACTGCACAAATACACATTCCTTTGATGAACAGGCAAAAATCCTACAAAAACGTTTCACAGAAAAAGGATATCCACAATATCTCCTAAAAAATGCATACCAACGAGTAAGACCTTTGAAACAGATAGAATGTGTAACAAATAAAGATCTGACTGTGAAGGAAAACAACTCCTGTCATGAAATGAATTTCATCACAAGATTCAACGATAAATCAAACGACATTAAAAGTATTATGCAAAAACATTGGCATATATTACAGAGTGACACGTATCTAAAGGATCTACTTCCCAAACAGCCGAAAATAACATATAGAAAATCCGCCACCATCAAAAATATACTAGCCCCCAGTATCTTGAGACAACACAGAAGGAAAAAGACACAAAGAAAGAGGATATGTAAACAAATGTGGAAAATCTAAATGTTTATGCTGCCAGTCCATCAGAACAGGCTCTGTTTTTACATGCACCAACACAGGAGAAGAATTCCCTATTAAAAACAAAATGTCCTGCAACAGAAGGTATGTAATCTACCTGATAAAATGTAACATATGCCAACTACAATATGTGGGCAGAACAGTCCAAACCTTACGGAACCGTCTAAATAAACACAGTGAAAACATTAAGAAAAACTTCCTCCTGCAAGGAGTATCCAAACACTGTGCACTACACCATCCTAAAACATCATTTCCCATCACCATCATGCCAATAGATCATGTCCCGAACATAATTCCTAACCGTTTTCAGATGCTAAGCAAACGAGAAGTTTATTGTATTTTTAAACTAAACACACTATCGCCTGATGGGCTCAACGAAGTAAGCGAAACCATTTTATAATACGATAGGCATTACCACTTTCTCACTATTTAATTTATCTTTTTCCTTTACCTTTAAAATATTCATCCGTTACAAGATACTATATACAATTTGTGCCCATTCCCAAAAAAACCCATCTACTGTGGGGCGCTTTCAATACAAATCAAACATATAGTGAGACCACAGTAGATGGGTTTTTGGGATGGGCACAAATTGTATATAGTATCTTGTAACGATGAATATTTTAAAGGTAAGGAAAAAGATAAATAAATGTGAGAAAGTGGTAATGCCTATCGTATTATAAAATGGTTTCGCTTACTCGTTGAGCCCATCAGGCGATAGTGTGTTTAGTTTAAAAATCCCTAAACTTCTCGTTGCTTGCATCTGACGGTTAGGATTATGTTCGGGACGTCTTTTCGATGTGTGTGGGATGATGTTTTAGGTGTGTGTGCACAGTGTTTGGGTCTCCTTGCCGGCGGCCATTTTTTTTTATCAGCTCAATGCAGGGAGCCGACTCAAGACGACACATCCACTAGTGCCCACGGGAAGGCTCTAAATTCCACCTCTGGCACCCGTGCACTAGATCGACACTGTAGGATTAATGGTTTGCATTTTTATTCCAACATAATTTATTATGATTACTATGAACTTACATCGTTGAAAAGGCCTTCAAGGTCTGTACAAAGAAGTTACCGAAAATTAAGGAAAATGAATTAAAAGGT
The DNA here is from genome assembly GCA_019512145.1 of Engystomops pustulosus. Taxonomy (NCBI): domain Eukaryota; kingdom Metazoa; phylum Chordata; class Amphibia; order Anura; family Leptodactylidae; genus Engystomops; species Engystomops pustulosus. The sequence goes on from CM033641.1 coordinate 159,180,495, forward strand.
ACACCATTTGCATGGTGGACACTGGTAAAGCAAACTGCTATTTTTCCACCCTCAGACAAAGGAAAGTAAGGCCCTGCAAAATGGACAACTTCATAAAATAAATAGACAAGTCATAAAATGGCTGAATAAAGGCTCTTACTCGTAGTCACTAACAATGTACTAACAATTTATTCAAAATTTGTTTAAAGATGTGTATGCTTTTGCCACAGAAAGAACATTAAGCTGCAAATGTAAAAGGATACTGAAGGACTCGCAGACATTGGTCTCCAGATCATACAGGCAACTACATACTTCACGGGGATCTGAATAAATCCAGAGAGCTAGAAAATATCAACATTTTAGAACTTAGTAGCAGAAAATGGTAAATACTATTAAAAATACCAGTTATAAAGTACAAGGAATGTGTTACCAACCACAAATTTTTTATATCCTTTTTTTCTCTATGGGGTTGTGTATAGTTACTACATTACGCAAAAAAAAATTCACCATCAAAACACCAACACTGGTGTTTTAGCTGGGTTTTGGCTCTTCTCTATATCCACCAGCATATGTGTATGGAGGAGAGGTTGTAAAACTAACATTACAAATACAGTTGTATGCAGCTTATGTGGGAACACAAGAGCAGAGTGTAGCCAGACAGAGCAGACATGGAAAAGCAGAGTGCACAGCCCCACCCCTTTCCTGACCCTAAGACTGCATTCACACAAGCATTTTGTTTGCATTTAACATGTGCATTGTCAAACAGCTGAAGAGGAGATTTGCAAAATTACATAGTGTTAACATTGCATTTTACAAAATGCAAGCGTAATACAATGCTAACATATACATTAACAAAGTGTTTACAAAATGTTAAAGCATGCTTTAACATCACATTAACGCATGTGTTTTGTAATGCAAAGTTGACAACAACGTGATTAGGCAAATCTCCTCTTCAGCTGAAAACGCATGCGTTAAATTGCAGACAAAACGCAATGGTAAAACACAGCCTAAGGATTGTGCAACCAAAATGAGGGCACAAGGTAAATGCAAGTGTCTCTTACTGGTGCAATGTGTTTGAAACGCCACGCTTTTAGATGCGAACTGTGACCTGTAAGGGTGGTGAAAACGCATGACTAAGGCTATATTCAGACTGCCGTATGGGGGACATATAACGGCCGATATACGTCCCCAAAGACGGCAATGGGCGCACGGCACAAAACGGGTGCTGCGTGCAGCACCGTACCGCTCCGTTACCCCCTGAAAAAATAGTCCTATCTTTTCATGTCATACGAAGCCTGCCCAGCACAGAGACCCCCATTGATCAGCAGTTAAGCCTATCCCATAGAGTAAGGCCCAACTTGTCTTCGTGGGAAAACCCTTAAATCCTTGCAGATTTTTCAGGAGGAACCTTCCTGGAATAAAAGAAGAATTCTCATGAAAGGAATGGGTTATCAAAAATTGGAATACGGCAGTCCAGGTTTACATACAAGATAGGGTCTGTAGGTTGTTCTTAAGTTGAATTGTATGTAAGTTGGAACTGTATACTATATCATTGTAATTCCCAGACAGAACACTTTTTTTGGTCTCTGTGACAATTGGATTTTAAAAATGTTGGATTGTCATAAGAATCAGACTAACAATAAAATCTTCATTACAGCCACCTTTGATAACTGTTAAGTGTTTATTGTAGCCTAGCAGATGACTAATAAATTACCAATATCAGAGGTCCGTTTGTAACTAGGGTGTCGTATGGTAAGTTTGAGTGGTCTTAAGGAGGGGGCCGCCTGTACTGATGAAATCAAGTTATATGCTAAATACATTAATTTTTTCCATGCCAGTAACAATTAAATGCTGAAGAAAAAATTTTGGATTTAAGAAGAGAAAAAATTATTAAGAAAGCATACAGTACCACGACCTGTTCCATAGAAATTACTCCTTAGGGTGGCGGCACACATGCCGTTTTGGCTGAGTTTGAAAACACCGGCGGCTCGTTCCCGTTCAAGGCGCTTCATAGAGCCACGGTGGGTGCGGCTGGTCTGGCGTTGCAAATCACCACCCTTAGCAGTCAGTACAATATCATTACAAACAGTAAAGAGAATTCAGAAATATAGTTGATAACCCACACCTTTCATATTTAATGATTGGTTCATGTTGGATGAAGTGCATTTGACAGAATTTTGACTTAATTTGCAGCAATGAACGTTCCACATACTGCTGGCACCCTATTTATTAGATGGGTTTTCCCACAAACTAAAGTAGGCCCTATTTAACTTGCTCAGTGCTGAGACCCCCACAGATCGCAAAAGCGGAACCCCTCGCATGACCATTCTGCTCCGGCAATCTCCACGGAGCTGACGGAGATCGTGAGATCTTTTTTCATACACATTTTTACATTCTTGAAAATGTATTAAAACACACATTAAACCTATATAATTTGGTATCACCGTGACCGTACCGAGCCCAAAAAAAAGTGCTGAAATGCGGGGGTTTTTTTGCCAATTCCACCACATTTGAATTTTTTTTTCCAGTTTCCCAGTACATGGGATGGAATAATAAATAATGTCACGAGAAGTAAAATTTGTTAAGCACAATATAGCCTTCATACAGAGCTGTACATGAAAATAAATAAAAAGGTATAGCTTATTGAAGGTGGGGAGCAAAAAATGCAAAAAAAAAACATGAAGGGGTTTAAAAAAAAATCTTATTAGAGCACAGTGTTCCATCACAATAAATTTGACTTTCCTCCCTCCAAAAATTGTACAAGAAAAGACACAAAAACAAAAGAAGGGGAGCGCACATCCCTATTTATAAACAAACATGTAATTTTTATTCAAAGATGTAATGCTGATATGACAACCAGGTAGACACCAAAACACACACTAAGACACAGGCATAGAAAATGTTAAAATAGCACATCACAGTGACATATGCAGAAGGGACCCTAAATATCACAGATGCCCCAAGACACATATATAAATAATTAATGAATGGGGGCAAAAGGTAGATATACTGCAAATATTGATCAGACATAGGATAACAGCCTCCTCCCCAGCTCAAGGGGACTGTAGATTCAGAGACACACTGCAGGAGGAGGAGTACACAAAATGAAGCTTGAAGTTCAGAGTTTGCTTCCTCATGTACACACACACTGATTACGCGCGCTATGAAAATCTGTTGTGAAAGTTGAAGTACAACTTTTATTTTGTTCAAATGGAGTCTTACTTGCTCTTCACTTACCCACATCGCTTCATTATTTGCTACCACAAGTGCAAATTCATGTCGCTTGTCAATCTTGTGCTTTGTGCGGACAAACACCTCAATCATTTTTTGTGAAGAATGAGAGCATGTTTTGGCTCTGGGAAAAAGGAATACAGTACACAAATAAAAAAAAAAAGTCAATCATCCAAAGTAAATTTTTTTTTGGATGTGGGTCCATTCCCTCCTAAATTACTTCCAAAATTTTATTTACCACATTGAACAATAGGTCAATGTTATCCTGCTCCCCTCTGTTGGCTTCCCAGGCCCATAAATGTTCATCGTATGTAGATGCGCGGTTATCTCTTCAATGCCATCACCCTTAAAAAACTGCTCAAGATTATTGCAAAGCTATGCTTCAACGCCAGCCTTGTCATAATTCATAAAATGTTTCAGTTTGTGCATCTATGATGCATAATGAGCGTTTGTAGGCGCTAGGAAGCTATAATTGCTCGGTTTAAAAGATATATATAATTTATTAGTACGTACGGGTACATAGTTTGTAACACATTTAAAAAATAAAATAAATTAAATGAATAGATATAATTATAGAACTACGCGTTTCGTGCTCGAACTGAGCGCTTCCTCTGGTTCATAAATTGTGGTATGAGATGAGTGTCAGATTTATAGTGACTGGCAAGTGATCATCTTATAGGTGACACTTCCGGTTGTCAGGTGTAGTGCGATCAACTGTCATTTTGTTCATTACAAATACTGGAAGCATATATATTTGATAAGTAGTCCTTGGAAATGGATACAATATAGAGAAGTGTCAAAGGAATGCAAAGTAGTAATTTACCATAACGGTGTTTAGGTAGTAGCTAGTTTTTGACAGGATGGAACTACAAGTAAGGAAGTGGTAGAGGGGACAAAAAGGAGGCTTGTGCTTAGAACTACAAGTCGGATGCCGATAGGTGTCAAAAAGGTAATGTGTTTCAAAGATGAATAGGAGCTCCGCGGCCATGGGGAAACTGATGGTTTAGGAGAAGATCTAATGCATGTTCCTTGTTTTGTTGTGAGTGCTCGTATGCTTGTTCTATATGGAGAGTTTTGTATGTCTCACTATATGTTGATTGTATTGAAAGGCCCCACAGTAGATGGTTTTTTTTCGGGAATGGGCACAATATGTATCTTGTAACGATGAATTTTAACGGTAAAGGAAAAAGTTAAATTAATTAAATATGAGAAAGTGGCGTAATGCCTATTGTAAAATAGACACTACCGACCATACAAACAACAATTAAGGAAAGACATACTAAAACATCTTCTACTTTTTTAGAGATAGATCCACCACCCCCGAGGACCAAACCGTACACCACTTCTCCAGCCAGTAAAATCACGAAGAGAAAAAATTCAGGAGAGGTAAAGGGGGAGGCAAAAAAAGAAAGAACTAAACAAAAATAACAAGAAAGAGAATACAGTAAAAATTTTTAATAACAGATTATACCCTAAAACCTGAAGAAAAATCAATTTAGAAAAAGGACTGTCATTTGTCCTACTCCAAACCAGACAATTTTGAATTATTCCTAGATTTAAACATATGTTAGAAATTAACACTAAAGAGAATTTTACAAAAAGAAAAAAGATAGTCTCAATAAAACCGGAAAAATAGAAACACAAGAATATAAGTATAGTAAAGAACAAATCAAAATTTTATCCAATCAAAGAACAGAGTCATAACATCAAACATTCTATCAATTAGTTCTGAAGATTTCAATAAACCACAAGAGCCTTGAAAAACAATACAAGGACAAAAAACAAAAAAAAACAATCCAAAAAAAAGAAAAGGAAGCTCTAAAACAACTACAGAAATGAGAATCTTGTAATCCGAGGAGCAGATAAAGGAGGTGGAATAGTTATCCTCACATATAATGCATATCATCAAGAAGCCCTCCGTACTAGATGATGAAAAATTACAAAAAAAATCGCGACAGAGATCCCATCTAAAGATACAAAAGAAACTAAAGGAATTTTTAATAATGCATATGAAAAGGGCCCTCATCACAAAAGTGAAAAATCATTTTTATATTCCGTTTCCATCCACAGCGTATTTCTATTTTCTCCCCAAGTCCATAAAGATGCCTCCAACCCCCAGGGAGACCAATCATCTCGGGCACTGGTCAATCACCAGCAATATCACATACTTGACATCATCTACAAGCATTGTCCACAATCTCCCCAGTTATCTAAAGACTCGGTCAGCTCATCCGAGAGCTACATGAATAAAATGGGATAAGAACATCCACTTTATCACCTTAGAGTCAACTCCCTATATTCTAACATGATCACTAAAGGGATAGAAAGTGTCAAACTGTTCTTGGACAGAGATGTCAATCTCTCCAAAGAAAAGAAAAATTCCACTCACTGTTTACGTAGTGTCTACAGAACAATTATTTCATATATTACACCAATATATATCACCAAGAATTAGGAACGGCAATGGGCACACGAGTAGCCCCCACCTTTGCCCAACTTATATGGGGGCTTTTGAAGAAGAAACTCATACAAAATAGTTACAATCCATTTTCCATATCATAAAAATATAAAGATACATAGATGATCTGTTCTTTCTATGGTCAGGACCAAAAAATCTGATAAAAGAATTTCATGATTATCTCATAAAAACCATTGGGGCATCTCTTTTCACCTCGAGACCAGCAACAGGAAATATCGCATCTCGATCTCAAATATATCATGAAGAAGGCCTTTTCAGAACCAAAACACACTTCAAAAAAGTTGATTCAAACAACTATTTGGAATACTCCAGCTCACATTCAAAAGAAATGGATAAAGAACGTGCCTTACTCTCTATATAAAAGAATAAGGAAGAACTGCACAAATACACATTCCTTTGATGAACAGGCAAAACCTACAAAAACGTTCACAGAAAAAGGATATCCACAATATCTCCTAAAAAATGCATACCAACGAGTAAGACCTTTGAAACAGATAGAATGTGTAACAAATAAAGATTGACTGTGAAGGAAAACAACTCCTGTCATGAAATGAATTTCTCACAGATTCAACGATAAATCAAACGACCATTAAAAGTATTATGCAAAAACATTGGCATATATTACAGAGTGACACGTTACTAAAGGATCTACTTCCCAAACAGCCGAAAATAACATATAGAAAATAGCCATCCATAAAATATATAGCCCCAGAGATCTTGAGACAACACAGAAGAAAAAAGACACAAAGAAAGAGGATATGTAAACAAATGTGGAAAATCTAAATGTTATGCTGCCAGTCCATCAGAACAGGCTCTGTTTTTTACATGCACCAACACAGGAGAAGAATTCCCTATAAAAACAAAATGTCCTGCAACAGTAGGTATGTAATCACTGATAAAATGTAAAACATTGCCAACTACAATATGTGGGAGAACAGTCCAAACCTTACGGAACCTGTCTAAATAAAACACGTGAAACATTAAGAAAAAACTTCCTCCTGCAAGGAGTATCCAAACACTGTCACTACACCATCCTAAAACATCATTTCCATCACCATATGCCAATAGATCATGTCCCGAACAAATTCCTAACCGTTTTCAGATGCTAGCAAACGAGAAGTTTATGGATTTTTAAACTAAACCACACTAGCGCCTGATGGGCTCACGAAGAGTAAGCGAAACCATTTTATATACGATAGGCATTTACCATTTCTCACTATTTAATTATCTTTTTCCTTTACCTTAAAATATTCATCGTTAAAAGCATACTATAACAATTTGTGCCCATTCCCGAAAAAACCATCTACTGGGGATAATTCATAAAATGTTTCAGTTTGTGCATCTATGATGCATAATGAGTGTTTGTAGGCGCTAGGAAGCTATAATTGCTCGGTTTAAAAGATATATCGAAGCCTCGACACCCAAGTACAAGCTCACTAAAACCATGGTTTGATGGCAGAAGCCGGAGCTAAGAGCAGAACCTCATAAGAAAAAAATAATCTATCCATCCAAATCCATATATCTTATGTGTACCGAGAAGGGTTGCCACTCAGACGATCTATTCGTTAATGCAGCAGACCAGCTCGTACTTTCTGACCAAAAACACACGATCCGCCCAGTCTGTGCAGATCCATGCAATGGTTATACCGTCTCCTTCCGTAATTCAAACACTTTTACAATATAACCGGTTTACGACAACCGGAAAGACGCCCTTTCCCCTCGTTTATTTTCCATGTCCATCAATTCTTCACTCCCTCTCAATCCCCACCACTTCAAAATCTAACTAACTTTCTTATTTTGTACACAAAGCACTGTGTGATGGCTATTGTTTTCTCTCCTGCGTACAAATTGCACCTTCCATAAGTGATGTGTTATTAAAGTATGCCTTCCATGTAAGCGGCACACGCGGGACAAAACTTCCACTGCAATGCAAAATTGGTGAAACGCATTGCTACCACATTTTCATTGTGGCTTGATAATACGTCTTTCACTCACCTGAGAGCGCCTGCACCCAACCCAACACAACCCAAAGACATGTCGACCTTTATTCTCTTTGGGCTGTTACCATTCAAGCGGCAGATAACCAATTTGTATATGTTTTTTATAAAATTTACAACATTTACCAAAAATAAAACCGTCCTGTACACAACATAATTTTAGCGATTTTGTCTACTTCTGCGGGCTAATAAACTTTATTATACTTTGGTGTACTAGACTTGGGTGTGTCATTTTTTGCGATTTGGCATAATGTTGTCAATGCTATCAATTTTTAGGCACCGTATTCGACCTTTTGATGCACTTTTTTAATAGACATTCTTTTTACTAATTTTTTATCAATGACCAAAAAAGGTGCCACATTGTCCGACTTAAGGGGGCGCGATTTTCCGTTTAGCGGGTTAAACGCAGTGAAAAAACCGTTATCATATTGTTTGAGTAGATCCGGGCCATTTTGTGCGTCGACCGCTGAGCTGTATGGTTTATGAGTTTTACTGTTTATTATCTGTATGATCCGGTTCTAAGGAAACAGGGGTGCTTTGAAGTTGTCAGAGCGTTTTTCCTGCATTACTAATTTTTTTTTTTTTACTTCTTTTTTAGTTATTTTAGATCTATGTTTCATACATCCCCAGGGTACTTTAACCCTAGGCTTTTCTGATCGATTCCCTATCATCAATACGCCCATCTACAGTATGGCGTATATGGGGATTCTCTCCTTTCCATCCCCTTCATTACAATGTGCTCGCACAGTGTAATGAAGGCGGTTACCAACGAAAAAGCCTCGGGTCTTCGGAAGACATAGTCTACCCATCGGAGACGGATTGCCCGCCAACCCCCGATTATATGTCACGGGGAGCGTCGATCCCAGGCTATCTTTTTTGAGGCTTGCCGATCCGCGCGCAATATCGTCAGCAAAAAGACTTAACCCGTCTGTGGATAGGGCTCTCAGTCCCGTGAAGCCCTCTCCATGCAGCGCGACCCGACCGCCGCCGTGAATAGCACGGCGGGCGGTCGCGAACCGGTTAAAATTAACCCCCATCCCACAAAGCCCTAACTAAGGCTGCACCTCCCCTCTCTCTTCTATTCAGCTCAGTCTAATCGCCCTTTTCCCATGCTCTTTCGATCCGCCAGTGGAGATTGACTATCTCCACCTTAATCAACCTCAGTTTACCCAATGTCTATTAATGCCCTTCCCCGGACTCTCAGACTAATACCCACCCTCCAAAGCTTCAAACGTGCTCTTCATCTCTTTAGGCAGATCTATCACACTCTCTAACTACATGAAATGTTAACTCTCGCTTAACTTATCCATCCTATGTCCCTATCTCCCGTCTGTTATCCTGGCAACAGCAGAATATACCAAGCTCTCATGCTTCTCTCAAGTCACTTCAATTCCCACCTTGGCCCTGTAAATAAGATAGCGGCTGATGGCTGGTTCAAGCTGCACAATTTTTATTTATTAAAGGGGTATTCCAGGAATCAGCATAAATTTTGCTCCCCTTAGCAGAAATATGCTGTTGACTTAAGACTGTAATGAAGAATTAAAAAGCGCAGGAAAGTCTGTTATATCATCACTGGAGACAGAGCGTAAGAGGTGGGAGGAGTTACTGAGAACTAAAGGATCTTGGGACTTGTAGTTTCTAGTGGCGGCCATCTTGGTGATAACTCCGCCTGCTTTATAGAATTCAATAAAATTTTTTGAATCATAACTCAACGATTTAAGCTCCATTTTGTGACTTATGACAATGAGTTTTGTTACATTCATTTATTTATAGCATTATGTGTTTTTTTATCAGACGTTCATATTCCTGGAATACCCCTTTAAATTATTTTATATTGTTCTCTTATAAAGAATTTCTGGACCATTATACAACCTCTTGTGTCCCCCCCTCATCCTCATAGTCTGTAAGCTCCTGTCCAGGGCCCTCACTCCTATTGTTTCCATGACGGTTTGTCCTCTGTAATGTATACTAATAATTTGTCCCTAGATTTGTAAAGTGCTACAGAATTTGGTGGCGCTATATAAAAATTATATATCATTATCTATCATCTAGTCATATCTTTCATATCTATCGCCTATCTATCTAGCTCATGTATATGTAAAACTTCAGTACAGCACATGAGGGGACAACTTGAAGACTTGGAGAGTCTCTCCTCTCCTGCCATTTCCTGCTGTGGAGTGTGAGGTGATGGGGGAGGGGGAATTGTGATCGATCTGCATCTCGTGTCTGAGTGGATTGTTTATATACAAGTGTATAGCTGAGGGAGAGATAAGTGTAGTTGTGTGGTTACTACATTAGTTAGGGCTTCTCTCTGCACATGACTGAGTGCTGGAGAACTGAGTTGTGAGGAGAATCAGCTGTGAGCAGAGAGATAATAAGGGGGTGTCCTCATTCCTAACTAAAACCCCCTCCTACCTGTAGTGAATCTCCCTCCTCCTTGACACAATCGCTCATTTCGCCCCTCACATGTGTCTCTGTAGAGCAGTAATATTCTCACCATTCTCTTCATCCTGCAAAAAAGATGAGAACAAATATTGTAAAAGTCACCAGATCAAGAGAAATAACAGTAAAGGGGATTTTACATAAATATCTGCACAGTGGGGGGGTGTCCAAAAAAACACTTAAATTGCCCAATACTAAATAGGTACCTGATATCCCGGTGGGACATATATTTCTCCTTTAACAATCCTGTGGTAGAAGAAGAGTACTGTCGGGACATCTCTCCGTTGATGTTTCTCTTATGGATCTAACCGGGGTGGAGGAACACATCCAGAACAACAACAAAAAAAACACAACAAAATGAATGATAGAGCACTCTTTCCATACCGATACTGAAAGGACGTGTGGATTTAGTCCTGTTATACCCGCTATGGTGAGGGCGTTGGTCCTCCATCATGACGTCCTTGTACACAATCTTTTGTATCCTTCTAAATACTAAGACCCACTCCTCCAAGTGGAGAATAGAACAGCCACTCCTGACATACAAACCTTAGGAACCTGACACAACCCATAATCATCCGCAGACCCAGATCCCTTCATAATAAGCGTTACTTAAAAGATATAATGTCCACAGCAAGTCCCAGCAGTGTCACCAAGAAGAATCATCCAGAAATCAGCAGCTACACATCATCTTGGACTCGGACATTCTGGAAGCTCGGTCTAGCTCCAATTAGAATGCTCATCCATGTATATCACGGCGGGTGCGGTGGAGGATCCGGGATTGGCCTCACGGGTTCTCTCCTCCCTCCCGCATCCCATTCATACACGAGGGGCCTACAGCGCCCCCTAGAGTTTCATCTTCCTACTCTGTGCTAATACCTGGGTTATGGAGAGACACCACTTTGTGATAATCTCCCCCAATCACATTCCCAGAAAGCCTCTTCTCTCACCATCTCCAGTCCTATCCTCAGTTCTTCCCTAGATCTAATGATCTTCCATAGTGACCCCTCAGCACAATCTCCTCCCACCTCTCCGTAATATACGTAAGAGAACTCCATCCTACGGGGGAGCTGGAATATTCTCCTCACCACACTCGTTTCTCCCCATCTGCCTAACATCAAAAGAGACTAAACCGCCCAGTAACCAGCTCTTGAAAGTATTAGAATATGAGTTTCTCCTATGCATATGGAGCACTTTTCACGTATCGTGTTCCAAAGGCCAGACATTCCAGCAAACAGCAAATATTCAGGATGGAACCCCACTACCAATAAGGTGACCATTTCCCCAGGCACCTCACCTTGAGGCCTCCTCTGCCAGATGCAGTCGACAATATGACTATGGATTATCTTAATGATGCCTGGGCGAGAGCCCTGTCCTGCCATGACACCTGTGTATGCAAGACCTCCCGCAGTGGTTCTAGTACTGACCATCCTTCTGTCTGCACCCCCCCTGGCCCTGCGGCTAACACACAACCCCCCAAGAGCCACAGCAGATGGAAGTTGAAGGGTTACACTGATAAACTTCTGCCGACCCGCTGACCCACAAACTAACTACCACCTGCAGAGCTGCTGCTCCCGATAGATGTGCACAAGGACCCTGTATGATAGTCATTCGTCATTGCTGATCCAGCCCCACATGTGTGGGAGCAGTACAGCGCTCTGTGCTAGCCCACGAGAGCTACTAGAGCACCTGTGACATCGAATGTCATGGCCATGTGATTACGTCCACTGTGTGGGAGGCAGTCAGATGCTCCCAGGAATCTTCCAGGGGCGGGGCCAATTGGAAGGAGAAGTTTGTCCAGCCGCGGAGCACTTATGTTTTATGTTTCCCTTATATAGTAATTAACCAAATATGACTAGACCATACGTGATACCAAATTTTCTTATTTATATCACCTAAAGTCAAAAGACTAAGGCCAAATTGCGTCACTCTCATCACCCTAATTTTCGCCGGGCCTATAGCTCAGCCCCGTAGTCCATATGTCAAGCCCACATCCCTCCTTCCAAGACGCTCCAGCGGTCCATTCCCCACTGAGCCAACCGGAAAACGCACCAGTGTGTCCAGTGACCGTTTCCTGTGGTCCTCTTTCATCATCAAACGTCATTGCGCCGTAGTGACTAGTTACACGCCATCCAGCACCCACAAGAACTCATATATAATAACATCAAATACACTCAATCACTATTACCAACAAGACACATTAAAATTACACTGTTATCAATTGACGCCACCACGAGGAATTGCATAGGGTATCTCCTAAATTTGTAAATCCAATAGACTTCTTTCACGTATGAGTAGATTTACTATTCTTCTTTTCTTAAATTCAATATTACTTTGTTCATTTCCTCTGCTAAAATTACCAAACGCCTAGTCTCATCCTCACATTCATGCTGAGAAACTCACGAAATGTCTAATAGCAGCGCTGGTTTCTATGTTTAAAACTACACATACAAAAACCATAACCCCCTAATTCACTTCACTGCTGGTTTTTTTCATCTCTATCTTCTGTTTGAAGGTTTTGCCTAATCACTCGATTTATATGTGCCATTTAATATAGTTTTTTTATGGTTCTGGTGTCTGCCCCCACCCTATGCATAATCGCATTCGCACGGAACGCATTTAACCAAATGATCTGTATGAATGATGAGGTATTACATGCGTTGTAAAATCCTGCTCACTTGAATCTTAGTTCCCTTACTCAATACTTAGTGACCAATATCTCGAGTGTTTGAAGGCAGTCTTCTATTCATCCCCCTTCAATTGGATACGGACATTAGAATTTGCACCAACCCCGGAGTCCAACTTACATGACGACCCTTAGCGCCCAACGTTGCGGTCAAGAATTCCCACTGATCAAATGTACGTGCTGTAGTGGTCTTGCAGTGAGTTATATCATAAGCACCACGATCAGGTCTATGCATGAAGCGCTGAGAATCCATCTTCTTGGCCCAAATGAATCCAAGCCCAGGCAAGGACTCGACAAAGAATACTCGCGCTAAAAACCCTTTCACTCTGCAGATTCTCCATAGAAATAGCTGACATACTAAGCGGTGAGTCTATCCGGGTGTTGGGACATGGGTATACCCCTACCCTCGTGGCGGATCCTCGCCAATGCAACCCTGGCACAGCAACTCATTTAGGACCCTCGCATAAGGCACGACCAGTGTGGTCGGCCGATTCTTCTCTTCCCATCTCTCTTGTTCTCCTTCTCTCGGACAACCGACCCGAGCACCAGAGCCTATTTTTTGGGGGGGGAGGATACTGAAGCAGTCGAGCACAGGAGCTGTTGCTGCAAACCATAAGGAGACACCCATCTAAAACTACCAAACCTAAGATCGTCGGAAGCACATAAACCAATCGAAACCCCTATCCATCCTCCTTGGTGCACTAGTCCCCATCAACCTTCTGCCGAGACACAGTGACGAACCGGCTGCCACGTAATATCTGCTGATTGTCTTGATGCCGCTTTCCCACTGACGGCAGAGATAGCTATTTGCTTCTCTAGCCGGTAACCCACATGCAAGGTGATACTGGGATAACCCAACTGGGCAGCGTCCACCCACAATTTCCTTTCAGAACCAGAATCCAAGAAGCCCAACTAGCTGGCAAAGGCGTCTCCATATCCTGGGCTCTACATACCATCCGTAAAACATCATTTCCCACCCTCATGCCAATAGATCAGTCCCTGAACACAATTCCTAACCCGTTTCAGATCTATGCAACGGAAGTTTATTGTGATATTTTAAACTAACACACACTAGCTCCGCCTGATGGGCTCAACGAAGTAAGCGAACCATTTAATAATAATACGATAGGCATATACCATTTCTCACTATTTAATTTACTTTTTATCTTTTTCATTACACTTTAAAATATTCATCGTTACAAGATACGATATACATTTGTGTCCCATTCCATCCCTGTTTGGGTCGCCCTTTGGCGCTTTCAATACAAATCAAACATATAGTGAGACATACAAAACTCTCCATATAAGAACAAGCATACGAGCACTCACAACAAAACAAGGAACAATGCATATAGATCTTCTCCTAAACCATCAGTTCCCCAGATGGCCGCGGAGCTCCTATTCATCTTTTGAACACATTACCTTTTTGACACCTATCGGCATCCGTACTTGTAGTTCTAAGCATCAAGCCTCCTTTTTGTCCCTCTACCACTTCCTTACTTGTAGTTCCAATCCTGTCAAAAACTAGCTACTACCTAAACACCGTTATGGTAAATTACTACTTTGCATTCCTTTGCACATTCTCTATATTGTATCCATTTCCAAGGACTACTTATCAATAATAATATGCTTCCAGTATTTGTAATGAACAAAATGACAGGTGATCGCACTACACCTGACAACCGGAAGTGGTCACCTATGAAGATGATCACTTGCCAGTCACTATAAATCTGACACTCATCACATACACAATTTATGAACCAGAGGAAGCGCTCAGTTCGAGCACGAAACGCGTAGTTCTTTATAATTATATCTATTCATTTAATTTATTTTATTTATGGTTAGTATGTAAAATGTTTACAAACGAGGGGAAAGGTACGAGTATAATAAATTTAATAGATCTTTTAAACGAGCATTATAGCTTCCTAGGCCTACAACGCTCATTATGCCATCATAGATCACAAAACTGAAACATTTTCTTGAACGTGGAGTTTTTTTCCATGGAAAAAATAACCCAGGAGCGTGGCTGCAAGGAGACCTAACGGAAAAACCAATCCTGTAACACGGTTGCCTCCATTACTGTTGTGTCCAATAAAACTATGATTCCATCGATACCTTTTGGGTATCAACCGCCAAGGATTTTGGGGTTAGAGAGCCCAAGAATAGATATTGGGCATGTGGCTAAATACATCATAGTGGTGTTTGGTTATGGCTAGATTTGTAAGTTACTCCTGGGAAATGGGCTGGACATGTCTTTTCTTAGGAGACCCCTGGAAAAATCCACTTTACTGGAAGGCTGCCCGAATCGTCCCAGTCCATAATTCTATTATATTCCATAGTAAGGTTATTTTCATTTTTTAAAATCCGGTTTTATTTTTAGAACTGTTTGTATATGTCGTATGTATATTGTTTTACATCTTTTACCTGACAAGTTTATATGTAGTACGCACAGTACTTTTTGTATTTTTAATTTTACAACTTGGTCTAGAGGGTTTCTGAAAGATTTACATTAGTTTCTTATACGAATAGACATATTTAGTTTGCATGTTCTGTGTGATTTCCGTATGAGTGTTGTGGAATGAGGTGCCCACGGCCATCTTAGTATAAAATAAATGTGTGGTTGTGGTCGGAAGTGTTGGGGTGATTGAGAGCGTAAGAAATAGATTTAGCGTACATATGCCATCTTCGATAGTTGGGTGGGATTTAAGTTGTAAATTGTGAGTGTCCCCTGTGAGTGGGGGTTTCCACACACAAACCTATAGAAACAAACTATTTATAGGCAACATACCCATTGAATGATTCACAGTTTCTGGAGGACATTTCTTCAGACAAATCCAAAGAGATGATTCTAATGTTAATTCAAAGAAAGACAAAAAGTTTAGCTTGGAAGCACGAAAAAATATGAAACATCTCATCAGGATTTGAAGATGACACAAAAATGCTGAAACACAGTAAAAACAAAAATCCCCAAACACCACTTACATATAGTATTTTGGTGGTATGATGATCTGTCCGAAAATCTAAAAAAGTACAAGTGCTGAACCACACGGAGCTTGTCTCTAACTGTGATTTGGTGTCATGAGATTCATGAAATGTGTCACATGGTCTTCAAAAAAAGTAGGTGCATTCTGTCAAGCAGTACAGGGAGGTGCCCTGTTCTGTTCGACAGGAATGCACCAACTTTTTTTTGGAGCACCTTAAGATGGGGTGTAACACACATTTCTATCTGACACCGCCTGATAATGTTCTCGCAAATCTCCAACCGTTGCACTGGTACTGCCCTTTATGTGGAGAATTTTATGTTGGCTCAGCATTAGTGCAGCCGTGATAAAATGTGTCACATACTCTTCTTAATAAATGTGCAAGCAGTTTGCACATTCTTTCAGTTCAAGTCAGACAAAAAACTGTTTGAAAAGGCTTAATAGATCTGGGCCATAGTAGATTAACGGACAAGTAAAATGGTGATAAGGGGTTAGTATGTAAAATGTTTACAACAGAGGGGAACGGTAAGTACAATAAATTATATAGATCTTTTAAACGAGCAATTATAGCTTCCTAGCGCCTACAAACGCTCATTATGCATCATAGATGCACAAACTGAAACATTTTCTGAACTTGGAGTTTTTTTCCATGGAAAAGAATAACCCCAGGAGCGTGGCTGCAAGGAGACGCTAACGGAAAAACCACTAAACGTCTGTCCATACGTTGTGTCCAATAAAACTATGATCCTGATACCTTTTGGGTATCAACCGCCAAGGATTTTGGGGTTAGAGAGCCCAAAGAATAGATATTGGGCATGTGGCTAAATACATCATAGTGGTGTTTGGTATGGCTAGATTTGTAAGTTATCCTGGGAAATGGGCTGGACATGTCTTTTCTTAGGAGACCCCTGGAAAAATCCATCTTTACTGGAAGGCTGCCCGAATCGTCCCAGTCCATAATTCTATATATTCCATAGTAAGGTTTATTTCATTTTTTAAAATCCGGTTTTATTTTTAGAACTGTTTGTATATGTCGTATGTATATTGTTTTACATCCTTCTTACCTGACAAGTTTATATGTATGTACGCACAGTACTTTTTGTATTTTTAATTTTACAACGTTGGTCTTAGAGGGTTTCTGAAAGATTTACATTACGTTTCTTATACGAATAGACATATTTAGTTATGCATGTTCTGTGTGATTTCCAGTATGAGTTGTCTGTGCGAATGAGGTGCCCACGGCCTCTTAGTATAAATAAATTGTGGTGGTGGCAACTTGTGTGGGAGTGATTGAGAGCGTAAGAAATAGATTTAGCGTACATATGCCATCTTGGATAGTTGGGTGGGATTTAAGTTGTAAATTGTGAGTGTACCTGTGAGTGGGGGTTTCCACACACAAACCCTCATAGAAACAAACTATTATAGGCAACATACCCATTGAATGATTCAAGTTTCTGGAGGACATTTCTTCAGACAAATCCAAAAGGATGATCTAATGTTAATTTCAAGAAAGACAAAAGTATTAGCTTGGAAGCACCGAAAAATATGACATCTCATCAGTGTTTGGAAGATGACACAAAAATGCTGAAACACAGTGAAAAACAAAAATCCCCAAACACCACTTTTACATATATATTTTGGTGGTATGATGATCTGTCCGAAAATCTAAAAAGTACAAGTGCTGAACCACACGGAGCTTGTCTCTAACTGTGATTTGTGTGCATAGATTCATGAAAGTGTCACATGGTCTTCAAAAAAAGTAGGTGCATTCTGTCAAGCAGTACAGGGGGTGCCCTGTTCATGCTTCGACAGAATGCACCAACTTTTTTTTGGAGCACCTTAAGATGGGGTGTAACACACATTTCTATCTGACACCGCCTGATAATTGTCTCGCAAACTCCAACCGTTGCACTGGTACTGCCCTTTATGTGGAGAATTTATGTTGGCGTCAGCATAGTGCAGCCGTGATAAAATGTGTCACATACTCTTCTTAAATAAATGTGCAAGCAGTTTGCACATTCTTTTCAGTTCAAGTCAGACAAAAAACTGTTGAAAGGCTTAATAGATCTGGGCCATAGTAGAGTAACTACAAGTAAAATGGTGATAAGGCGTAGTTCTTTATAATTATATCTATTCATTTAATTTATTTTATTTATTAAATTGTTACAACTATGTACCAGTACTAATAAATTATATATATCTTTTAAACCGAGCAATTATAGCTTCCTAGCGCCTACAAACGCTCATTATGCATCATAGATGCACAAACTGAAACATTTTCTGAACCTTGGAGTTTTTTTCCATGGAAAAAGAATAACCCCAGGAGCGTGGCTGCAAGGAGACACTAACGGAAAAAACCACTAAACGCTGTCCAGAGTTGTGCCTGTCAGCACAACTCGACAAGGTAAGTAGCCTTACCATTATCTATTTGAAACCAACCTGAGGATACTAAAAAAAATGGCCGCCGGCAAGGAGACCAAACACTGTGCACACACATCCTAAAACATCATCCCACACACATGAAAAGATCGTCCCAACATAATCCTAACCGTCAGATGCTAAGCAACGAGAAGTTTAGTGGATTTTTAAACTAAACACACTATCGCCTGATGGGCTCAACGAGTAAGCGAAACCATTTTATAATACGATAGGCATTACCACTTTCTCACATTTATTTATCTTTTTCCTTACCTTTAAAATATTCATCGTTACAAGATACTATATACAATTTGTGCCCATCCCAAAAACCCATCTACTGTGGGGCGCTTTCAATACAAATCAACATATAGTGAGACATCAAAACTCCCATATAAGAACAAGCTATAGACACTCACAACAAAAACAGGAACAATGCATATAGATCTTCTCCTAAACCATCAGTTCCCCAGATGGCCGCGGAGCTCCTATTCATCTTGAACACATTACCTTTTTGACACTATCGGCATCCGACTTGTAGTTCTAAGCATCAAGCCTCCTTTTGTCCCTCTCACCACTTCCTTACTTGTAGTTCCAATCCTGTCAAAAACTAGCTACTACCTAAACACCGTTATGGTAATTACTACTTTGCATTCCTTTGCACATTCCTATATTGTATCCATTTCCAAGGACTACTTTCATAATAATATGCTTCCATTTGTAATGAACAAAATGACAGGTGATCGCACTACCCTGACAACCGAAGTGGTCACCTATGAAGATGATCACTTGCCAGTCACATAAATCTGACACTCATCACATACACAATTTATGAACCAGAGGACGCTCAGTTCGAGCACGAACCGCGTATTTTCTTTAATATTATCTATTCATTAATTTATTTATTTATAAATTGTTACAACTATGTACCAGTACTAATAAATTATATATATCTTTTAAACGAGCAATTATAGCTTCCTAGCGCTCACAAACGCTCATTATGCATCATAGTTCACAAACTGAAACAATTTTCTGAACCTTGGAGTTTTTTTCCATGGAAAAAGAATACCCCAGAGCGTGGCTGCAAGGAGACGCTAACGGAAAAACCCTAAACGCTGTCCAGTTGTGCCTGTCACAACAACTCACAAAAACCACTAACCGCTGTTCCAGGTTGTCCAATAAACTATGATCCTGTAGATACCTTTTTGGTATCAACCGCCAAGATTTTGGGGTTAGAGAGCACCAAAATCGAGTATGTGGGCAATGTGGCTACAATACAATCATAGTGGTTTTGGTGATGGCTTATTTGTAAGTTCAGTCCTGGGAATGGGCTGGAACAGTGTCTTCTTTTAGGAGACCCCTGGAAAAATCCATCTTTACTGGAAGGTCGCCCAATCGTCCCAGTCCAAATAATTCTATATGTTCCATAGTAATGTTATTTTCAATTTTTTATAAATCCTGTTTATTTTTAGAAACTGTTTTTCGGTATGTCTATGGATATTGTTTTACTCCTTTTACCTGACAAGTTTATATGTTGTACGCACAGTACTTTTTGTATTGTTTAAGTTTCCACAAACTTGTCTTAGAGGTTCTGAAAAGATTTACATTACGTTTCGTTATCGAATAGCAATTTAAGAGTTTGCATGTGTCTGTGTGGATTTACCATTATGAGTTGTCCTGTGCGAATGAGGTGCCCACGGCCTTCTTTATATAATAATTGTGGTGGGTGGCAACTTGTGTGGCGTTAGAGAAGCTGTAAGACTTAATAATTAGCGTACATATGCCTCTTGGATAGTTTGGGTGGGATTTAATCGTTGTAATTGTGAAAAGGTACAAATAAACCTTGAAAAGGAAAGATGTGGCTGGGTTTCCACAACAACCGCTCATAGACACATTAGCACAGACCTCATTGGATGATTCAACCCTCGAGGACATCTTCAGACATTCACAGGATTTCTGATTTCAAGGACTTTTAGCTAACATGTAGCGGAAATCCGAAAACGATATATCTATAGTGTTTTATCCATCAAAATGACGAAACAGTATCAGGGCAAAATTAATCCCAACTTACCAAACACCTCGCATCTCGTCCGGTTACTTATCTCCCACGACCTTTTCTGCGAGGAACGATGAACCACTGTCCTCAACGAAAACGATGGAGACGGAAAGAACTTACTATTTTGGATATTGCTATCCGAATCTACAAAGGGAAATTTCATGAACCACACGGAGATTGTCTCTAGGATTTGTGTGCATAGATTCTGTAAATGGTGTCACATGGGCCTTCAAAAAAAGTTGTGGCATTCTGGCAAGCATTAACATGGGTGCTAGCCCTGTTACTGCTTCACAGAATGGCACCAACTTTTGTTGGGAGGCCACATTCTAAGATGGGCTGTAACACACATCCATCTCAACTGACACACCGCAAAACGCTGGTGTTAGTGGACCGATTCCGTCTGTCGAAGACTCCAACTCTTCCCGGTAGCTGCCTATGAGGGGATAATTTCTGCATTGCAGTCAAGCATTATGTTTCAACTTCTTTGTTCCTTTGTTTGCCGATACAAATTGTCACATATACTCTTCTTAAATAAATGTGAAGCAGTTTTGCACATTCTTTTCAGTTCAGAGTCAGACACAAAACTGTTGAAAGGCTTTAATAGCTCTGGTCCATAGTAGAGTAACTACAAGTACAAAATTGGCGTTGTTTGTCCTAGGTTTGTGAGTGAGAACGTTATTGAACCATAAAAAATATCACAGCGGCGGTCCCCTACTTAACGACACCCTCGACCCCTAGATTACACAACGACCTCTCGTTTATTGGTAATTTGCTGTACTTTAAGTCCCTAGGCTAATAACAGTTATAAATGAACGTTATAAAAGGGTCTGCAATAAATGGATTTATTAGTTCTATTCTATTTGTGACAACCCGACCTTTTAAAATCCAATTGCAACGAGTCCAAAAAAAGTTTGACTGGGTTAATTATACTATAAGAACCGCCGACTACATACAAACTCAACTTAAGAACACCTACAGACCCCATCTGTACGTAACCTGGACTGCCTGTAGGGCCCATAATGACTTACTGGTACATCATATGCCACTAAGCAAGTGGTGCGAACCCATGGCCACGGTGCCATTTCTGTGCACTTACCAACAACCCCCAGACAAGATTCACCCAAATCTCCAACCCGCCCCCCTTAAATAATGCTGCTCTCAGCCCCATTTTAAAGCAACACTTCATGGCGCTGTTAGAACTACTCGGCGGAAAAGTGAAAGGTGTTGACAGAACGTCATGTCTTTGGAGTTCATCCTGCTGACCAACCATTCCCCTCTACACAAGGACCCTGGAGGAAAGCTACAACGAAGTCTGAATTGCCTTCCTTCTTTAAATCGTATTTGTTGCCTCAGGGGGGCGATACATGAAAGAGGTGGAAGAACAGGTGTCCAAAAAGTTACTGTGTTAAAATGCCAATGGTGGCACTTCACGGGAAAATGAAGTGGATTTTGTATTGTTAGTTTGGGCACTCTGTCTTCAAAATTTTTCGCCATCAATGCCTAAAGGATGTATGAAAGGGACACACGGGCCCTCCATGCAAGGGTGGTATTTGCTGCATTATGCACGCTGACATCCATATGATTGCTCACACAGGCACCGGTGTTAACCTTTTAAAGTGCCTTTGGCAAACTTTTAGCAAGCATTCAAACCTTAGACGCCACCATCCAGGTGGCAATGACTGTCACCATGATAGCCAGGAGTCTCTTTAAACTCCAGGGCCAGCCATTCAGACAATCTGTACAGGCCTTTGTCTGTGAAAGACAATTACCAAATAACCAGCAATACTGCCAAACTAGCTCATATTTTTTGGTGTGATTAGGTTTTGGGTTTAAAAAGCAGAGCGCTGCGCTCGTCATTGTTGTATAGCAGAAGGGCAAATGATTATTATTTTTGTTTGATTTTTAAAATCTATTAAAAACATTATAAAACTTTTAATAAATGCGCTCTCGCCTCCAGTGAGGTGCTGACCCAAAAAGTACATGTGTGACACAGAAAATGGGACATAGTTTTACCCCACAATTTACCTGCCTTTTGGGAATTTTTTTCCAGCTTCCCAGAACTTGGAATATGAATACCATCATAAGAAGTCAATTTGTTCCACAAAACGTGCCGTATATGAAAAAAAAAAAAAAAAAAAACAGACAGGCCTGGTTCTCAATGAGTTAATTAATATATATAGTGGCCATTTACCCACCACTTTTCTGGGCAATTCACCCTTGGAGTTTTGACTTGAAATTCCACAGTGGAGGAAGGACACAACTATGGGGGAGCCATGACTGCTTGGGAGGTCCCCGGGGGCGGCTGCGCCCTCTCCCTCACTTCGGCTCCACTATAGGCTGTGGGGGCTCCCCTATCTTCAGCACCTTCGGGGGTTAGATCGTGTACAGGTCTCTGTTCCAGCGTTCTTTTCGCCGTCTTCTGTTGGCTCTGAGTATCCATGTTGCAGTGTCTCTGTAGGGCTATCCAGCTTTTGTAATGTACAAGCCAAAACCGGTCAGGCTAATGGATATTATGCTAACATGCAAGAGAAGTGCAGATCTAACCAATACTGACACACTTTGATGCATATAGTGAATAACATTATGACAAATAATGGTGTATCGCTATGCACCTACCATTATTGTAATATACATACTAAGATCAAACTAGAAACAATATATGCACACTTGATTTTTTTTATTAGAAATAAATTAATAAGTGTCAGAAATTCATTAATCAAAAGTTGAAGAATTTTTTTTTTGGAAATATGTGATGATCATAGTTAGAGAACAACAATGACTGTAGCACAGAGAAAAATAACTACCGCATTAGTCGAGTATAAGCAGACCCGGGTATAAGCCGAGACCCTAATTCTCTATACCAACCAAAACGGGGAAAACCTATGACTCGAGTATAAGCCGAGGTGGGAAATGCATTGGTCACAGTCTCCCAGTATACGCCAGCCAGCCCCTGTAGTTATAACAGCCCCCGCCCCCTAGTTATGCAGCCAGCCTGCCCGCCCCCAGTAGTATACACCCAGAAGATACAATAAAGTGGAAGTTACGGACCTATCTTCGCTGTGTCGGATCAGGCTTCAACCCCACACTTGAATTCAGCTGGGACTAGTGGACCAAATAGCCCCTCCGGGTGGTGCTCAGTAATCTGAGTACAGTAACTAGGAAGAAGGGGTAATCGGCACTCACCATTCCAGAATGGGAAAGTCGTCCTTTTACACAGATACGGGGGTATTCAACGCCGCTGGCAACGCGGTTTCCCGCGCGCGGCGCTTTCTCAAGCGATTTAGTTTACAGCCAGCCCACACAGACAATAAAAAAAAAACCCACTTACATCCTCACCCTTCGGCACCCTGATCCTGGTCACGGCTCCTCGTCATGTGTTGCGCTAGCCTGCAGATCACAGAAAGTGTCTCTGCCAACTGGAGTAGAAGAACCGCAGGAACCGCAACGAGGATCGGAGCCGCAACAAAATCAGCGTGCCCGGACAGTTATGTTAGTTATTTTTTCATTGATTTTTCTATAGCCAGTGAAGTTTTTCATCACATTTTTTGTGCTGAAAAACTTGGCTTATACAGAGTATAATACGGTATATGTTCAGTACAACCAGTCACCAGTAGGTAGGAAGGCACAGGCCTCTTTCAGCCACATATGTGGCCACAGAACAAACTTGTCTCGCCACTGCTCTTGGTGTGTTTTCTTCCAGTGTCTTCCCAAGTTGTGGCTGTTCCTTGGCCATAACTTTGTCACCAAGGATTTTCCATAGGTGTTTCTACTGGTTTAATCGGAGTACTGGGTTGGCCATTATTTTTTTTCAATGTTTTTATTTTTCAAGGAACTGCTTTACCCTTTTGCTGTGTGACGGGTACAGTAGTCCTGCTGAAATTTGCTGGCTTTTGATTGAAGAACACAGAGAAAAAAACAAAAGTTGGGAAGAAGGTTTCAATAGACACTTCATTCGCTCTGCCATGTATGTAGCAAGAGATCTAACTACTGCTCGCAGAGAAATAATTCCCACAGGACACTTCCCCTCATTATCTTGACACAGACGTCTTTACATACTTTATTTTTATTCTTTTCCCAGCTTGTAAGAATAGAATCGTTGGAATAATATGTAAGAACCTGAGGCGTCAGGCTTACGTCACCTGAGCTAACCAACCAATTAGTGCCCCCTGCCCCATCCACTCTCACAAAACAGCCACAGTCTGAAGATCTTGGAAATCGCGAGAATACGGACAGCTGGCGTGTCTGTGAAGAGTGGGTGGCATGCATTAATTGTATGCGCTCATTTGACATGGCGTCTCAGGTTCTATTACACATTCTTACAAAATTTCTTTTCTCTGCAATTCAGAAGCCTATAAATTACAGATACACTCGCCTCATCCCCTACAGGTAATGAGCAAGCTATTGGGACAGTCTACCACCAGTATCCTTATGGTAGAGGTCCTAATTCACTAAAATAACTGTGGTCCATTTCTCCTATGTCTGGATGAGGGTGGGGAGTGTTTTAAGAAATCATATCTAGAATCACAGCACTTGGAATGATCAACTTATCGTGCTATTGCTGACAGGGTCACCCCATGGCCTCATCTGGACACCTGCGTTGGAGGGTTTTGGTCCTCTGGAACACTCACACCATTTTGAAAAGTGAGTGGAAACTGAAAGTGTAGGCGGCCATTTTAAATCGTTTGTTGATGATTAATGAATTAGCACCAGTGTGCCTATTATCTCCAAAACCACAATTTTCTCTAATTTTGATCAGGTGTTATTTTACATATCTCATACATATTTATTTAGTTCTTTAAAGCTTTATTCACGGCACAAGGATAGCAGCTAGTTAATGGCTGCCATGTGTATAGTCACGGCCCCCGTTGTCACCATGGAAAACAGGTCCTACTCCTTGATTTGCATTCATTAGCTCGCTATGGAAGAGGGGGGTGAGCAGCGCCCCTCCTGCCTTGGGGCTGTTAGGTTTCAGAGGCAGTTTTTGAAGCCAAAATCAGGTGTGGATCATAATGGGCAAGAAACATATAATTGAGAGAAAAATGTTGTGACGAAATGTTGTTGGGTCCAATAGCCAACCGTTCAACTACCATGGGGTAAGACACTGCTCTATTTATGCATATCCAGGCCATTGGGCTTACTACAATTAGCTTAGTATAAGATGTTTGCATTGATGGATATATTATCCTAATGACTAGGGCAGTAATCCATGTGGTGATATAGAACCTGCTGTGATACTTACACTTTAGTGATTTTTTTATGTGATTTTGACCTTTTCACACACCTTTCCGACCGGCACAATTTTGTCAAATCGGCACGTGGCACTATAAGTTTTATAACACTTGTAACGCGTTATAACATATAAGTGATTTTGAAGGTTTTTTTTCTCATGAAGCTTTGTATTCATGTTATTGAAAGTTTTGGTGTATGTTTTTGTGTTTATGAATAAAACTGATATTTGGTACACAATTGGAAAAATCAATTTAAAAGTTCAACTTTTCCACACATGGTCATAAGAGCAAAAAACTTGAAAACTAAGATTTCCCGAAGGTTCTGCTTTATGTGGAACATGTTTTATGCAATCCTCATTTTTGGTATGATGTACTTTGAACTTAGGTCGATTTTTCACATTTCCAAGAAAAAACACAAAATCGCTATTAAGGTCCCTCTCAGGATTTCAAGACTTAAGAGGCCTAAATAAATAAACCCCATAAATTGCCTCGATTATAAAACACACCCCTCAACTTAGTTTTGTGAAACCCTTTATTGGTTTTACAGGGGTAAAAACTAAATCAGGTGCAATATTTAAATTACATTTTTTTTGGGCTGAAATACATGTACACATTCATCAATCAAGTTTTATTATACCACCTCCCGAGTATAACATACCCCAATATGTGGTAACCAGTTATATGGGATACGCACAGGCATCCAAGGCAAGCATCGGCTATAGAGCAGAATTGGCATTGGAACTTTTAATGGATAAACAATCTATTTTTTGTCATTTGGACATGTAAGTAGGGTTCACGATTCTCGGACTGTGTCAATACTTTCAAAGCTATAACGGTTCAATACCCGGTTTCTGTTATTTGCGAGGAATAGGACTTCCACAGATTCTTGTCATCTGTCTGCAGAGAAGACATCAGACAGGAATCCTATGTGCATATAGATGTGCAGGTTATGTGCAGGCAGCAGTGCTCATGTCATCAGGGTAATATCACCATCTGTCCATATATGGAGTCTCTATGTCTCTATATCAGCTGTGTATGACCCCAATTTGTAGCAGTATGTTGAGTATGTGGTATCTAATTGAGAGATGCTGCTCCTCTTCTTTTTTCACTCCACTCCTGGTTTGGAAATCAAAAACCGCATCTGAAAAACTGAAAGTGTGGACGCACCCTCATGGCACATGTACGCCTTAGAATATATATAATTTATTAAATAAGCATACAATACTACTATTTTACTCATGTTAAGATCTAGTCACATAGGACTACACGGAGAACTAGACATTGAGGAAATGTTTGCTAATTTTGATCAACCAGTGTAAGTGTAAATATCATAGCCTAGAAACAGGAGCAACCCTATAAAAACGTAATCACTTAGATGGAGCAACACTAAGCACTCCTATACCATCGGAAGATCTAAAAAGCCGATGGGTCAGATCCTGTGACTTGTAGTTCCACATCATTTAAACCTGAGCCCGCTCGTATACCACTATGCTAAAGCTGACTGCTATTAGTAGAGTATTATTGCTCATAGACAAACTCCCCGTCTCCCCGCTGTCCATTTCTTTCCGCGCGAGATCACCTCTAGCGAGCCGCTCCAGTCCCTATCTTCTCACTATTTTCAATACTTGACACAAGATGCGAAAATGTTTGACCAGCAGAGAGTATAACTGAAAGGATGTGGAATTGTTTGTATGTACTATCCTCTTGCCTGGGATATAGTAAGGTAATGTGGCTTTATGGTTCGTGCTGAGAAAAGCGGGCAACCATTTACATGGACACGCAGTTGTCCTATGTATAACTGTCTTGTAAAAACTATTCCTCGCAATCAAAAGCCCAATGTAAATGAAGTCACTCATTTGTGGATTTATGCTTACTGTATTACCACGGTCAAGTTAGAAGAAAAGAAGCTAGGGATTTGCTTTCTTCCGTAAAGGACACATTTCAGTATCTATTTTCTAGCTACTCGCATGTGACCCACTAACTATCACACCCCACGAGGTGGATAAAGACTCCATATGAGGTAGTCATGCGTGTGCTTATTGAAACAGATCGCTTCCCTCAGTGAGCTGACCACACCCCACCCGTTTAAAATCGCGGTTGACAGCGCTATATTCACATGAGGTTATTCACAGTGACTATGGGGACGTGTACGTGTCGGTCACTGTCGGCTCCGTGCCCAAAAATAGGACCATGTCACGATCTTAGGACGCTTGGCCGCTGTTCTATTCCTATGGAGAGGGCGGGTTGAGCTCACTCTCTCTGCTCCTTTCTCCGCACGCTGATGTATGCCCGCTTACTACAGTACGATGGCATACATCGTGTGTATGTAGCGTGAAAGGTGGTGTGATGACTGGCTGGACTGCGGCTCCGGCCAGAAGAAGCCGTCTCTTTTAGTGTGACCACAGCTCTCTAAGGAGATGCCGGAATTCCCATCACCTAATATGAGGTGGGAGGAGAGGTGGGTTGGGCAGTAAAGTACAGAACGGCCACCAGCGTAGTGCTGAATAGTGTAATGATGCTGTCTTGTTATACAGCATCACAATGTGCATATGGACTGAAGACCCATCCGGCAGTGACCAACTCCATTAGTGTTGAAACACTGATACCGCCCTACACTAGACCACAAACTACTAATCAGACTCCCATCCAGACCTCCTAAATATACCCAACAAAGTTACCCTTTCTCATAGTGTGGCCCCCGTCCCTCTATATATTATGGCCCTCCCCTCATATTTGGCCCCCTCCTCTAATATTGTGGCCTTTCCCTTATATTCATCATTTCCCCACAGTCCTGCTTCCTAGATAGTCAGATAGTCTAGCACCCAAGTAACTTATAACTGACATTTCTGGGATGTCCTTTTATATTGGCATAGGGTTTTATGCATCCTCTCTCTTTTCTAGGTTGTTGAAGAAAAAGGGTGGGGGGGGGGGGAGAGAGGAAAGAGCGATGTGTAAAAAATCCTCAGTAAGATAGATTTGGTGTATGTGCCAAGTGTTCTGCACTCACCTTTTTGTGTTGTGCTGTGGCAGCAAACGCATTGATCTCATGTGTGAATGGAAACGGTTGGGTTCTTCAGGGCGAGTGTCGTTGTATTACCGATGAAGTCAACTGGTAGTGGATGGTCTCTATTCTAGAGACCCGATGAAACTGCCCCTTGGACTGAGAAAACCCCGGCGCACTGGTCCAAAAATAGGTTTATTTTCCAAAAACCATAAAGTATCATAAAATTAATAACATCAAGACGCGTTTCGGATCCGGAACGAATCCTCTCAGTTGTGTTTACATAGTCTGTTTAGGGTGACCATTATATAATAATTGTGGCGGCGTTTTTGGAAATTGAGGGTGACGGATTTAATTGATTTGTGACAGTTCTAGATATGCATCAGAAAGTCATCTGATCTCAGATTCTCGAACTGTCAAATCATGAAGTTACACTTTTTTTTTACTTTTTTTTTAAAAAACTGTTTAATTTGCCCCAGGGTGGGACATGAACAGGATCATTTGATCACTTGTTCATTGTAATAACTGAAAACTAATCTATTGCAGCATATTAACATATTCAGACTATGCATTCTGCAGAGGCTGACGAGCTGCACTTTAGATCATGCACAGTGCACGATCCTAGAGGCTCTACTGTAAGCAGCCCTGGGGTCCGTATCGGAACTCAGGATTGCTATCACAATGATCGGCACGCGAGGGCCGATTCCCTAGACGAATGATCGTCGCGCCGATTGCCATTGGTCGTCTATGGGTTAAAACAGTCGGGATCGCAATAGTCGCAGCGATCGCCTGGGCGATCGTCATACGTTTCTACGTCACGGTGCTGTAATACCCACATCCTATGACTAGAATCACGTCAAGTTAAGCAAAGGGGTTAAAGCAGAGTTAGCTGTGTAGAGGCAGCAGGACTGATCCGAGGACATTCGAACAACACGTGACATTCTCTCGCCGCCCGCTGGACGGCGACATTGCCTAAAACCAGGACGGTCCCTAAATCCGAGATGGGTGGAGCCATGCATACCAGCCGCCTAACCGAAGACGCCCCAATCAGACAATTTTTACTTCCACCCTTCTTTAAATCCATACTTTTTTTTAGTCCGGACTAACAGGTAGATGGCTGGTTTTCTGTGCAACAAAGTAACTTCCTTTTGGTGGTATTTATGTTCCATGAGTGTACGGGAAGGGGAAAAAAATTCCAAATCCAGGAACGGAACTTGTGATGATTTGATTCTTGTGGGTTTATATGGATACATTTGTGGAACTGTCTGAACTTTGTTCACTTTTCATTCAATTTTTATATTGCAAAATACCAAAAAAGTGAGGCGTCATGCCAAATGGGTGGCTGTTTTTCCCATATGGGTTCACCGCCGGAAGTACCATTGTAAATAGTATGGATTGGGACTTCTGGGACTGGGTGTAAAATTACATGTTTATATTTTGGTTTTATTTTTATATCAGTTCTAGGAAAGGGGGTGTAGGAAGCGTTTTTTTTTTCATATATTTTCAATGTTGGTTGAACATTTTTTTCGGTAGACTCCTGAAATACTTAGAAAGCTAGGTGTCTGATCAGTCCTACCATATTCTGCCAAACAGAAGCAGTATTTGATCTTGTACCTAACATCTTGTCAATGTGCCAGTCGGGTCTTATAAAACACGGCGGCTGTCATGGCGATGAATTGTAGCTCCAAAGGACTCAGCGGAGCGACGATTACAACCACACATATGGTCGATTCGCCAAGATGAGACCTGCGCCGGTGACTAGGTAAATGGTAACCCCTTAACATGGTCAGCACCCGTATCATTTTTTTTGCTGCATAGGTATCAAATACCTGGCTATTGTGAGGATAATGGCTCAAAAAAAAGGCCTGGCAATGCTCGATGAGAGGTTACCCCTTTGCTGAGGTGTGCTGATGTACTATGACATTTTGTTTGGTTGTGTGTTGTGCGCCAAGGGGTTAAATCACTGTTTATTACTTTTGATGTGTTGCAAAATGAAAAAAAATGGCCGCCGGCAAGGAGGAGCCCAAACACTGTGCACGACACAGCCTAAAACTCAGGTCCCAGCACACATGAAAAGAGCGCCCAAAAGAGTCCTAACCGGTGGCAGAGCGAAGCAACGAGAAAGGGAGGGATTTTTAAAACTAAACCCACTATCGCCTGTTGGGCTCAACGATTTAGATGATCTAAGCGAAACCATTTTATAAACGAGTAGGCATACCACTTTCTCACATGTTACTTTGACTCTTTTCCTTTGACACTTAAATATTCATCGTTACAAGATACTATAACAATTTGTGCCCATTCCCAAAAAACCCATCTATGTGGGGCGATTTCAATAGCAAATTCAAACATATAAGTGAGACATCAAACTCTCCATATAACGAAAAGTAGAGACACTCACAATCAAAAACAGGAACAATGCATAATAGATCTTCTCCTAAACCCTCAGTTCCCCAGATGGCCGCGGAGCTCCCTATTCATCTTGAAGGCACATTACCTTTTGACACTATCGCATCCGACTTGTAGTTCTAAGCATCAAGCCTCCTTTTGTCCTCTCACCACTGTCCTTACTTGTAGTTTCCAATCCTGTCCAAAAACTAGCTACTACCTAAACACCGTGTATGGTAATATACTTTGCATTCCTTTGCCATTCGCTATATTGTATCCATTTCTAAGGACTCTTTCATAATAATATGCTTCCATTTGTAATGAACAAAATGACAGTGATCGCATCTACCCTGACAACCGAAGTGGTCACTATGAAGTGATCACTTGTCCAGTCACTAAATCTGACACTCATCACATACACAATTATGAACCAGAGGACGCTCAGTCGAGCAAAGAACCGCGTATTTTCTTTAATCATTAGATCTATTCATTAATTTAGTTTATTTATGAAATTAGTTACAACTATGTACCAGTACTAATAATTATATATATCTTTTAAACCGGCAATTATAGCTTCCTGCGCTCACAAAACGCTCATTATGCATCATAGTTGCACAAACTGAAACACATTTTCTGTAACCTTGGAGTTTTTTTTCCATGGAAAAGAAACCCCAGGAGCGTGGCTGCAAGGTAGACCTAACGGAAACAACCCTAAACGCTAGTCCCTAGTTGTGCCTGTCACAACAACTCACAAGGTAAGTAGCCTTACCATTATCTATTTGAAACCAACCTGAGGATACTACACCATAGGAGCGCCCCTTCTTCCTTACTATTGTTTCAGATTGTCACAATTCATAGATTCCTTGTCAATAAAACTATGATCCTTAGATACCTTTTGGGTATCAACCGCCAAGGATTTTGGGGTTAGAGAGCCCAAAGAATAGATATTGGGCATGTGGCTAAATACATCATAGTGGTGTTTGGTATGGCTAGATTTGTAAGTTCATCCTGGGAAATGGGCTGGACATGTCTTTTTTCTTAGGAGACCCCTGGAAAAATCCATCTTTACTGGAAGGCTACCCGAATCGTCCCAGTCCAATAATTCTATATATTCCATAGTAAGGTTATTTCATTTTTTTAAAATCCGGTTTTATTTTTAGAACTGTTTGTATATGTCGTATGTATATTGTTTTACATCCTTTTTACCTGACAAGTTTATATTGTATGTACGCACAGTACTTTTTGTATTTTTAATTTTACAACTTGGTCTTAGAGGGTTTCTGAAAAGATTTACATTACGTTTCTTATCGAATAGCATATTTAGTTATTGCATGTTCTGTGTGATTTACCAGTATGAGTTGTCTGTGCGAATGAGGTGCCCACGGCCTTCTTAGTATAAATAAATTGTGGGTGGTGGCAACTTGTGTGGGAGTTGAGAGCGCTAAGAAATAGATTTACCGTACATATGCCATCTTGGATAGTTGGGTGGGATTTAAGTTGTAAATTGTGAGTGTACCCTGTGAGTGGGGGTTTCCACACACAAACCCTCATAGAAACAAACTATTATAGGCAACATACCCATTGAATGATTCAAGTTTCTGAGAGGACATTTCTTCAGACAAATCCAAGCAGATGATCTAATGTAATTTCAAGAAAGACAAACAGTATTAGCTTGGAAGCACCGAAAAAATATGCACATCTCATCAGGTGCTTTTGGAAGATGACAAAAATGCTGAAACACAGTGAAAAACAAAAATCCCCAAAACACCACTTTTACATATATATTTTGGTGGTATGATGATCTGTCCGAAAATCTAAAAAGTACAAGTGCTGAACACACGGAGCTTGTCTCTAACTGTGATTTGTGTGCATAGATTCATGAAATGTGTCACATGGTCTTCAAAAAAAGTTGGTGCATTCTGTCGAAGCAGTACAGGGGGTGCCCTGTACTGCTTCGACAGAATGCACCAACTTTTTTTTGGAGCACCTTTAAGATGGGGTGTAACACACATTTCTATCTGACACCGCCTGATAATTGTCTCGCAAACTCCAACCGCACTGGTACTGCCCTGGTACTGCCCTTTATGTGGAGAATTTTATGTGGCGTCAGGCATAGTGCAGCCGTGATACAAATGTGTCACATACTCTTCTTAAATAAATGTGCAAGCAGTTTGCACATTCTTTTCAGTTCAAGTCAGACAAAAAACTGTTGAAAAGGCTTTAATAGATCTGGGCCATAGTAGAGTAACTACAAGTAAAAATGGTGGCGTTTTTGTCTAGGTGTGTGAGTGATGAATGTTATTGAACCATAAAAAATATACAGGCGGTCCCCTACTTAAGAACACCTGACTTACATACGACCCCTAGTTACAAACGGACCTCTGGATT
Source organism: Engystomops pustulosus (assembly GCA_019512145.1). Taxonomy (NCBI): domain Eukaryota; kingdom Metazoa; phylum Chordata; class Amphibia; order Anura; family Leptodactylidae; genus Engystomops; species Engystomops pustulosus. The sequence goes on from CM033641.1 coordinate 159,213,763, forward strand.
TTGGTAATTTGCTGTACTTTAGTCCTAGGCTACAATAAACAGTTATAACAGTTATCAAAGGTGTCTGCAATAAAGATTTATTGTTTATTCTGATTCTTTTGACAACCAGACATTTTTAAAATCCAATTGTCACAGAGTCCAAAAAAAGTTTGACTGGGGTTACAATAATAAAGTATACAGATCCGACTTACATACAAACTCAACTTAAGAACAAACCTACAGACCCCATCTTGTACGTAACCTGGGGACTGCCTGTAATTGATCCCATTATGACTTACTTGTACATCATAATGCCCTAAAGCAGTGGTGGCGAACCCATGGCACTGGTGCCATTTCTGTGGGCACTTAGACCAACACCCTAGGACAGAGTTCACCAAATAGGACCAAAACCCAACTTAAGAGATGCTGCTCTCAGCGCCATTTTAAAGCAACACTTCATTGGCTGTTAGGAACTGCGGGAAAAGTGAGAAGGTGTTGACAGAACTGCAATGTCTTTGGAGGTCATCCTGCTGGACCAACCATTCTCCCTCTACAGAGAGACCCTGGAGGGAAGCTACAACGAGAGTCTGAATTTGCCTTCCTTCTTTCAATCGTATTTGTTGCCTCAGGGGGCGATACAATTGAAAGATGTGGAAGAACAGGTGTCAAAAAGTTACTGTTTAAAATGCCATGTTGGCACTTCACGGGAAAATAAGTGGATTTTGGTTGTAGTTTGGGCACTCTGTCTTCAAAATGTTCGCCATCACTGCCCTAAAGGATGTATGAAAAGGGCACACGGGCCTCTCCATGCAAGGTGGGTATTTGCTGCATTATGCCAGCGCTGACATCCAAGATTGGTGCTCACACAGAGCACCGGTGTTAACCATTTAAATGCCTTTGGCAAAACTGTTAGCAGCATTTCAAACCTTAGACGCCACCATCCAGGGTGGCAATGAGCTGTCACCATGATAGCCAGGAGTCTCTTTAAATCTCCAGGGCCAGCCATTCAGACAGATCTGTAAAGGCTTTGTCTGTGAAAGACCATTACCGATAACCAGCATATCTGCCAAATACTGCAATATATTAATTATGGTGGGAGTGATTAGGGTTTAAAAATAAACAAAGAAGCATAGAAGCTAGTCAGAAATGATTGATAATAAGCAGAATAGGGCAAAATGAAGTGAATTATTTTTGTTTGATTTTTTTAAATCTATTAAAACATTATAAAACTTTTATAAATGCGCTCTCCCAGTGATTGTGCTGACCCAAAAAGTACATGTGTACACAAGAAAATGGGGCACATAGTTTTTTACCCACTTCAATTTCCCTGCCTTTTGGAATTTTTTTTCCAGCTTCCCAGAACTTGGAATATGAAATACCATCACTAAGAAGGTCAATTTGTTCCACAAAATACGAGCCGTATATTAAAAAAAAAAAACAAAAAAAAAAACCAGACATGTCCTGGTTCTCAATGAGTTAATTTAATATATATAGTTGCCATTATACCCACCACTTTTTCTGGGCAATTCACCCTTGGAGTTTTGACTTGAAATTCCACAGGTGGAGGAAGGACACAACTTAGGGGAGCCATGACTGCTTGGGGAGGTTCTTCCACTTGTGCTGCTTCGCCCTCTCCCTCACTTCGGCTTCCTACTATAGGCTGTGGGGGGGCTCCCCTATCTTCAGCACCTTCTGGGTTAGATCGTGTACGAGGTCTCTGTTCCAGCGTTCTTTCGCCGTCTTCTGTTGGCTCTGAGGTATCCATGTTGCATGTTTCTTCTGTAGGGCTATCCAGCTTTGTAATGTATTCAGCCAAAAACCGAGATCAAGCTAATGGGATATTAATGCTAAAATGCAAGAGAAGTGCATTATCTACAACATATACTGACACTTTGATGCATATATTGAATAACATTATGACAGAATAATTTTGTATAGCTATGCATCCTACCATTATTGTAATATACATACTAAAGATCAAAACTAGAAAAAAATATATGCACACTTGATTTTTTTATTAGAAATAAATGTAAATAATGTTTTCAGAAATCTCCATTAATCAAAAGTTGAAGAATTTTTTTTTTTGTAAAATATGTGATGATCATAGTTAGAGAACAACAATGACTGTAGCACAGAGAAATAATTTAACTACCGCATTTAGTCGAGTATAAGCAGACCCGGGTATAAGCCGAGACCCCTAATTTTACCAACCAAAACTGGGAAAACCTATTGACTCGAGTATAAGCCGAGGGTGGGAAATGCATTGGTCACAGTCTCCCAGTATACAGCCAGCCAGCCCCTGTAGTAGTATACAGCCCGCCCCCAGTAGTATGCAGCCAGCCTGCCCGCCCCCAGTAGTATACAGCCAGAAGTATACAGATGAAAGTGTAGCTGACGGGCACTATCTTCGCTGTGTCGGATCAGGCTTCAACCACACACTTGAATTACATGCTGGGACTAATGTGACCAAATAGGACCTCCTGGTGGTGCTCAGTTAATCATGAGTACAGTAAACTAGGAAGAAGGTGGTAACGGCACTCACCAGTTCCAAGAATGGGAAAGTCGTCCTTTATTAACAAGCATACAGGGAGGTATTCAAGCAAGCCTCGGCAACGGGGCTGTTTCCCGCGCTGCGGCGCTTTCTCAAGCTGATGTAGTTTACAGCCAGCCCACACAGCACATAAAAAAAACCCCAAACTTACATACTCACCCTTCGGCACCCTGATCCTTGTCACGGCTCCTCGTCATAGTGTTGCGCTAGCCTGCAGATCACAAGAAAGTGTCTCTGCCAACTAATGGAGCAGAAAGAAGACCGCAGAGGAGCCGCAACGAGGATCGGGAGCCGCAACAAGCATCAGCGTGCCGGAGGACGAGTATGTGAGTTTATTTTTTTCATTGATTTGTCTATAAGCCAAGGTGAAGTTTTTCAGCACAATTTTTGTGCTGAAAAACTTGGCTTATACACGAGTATATACTGTATATGTTCAGGTTACAACAGTCACCAGTAGGTAGGAAGCGCACAGGCCTTTTCCTTCAGCACATATGTGGCCACAGAACAATACTTGTCTCTCACACTGCTCTGGTGTGATTTTCTTCCAGTGTCTTCCACAGTTTTGTGGCTGTTTCTTGGCCATAACTTTGTCACCAAGGATTTTCCATAGGTTTTCTACTGGGTTTAGATCAGGAGTCTGGGTTGGCCATTTATTTGTTTCAATGTTTTATTTTTCAAGGAACTGCTTTACCCATTTTGCTGTGTGACGGGTACATTGTCCTGCATGAAAATTGCTGGCTGTTTGATTGAAGAACACAAGGAAAAAAACACAAGTTGTTGAAGAAGGTTTCAATAAGACACTTTCATTCGCTCTGCCATGTAATTGTACGAGAGATCTAACTACTGCTGCAGAAAATAATTCCCAAAGCAGGACACTTCCTCCATTATCTTTCACAGACTTCTTTACATACTTTAGGTTTAGTCTTTTCCCAGCTTGTAAGAATAGAACTTTGTAATAATATGTAAAAGAACCTGAGGCGCTCAGGCTTACGTCACCTGAGCTAAACCTAAACCAATTATGCTGGCCCCCTGCCCCATCCACTCTTCACAAACAGCCAGCAGTCTGAAGATCTTGGAAATCGCGAGAATTACGGACAGCTGTCTGTCTGTGAAGAGTGGTTGGGCATGCATAATTAGTTGTAGGCGCTCAGTTGACATAGGCGTCTCAGGTTCATTTACACATTCTTACAAAAGTTCTTTTCTCTGCAATTCAGAAGCCTTATAACTTACAGATAACACTGCCTGCATCCCCTACAGGTAATGAGCAAGCTAATTGGGACAGTCTACCACCAGTAATCTTATGGTAGATGTCCTTTAATTCACTAAAATGGACTGTGGTCCATTTCTCCTATGTCTGGATGAGTTTGTGATGTTGTTAAGATGCAATATTCTAGAAATCAAAGACTTGGAATGATCAACTTATCGTGCTATTGCTGACAGGGTCACCCCATTGGCCTTCATCTGGACACCTGTCGTTGGAGGGTTTTGGTCACTCTGGAACATCACACCATTTTTGAAAAGTGAGTGGAAACTGAAAAGTGAGGCGGCCATTTAAATCGGGTTTGTTTGATGATTAAGGAAATTAGCACCAGGTGCCAGATTATCTCCAATAACCAGCAGATGTTCTCTAATTTTGATCAGGTGTTCTTTTACAATTATCTCATTTACATATTTATTTAGTTCTTTAAAGCTTTATTCACGGCACAAAGAGAGCAGCTAGTTAATGGCTGCCATGTGTATTAGGCACGGACACCGTGTGGTCACCACATGGAAAATAGCAGGTCCTATACCTGCCTTGATTTGCATTCACTTAGCTCGCTATGAAGAGGGGAGGGTGAGCAGCGCTCCTCCTGCCTTGTGGCTGTTCAGGTTTTCAGATGCAGTTTTTGAAGCCAAAATCAGGTGTGGATCATAATGGGCAAGAACATATAATTGAGAGAAGAAGTGTGGACGAAACGTTGTTGGGGTGTCCAATAGCCACACCGTTCAACTACCATGGGTAAGACACTGCTCTATTTATGCATATCCAGGCCATTGGGCTTATCTGACATTAGCTTAGTATAGAGATGTTTCATTGAGGATATATTATCCTAATGACTAGGGCAGTATCCAGGTGGTGATATAGAACCTGCTGTGATTACTTACACTTATGTGATTTTTTATGTGATTTTGACCTTTTCACCTTTCCGACACGGCCAATTTTGTCAAATCTGCACTGTGTCACTATAAGTGGTTATAACTTTGGAACGCTTTAACATATAAGTGATTTTGAAGGTTTTTTTTTTCTCATGACGCTTTGTACTTCATGTTAGTTGAAAATTTTTGGTGGTATGTTTTGTGTTTATGAATAAAACTGATATTTGGTAAAAATTTGGAAAAATCAATTTTTAAAAAGTTCAACTTTTTCCACACATGGTCATAATAGCAAAAAAACTTGAAAACTAAGATTTACCGAATGTCTGCTTTATGTGGACATAGTTTTTTTATGCATCCTCATTTTTGTAGGATGTTACTTTGAACTTTAGGAGCGATTTTTCACATTTTCATAAAAAACACAAAATCATGCTATTAAGGAACCTGCTCAGGTTTCAAGGCACTTTAAGAGGCCTAAATAAAAGTAAAACCCCATAAATTGCTCCATTATAAAAACTACACCCCTCAACTTTAGTTTGTTAACCCTTTATTTGTTTTACAGGGGTTAAAACTAAATCAGGTGCAATTTTAAAATTATCATTTTTTTGGCTAAATAAATGTACACATTAATCAATCAAAGTTTGATACCCAATCTCTCCCGAGTATAACAATACCCCATATGTGGTGGTAACCAGTTATATGGGTATACAGCAAGGCATCCAAGGGAAGCAGCGCTATTCAGAGCAGAATTTGCATTGGAACTTTTTAATGGATAAACAATCTTTATTTTTTGGCAATTTGGACATATAAGTAGGGTTGCACGATGTCTCGGTACTTGTGCAATACTTTCAAAGCCATAACGGTTCAATACCCGGTTTCTGTTATTTGCGGTACTGAATGACTTCCACAGATTCCTTGTATCGGTCTGCAGAGAAGACATCAGACAGGGAATCCTTGTGAAAGATGTGTAGGAAATGTTTGCTAATTTTGATCAACCAGTGTAAGTGTAAATATCATAGCCTGAAAAACAGAGGCAACCCTATAAAAAACGTATCACTATATATTTAGGCAACACTAAGCACTTCCTATACCAGCGGAAGATCTAAAAAGCCGATGGCTTCATGATTCCTGTGACTTGTAGTTCCACATCAGTTTAAACCTGCCCGGCTCCGTATACACTAAGCTAAAGCTGCTGCTATTATTAGTAGTGTAGTGCTCATAGACAAAACTCTCCCGATCTCCCGCTGCCATTTCTTTCCGCCGAGCTCACCTCTAGGCAGCCGCTACAGTCCCGATCTTCTCACTTATTTCAATACTTGACACAAGATGCAGACATGTTTGACCAGGAAGTAACTGAAAGGGATGTGGAATTGTGGGTAGTGTAGTTCAGCGTGCGCTGAGATATGAGGTAAAGGGGCGTGTATGGGTGATGCGAGAAAAGGCGGGCAACATTTACATGGACACGCAGGTGTCCAGATGCATAACTGCTGTAAAAACGATTCCATCTGCTAAACAAAAGCCTCAAATGTAAATGAAGTCACTCATTTGTGGATTTAGGCTGGACGTATTACCAGGTCAAGTTAGAAGAAAATAGAAGCTAGGGATTTGCTTTCTTCCTAAAAGGACCACATTTCAGTATCTATTTTCATAGCTACTGCATGTGACCCACTAACTATCACACCCAGAGGTGGATAAAGACTCCATATGAGGTAGTCATGCGTCGTATGTGAAGAACAGGAGTCGCTTCCCTCAGTGAGCTGACCACACCCCCTTTAATCGGGTTAAGGCTATATTCACATGCTAAGGCTACTTTCACACGGACGTATGGGGGACGTATATACGTGCGGCACTGTATCGCTCCGTAGAAAGATAGGACATGTCCTATCTTTCTACGCGATATGGCGCTGTGCGCTGTGTATTCCTATGGAGAGGGGCGGGGGTGAGCTGCACTCATCTCCTGCTCCTTTCCGCAGCGCTGATGTATGCCCGCCTTACTACAATACGATGGGCATACATCGTGTGTATGTAGCGTAAAGGTGGTGTGGGATGACTGGCTGGACTGCGGCTCCTGCCAGAAGAGCCGTCTCTTTTTAGTGTGACCCAGCTCTCTAAGGAGAGCCGGAATTCCCATCACTAATATGAGGTGGAGGAGAGGGGGTTGGGCAGGTAAGAGTACAGAACTGCTCACCAGCTTAGTGCTGAATAGTGTAAGGATCTGTCTTTTTATACAGCATCACAATGTGCATTTGGACTGAAGCCCATCCTGCAGTGACCAAACCTCTCATTAGTGTATGAACACTGATACAGCTCCTACACTAGACCACCTAAACTAATACAGACTCCATCCCAGACCTCCTAAATAGACCTCCATCACAGTTATCCCTTCTCTCATAGTGTGGCCCCCTGTCCCCTCTTATATTATGGCCCTCCCCTCATATTATGGCCCCCTCCTCTAATATTGTGGCCTTTCCCTTTATCATTCATCATTTCCCCACAGTCCTGCTTCCTAGATAGTCAGATAGTCATAGCACCCAAGTAACTTTATAACTGACATTTCTGGGATGTCTGCTTTATATTGGCATAGGGTTTTATGCATCCTCTCTCTTTTCTAGGTTGTTGAAGAGAAGAAGGGGGGGGGGGGGAGAGAAGAGATGTGTAGAAATCCTCAGTAAGATAGATTTGGTGTATGTGCCAAGTGTGCACTCACCTTTTTGTGTTGTGCTGATGGCACAACGCATATGATCGCATGTGGAATGGAACGGTTTGGTGCCTTCAGGGCGTAGTTTCGGTTGTAGTACCGATGAAGACAAATGTAGTGGATGGTCTCTATTCCTAGAGACCCGATGAACTGCCCCTTGGATCTTTAGAAAAAACCCGGCGCACTGTGTTCCAAAAATAGGTTTATTGTTCCAATAAAACCATAAAGTATCAGTAAAATTAATAAAATCAAGACGCGTTTCGGATCCGGAACGGATCCTTCCTCAGTTGTGTTACATAGTCTGTTTAAGGGTGACCATTATATAAATATTTTTTGGCGCGTTTTTGGTAAATGAATGGGTGACTGATGTCATTGATTTTGACAGTTCGAGAATATGCATCAGAAATGCATCTGATGCATATTCTCGAACTGTCAAAATCAATGATAGTTACACTTTTTTTTTACTTTTTTTTTTTTAACTGTTTTATTTTGCCCCAGGGTGGGACATGAACAAGTGATCATTTGATCACTTGTTCATTGTAATATACTACAATACTAATCTATTGCAGCATATTACATAGTCAGACTATGCATTCTGCATAGGCTGACAGCTGCACTGTTAGATCATGCACAGTGCACGATCCTAGTAGGCTGCTACTGTAAGCAGCCCTGGGGTCCGTATCGGAACTAAGGATTGCTATCACAATGATCGGCACGCCGATGCGCCATAGACGATGATCGTTGCGCCGATGACAGTGGCGTCTATAGGGTTAAACAGTCGGGATCGCAATAGTCGCAGCGATCGCCTGGGCGATCGTCATGACGTGATTCTACGTCACGGTGCAGGAATGACCCACATCCTATGACGTAGAATCACGTCAAGGTAAGCAAAGGGGTTAAAGCAGAGTGAGCTGTGTAGAGGCAGCAGGAGCTGATCCGGGACATTTCAGAACAACACGTGACATTCTCTCGACCGCCTGGGACGGCGGGACAGTGCCTAAAAACCAGGACTGTCCCATGAAATCCGAGATGGTTGGGAGCCATGCATACCAGACCTCCTAACTAATACAGACCCCATATCAGACAATTTTTTACTTCCCTTCTTTAAAAATCCATAACTTTTTTTATTTTTCCGTGTACTAAGCTGTAGATGGCTTGTTTTCTGTGCAACAAATTATACTTCCTTTTGGTGGTATTTATTTTCCATGAAGTGTACTGGAAAGCGGGAAAAAAATTCCAAATCCAGTGAACTTGAACTTGTGATGATATTGATACTTGTGGGTTTATATTGATACAATTTGTGGAACTGTCTGAACTTTTGTTCACTTTTCATTTCAATTTTTATAAATTGCAAAATAACAAAAAAAAGTGGCGTTTCAGACAAATGGGTGCTGTTTTCCATTATGGGGTTCACCGCCGGAAGTACCATTTTAAATATTGATGGATTGGGACTTCTGGGACTGGGTGATAAATTACATGTTTATGATTTTTATTGTTTATTTTTATATCAGTTCTAGGGAAAGGGGGTGATTTGAACGTTTTTTTTTCATATTTTTTCATATTTTGTGTTAACATTTTTTTTTCTAGACTCCTGAGAATACTTTAAAGCTAGGTTGTCTGATCAGTCCTACCATATTCTGCCATACTACAGTATAGCAGTATTTGATCTTGTACCTAATCTGTTTCAATGTGCCATCGGGTCTTATAAAAACCTGGGGCTGTCATGGCGATGAATTGTAGCTCCAAATGACATCACAGGGAGCGACGATTACAACCAACATGGCGATGCCCATGCGCCGGTGGCAGGTAAAGGGTAAACACCCATGAACAGTGTCAGCACCGATCATGGGTGTTTGCTGCAATAGGTAGCAAATACCTGGGCTATTTGAGGATAGGCTCAGCTGTGGAGAGGGCTCTATAAACCCCTTTGCTGATGTGTGCTGATGTACTATTACATTGGTTTGCGCCAAGGGGTTAACCCATTCCTGCCAATGCCCTTCAATTTGACGTTTCCATTTTTTGCTCCCCTTCTTTAAATATCCAATGACATTTTTATTGCTACCTTTTTAGGGACTGTTAGAAATTTTGATCACTTTTTATTACATTTTTTATGTGTTGCAAAATGACAAAAAAAAGGTATTTCAGACATTTGGGCACTATTTGCTTTTACGGGGTTCATAGTTTCATAGTTTCATAGTTTATACGGTTGAAAAAAGACACTTGTCCATCAAGTTCAACCAAGGAAGGGTAGGGATTGGATGAGGAAGGGATTTAGGGGAAACAATCCTATATAGCATAACAATCAATGTTATTTAGGTGTAAAAAGGCATCTAGACCCTTCTTAAAGCTCTCCGCTGTCCCTGCTGTGACCAGCACCTGAGGCAAGCTATTCCACAGATTGACAGTTCTCATAGTAAAAAAGCCCTGTCGCCTCCGGAATAACTGTCAGGAATAACCATTTTTGCGGCCAGATCACGGTCACAATTCTTTGTTTCATTGCAGCCAATTGGTAAGATCAAATGTACATTCTGCACCCCATGTTGACAGAAAAAAATGAAATGTAGATATTTTTGCAAATTTATTAAACAAGTAAAACTGAAATATCACTTGGTCATAAGTATTCAGACCCTTTGCTGTGACACTCATTTAACTCACATGCTGTCCATTTCCTTCTGATCCTCCTTGAGGTGGTTCTACTCATTCATTGGAGTCCAGTGTTTAATTAAACTGATTGGAAAGGCACACACCTGTCTTAATAAGACCTCACATTTTACAGTGCATGTTAGAGCATGTTAGAATCATGAGGTCTAAGGAACTGCCCAAGGAGCTCAGAGACAGAATTGTGGCAGGCACAGTGCCCTCAATAATCCTTAAACAGAAAAAGTTTTGGAAGAAGTCCAGCCAAACTAAGCAATTGTGGGAAAAGAGGTGAGATTGTTGGTGAGAACCCCCAAATCACTGTGACTCAGGTCAAGGAATGCATTAGGGAGATGGGAGAAAGTTTCACATAGTCAACTATCATTGATGACCTCCACCAGTCGGGGTTTTATGGCAGAATGTGACTATAGAAACCTTTCCTCAGTGCAAGAAAAATGGAAGCCTGCATATAATTTGCAAAACAACACATGAAGGACTCACGGTTTATGAGAAATAAGATTTCCTGACAAAATGAAAATGTAACTTTTTGGTGTTAATTCTAATTGTATTTCAGGAGAAAACTAGGCACTGCTCATCACCTGCCCAATACAATTTTCCTGGGGAAACATGGTAGTGGGAGTGTTTTTCAGCTGCAGGGAGAGGACGGCTGCTTGCAATGTAAGAAAAGATGAAGGCGGCCAATACAGAGACATCCTGGATGAAAAGCTCTTCCAGAGTGCTCAGGTAAACCACCTCTATATCGACATTTATATTGTAAAATCTACTCATAAAAATGAACCCATACATAAAAATTCTATCATGTGCAGACAATGGGGCACATTTAGTTACCCGGTCTCCGGAGTTCACATAAAGTGCATTGTTAGATGATAATGCACTCTGCCGTGATTCACTAAGATCGTGCGGCTGATATCATAAATGTGTCGCTCCCCCGCTCAGGTCCGACAGAGTGCACCATATTCTTCGTGGTGCATGTAAGTGCTTAGCCTTGCGACACAATTTGAAAGTTAGATCCTGCGCTCAGGACGAATCACCCCCCTAATTGGTATCGCATGAAAGCCAGCACAGCTGCGCCAAAAAAGGATTGCGTGTGCCACAATCCCAGCGCAGACACTTCTTAAATACCTGTGCAAGCCGTTTTAACCCCGAAAAAGGTGAAGGCCACTTAAGGCAGCCCTGCAGGTGTGTGGAGTCTTATAGCCATTGACACTCCACTAGGGGGATTCTGGAAAATATGCAAAGTTTTCCAAATGAGATAAGGGAAACCATGCCTATTTTAGCTATCTTGTAAGGCGTAAGCATGACCTTCAGGAAGTCTTCTGACATGATTCAGGATTAAAACCAAATCCGTATATTCCCTGCGCTGTACTGAAGAGACCCGGCAGGCATACATCGCCCTGGCCCCTCTCCATAGAAAATAGTAGCTGCACGGCCATCGATATGGCCAAAGATAGAGCAGGCTCTTGGGCACTTCATGTCATGTAACCAGGTTGATGTCATCTAAGGTCCTATCACATTTGCAATGTCTACCCCATGTATGTCCCATTAAATCACAGCATGCCTCCATAGACGATATGGAGGAGTAGAAGTAAATGGAGAATGAGGAGGTGTAGAAGTCCTTGGAGGCATGCTGTGATGTTATGTGATCACATACATACATGGGGTAGACATTGCAAAAGTAACAAGACCTTGGATGACATTGCCCTGGTCAAATAACATGCTGAGAAGAGGCACGCCTTCTCCAAAGCTAGGTAATATAACATTAAGTTGATTTATGGGGATGTGAGGGAAACAATTTTTAGCTTTTTAGCTATTTAATAGTACCCTATGGGTCACTAGCTGCATTGGTGGTGATAGGTTCCCTTTAAGCAGATTTCCATTCAATTTGTAAAATGATATCCATGTTTATAATATGTTTGTGAGAATCCTGCAAATGAAACATTCTAAGCTCTCTGTCACAGTTTACCCTGTTAAGTCCCTCAGGAAGCCCCTTTCTATGAAATGAATGTCCTTGTCGTCAGATCACGTCCTGTTTCCTCTTCTTGCTTCCAGTGTGTTACATGCTCCTGACTGGATCGGACAATCTGGGTAGTAGTGGTGAGTGACTCTGCATAATTGCCTTTGCAATGGAAATACTAATATTGCTCCAAGCATTGTCCTTATTTTTTCTTAATTTTTCTTTATTACTCTATACCCATAACCTATTTTAATTTAATTTGCCGCCAAACAGCATGCCCATTGTTTGCTCTCGTTAGCTTTCACTTGTTTCTAATAGAGGGATAAGGCAATTCTAATCTTTAATAAAGTTTCTGATTGGTAGATACATAATAACAATGAATCCCTGCACGTTTCAGGTTATATTCCTTGATTATGTCTTTTATAAAACGTACATAGTTATACGCAGTTCTTTGTCAGACTTGCAGTGCAGTTTATTATAACATCATGATTTTCATGATTCTTGTATTATTCAACCCCTCCCTAAAATCCTCTATAAAAGTCTATAAATAGGTGTGCACAATGCTAAGGTGATATTTTTGCAGAATACAGGCACATTTAGGTAGAGAAGTAATTCATGTCAGTCATTTATATGTTTAGAAGTTGTAAAGGGGTTATCTAGAAGATATCTTTTTATAGTGCTGTTTTGGTACAGAAGTTATGTAATATGTTCACTGGCAGCTGCACTCAGCAGAGGACAGACTTTTATTTTGTTGTAATGCTAAATATATACAGGCGGTCCCCTACTTAAGAACACCCGACTAACAGACGACCCCTAGTTACAAACAGATCTCTGGATTTTTGTAATTTACTGTACTTTATCCATAGGCTACAAATAACAGCTATAACAGTCATCACAGATGTCTGCAGTGAAGACCCAAAAAATTTTGCCTGGAGCTACAAATTATAAAATAAACAGTTCTGACTTACATACAAATTCAACTTAAGAACTGCCTGTATATGTATATATATATACAGGCAGTCCCCGGGGTTACATACAAGATAGGGTCTGGAGGTTTGTTCTTAAGTTGAATTTGTATGTAAGTCGGAACTGTATATTTTATCATTGAAATCCCAGCCAGAATTTTTTTGGTCTCTGTGACAATTGGATTTTAAAAATGTTGGGTTGTCATAAGAATCAATATTAACAATAAAGCTTCATTACAGACACCTGTGATAACTGTTACAGCTGTTTATTGTAGTCTTGGACTAAAGTACAGTAAATTACCAACATTCAATGGGCCGTTTGCAACTAGGGGTCGTATGTAAGTCGAGTGTTCTTAAGTAGGGGACTGCCTGTATATATATATATATATATATATATATAGATTTTTTTTTTTTTATCTAAAAGGGGGTTCCCTGCTAACAAGTTAAGGCAAATCCACACATAAACATAAAAGAAGAATTAGGGGCACACCATTTAGTGAAAAAAGTTGATTGGGCTTTATTCCCATGCCACTACACTACTTCTAACTGAAGCCCTACATATAGGGCCGCTGCTAGGTATTTTGGGATCCCCTACTGACAAGTTTTGTGGGACCCCCCCCATGCACATTAGTTTCCCATTTTATTCTACTATATAGAAATTCATATGTTTACGACCTATGCTTTAACCCTTCCCGCCAATACCCTTTTTTGTTTTTGCGTTTCCATTTTTTGCTCCCCTCCTTTTTATACATTTTTTGTTTTTCCTTGTATAGAGCTGTATGTGTACTTCCTAGTGACAGTATTTTATATTCCATGCCGTGCAGCTCCTGGAAGCTCCTCTTTATTCTTTGGGTCGGTACAATCACGGGTATAATTTGTATAGGTTTTATATATGTTTTTATAGATTTTTAAAAAAATGTAAGCCTTTTCTACAGTTTTTTTTTCCGTTTTGCCATCTTCTGATGCTAATAATAAGGTGTATTTTTTGTAGGATGAGCTGATGCTTTTATTGCTACTATTTTGGGGATTGTTTGACCTAATGATCACTTTTTATAAAAAAAATTATGAATTGCAAACTGGCAAGAATTTACATTTTTAGGCACTATTTTCCATTACAGGTTTAACCGCCGTGAATAACAATTTTTATATTTTAATATATCGGGACCTATGGTATATCTAACATGTATATTTTATTTGTTTATTAATTTTATGACAATTCTAGGGAAAAAGGGGTGATTTAAATTTTTTAAAAAATTTTTATTCACTATTTTTAGGCCCCTTATGTTACTTTAACCTTATGAGGTCTGATCACTCCTGCCACATATGTAAATACCATGCGGCAAGAGGTTAAATAGATTGTGGCCTCCCCAACCTTGTAGAGTTTTTAATGATGTGATGTTTAGTTCATAAAAAATAAAATATAATAAGACTTGTTATACAGAAACTACAACATAACTAAACGTATAAGATAGGGACTGTACAGTAGAGTCTTCTCTATGGTTTCACCGATACCAGAATTTGGAATTTGATACTTATACTAAGGGGGGAATACCCATGGCTGTGTAGTCGCCTGGCAGCAAAGGGGTGGGTAGGAGAAGAGGTGAGTGCAGAAGAGCGACTGTACCGCATATCTGGCAAAGTATATATAGTATATAGTGCAGCAAATCCGCTCATATTACACAACATGCGCAGATTCCCTTTGCATGTTTTATGAGGCAAACTTTTAACAGTATAGCCTTTCATTGTAAAGGATTGTAAACCAAGCACACTAACATGCTGGTTTGTGCCCCCTCAGGAAGGATCTTTCTTTTAGTTTATTTCCTGTTTTTTATTTTACAAAAATAAGGCTCTTAAAATGATGCAGATGACCCTGAGGCTCCTCAGGCTCCTTTGCGTAATTTTCAAAGCCCTTTTTTCTTAAAAACTAGGGCATAAGAAGTTTAAAGAAGAGCAGATCCTGCCAGAGTAGCACACACCAGTATGCCAGTGTGTTTGGTTTACAATCCTTGATCCTGGGATAATGTAGTGATATATAGAGAGATCTCTTAAACATATATACTCGAGTATAAGCCTAGTTTTTCAGTACAAAATTTGTGCTCAAAAACCCTAACTCGGCTTATACTCGAGTCAACTAAAAAAATAAAGTCAAAACTCACCTTTCTGATGTCACCCAGGCTGTATACTACAGGGCCTGGGCAGGCTTTATACTACAGGGGCTGGCCAGGAAATACACACATAGTACTTGACATTGCCTTGAAAAAGCCAATTTCTAGCTGCTCTTTACCGTTATTTTAACTGTTTTCTCTCCCATGAACAATGTTAGTCAGGTCCACTCAGCACTATCCTTACTATCTTATAGAGCTGTGACATTAGCAGCATTTTTTCTTTTTTTACTATGATGATTTATTATTTTATTATATTTTTTATTCTTTTTACATATTTTTTTCAATGTTATGTTATTATTTATTTTATAAATATTTTCCCTAGCCCTACCAACTACCCTGTTATTCCCTCTAGCCCTTACTACCCTCCTTTTACAGCCATTGTAAGGTGTTAAAATCCAGGTCCCCAATGGCTTCAATGGGGTTCAAATTTTGTCACGAAAATCAGACAAAACCATCAATCTTGAATTTCGAGCAACCCGCTCATCTCTAGTCTTCACCAGTCATTAAAATATGATTCAGTATATATGGACTGTGTTCCCCTAAGGTGCCCCTATAGTAGAAACATTTCCTGGCTCTACGCGAACATACTTGCACACTATAAATAGCATTACTAAATAATGAATATAACGTGTTGTTGGTTCTCTATCTGACCATATGCATGAGATTAATTGGCTAAAAGTCGATCCTTCCATAAACTAGCATTTTTAGCTATTTTAATAATGTTTATAATAAAATTGGGTGTGGGCTTCGTTTTCTGCAAAAGACCACCATACACATTAGATAACTTCATTCTATCTGGTGAACATATCATGCTAGAAGAAAGGGCTGTCAGGATGAGGTTGACTATCAACTGTTTCTATAAAGTACTATTTATACATTGTTTCAGATTCAAACATCATATGAGAATTTGTATTACAGTGGGCTCATTTAAAGGCATTATATTTAATATAGTTCATATTACAGTACATACTTACTCACATTGCCACTTCAGTGAAGAGACTAACATATCAATGTGTACTGTGCAATCCATGAACAAATAGTGAAGTGCCATGGAAATGGAGCTCACCACAGTGGAAGATGTTGTTTCACTAGAGTACTTTTTGTAAAATCACATCAATAGGGTTACATGCACACAAATTTGGACCATTCTTGTCTGTCTTAAGAATCAGCCCATTTGCTCCATTTTGTTCACAGACCCATTCAGTTTTATTGGGTGAATTAATTCTTAATAATAGTCTGCATAAAATAGTACAGGCAGTATTTTTTGTGGAGTACGGACAGCACACTACCCATAACTAATATGGTAATGTGCATGGGGCCTAAGGTTAAAGTATACATAGAGATGTATTATTTTTACTGTTACATGTAATGTCTGTGTCTAATTGTTTTTGGCCCACCATCATCAACATAAAACTATCATCATAACTCTTGAAAAATAAATGAATGTCTCTATTCATAAGTAGTAACAATGAACTGCAACAATTGTCATAAGAAAATCAAACAACTAACTGCTTTTCTTTTGCCAGGTAGTGGAAGATGATGGAATAAAGAGAAATCATTAGAGTAAAAAGATATGGAAGAATCTTCAAATTCAGAAAATGAAAGGCATCCTGATAATAATGGTACCACAGAGTTACTCAGTAATCATTCTGCCTTGGCATCCCGCAATCACTGGTGCCGGGTAGCTATGGGTGCAGCTCACTCCCTATGCACCTGCTTCCACAGGATACGGCCTAACTTACAGATCAGTGAGGGTCTGCATGATCGTTCTGCTCCATTAATCTCTACAGAGCCAACAGAGATCGGTGAGCGCGGCGCTCGCCAATTTCCGTCAGCTCCATAGAGATTAATGGAGCAGAATGGTCCTGCAGACCCCCACTAATCTGCAAGTTAATCCCTATCCCGTGGATATGGCCTAACTTTAGTTTGTGGGAAAACCCTTTTAAGTATGCAGGGTTTTTTTGCTCATTTCACGCTCTTCACCTTCAAAAATCCATAAATTTTCAGTGTACAGAGCTATATGAGGGCTTATTTTGTGCGTAACAAATTTTACTTCTCCGTGGTGTTATTTATTATTTCATGCCGTGTATTGGGAAGCTGGAAAAAAATTCCAAATGTGGAAAAAAACTAATTTGTGTCACATTCTTGTGGGCTCAGTTTTTACGACTTTCATTGTGCGCTCCAAATAACACTTTTGCTTTATTCTTTGGATTGATACGATCACGGTGATACCAAAGTTATATAGGTTTTACTGCATTTCAAAATTTAAACGAATATGTACGAAAAAAAAAATATTTAGCCATCTTCTGACACTAATAACTTTTTCATACTTTGGTGTACGGAGCTGTGGGATGTGTCATTTTTTCCGAAATGAGCCGTCGTTTTCATTTCATTTTGAGGACTGTGCGACATTTTGATCACTTTTTATTCCAACCGTTGTTGTATTTTGATAGATCGGGCATTTTGAGACACGGTGATACCTATTGGAGGGGATTTATCAAAAGTGTCTCAGAGCAGAACACAGCTTTCATTTTCCCACAACAGTTTCTAAAATAAAAGTTGAGCTCTGATTGGTTTCAATAGGCAACTAGAACAGTTTTACCTCAGAGACCTCTGATAAATTTCCCCCATTGTGTCTATGATTTTTACTGTTTATTACGTTTTATATGAGTTTTAGGGAAAGGGGGATGATTTGAACTTTTTGTTTTTTTACTTTTTTTAATTATTTTTGAAACTTTTTTTAACAGTTTTTAGACCCTCTAGGCCAGGGTACATTATCGCTAGATGTTCTGATCTTTCCTACCATATACTGCAATACTACAGTATTGCAGTATATGGCATTTTTGCACAGCATGACGATCAGAACCAAGATTGCAGCGCCCACGTGCCGCCGTCTTTTATCACATACTCCACTGACAGCTAATAGATAAAGGTGTCTGATAAGGTGTCTAATGACTTAAAGGCATATCCACTGTCAGCAAATAATTAATAATGGGCTCATTTACTTACCCGGTCCAGTCGCAATCCAGCATCGCGTTCTCCGACGAAGATTGGGGTTCTGCCGGGATTCACTAAGGTCTGCCGAGGTCCACCGGAGTTCACCTTCTTCCCCTCGGTGCATGTAAGTGCTGATCTTGCGACACAATTATTATTTAAATTTAGCGTTTTTTCCAAATCCGTCACCCCCGATTTCTGTTGCGTGAAAGCTGGCGCCGATGCGCCAAAATCCCGGGGCAATTCAGCCAAATCGGAAATCTTCGGGAAACCCAACAAAAGTGCGCGATTCGGACCCTTAGTAAATGAGCCCATTGTTTGTGTAAGGAAAAGTTAGACAATTTTCCAAAATACTTTCTGTATCAGTTCCTCGCAATTTTCTAGATCTCTGCTTGCTGTCCTGCTATACAAAGCTTCTATGTTTACCTCCATGTCTTGTGATGGACATGCAGGTGCACGAGCCGTTATTATCACACGGCTCTAACTATTCTCTGTGATAATAACGGCTCTTGCATGTCCATCACACGACCATGGACAGATTTCTATCCACTGGAAGTAAACATAGAAGCTTTATATAGAAGGGCAGCAAGTAGAGATCTAGAAAACCCTGAGGAATTGATACAGAAATATATTGAAAAACTGTATAACTTTTTATTACACAAACAATATCAATTATTTGCTGAAAGTGGACAACCCATTTAACTCTTTACAGACAGTCCCTGAATATTCTTATCCCAGGAATCATCAAGGATAATATGATCTAGGTTTAGAAGGAGTAATCATTAGCCTCCTTTTCTGTCTGAAGTGGAGACACCTCAGAAGGCTTTCAGATACACTCACCACAGGAGAAAGAGCAGAAAAAGGCACAGAGAAGGTGTTTCCTTTTTGAAGTAAATTGCAACGTTTACTATTATAAGCTATCACTATTCATTTCTGAAATAAAAACAAATAGTTTCAAAGTTTAGTTATTCTTTACATTTTTTTTTTTCAGCATATCAGAATGACTTGTTTTTACAGCTGCAGGAAGTAATCTCTTCCCTGGAAACATGTGTCCTCTCCTGGAGAAATCCTTCTGGAAAACAGTCTAGAGAAGAAAGTGTGACATCTCCACTTGATTTGAGTGGTGATGAAAAACCTGAAATAATGCATGAATTTAACCAGGTAGTAATATTGTTGCATATCTTACATGAGTTAGATTTATTTTTCATCAATAAACCCAGATAGTCACGGAAAGAAAAATGTGGCACTCTGTTATATTACAGGAATCTACCATTAAAGTCAAACATGATAAACTAGGGGTACTTACGCATAGTGACTTTGGTAATCTTTTTTACACAGTGGGTGCGGAAAGTATTCAGACTCCTTTATATGTTTCACTCTTTTTCATTACAACCAATTGATAAGATCAAAAAAGGTAACGGCTCTGACTGGGCCAGTCAAGAATGGTCACAGAGTTGTTCTGAAGCCACTACTTTGTTCCCTTAGCTGTCCACAATTCTCTTCTTTATATTTTGAAAGCCTTAACAATTTATCTCTTTCATTATTTTGGCATTTGGTAAATATAAATAATTTTGGTAATCCTAATTGACCTAAACGGAAAGTTTTATGCTGATTTCATGTCACACTGTGACATATGCATACGTGTCTTTTAAAACAGACTATGTAAACCGCTGGTTTAAATTGTATCCTTCTCTTAGAAAAAGGTAATATAATTCATTATAGACACCCCAAAATTTTAAAAAATTGCCACATCCTCTAAAACATCCTGTAGGGCAGGGGAGCACAACTTTATCTGATCTGAGGGTCGTATTGTCATTCTATATAACTGCAAGGGGCCAGACTTGTAACCACCAGCAGCAAAGCATTAAATAGCACGATAAAGCACAAATTAATTAAGGGCATGTTCATAAAACATAAAGCACAAAATGCATTAACAATGCATAGACAGTATAAACTGTATGTAGCCCAGCACTTAAACCCCCTGTAGATATGAAGTCACCTCACATGCCCCCATAGTAGATAGGTGGTCCCCAAACATGTCCCCCAATATATATGCAGCACAGCAAAAAAAAATTAATACGCACCTATCCCCGTTCCATGCAGCCAGCCTCTCCTCAATCTTGTGCTCTCCGGCTCCAGGGTGCCGGAATCTACGACCTATGACCCAGTTGCAACCACCTCATTGGGGCCTGGGTAGCACAAAGGTCACAGGCAGCGGTAACATTGCTGCCTACGCCCAGTGATCAGCGATCATAGATCAGCCAGGACATTGACTCTTGGATGGGAGGTAAGGGTGGTGCCTTAGGCAATCGCCTACTCCTCGTCCCAGCCCTGCAGGTTGGGCCCCATCTAGTGACCAGGTCCTGGACTGCAGTCTGACAATTCACCCTCTGATGGCGGCCCTGTCTATCCCTTTTGAAATAGATATATTGGTTTGGCTATTTTAATAATGAAAAAGTCATGCTTGATGTTAAAGGGGTTCTCAAGTGGAGCATCAATGGCTGTATACTCCACACATCTTCAGAGGTAGCCTCAAAAAGTAGCCGTCATTTAAAAAAACTTTTTATATGTTGTAGGACATGCAGTTTTAAGCAATTGGATTAGTTACCTGAATCTTGCTCCTTTCACTGCTATTCAGCAGACATCCCCCTGATATCAGCCTTTGGCAGTGACTCCTCAGATGGCCATTGCTAGGCACTACCCGTCTACACTGGGCTAAATACAAGTAACAATGTACATGTGAGACACACCCCCCCTCTTAGGGCTCTCAGCTATTTAACTCATGGCTGCTTCCAGCAGTCATGTGCTGCCAGGAGCCCTAGCTAATGTAATAACCAAACAACTCAGCTTTCCCTACATTTGTATATAAACAACACAGACAGAAGCTGCAGCTCTCAATCACAATCTCTTCTCTGCAGCATGAAATGGCAGGCAGGAGGGGAGAGAGAGCAGTAATATGTGCACTCTCCAAGTCTTCAATCTTTCCCATGGGCTGTGCTGAAGTTTTAGATAGATAGGTACATATATATGAGCTAGATAGATAGATACATAGATAAATGAGAAATGTTGTGCATGGAATAAACTCATCACTTTTTTTTATTTAATGGGATGGTATGTGTCTAATTTTATCAGTATATAAATACATAGATAATTGAGAAAATATAAGATGTGATTGATTGATTGATGGATGGGTAGGGTGGGACGTTTCCTTATTACTCTTCTCTAGTTACACCACAAAAAAGGAAACAAAAACCAAAATGTAGAAAGCAGAAAATAACACTTTATTAAATCAATTAAAACAAATCCATTTAGAAATACAACATACACAGAGAAGGCCCACAACGGTCAAATAACTAAATATACATGATAAATAGATGACAGTAAACTCTCTAGAAGTATAGAAGATGTAGTCCTTAGAACAAGTCAAGGTATTTGTTTATAAACAAGTATTGCAGAGTACCCAGAGAAATAACATAAGACACATACACAGGTATATACAGACTAATGGTTGACACTACCTGACACAGGTTTCCCCTTGCTTTAGCAGGGTATGTGTGTATGCAGACCTGTGTATGTGTCCCTTGTCCTCTGTTATTTCTCTGTGCAATACTTGTTTGTAAGTAAATACCTTGGCTTGTTCTGATGACAATACCTCCTATACAGGTTACTGTGATCTATATATCATGTATATTCAGTTATTTGACCATTGGTGGACATTTTCTGTGTATGCATGCATTTTTTTTTTAATTGAACTAAGTGTTATTTGACACTTTCTACATTTGGATTTTTGTTTCCTATTTGATTTTGAGAACAATCTATTTAATCGAGTAAGGGTACATTCTTTCCATGCCCCCACACTTGCCTATGTGGGTCTGTCTAAGATGCACAAGCTATGGTCTCATTGGTCAGCAGCCCGTGCTTGTGATGATGTCACAGGAGGCAGCTTCAGACTCTCCATCTTGCTGATTGTTGTTCTTCTTTTAAGTGCTGGAAACCATGGTTATTATGGGCCAAAAATTGTACTAAATGGGGACTGAAAGGCAAAATACTTTGAGGAATGCTTGTGTTTTTTTGCGCAGAATGATGGTTACACTTTAAGGAGTCTTCTTATTACTCTGACCTAATATGCAAATTAGAATAAGGTCTGGTATTTCAATTACAACATTTAGTATATTAACATCAATATTGTCTTTAAATATTTATTTATTTTTAAAATTATAATTTCATTTACGTACCACCTTTTTCAATTTAGATTTCACGTGGTGATGCTCAAGTTTTACAGTCTGAAATTGCACATTTCCAGGAGAATAATGCGGCATTGAGGGTCAAACTTAGATTAACTGACAAGGAACTTGATAGGTCAAGAGCCACTCTCCGTATTTTCAAGGAAGAAAGGGAAAAACTTCAAACAAAGGTGCTTATATAACTTTGAGTATATTTTGTATAAAGAACTAACAATGGGCTACATATTTTACATGTTATACCTAGATACACACAAGCAATGCATGTAGCACTTATATACACACACACATTACATTTTACCCTTACAGTATAAACACACATTTAATGTTACGCCTATATATACACCCCCAATACATCTTACACTTATATATACACCTGCATTATATGTAACACATTTACAAACACACATTTCATGTTAAACATATAATACAGGTTTACATATAGGTCTAAGACATAAATATAAATGTTATACACCTATGTAAACAGGGTATATGTATATACACCGGAGATCAAAATAACAGAAGAACACACATTTTCATAAATGTCAAGATCATTGTGTATTCCTATGTGAATATTTCCTAATATGAGTATAGTAGATTGAGATTTTAAGATTATAGTATATTATAAAATTATTTATAGGTAGTATTTTAAGATTATTTCATAAATTGTATATACTCGAGTATAAGCCGACCCAAGTTTAAGCCGAGGCCCATAATTTAACCACAAAACCTGGGAAAACATATTGACTCGAGTATAAACCGAGGGTGGGAAATGCATTGGTCAGTCTCCCCAGTATATAGCCTGCCGGACCCTGCCCCATAGTATATAGCCAGCACCTGCCCCCCAGTATATAGCCTGCCAGCCCATATCCCCCAGTATATAGCCAGCCCCCTGCCCCAGTATGTAGCCAGAAAGGTGAGTTTTTTTTACTCGAGTATATGCCGAGTTTGGGTTTTCAGCACATTTTTTGTATATATGTTCTGAAGCACAGAATAAAACTGTAAATTGTAAAAGAACACTAATGAAAATTAGAGAACACTTTTGTTCTAAAGTGACTAAAACCCTCCGGCAGCAGGTTGTCTAAAGGGATGATCCTATCAGCCATAGCAAGATAAATTGGACGTTCCAAGTCTGTGATTTCTAGAATATTGCATCTTTACAACTTCCCAAACTCATTTAAGCCCCCCAGGAAGGCTAATCACCCTCGAGAGGCAAATAGGTAATCGTTTCAACACTGCAGCTGGAATTGCTCGCCAGTTCAGCACTAAACATGGTTAGGATCTGTCTCATTATATAGTGTCAATCTGCAATGACCAAACATTTCATTAGTAGAAAGAATCGAAAGGCTAGAGTCACCTTTGCTCAGGAGCATGTTTTGTGGACAGAAGAGAAGTGGTCCACAATTCATTTTAGTGATAAAAGCAAGTTCCATTTATCAGGGTGCGACCGGAAACAATGGGGCTCATTTACTAAGTGTCCGAAACGCGTTTTTCTGCCGGGTTTTGCAAATTTTACCCTTTTGTGCCAAATTGCCCCGGGTTTTTGCCGCACGCGTTTGGAAAACCCGATGGATTCGGAAAAATCACACTATACACACTTACATGCACCAGGAATAGGATGGTGAACTCCGGCGGACCTCGGCGCAGCAGCGACACCTTGTGGATATCAGGCGCACGACCTTAGTGAATCGCCGCAAGAACTGAATCCTCGTCGGAGAACGTGCCGCTGGATCGCAACAGGACCGGTTAAGTAAATGTGCCCCAATATGTTCTTCAACAAACTGGGGAAAAACTGAACCCAAAGTGTAAAGAAGTCAGTGAAAGGTGCTGGAGGAAGAGTCATGGTTTGGGGAATGTTTTATGTAGCAGGAGTTGGTCCTTTCATACAGCTACATGGAATAGTGAATGCAAGTGTGTATCAGAACCTTTTTTAACAACACGTGGTTCTTTCCTTGCGTTCATCACTTAATCAGCCAGCCATTTTCATGCAGGACAATGCCCCCTGTCACACAGCAAAACGGGTAAAGCAGTTCCTTACAACAGAAAACATTGAAACAATGAAATGGCCAGCCTAGAGACTAGTAATGTTCTGTGTTTGCAGATGTGCTGAAGTCATTAAAAGCAAAGGCCTGTACACTTCCTGCTGATTGGTGACTATTGTAACCTTCAGAAAATGTACTTATAATCTTTCTCTGTGCTACAATCATTGCTGTTCTGTAATTATGATCATCATGTTTCTTTGCAAAACAAAGGTTTTATGTTTATATACATTGGTTATTTTGTAAAACAACGTTCTTGTGGTATGGTGTACCCCTTACAAAAATCCTTTTACTGTTGATCAATGTAGATTAAATTATTTTTGAAAAAATAAAGTGGTCATACATTGTTCTCTAAATTTGATCTCCATGTTACACATATACTTACCTGAAGTGGCTTGATATGAGGCACACGCCTAGGATTGTGCAGGAAAACACCAAGACAGCAGCCTCTACAGTTTTCATCAGTTTGCAACCCATCCCCTGCCACACTGCTGACTGTTGAGCAGCTGTCTGAGCTGGGAGGGCAGCATGGGCTAGGGGGGGGGGGGGGTACCGGGACCAATCATGGTTACAGGGGCCAGGGATGGGTTACAGGGGCCAGGCCTAAGAGGAGCACTGGGGCACCTATAAGAGGGAATCAAGAAGAGGTTAACTTCTCTGCATGAGGCCCTGGGCTGATGGGAAGACCTTCATTCTTTGCATCTCCAAGTCAACTCTGCAAGAAGAGACTCCTGTTCACCTGAATAGATGAGAAAGATGCAGGATGCTGAACCAGAGATTTGGGACATTAAACTACAAATAGTAGTAAGAAAACCCTTACTGTGTTAGCTTGCCCTGGAATGCAGAAAATAGCTCAGTGCAGCATCAGACAGGAAAGCAATATGTCTGCCGATCCTAAATTCAGGAGATCCATGGTCGGTCCAGGGGCAACCAAAATTGTGTACACCGGGACTGACAGAGACAGGTTGGAATTATATCCGTGAAATGCTGTATTTTTTGTTAATAACACTGAATTAGAGAATGTGTTATTTTGTTATCCTGAGTATATTTAAGAATCTTGTCTTTGTGGGAATACCCCTTTAACAATGAAAAGTTAAGATATGGTAGCCTGTTAGAACAAAACATCAGCCCATCTATGTGTATTTTCTAGGTAAAGAATTTGCAAGACATCCTGCAAGATAAAGGTATTTCTCCCACTACAGTATCTCCTCCTGGAAGCCCTGTATTGGAAGAACTTAGCAGTTTTACATCCGAACATATTCATATACTAAGTGAGCTAAAGCCTCACCAGGTAAGAGAAATGTAACCAGAAGACCAACATATAAAAAAATAAAATAAATAAATAAATAAGAAATTCTGAAATTATATAAATTATGATTAAGCATGTTTGCTTGCATCAGTTTTATGTGTGAACATATGAAACTAGATAGTGAGATAGAGAGATAGGTAGACATAATGGGGCTTATTTACGGTCCGGTTTTCAAGCGACAGAAATGGGGGGGCGGGCCGTCGGAAGATTCGACGGATTCGGACAAACCGCGGGATTTAACTTTGAATTTGTGTCGCAAGATCAAGCATTTACATGCACCGGGAAGAAGGAGGTGAACTCCGGCCGATACCATTGAGTGGCACCCGTCACATAGAGGTCCTTGTTTAAGAAAAATATATTCCACAGAGTACAGTTTTTCTTTTAGCTGGAAGGCTCTGGTAATACGCCATACACCAAAGAAATGAAAACAATCTTGCCATGTATAGGTCAAAGGCACTTTTCTAGATGCATACAGGAAACATACTTCCAACACATTGGGCACCTTTACTTAAAGTCGGAAACTGCACTAAAAGTGCTATTTCCGTGTATAATCCTGGGTGCGGCGATTCACTAAGATTGTACACCGGAGATCATGAATCTGTCACTTCCCCGCACTGGCCCGACAGTTCACCATATTTTTTGTAGTGCATCTTTAACATATGTCCTGTGACCCAATTTGCAAATACGGGGCTCGGTCGGAATCAGTCGTCCCAACCAACGGCAGGCCCCCTAATTTGTGTCGCATGGAGGCTAGCGCAGCCGCTCCAAAAAAGCATTGCATGCGACAAAATAGTGTCACACTTCTTAAATACCTGTGCAAGCCGTTTTAGCCTAGAAGAACATGCACAGTCTGACAAAAGTGCAGCGCAGGGCTCTTAGTAAATGTGCCCCATTGCAATAAGAACCTTAGGTGAAAGGCTCGTTGTGAAAGGCCATGCCTTTTTCCCAATACACCATGTTAAGTCTTCTATTGATGGCCTCCCTGTGTCATTGGGATGTATGTTTTTCCCAAACAGACTTCACTCTCACCAATACAGGTCCTTCAATATCTTCAGAACTTTTCCAGATGTGAGAATCCAGTATCATGTGCTCCAGACATACATCCAAGCAATATGGAGTCTGAGATGAAATGGTTAAGGAGGTAAGTAGAAAAGAAATACATTAGCGATGTATGCTGTACATGTACAGGCAGTCCCCTACTTAAGGACACCTGATTTACAGATGACCCCTAGTTAAAGACGGACCCCTCTGCCCACTATGACCTCTGGTGAAACTCTATGGATGCTTTACTATAGTCCCAGACTGAAATAATCAGCTGTAAGGTGTCTGTAATGAAGATTTATTGATAATCCTTGGTCAAATTACAGCAAAAAATTTTGAAACTCCGATTGTCCCTAGGGCAAAACATTTTTTTGTCTGGATCTACAATGATAAAATATACAATTTCGAACTTACATACAAATTTGACTTAAGAACAAACCTATGGAACCTATCTTGTATGTAACCCGGGGACTGCCTGTACTGTGATGCAGCCTTTGACTCAATGCAAATCACCATACATGCATAGCAATTACTTGGTTGAAGCAAACCTTTATAATAAGTTTAAATGCCGTGGTGGTGTCTGTTAACCTAAACAATTATTAGACTCACACTGTAGATGCTGTAAAACATTAATTCCACCAGGAATGTATAAATACCACTCCTCAAAAAATCTTAAACAAAAAAGTGCATATAGCCCAGCAGGGTACCACTAAGAAGTACTGCTTATCTTGCAAAAAAACAAGCCCCTTTCCAGTACTGTGAATGGACAATTAAAAATGTTACTAAATTGACTAAATGTTACTCCTCCAAAAAGCAGCCCTCTGAACCTTTCCATGGGTTCCTCAAACAACTCAACAACCTTCCAAAGATCATGTAACACTTTCTTAAACAGATATGTGCTACATTTCTGTAATACTATTCTTAAAATTACACATATTTTCCTGTGTCCCCCATACTGCTTATTACCGTAGGTGGCATGACAGACTTGAAAAATAGTGCTAGAACAAAACCTAAAAAACGTAATACTTCTTTGTAGTGTCATATGTGGCACAAAAGGATATTTTAGCTGGTGACAGGTTCCAATAGCTCATGCTATGCCTTTGTCAGCATTCTGAATTATTTCAGTAGTTTATATCAGTTTAGTTTACAATACCTGTGGTGAGCCCTCAGGGGGCAGCTGCAGCCTGTGTGTCCCTGTGTCAGTCTTCTCTCCTCCAAACTCATGCAGCTCCCTCCCCACTTCCCGTCATGTGCATTGAGCCAGCAAAGGAGGGAGGGGGATGGTGTGGATACAGTCATACACAGGCTGAAGCTGCCTCCTCTTCCCCGGGAACTCACCACATGCTGCTGGCAGGGAGCCAGGTAATGTATATCAAACTATCATAAATTGCTGAAATGATTCAGAATGCTGACAAAGGCATTTTCAAAATCAGCATATCAAAGGCTATTGGGATATGTCAACAGCTGAAAATTACATTCCTGGTGCCAGGTTTGCTATAAGTTCACACATAAAATAACAAAAGGGAACATTTACTTACCTGTCAGAGTCGCGATCCCCGTGGTGCGTTCCCCGACGATCCTGCACTGTGCTGCGATCCACGAAGATCGTGCGCCTGATATTTTGCATGTGCCTCTCCTCGCTCAGGTCCGCCGGAGTTCACCTTCTTCTTCCCGGTGCATGTAGGTGCTTGGCTTGCGACACAAATTTGAATGTTAAATCCCGCGTCCGACGGCCCGCTCCCCGATTTTTGTCGCATGAAAGCCGGCACCGATGCGCCAAAATCCGATCACGTGCACCAGAAAACCCTTCGGACCCTTAGTAAATGAGCCCCATAATGTTGCATTTTTTAGATCACAATTCACAGAATACCAATGTTTAATATTGGCAACATTTGTATTCTAGGCATCTTGACCGTGTTAAACAGCTGAATGAACAGCTCAGTATGACTCTGCAGGAGTGTAAGACGGATTCTGAAAAACTCAGCATGCACCTTGGAAAAGTAGAATCTACCTGCACAGCACTACGACTTGCCCTACAAGCCAGGTGACAGAACTTTAAAAGTTTAAGACAGAAAAGTTTAATACAGTCACATTAATGTATTCTCATGAATTCACCAAAAATAGAAGGAGGTAAATGTAAACTGTGAAATTACAGAACTGAGCATGAAGAGCTGAAATTTATTGGTCAATGATTAGTCCTATAAGGCTGGGTTCAACCATGTTACTTACAGACACTTATTTAGGGAAAGGTGGGCACAGACGATTTCTGCTAACAGGGGTAAGTACAACTATAAATGGACCCTTAAGCTTTCCATCCCACCACCTCCTGTTTCGCCTGCTAAATCGATGTCTTCACAAGCTACAGCATATAGTTATAGTTTCCAGGAGACCAGAGGAGGATAACCAGATTGCATTTCACTAGTAATACACCATTTAGTGATGCAATGGACATATCCGTGAGCCTAACAAGGCAAGAAGGAAACCTTGCATATACAGTAGATCCAGGCACTGTGACTGTGGTAATCTTCTTATATTCATGGTCTCCGTCCTTCTAAAATCAACTTTTACAATTATGCTAATGAGCCTGTCTGAGCTGCTACCATAGCCCCTCTCTGTTCTGTTACATTGTCTCACTATCCCCCTGCGTCCTGAGCACTTGTTGCAGTGAGCACATCTTGTTCACTGAAGAAGGGCTGAGGGAGCAGGGGAAGATGAGGTGTAACAGTCTGTTTAAATACTATGAAGAGGAAAGGAGTGTGCCATAGGACAAAAGTCAATAAATACAATAAATCTTTATTTCAGCAACTCCATCAAGATACTCTATCAAAGATAATCCATCACGACATGAAAGACAAATTAAAAACAATTAAAAGTGCAATAAATAATCAAGTGTTTGGTTCCACCAGGTCCGCTCCAAAGTAGTTAAGCGTATATCACTAAGGTAGAAAAAAATGTGTCACACACGGGTGGGGGTGGGAGAGTCTCTTGGGGCTAGAGTCTGTGGATGATGATGAGATGATGGTACTAGCCGCAGAGCGGGATGGTCTCGCTGCAGGTGGCAGCCAAGGTAGAAAACCAGAAGGCAGGACCTTGGGAAGGCAGTGGCGTAACTAGAGTTATCTGGGCTCCAGGCCAAAATTCCTAACAGGGCTCCCCATCCCCTAAGGATGCAATCACACACACTGCTTTGAATCAATGCGCACGGCGGCATGCCACGGCCCGATCGTATATGCATTTCTGTGGAAACACATATGCAGTCAGGCAAGGTTTGTAAACGCAGCACTGGCGCCCTTAATAGATACAGGCGGTGGAGTGGGGAATTTTAAAATTGACATTTAAAAGGCTCGTCTTATTAAATTGCCCATTCTGTGTCAAACTACATGTATATAGATGTATATTGGTTTAGATCCTTTAGTGATGAAAAAGTAGCCTACTTTTTTACACATTTACTATGAGTAGTGAAAACTGCGCTAATTGCCGTTTGCCTGTGTAGCGTGAAGTGGGCGCCAGATTCATGATTTATGGCGCACGTTCTTCATTAATATGGCTTTTTTGTGGTGAACCTTTAACATGGGGTTGGCAACACACTTCTGTCAGTAGATCTTCCCTCTGGTTCTATTCAAGCAACTGAGAAATTTATTTTCCAGTAGCTGGGAAGTGGTACTGGGACACTGCACTATTGTCAGTAGTGGATGTACAGGTGGTCCCCTACTTAAGGACACCCAACTTACAGACAACCCCTAGTTAAAGACGGAGCCCTCTGCCCACTGTGACCTCTGGTGAAGCTCTCTGAATGCTTTTTGTTATAGTCCCAGACTGCAATGATCAGCTATAAGGTGTCTGAAATTAAGCTTTATTGGTAATATTTGGTCCAGTTACAGCAAACAATGTTGAAACTCCAATTGTCACTGGGGCAAAACAATTTTTTGTCTGGATCTAAAATGATACAGTTTCGACTTGCATATAAATTCAACTTAAGAACAAACCTGTGGAACCTATCTTGTACGTAACCCGGGGACTGCCTGTATTATAGTACTATACTAGAAAATAAAACTGCTCGGGATCTAACCAAGTATTCTAGTACACAGTGGGTGTCCCTAGGTATCCCTAGTATTATCAAGTATGTCATGTAAAATAGATGCAAAGAACACCCCTACAGAATGAATGTCAGTCTAATATAAAATAATAAATATATATAAAAAAATCAATAATTTTAAATTAAAATGGCACAAAACTGTATATAACTCACTAATTGATTGTGAATTTCATATACATAAAACAAATATAAAATGAATTCATATATAATACAATCAATATATGTATCTCCATCCAGTGCCATATGTTCTATTGTGATAGTCATAGATTCCACACTATATTCCACAATCAGTATGGTTAGTTTTTAGTTTCAAGTTCACAGATTAAACCTAAAATGAAATTAGAGGAGGCTTAAAGGGGTTGGCCACTCTTTAACATAAATTGCCTATGTGCATTTACTGCCTTAATAATAATCCCCGAATGCTCACCAATTCATTCATCATCCATGATGCTTCCTACTTGCGGTAGCCAGTTTTTCAGTATAGGTCATTTTTACACCATCTTTGTTCTTCTCAGTGGGGTTCATTTACTAAGGGTCCGTCGGATGCATTTTTGTCGGGTTTCCCGATTGCCCCGGATTTTTGCGCACGCGATCGGATTTTGGTGCAACACGTGTCTCTGCGGCATTGGTTTGTGACTAAGGCTCATGAGTGTGCTGTCACTTTCCGAAGTAGGTCTTAATTCAGACCATTGCTGAGCTGGGATCCCTGATTTTAAAGTGACTACCAAAGTGTAAACTTTGGTAACGGAATCTTCAGACTTTAATAATGTTGTAGTTCTCGTTCCATGCTTTATTGAGTGGGTCATCAGAAACTCATCCAATATTATCAATTATTATAATGTGGGTTGCTGCAAAATGGCAGATATTTTTCAGAGCTACTGCTCCTTCCTCAGTGGCTATAAAAAAAATAAAGGTTACCATTTCATTCCTCCTTATACATTTTTTACAAACGAGAGATAAGGTATGAAGATGAGAAGGATGAGATTCTATTCTGGAATGGATGCTGGACATAATTGTTCAGACATTGGGGCAGATTTATTAATCTGTCTACAACTGAATTCCGTCGTAGTTTGCACTAAAAAACTGTCTGAACCGCACTTATAAAGGATTTTAGACAGTTTTCTGTCCTGCGACTAGCTTAACAACAGCAAAGAGGTCTGTGAAAAGGGGGCGTGGCCTCACAGCAAAAAGGTCCGTACGCTAAAAATACTCCTGACCCAACAGAATTTTGTATTAACTTTCTGGCGTAAAGTAAGTCAACTAATAGGAGGTATGACTAGACTGTCAGACAGACTCATACTGCAACGGATTTATTATCCAGCACCAGCGTCTTACTGTATTTTTCGGACTATAAGGCGCACAAAAAATCCTATGATTTTCTCAGAAATCAAAGGTGCACCTTATAGTCCATTGTGCCTTATATATGAACCGTACTTACAGCTGCCTTGAACTGTGCACAGGTCTGCCACCTGCTGGTCATTCATCCTTATAATCAGGTGCGCCTTATTATCTGATGCGCCTTATATATGAACCTAGACGTTTTAGCAGGCATTTATTGATGGTGCGCCTTATAATCCGGTGTGCCTTATAGTCCGAAAAATACGGTTTATGAATCTGGTGCAGGTAAAGATTGTCTAGTCTAACTGTCTAGTCTTACTTAGGGAGTAGGATGAGTCATAATCTTCTCTGCTGCGCAGAGTGCGCAGAGAGTCTATACACAGCAATACAGGAAGCATCAGGGATGATGAATGAATTGGTGAGCATTCGGGGATTATTATTAAGGCAGTAAAGGCACATAGGCAATTTATGTTAAAGAGTGGCCAACCCCTTTAAGCCTCCTCTAATTTCATTTTACGTTTAATCTGTGAACTTGAAACTAAAAACTAACAATACTGATTGTAGCCTATACTTTGGAATCTATGAATATAACAATAGATCTATAATATTATATAGAATATATAGACACATAGAACATATACACACCCCTCGGTCAGACCCCTCGTTCTCAAGATCTGCGGTTGTCTCAGCACTGAGACCCCCACTGATCAGCATGTTAGGTTTTATTCTGTGGATAGGGCCTAACTTGCCTTCATGGGAAAACCCCTTTAATATTTACAAGGCCCCTTGCATATTACGCTATATGAATTCTCACATATTGCTTTATGAATTTTAAACAACTGTGATTGTGTACAAACTCATATGTAGAAGTACGGTGTGCCTCCTTTTGTAAGATTTATATAACATTAATTAATATAAAGTCTACTGTTCATGGTTAAAATTGCAGGAAATAGTACTTTTTTATTTAATATAGATAGTGACTTAATAGGATAAGAAAAATTAAAAAATATATGTTAAATATAAGTGACATTAAAACTTGGTTTAAAAATAGGTTAGTTTTAGGTGACATGTTCCCTTTAAAGAGGACCTGTCACCAGATTTTGACAACCCTGACTAGCAATGCCTGCTGATAAAGGGTTACAAGTCCTCCCCATGTCACCAAAAACTAGCTGCCAGTAGGCCGCTGTACCTTAATTTCAGATGTTTTTCTAATGCAAATTAGCTTTTCTGACTCATGTCTGGTAACTGTGACTCTTCTCTCTCAGGCTGCCAGTGAACCACACCCCATTGTTCTGACTGGTAGCTCTGTGTCTCTTCAAATCAGTGCCGTGCCTCCTTGTACTTAGGGACTGTTTGTCAATATATACAACTACAGAAACTACAGACAAATAAATCTCTATGTACATGTGGGAAATATTGTGTCAACTTTTTTACACGGTGCCTTGTGTTACATTCATGACATGTGATCAGTGACATAATCGCAGGTCTTTCAGCCTTCTAACAATGGCAAACTGTACACCATGTATGTGACCACATGAAATGACAGCAGCCTCCATGAAGGATGGAAAGGAGGCAAAGTCCATGGAGGCTGCTGAGACTTCATGTGGTCACAAACAGTACAGTATGGATACAGTTTGCTATTGTTAAGAGGCTAAAGTACTTGTGATGATGTCACTTTGGTCACATGGCATGCTGAGAAGAGCCATGGGACATGGAAAGGTGTAGATGGGGAACAAGCCTTCTCTGATACCAGGGAATATAAGATAAAAGGTGATTTATGTTGATGTAAGCAAAACAATTTTTAGGTTAAAGATGGGTGTCAGTAAGTTAATAGGGCTCTATAGAAACCTGTCACTGGGTATATATGTGCAAATGTGGTGACAGGTTTCCTTTACATAAATTGTCCTAATAAAGATCAACAAGACAATATAAAGTACAGGAGCTCTCGAATACTTCTACAACAGTATAGTATATTTGCCATAGCTATAAACAAGCTTATAAATGTTGACCTACAGTAAAAGTTGTGATTTCACTCCAGATGATATGCAGTAATTCTTGTACTTTGTAATTTCTTAGTGAGAGATGTTTGAAGACGTATAGTGTGTTGCTAGCTCTTGCAGAAGCAAAGCAGGAAATCATTCTTGGTCAGATATCATCAGGGGACGCCTTGAACTCAGGTATTACTTTAATTTTGCAAAAACTCAGATTCTTATTTATCTATATTTACCAGACTGTGACTTTGTCTCAGGGTGTGTTCTAATAAATTCTGTTGCTTTTGATAGGTCAAATAAAGTACCGTATTTTCTGGACTATAACACACGGTTTTTAGCAAGAAAAAATCTTGCTAAAAAGTGCCTGTGTCTTATAGACTGGAGGTCAGGAGTATCCAACACTGCCAGGCCCTCCTGACCTCTGTAAGGGAGATCGGGTGATGCCCTGAGCTGCACCCGATCTCCCAGAGAGGAGCCTCCGTACTGCTCTCTTCCTACAGGTACGGGACCTGCGGTGATGTCAGAATCATGTGACTGATCACATGTTCACATGACTGTGAACAGCCTCAAAATCACCTGGATATGTTAAAGTGTTCCAAGTTTTAAACTCTTATAGGAACACATGTCAGATTCTAAAAATAGAGTCTGGTCATTAAGTGTCGATGACTTCGCAAATGAGTGCGTGTAGCTACAGCAAGACTGCCTGGTAGGAGGGATCAAAAGAGGCTACTAGAGCATGGAGTAGCCGTAGCTCCTGCTCCATGGCGTGGCTACTCCACACCCCAGTAGTCTCCAAAGAAAATTTGCATATACCTATAAGATAAACTTTTTATATAGTTCCGGGGCACTAAAAGTTGTACTAAAAAAACTATAGGGCTGCCAGTAAATAAAGGAACCAGCCAGGCTAGGGCTGACAGGCTATACACTACAGGGAGCCTGGCAGGCCATATTCTACAGGGGGCTGGCAGGCTATATACTACAGGGGGCTGGCAGGCTATATACTACAAAAATTAAAAAATATATGTTAAATATAAGTGACATTAAAACTTGGTTAAAAAATAGGTTAGTTTTAGGTGACATGTTCCCTTTAAAGAGGACCTGTCACCAGATTTTGACCACCCTGACCCTGAAAGGCTTACAAGTCCTCCCCATGTCACCTAAAATTAGCTGCCAGTAGGGCGCTGTACCTTAATTTCAGATGTTTTTCTAATTCAAATTAGCTTTTCTGACTCATGTCTGGTAACTGTGACTCTTCTCTCTCAGGCTGCCAGTGAACCACGCCCCATTATTCTGACTGGTAGCTCTGTGTCTCTTTAAATCACTGCCGTGCCTCCTTGTACTTAGGGACTGTTTGTCAGTATATTCAACTACAGAAACTACAGACAAATAAATCTCTATGTATATGTGGGAAATATTGTGTCAATTTTTTTACACTGTGCCTTGTGTTACATTCATGACATGTGACCAGTGACATAATCGCAGGTCTTTCAGCCTTCTAACAATGGCAAACTGTACACCATGTATGTGACCACATGAAATGACAGCAGCCTCCATAAAGGATGGAGAGGAGACAAAGTCCATGGAGGCTGCTGAGACTTCATGTGGTCACATACAGTACAGTTTGCTATTGTTAAGAGGCTAAAGTACTTGTGATGATGTCACTTTGGTCACATGGCATGCTGAGAAGAGCCATGGGACATGGAAAGGTGTAGATGGGGAACAAGCCTTCTCTGATACCAGGGAATATAAGATAAAAGGTGATTTATGTTGATGTAAGCGAAACAATTTTTAGGTTAAAGATGGGTGTCAGTAAGTTAATAGGGCTCTATAGAAACCTGTCACTGGGTATATATGTGCAAATGTGGTGACAGGTTTCCTTTACGTAAATTGTCCTAATAAAGATCAACAAGACAATATAAAGTACATGAGCTCTCGAATACTTCTACAACAGTATAGTATATTTGCCATAGCTATAAACAAGCCTATAAAGGTTGACCTACAGTAAAAGTTGTGATTTCACTCCTGATGATATGCAGTAATTCTTGTACTTTGTCATTTTTTTAGTGAGAGATGTTTGAAGACGTATAGTGTGTTGCTAGCTCTTGCAGAAGCAAAGCAGGAAATCATTCTTGGTCAGATATCATCAGGGGACGCCTTGAACTCAGGTATTACTTTAATTTTGCAAAAATTCAGATCCTTATTTTCAATCTATATTTACCAGACTGTGACTTTGTCTCAGGGTGTGTTCTAATAAATTCTGTTGCTTTTGATAGGTCAAATAAAGTACCGTATTTTCTGGACTATAAGACTCTTGCTAAAAAGTGCCTGGGTCTTATAGACCGGAGGTCAGGAGGATCCAGCACTGCCAGACCCTCCTGACCGCTGTATTGGAGATCGGGTGATGCACTGATATAGAGCTGCACCCGATCTCCCAGAGAGGAGCCTCTGTACTGCTCTCTTGTTACAGGTACGGGACCTGCGGTGATGTCAGAATCATGTGACTGATCACATGTTCACATGACTGTGAACAGCCTCAAAATCACCTGGATATGTTAAAGTGTTCCAAGTTTTAACCTCTTATAGGAACACATGTCAGATTCGAAAAATAGAGTCTGGTCATTAAGCGTCGATGACTTTGCAAATGAGTGCGTGTAGCTACAGCAAGACTGCCTGG
This sequence comes from Engystomops pustulosus, assembly GCA_019512145.1. Classification (NCBI taxonomy): domain Eukaryota; kingdom Metazoa; phylum Chordata; class Amphibia; order Anura; family Leptodactylidae; genus Engystomops; species Engystomops pustulosus. Next base: position 159,250,589 of record CM033641.1, read on the forward strand.
TAGGAGGGATCAAAAGAGGCTACTAGAGCATGGAGTAGCCGTAGCTCCTGCTTCACGGCATGGCTACAGTAGTCTCCAAAGAAAATTTCCATATACATATAAGATGAACTTTTTATATAGTTCCGGGGCACTAAAAGTTGTACTAAAAAAAGCATAGGGCTGCCAGTAAATAAAGGAACCAGCCAGGCTAGGGCTGACAGGCTATACACTACAGGGAGCCTGGCAGGCTATATTCTACAGGGGGCTGGCAGGCTGTATCCTATAGGGGCTGGCAGGCTATATACTACAGGGGCCAGAAAGCTATGTACTGGGGGGCTGAGACCAATGCATTTCCCACCCGCGGCTTATACTCGAGTCAATAGGTTTCTCCAGTTTTTTGTGTTAAAACTAGGGGCCTCGGTTTATACCCGTGTTGGCTTATACACAAGTATATACAGTATATTTTTTGCAGTAAAGCCTTGATTCCTCCAAAGATTAAACCTTGTTTTGTGTAGACAAATACAGTGCCTCTTTTGATGCGATTTAACCTAGAACAACTTTTCACCATACATTTTGTATGGACCCTTCATATATTTATACAAATGTCTCCCTCTTAGTTGTCTCTATTCAAGACTATATTAAATTCTTGTAATCTTTCCTCATAACTGGAACTCTCCATACCATTGGTGCCCAAAATTGAACAGCATATTCCAGGGGAGGCTGAACCAATGCCTTGTATGGTGGTAATATTACATCCCTATCCCAAGAGTCTATACTAATGTTTATACATGACAAGATCCTACTGGCTTTAGAGGCAGCTGATTTAATTTATGAATCTACTAGTAAACCCAGGTCCTTCTCAACTAGGGACTCCTTTGAGGACATATGTTGTATCTGGATTATTACTCCCCATGTTACATTTATGTACATTGAACCTCATTTGTTAACTTATCCGTATATACAAACCCGAGTCAAGTGAGTAGTAGAGCCGAGACCTCTAATTTTACCACCAACAAAAACCGGGAGAAAAAAACCTATTGACTCGAGTATAAAGCAGAGGGTGTCGTATTACAGCCCTTAGTTTAAAGCCAGCCAGGCCACCACTCGAGATACAGCCAGACCCAGGTCAGTATCCAGCCAGCCCAAGACTAGTATGCAGCCTAGCCCCAGTAGTATACAGCCAGCCAGCACCAAGAGTGTACGCAGCACAATGTAGTGTACAGGCCTTGCCCCCTGTAGTATTACAGCCCAAGCCCTGTAGTATACAGCCAGCCCCCTGTAGTATACAGCCAGCCCCATGTAGTGTACAGCCAGCCCCATGTAGTGTACAGCGAGCCCCATATAGTATACAGCCAGCCCCCATGTAGTATAAAGCCAGCCCCCATACAGTATACAGCCTGCCCCCATGTAGGATACAGCCTGCCCCCATGTAGGATACAGCCTGCCCCCATGTAGTATACAGCCAGCTCCCTGCCAAGCGCATAAAAAAAAAAACCGTAATACTCACCCTCTGGTGTTCGGATCGTTGGCGCGGTCCAGATCTTCGGCGCAAGGCTCCCGATCTTCGAAGCGGTTCCCGATCCCTGGCGGCGGCTCCCAGAGGCTTCTCTCTTCTTTCTTCTCTAGCCGGCAGAGTAGCGTCCATGAGATCTGCCAGCGGGCGCACACTATGATGCGGCGGAGTCGCACATTTTTTGTGCTGAAAAACTTGGCTTATACACGAGTTTACACGGTAGTCTGGCCAAGTCTGCTTGCAGCCTATGAACATCCTCCATAAACTGTATTTTCCTACACAGCAATCACATCATCTAATAAACAAGTTAAATAATAGTGAGCCCAGCACAGAATCTTGGGGTACAGCACTTTTAACTGGTGACCATTCTGAGTAAGGATCGTTGACCACACAACTCTCTAGATTGGATTGTAAACTGGTTGAAGGATCCTAACTATTGGAAATGATTCCTGCCAAACCAATAGACCGTATTTTACCTATCAGGCATCTATGAGTGACAGTGTTGAATGTCTTTGCAATGGGGCTTATTTACTTATTTACTAAGTGACAGAAATTGGGGGGGGGGGGGGCGGACGATCCAACGGATTCGGACTAAGCGTGGGATTTAACATTTAAATTTGTGTCACATCCAATGCACTTACATACACTGGGAAAAAGATGAACTCTGGCGGACCTAATATGGGAAGTGACACAAGCAGGAAATGGGGCGCACAATCTTCTTGAATCGCGGCAGATATGAATTCCGGCGGACATTCCGGATCGGGGTAATGCGCTGGATCCGGTAAGTAAATGTGCCCCAATATTCACAACAGCTATTCTGACAACTAGTCTGACTACAACTACTTCTATCCTTAGTAAACCCATGCTGGCTATTACCTTTTATACTTAATATACTATACACAAACTCCTGTATGTAGTCTTTCAGTATCCCTTCCAATATTCTATACACAATGGAAGTTTACCCCTTCAAAGCCACGTTTTTTGTTTCGTGTTTCTGTTTTTCACTCCTTTCCTTCCACAAGCCGTAACTTTTTCATTTTTTCTTTTACAAAGCTTTATGTTGGTTATTATATGTAATTTTTTATTTTCTAGTGTTGCCATTTAATATTTTTGTACAGGGAAGCTGGAAAAACTTTCCAAATGTGGTTGAATTGGCAAAAAACACAGTTATGCCATATTCTGATGGGCATTATGTGTACGGCTTTCAATGTGAAGTTGAGATGATCCTTCTTTAAATCAGTATGATTGCAGTGATACCAAATTTATATAGTTTAATTATGTTTCAACACCTTAAAAAATTTAAGACCTTATATTAATTTAAAAAATGCTCTGCATTGTCCTTTTCCGACACCCATAGCTTTTTCATACTTTAGAGTACGGAGCTGTGTAAGGTGTCATTGTTTGCAGTTATCATTGATACCATTTTGAAAACTGTGCGACCTTTCAATTACTTTTTATTCAAATTTTTATTAAAGTCAATGCCAAAAAAAGTGTTGATTCGAACATTTAGGTGCTATTTTCGATTACAGGGTTCATTGCCTGGAATAAATGTTTTTATATTTTAATAGATTGGACATTTTGGGATGTGGCAATACCTAATGGGGCAGATTTACTTACCCGGTCCATTCGCGATCCAGCGAAGTTTATCGGAATGCACTGAAGTGCACCAAGCCGGGCCGGGTGCAGGTAAGCGCGTGTCCAGCGACACTTTTTTTAAAAAAAAATGAACCTTTTTTTCCCGAATTAGTCGGGATTTCTGGCTCGTGCACGCCGGCGCTGATGCACCACAATCTGATCGCGTGCGCCAAAAACCCAGGGTAATTCAGGAAAAATTGGCGCGAAACGGAAAAATTCGGGTAACCCGCCGTAAAAGCGCGATTCGGGCCCTTAGTAAATTACCCCCATTATGTTTATGATTTGTTCATTAATTTATATATGTGTAGGGAAAGGTGGTGGTATGATTTAACCCCTTCTAATACGGCGCGCGTCGGGTCCGGGTGCATGGAGAGGGCTCGCGGGCCGAGCCCTCTCCATAGCCGGTAACTCTTTGCTGCATATTGCTAGCACCGATCGCGGGTGCTTTCACTGCGATCGCCACCGGCAATGCTGCCGGAGGCTTCAGAAAGATGGCGCCGCATGGGCGCCGCCATCTTGCCGCGGATCATCGTTCCCCGATGACGTCACGGGGAGCGGTGATCCGTTGCCATGACAGCTTCGGGTCTCACGGTGGCCCGAAGATGTCTTGTTTTAACACATTCATTACAATGTGCTATCAGCTATCAGCACATTGTAATGAATGAGGAGTAAAATCCCCATATACTGCCATATTGCAGTATGGCAGTATATGGTAGGATCGTTTAGACAACCTAGGGTTAAAGTACCCTAGGGAGTCTGAAAAATAGTAAAAGTAAAAAAAAGTTAAAAAAAAAAAATTATAATAAAAATTATAAAAATATAAATATAAAAATTATAATAAAAAAACCTAAAAATTCAAATCACCCCCCTTTCCCTAGAACTGATATTAATATTAATAAACAATAAAAATCATAAACACAAAAATGTCCGATCTATCAAAATATAATAACGGTTTTTCGCTGCGTTCAACCCTGTAACGGAAAATAGCGTCCAAAGTCAAAAATGAAATTTTTTTGCCATTTTGGAAAATATAAAAAAATTAATAAAAAGTGATCAAAAGGTCGCACAGACCTAAAAATGATAGCAATGAAAACGTCATCAAAAGTCGCAAAAAATGACACCACCCACAGCTCCATACACCAAAGTATGAAAAAGTTATTGCCGCCAGAAGATGACAAAAAAAAAAAAAAAATTTGTACAGGAGGTTTAAATTTTTTTAAATGTATGAAAACATTATAAAACCTATACAAATTTGGTATCCACATAATCGTAGCAACCCAAAGAATAAAATAGACATGTCATTTGGGGCGCACAGTGAAAGCTGTAACCTAAAAATTCAAATCACCCCCCTTTCCCTAGAACTGATATTAATATTAATAAACAATAAAAATCATAAACACAAAAATGTCCGATCTATCAAAATATAATAACGGTTTTTCGCTGCGTTCAACCCTGTAACGGAAAATAGCGTCCAAAGTCAAAAATGAAATTTTTTTGCCATTTTGGAAAATATAAAAAAATTAATAAAAAGTGATCAAAAGGTCGCACAGACCTAAAAATGATAGCAATGAAAACGTCATCAAAAGTCGCAAAAAATGACACCACCCACAGCTCCATACACCAAAGTATGAAAAAGTTATTGCCGCCAGAAGATGACAAAAAAAAAAAAAAAATTTGTACAGGAGGTTTAAATTTTTTTAAATGTATGAAAACATTATAAAACCTATACAAATTTGGTATCCACATAATCGTAGCAACCCAAAGAATAAAATAGACATGTCATTTGGGGCGCACAGTGAAAGCTGTAAAATCCAAGCCCACAAGAAAACGTTGCAAATGTGTTTTTTCACCATTTTCACTGCATTTGGATTTTTTTTTCCAGCTTCCCAGTACGCACCATGGAATATTAAATACCATGCAATTTGTTACGCAGAAAATAAGCCATAACAGAGCTCTTTATGTGGAAAAATAAAAAAGTTATAGATTTTTGAAGGTGGGGAGTGAAAAATGGAAGTGAAAAAACTAAAAAAGGCCAAGTCGTTAAGGGGTTAAAGAGCTGTGTATGGGCTTGTTTTCTGCGTAACAAATTGCACTTCGTAGTGACGGTATTTAATATTCTATGCTGTGTATGGAAAGCAGGACAAAAAAAAATTCTCTATGCAGTGAAAGTGATTAAAAAAACGCATTTGCTTCATTTTTTTGTGGGCTTGGATTTTACGGCTTTCACTGAGCGCCCCAAATGACAGATCTACTTTATTCTTTGGGTCAATACGATCACGGAAATAACAAATTTGTATAAGTTTAAGTTTATAATGTTTTCATACATTAACAAAAATTAAAACCTCCTGTACAAAAAATAAATTCTTAATTTTGTTGTCTTCTGGCACTATTAACTTTTGCATACTTTGGTGTACAGAACTTTTGATGAAATTTTCAATGCTGTTATTTTTTTTTTCTTAATAGAATTTTTTATATTTTTCAAAATGGTAAAAAAGTGCCATTTGCAACTTTGGGTGCTATTTTCCGTTACATTTGTAGACCATCTATTACAATGTGCAAATCACACATTGGGGCACATTTACTAAGGGTCCGAATTGCGTTTTTTTCTGCCGGGTTTTCAGAATTTTACTGTTTTGCGCCCAATTGCCCCTGGTTTTTGGTGCATGTGATCAGATTGTGTCGCATCGGTGCCGGCTAGCATGAGACAAAAAACAGGGGGTGTGGCCGTCGGAAAACCTGACGGATTCGGGAAAACTGCGGTATTTTTTTTTAAAAAAAGTGTCGCTTGACACACACTTACATGCACCAGGAATAGGATGGTGAACTCCGGCGGACATCGGCGCAGGAGCGACACCTGGTGGACATCAAGCGCACGACCTTAGTGAATCGCCGGAAGACCCAATCCTCGTCGAAGAACGTGCCGCTGGATCGCGACAGGACCAGGTAAGTAAATGAGCCCCATTGTTTAAAAAACAAAACAAAACATGATAGCCTTGGATCTTTGTCTGACCAGAGACTGTCATGGCAACGGATCGCAGATTCCCCGATGACGTCACAGGGAGTGACGATCCGCGCCACCAGTGCCACTGGCAGCCTTGCCAGCGGCGATCAAAGAGTTAACACCCAAGGTGAACTCCGGCGGACCTCAGCACAGCAGCGACACCTGGTGGACATCGAGCACACTACATTAGTGAATCGCCGGAAGAGCCAATCCTCGTCAGAAAACGCGCCGCTGGATCGCGACAGGACCAGGTAAGTAAATAAGCCCCATTGTTTTAAAAATAAAAACAAAACATTATAGCCTTGGATCTTTGTGTGACCAGAGACTGTTATGGCAACGGATCACCGATCCCTGATGACGTCACAGGGAGTGGCGATCCGAGCCACCAATGCCACTGGCAGCCTTGCCAGCGGCGATCAAAGGGTTAACACCCGCGATCGGTGCTAGCAATGGAGCAAACACCTGGTGAGCATGAAGAGGTCTCAGCCCGTGAGCCTGCTTGATACTCCCCCATACGCAACAAGACGTACAGTAACGTCTTTTTGCATTATGGGGTTACACAATATACTGAAATACAACTGCTTCACGACCACCAAACATAGGGGTTAAGCTTAAAGGTCTATAATTGCCGGAAGACCTAGAGTGCGTTTTGAATATAGCATCACATTTGGTTTGCACCAGTCACTTTGCCTTTACCAGTAATTATGGAATCTGCTAAACAGGGGCATATCAATAATAGAGTTCTTTTAAGATTTCTGGAGTGTAATCCTTATGCTCCCCGTGTGTTTTATACACATTTATTTGATTGAACTTAGATTGTCTACATTCATCCAGTCTAGTATACTAAAGTATGCGTCACCCACACCAGGTGATCTCTCTTCTATTGTATAAACTGAGCTAAGAAAAACCTATAGTGTCTCTAACTTCTCTTGGTTACCAGGTACCCCAATTTTAATATGTAGGCGTTTCACATGCTCTGATTGATTTTTTTTTTTTATAAAATTTTGGGTGTGATACATCCCCTCTATATCAATGTGACCATTTTCTGGCTCTGTGCACGCCGCGCTGAGCACCACAATCTGATCGAGTGCGCCAAAAACCCAGGGTAATTCAGGAAAAAAATTGGCGCGAAACGGCAAAAATTGGGTAAAACGCCGTTTTCGTAAAAGCGCGATTCGGGCCCTTAGTCAAATTTACCCCAATGAGCTGTATGATTTGTTCATTAATTTCTATATGTGTAGGGAAAGGGGGTTGGTATGATTAACCCCTTCATTATATCGGCAGCGTGCTGGGTTCCGGGTGGCATGGAGAGGGCTCGCGGGCAGAGCCCTCTCAATAGCCGGTAACTCTTTGATGCATATTGCTAGCACCGATTTCGCGGGTGGGCTTTCACTGCGATCGCCACCGGCAATGCGGCCGGAGGCTTCAGAAAAAGATGGCGCCGCCAGGGGCGCCGCCATCTTGCGCGGATATCGTTCCCCCGGAGACGTACTGGGAGCGGTGATCCGTTGCCATGACAGCTTCGGGTCTCACGGTGGCACGAAGATGTCTTGTGTTAACACATTCTTACAATGGGCTATCGCTATCAGCACATTGTACTGAATGAGGAGTAAAATCCCCCTATACTGCCCTATTGCAGTAGGCCGTATGATGGTAGGATCGTTTAGACAACCTAGGGTTAAAGTACCCTAGGGGAGTCTGCAAAATAGAACAGTAACAAAAAGTTAAAAAAAAAAAAGGAGGATTTTCAAATGATAAAAATAAAATATAAAAATTATAAGAAAAAAACATGAAAAAAAGTGCAAATCACCCCCCTTTCCCTAGAACTGATATGAATATAGAACAATAAAAAATCATAAAACACAAAAATGTCCCGATCTATCAAAATATAATAACGAGTTTTCGCTGCGTTCAACCTTTGTACCGGAAGAATAGCGGTCCAAGTCAAAACTGAAATTTTTTTGCCATTTTGGAAATAAAAAAAATTAATAAAAAGTGATCAAAAGGCGCCACAGACCTAAAAATGTAGCAATGAAACGTCATCAAAAGTGCAAAAAATGACACCACCCACAAGCCTCCATACACCAAAGTATAGTATGACAAAGTTATGCGCCAGAAGATGACAAAAAAAAAAAAAAAAAAATTTGGAACAGGAGGGTTTCACTTTTTTTAAAATGTATGGCAAAAAACATTAGAAAACCATACAATTTGGTATCCACATAATCGAGCACCAAAGAATAAAATAGACATGGCATTTGGGGCGACCCAAGAAAGCTGTAAAAATCCACCCCACAAGAAAACGTTGCAAATTGTGTTTTCACCTATTTTCAATGCATTTGATTTTTTTTTCCAGCTTCCCAAGTACGCACCATGGAAATATTAAAACCATGCAATTTGTTACCGCAGAAAATAAGCCATAACAGAGCTCTTTATGTGGAAAAATAAAAAAGTTATAGATTTGAGGTGGGGAGTGAAAATGGCAAGGGAAAAAACTTAAAAAGGCCAAGTCGTTAAGGGGTTTTAAAGAGCTGTGATGGGTTGTTTTAGGCGTAACAATGCAATTCGTAGTGACCGTATGTAGATTCTATGCTGTGTATGGAAGCAGGACAAAAAAAAATTCTCTATGCAGTGAAAGTGAGATTAAAAAAACGCATTTGCTTCATTTGTGGTGGGCTTGGATTTACGGATTTCACGGAGCAGCCACAAATGACAGATGTCGACTTTATTTTTGGTCAATACGATCACGGAAATAACAAATTTGTATAAGTTTAAGTTTATTAATGTTTTCAAAATTAACAAAATTAAAACCTCCTGTTACAACAAATAACTTCTGATTTTTTGTTGTCTTTCTGGCACTATAACTTTCATCCTTTGGGTACGAAATCTTTTGATGAAATTTTCAATGCTGTTATTTTTTTTTATTATCGAATTTTTCCCCTATATTTTTCCCAACCCCCACCCCACAATTGGTAAACCCAAAGTGCCATTGCAACTTTGGAGTGCTATTTTCCGTTACTTTGTGACCATCATTACAATGTGCCAAATCACACCTGGGGGCACATTCTAAGGGTTGAATCAAGTTTTTCCGCAGGGTTTTTATGCATTTTACAGTTTTGCGCGGAATGCCCGGATTTTGGCGCCAAGGTGATCGGATGGTGTCGCACGGGCCGGATGGTATTGCGACGAAAAAACCCGACGGTACGGAAAAACTGCGGTATTTAAAAAAAAAAGTGTCGCGTGACACACACATACATGCACCAGGAATAGGATGGCTGAAACTCGGCGGGAACCTCAGCACAGCAGCGGGACCACCTGGTGAAATCGAGCACACACATTAGTGAATCGCGGAAAGAGCCAATCCTCGAGTCAGAAAACGCGACGAGGGATCGCTCGCCAGAAAAGGTAAGTAATAAGCCCCAGTGTTTTTTAAAATAAAAAAAAAAAAATTTAGCCTGGGATATTTTGTGACCAGAGACTGGTATGGCAACGGATCACCGATCCCTGATGACGTTCACAGGGAGTGGCTATCCGAGCCACCAAATGCCAATGGAAGACCTGCCGGCGGTCGGATCAAAGGGGTTAAACCAGGCGATCGGTGCTAGCAATGGAGCAAACAAATGGTGGACTACCCCCATGAAACCCCCCCCCCCCCACCACAAGGGAGGTACCCAGACCAACCACCGGCCCCCAACCCCACCCCCCCCCCCCACCTCCCACCCACCGGCCACCCCACCCCCTACCACCCCCCCCCCTCCCCCCGCCTGAGCCTGCTTGATATCCACCCTACGCAACAAGAGTACAGTAACGTCTTTTTGCATTATGGGTACACCAATATACTGAAATACAAACTGCTTCACGACCACCAAACATAGGGGTTAAGATAAAGGTCTATAATTGCCGGAAGAGACCTAGAGTGCGTTTGAATATAGCCATCACATTTGGTTTGCACCATCACTTGCCTTACCCAGTAAGATGGAATCGTAAACAGGGGCACATGATCATAATAGAGTTCTTTGAAGATTTCTGGAAGGGTAATCCTTTGCTCCCGGTGTGTTTTATCCACATGTATTTGATTGAAACGTAGATGTCTACATTAATCAGTCTAGTATACTAAAGTATGCGTCACCCACACCAGGTGATCATCTTCAAGGTATAACTGAGCTAAGAAAAACCTATAGGGTCTCTAAAACTCTCTTGGTCCAGGTACCCCAATTTTAATATGGTAGGCGTTCATGCTCTGATTGATTTTGTTTTTTTTATATTTATAAAATTTTGGGTGTGATACATCCCCTCTATATCAATGTGACCTGCCATGTGTTGACTGCCTCCATGTACATCATCATCCAGTGCTCTACATGTAAAAAACATCTCTCTGCTCCAACATACAGTCCTATGTGAAAACATTATTCATTCTGTATGTGTTAAGTATGTCATGTCTGAAATGAAGACAGAAGAGCACAAGTACATAATTTGAAACTGTTTATCTGTAATATATAGTTCTGTATTTCTCACAACAAGGTTGGAAGCTACTGCCAAAAGACTTGGAGATAAAAACCAAACTGTTTTTGATGGAAGTAAAAAAGATATTTCAAAGAGAAGGGAAGATTTCCATTTCAGAAACCAAGAAAATTGGTTGCCAAACATCAAACAGGTAGGAAAATACAGTCTGTTACCTCTTAATTTTCTTGTTGTTTTTATCTTTAGCTATGTCATAGTGGGATGGTTGGTTAAGAGGCGTTTGATTCACTTATCTATAATCTATGGATGTTTCTATGGAGATCTATTTGTTATCCATCACAAGTATCAAATCTATATACCGTATATTCCGGCGTATAAGACGACCTTGTGTATAAGACGACCCCCCTACTTTCCTGTTTTCTGAGTGCCACCCCTGGCACCCGTGCCATAGGTTCGCCATCACTGGTATAGACTATAGTGATCCCACCAAATTTTGCTAGTTTTCTTAACTTATTGTAATGCAGGTTCTGGGAATGGACATGTGACACAGGCGATGCTAATCCCGTTTCTAAGCTATCCCTACTTATTATCTACCTAAGTAGGGGGTAGATAACCTGAAGGCAGACAACACAAACCCAGAAGGATAGCCAACAATGCTTGTCACAGCAGAGATAGCAAAAAATAACCAAATCGCTATCAAAAGATAAAATCTAGATCAATATACGAGAATAAAGTAAAACAGTGTCCATCACTGGACTTAAAATGATTAACAGTCATTGGGTTACATATCCTGCCTGGCCTGCTCTTCCTTATGGGAATATGTGTCTAACTCTGTCTCTTCTTACCTGCCATAAAGTGTGCATGTGCTGTATCAATTCTAATTAAAGGCCAGTGCACTTTCAGGAATTCTATCCCCAATCATTCTCTGCTGTCCTTGTCTATGAAAGACGATTTTCCCCACAGGAAGCTGCCTGAGCAAAGCTGTTACCAAGCTGAAAGACAGCATATTATGATTTCTATATATGGCAAAAGTGGCTGGAGTTGTGTCCCTGTATCAGGGTGTTCAGAATATTTATACTATGCAGGATATCATACAGCAAGCTAGACAATACTCAGGAAATCGGTCATTACTTACCGGTAATTGTATTTCCTGGAACCACAACAGCACCATCACCGTAGAGAGGGGTCCGCCCCCAGGGACAGGAAACTCTTAAAGCTCCACACCTTCCATCCATACCTCAGTGAATTTCAGAGACTGTACGAGACTTTAAGGTTTAATTAACACACATATACTGCTATTTATACTATACTTCTATTCCGTGAAAAAGAATAAGGTGAGACAAGAGGAAGAAAACCTTACCCATAAGAATAAGGGAGGGTAATCCTATGATGTTGTCTTGGTTCCAGGAAATACAATTACCGGTAAGTAATTACCAATTTCCCCCTTAACCACGACAGCACCATCATCGGAGAGAGTAACAGAGAATAATTAGGGAGGGATTACTGAAGAAAGCACCCAGCGACCAAAATCAACTCATGTGCACCTGCCACATCTAATCTATAGTGTTTGAAAAAGGTGTGCGGTGAAGACCTGTTTGCTGCCTGGCATATCTGACTCACGGACACCTCTCTAAATTCCACCCAAGAGGAGGAGACTGCTCTGGTGGAGTGATCTTTCAAACTTTCTGGTACCGGCAAGCCAGCGGCTATATAGGCTGATGTGATGGCCATATTGATCCACATGATAATAGAAGCTGAAGAGGCCCCTTTACCCCTATTCTTTCCTCCATAGAGTGCAAATAGGTTATCTGACTTCCTCCACTATGCTGTTCTATCCAAGTATGCTATCATAGTTCTTCTAGTTCTATGGGACTCCTTCTCCCTGTCCAAGATGGGATTTACACAAAAGGAGGGTAATCCTGAGATCTATGGAATTTTTATGCCACTTTTGGAAGAAAAGCAGGGTCAGTAAGTAACACTATCCTATCATCTGAATAGGATCTGAATGTCGGAGGCCTTACATGATTATGCTGATATTTACCCTACTCTTCTAGCCGATGTGATGGCAACTAAAAATATTGCATTGATAGTTAGCCACTAATCTGGACTATCTTCCAAGGGCTCAAAGGGTTACTTCATTAATGAGTTTAGGACTACAGTAAGGTCCCATGGAGGGATCTTCTAAATGGTGTTAATTGGGAGGCCGTCCTAATAAATATTACTATCCAGGGATGAGAAGCTAATTAATTTATCAAACACAGAACTCAAAGCTGAAACCTGCACTTTAAATGTTGCTGGTTTAAGGCCCTTTTCTAAGCCAGCCTGCACAAAGTCTAGAATCCTAGCTACATTAGGGTGTTCTAGATTTAACTCCTGATCCTGAACTTGAAGAATGCCCTCCAGATTCGGTAATATATACCTGATGTTACTGACTTCCTACTCTTCTGAAGAGTAGATACTACCTTCTCAGAGAGACCCTTTTTAAGTAAGATTAGCCTCTCAAATTCCAGGCAGTTAGATGAAGTTGGTTGATCTCTGGATGAAATATTGGTCTTTGAGATAACAGGTCCAGAATTTCTGGGAGGATCCACGGGTCTGAAGTTGATAGCTCTCGAATAGTTGATAGTGTCGAAAACCAGGCCCGTCTGAAGCTTTTCTATCTTTTCGTCCGGTAAAAAGTATTTTTGACAGGCAGAGTCTAGTCAGATCCTAGGCAGATAGTCAGGAAGATTTTATACTTTTCCAGTGTCAAGGATGACTTCTGGGTATTTATTAGCTAACCTAGATGTTCCAATGTTTCCTGAACTTGGGTTAACTGTTGCCTTATCGCTTCTTCCGACTTCCCTAGCAGGAAGTCGTTGAGATATGGAACAGGGAGTCCTTGTCCCTTTCTTATATACTGCTGCCCCAAATGGCAAGGCCTGGAACTGGAGATGGACTAGTATTCCTTTCATCCAAACGGCTACCCTCAGATACACTTGAGAATCTTGGTGAATCAGGACATGGTAATAGACATCCGATGCCATGTAGCAATCCGGGTAAATGAGATCTTTAGTGGTCTTGAAGGATTCCAGCTTGAATTTCTCTATCTTGAGAAATTTGTTGCATGGTTTTAAATTTATCATTGTTCTTGTTGTTCTCTATTATTGGAACCATCTGGTTTTTTTTTTAATATGAAACATGGTTGAGTAAAACCCCATAACTCCTCCCCCCCACCGTGCCTCTGGCGTCATTTCTGTTCTGACCTCTTGTCCAAGCCCGAGGAGCGGCCAAACATAAATCCTCTGGTTCTCTTATTACTTCTCCAATCCCAATCTTTTCCCTGATGCTCTATGAATCGGGTTGAATCTACCTGAGCGATCAAAAAACCTCTCCCAGGCCCCAGTACTAGGGAGCGTTTTTTATCATCTGGCGTCTTCTTGCCACAAACAAGAATTCACTTTCACAGGGAATGTTACAAAGGTGATTCCTTGAGGCTAAGTTTCCACTCCAACCTTTGAGCCAAAGTGTCCTTCTGGCCCAGTTGGAGAGAGCTGAAGACCTGACCGACAAGCTGAGAAAATCCACAGATGTGTCTGAGGCTTTCTGGGCATTAGTGATGTCTACTGGGAGCTGATCTCTTGGAACTCCATCTTTCACCTTATCTTCCAACTATGTTAACCACATTAACATGGACCTAGAAACACAAGTAGCCACAATGTTTGCCTTACAAAGGAACCCATCTGCTCCTTTATCCAGATTCCTAAATCTTCTAAAGGGAGTGCTGCTTTCTTTGTTACCTTAGATATTGCTATATCCACTTTAGGGACTTTTTCCCAATGTACTACATCTTCATCAGAAAACTAATATTTTCTTTTAACTGCTCTGGTGACAAATACTTTTTTCTCCAGTATTTTCCACTCTGTCTTTATGAGGGACTAGAGATTTTTGTGTACCAGGAACACCTTCCTTCTTTTCTCTCCTAAACCCTGGAAAATGATTTCCTGAATCATGTTTCTTCTATAAATAAGATAGTTAAAAGATACGACACTGGTGATATTTAGAATAAGCTTGTCTTATCACTTACAACAGAACAAGTGAAGGTAACAGTAGATTGTTTTTCTCATTTAGAAGAAATTATCTGAACTGAAAGCCAGCCTGCAGTTACTTCAGACAGAGAAACGTGCTTTGGAATTGCAATGTCTGACTCAAAAAGAGCAAGAGAAAGCCTATATGCTTGTACGAGATAACCTGCAGATGGAACAGAAGGATTTGACAATGAAAGGATCTGAAAAAAGGAACTCGGACAAACCGGTAAAGCATGTCACCCTTCTATAAATGGGGTTCTCTCAAATTTATCTTAACTCATTTTGATGTCTAATATAAAACCACCACAGCAGTGAAACCATGACCATGGTAGGGATCAGTGAGCCATTCCAAGCTTGACACTTATTACGGTACATATTCATAGAATTTGCCTTTCTGTCCCATTGTTAAACATACGTAACTAGCTGTTAGTCCAGTTCACTTCTCAAAATGTTTTGCCATTCAAAGACAGGTCAGAAAGCCCACGTCACTGATTGGGTAGAGATCCAAGTTTGGAGCCCTAGTTCAGATTCCCACCCTAAAAGGAAGTACTACAACACAAAATTGTTTGTTATAAATCATATTTATCATGCCCAGCAAAGTAATAAAACAAGCAATAATTTCAATATTTTTATATCAAAATAACACAGTTCTTCATTGTATTTGAGTTTAGCTTACTCACTCCATATATGATGTCTATACTTTCAAATCCTATCCTATATCCTTCAGAAACAATTATATGACTACCTACTGCTCTCTAGTTCATAGAACATCAGCTCTCCTACCCAGCAGGCTCATAGCTCCTAACCGTCCCATATACTGCGGTACAGCCCTGGTTTTTAGCCACTTTCCCTCCGTTCTGGGCGGTTGGGAGAATGTCCTGTACATTATAGCTGCAGAGAAGCTGAAGCATTCGGGCCTTCGGGAGGCTGATGGAGTAGCTCCTCCTCTTGGCTTACCCTGCCCCTCCTCAAAGTCACTTTAGCCCATTAGAAGAAAAAGTCAGACTGCTGCGGGGGAACGAGGGAAGGTAAGTAACAGTTTTTTTGTTTAATACCCAGGAACAGGGGAGAGGGGCCACAGTAAGAGGAGGATGGAGGACAGTGGGACACAGGAAGAGGAGGATAGAGGACAGGCCACTGGAAGAGGAGAATTGAGAACAGGGGGCCACTGGAAGAGGAGGATGGAGGACAGGGGGCCACAGAAAGAGGATGAAGGAGTACAGCATGCCATAGGAAGAGGAGGTTGGAGGACAGGAGGCCACAGGTAGAAGAGGATGGAGGACAGGAGGCTACACTGGAGGACAGGAGGCAACAGGAAGAGGAGGGTGGAGGACAGGGGCCACAGAAAGAGAAGGATGTAGAATAGGGGACTACAGTAAGGAGACGATGGAGGAAAGGGGGCCACAGGAAGAGGAAGATGGAGGACAGGAGGCAACAGGAAGAGGAGGGTGGAGGACAGGGGCCACAGAAAGAGATGTAGAATAGGACTAACAGTAAAGGAGACGTGGAGGAAAGGGTGCAGCACAGAGAGGAAAGATGGAGGACAGGAGGCCAAAGGAGAGGATGATGGGGATAAGGGATCACAGTATGAGGAGTTGAGGACAGAGACCACAGTATGAGGAGGATTGGAGGAGGAGAAGGGCCCACAGTATGAAGAGGATGAGGACAGCAGTCACACACCATGGAGAGGGACAGGGTAGAAGTACAGAAAGCTCGGCCATTATATTTGGGGGAGTAAAAAGAAGGGAGAACCAATGTACAATGGAGAACAAAATTGAAGGGGGGCACATTAAATGTTGCCGAGTTGCATTAGGGGGTGTTAAGGGTTACATGGGGTTCGGCCACAGAAGAACGGCATATAATATGTGGGGCATTAGGTTGATATTATACTATGCTTTCGGGTGCGGCGTAATGGGCGTGCTTTAGAAAAAAGGGAGAGGGAATTTTTGTCCCTCTTTCTCTAACCAAGTTGGGAGGTTTGCACAAGGAGCCCCATAGCAGACACATACATACGGCACAGCAATGTCCATACACTTTCGTTAGCCCATTGTCTATGTCCTTAGACCCTGAGATCACTGTCCACAGTCTGTGGCTCATGAGCCCAATCATGGCTTAGTAGCCCCCTGTCTAATATTATTAAGGCCTTGCAACTGTCTATGCAGACTTATCATTATCAGATTAGACACTCTGCCACAATGTTATTCCACATAAAGTGTCAGATTCCAAATATGATAAGCAAGGAACATGCGTCTAAGCTGCATATTATAGCCATATGACCAAGACCCTTTTTTTGCATCAGCTTAGCAAGGACACATCAGTCTTCTGCATACAACCATCTCTTGTCACACCTCCTTTTATCAATATCACCTCTCCAATGTAGTCATTCTCTATCAGATCTGCTATCTTCACGTGACAGCTCTCTAGCTTTAACACTGATCATCAAAACTTATTAAAGCTAGTATATTCTAGCAATCCTGTTATAATATGGCAATATAAAGGGGTATTCCCATTACACCAACTTAATGTTATTGTTTATGTTATAATCAGTAGCAATTTTCCAAAATACTTTTTTGAATTCCTTGCGGTTTTCTAGATCTCTGCTTGCTATCCTCCTAAAGAAAGCATCTATGTTACTCCAGACCAATGGACAGAAATGTCCACGTGCACTGCTCGTATATACACGGCTACTGATTATTCTCTGTGTGATAACGAGCTGCACACCTGGTGACCATGCTCAGATTTCTGTCCGCTGGAAGTAAACAAAGAGGGGCAGATTTACTTACCCGGATCGTTCGCGATCCAAGCGGCACGTTTCTGCGGTGGATGGGTCCGGCGGGTTCACTAAGGTAAGTTCCTCCGCCGTCTCACCAGGTGGTGCTGCTGCGCTGAAGTTCCCGGCGGTGAGATTGGAAAATGCCCTGAAATTCACCGGCCATACCGGTGAAGGTAAGTGTAATTTCGCTAACATTTTTTGTCTTAAATGCGGCGTTTTTTTCCGAATCCGTCGGGTTTTTCGTTCGGCCCGCCCCCACCGATTTCCGTCGCGTGCATGTCAGCACCATGATGCCACAATCCGAATGCGTGCTCCAAATCCCGGGCAATTCAGGTACAACTGCGCAAATCGGAATATTCGGGTAAACACGTCGGGAAACCGCGAATCGGGCCATTAGTAAATGACCCCCAGAATCTTTTTACAAGTGAAGCAAGCAGAGATCAAGAAACTATGAGGAATTGATAAAAAGTATATTGGAAAATTGTATAACTTATTATACAAATCATAACATTAATTTGCTGTATGGAATACCTTTAAATACCAGATGACAACCTAGGTTAAGACTAAAACTAATCGTTTTACACTCGCTTATATGACACCAGGCTCTATTATACAATACTGATATTAACGTAGCTTTAGTATTTGTTAGCAAATAATTAAAATCCCATATTTTTTTTCAGTCTGAAAGAAAATCCAGGTCTAGATCAAGAGAGACCTACTTACTTCATTCTACCATGCGCGACGGATAGAGTCCTTAAAAAACGTATGTATGCTTATTGTTCTCTCTGCATAGTTTGTAAGAGCAGCAGTGTATGCTAACCTTATCTTTGACTATTTAAGGGTGCCATGTGATCACAGCATATCGTTACAATAAAGGCTACACTATTCATCAGAAACTCTGCTGAGGCGTTGAGTTGATGTAAGGGTATGTCCACATCTTGGTTTTAATCTATTTCTACTTACACATAGGATAAGAGGATGAAAATTGTGAGCATACTATGATTTTCTGTACGTTCAACTACGGCTAATTGACAAACTTGTTTTAATTGTGTTGTTAAAGGAAACCTACCACTGGTAATGTAGGTTAGCTGTAACACCACCGGGCTCCAGCTCAGGGGTGAGCTTGGTGTGGAGCTTACCTTGCTAGTGTTTTACGCGTATAAATGTTTCGTTTGAACACTATTGTGAAGACGGCTACCGAACCTCGTTAATTTATGGCGGGGCCTAGGCATTCCAGTCTGTGTCTGGATTACGGTACTACTAGCATTAATGCAACGATAGCAGGAATCGAGGGGTTAAATACGCTTTTCTTATATGCCTTTATTTTAGGAGCAGTGAAAATGAAAGTAAAATAGTGAATATTCACTCAGAAGTGGAACAATGTCCGTTTAGTGTCTGTGCTGACAATGCCACGCCTACCAGATGATCAAGATTTCTTCAAAGCTCACTAGGTAATAGATAAGGAACTAATATAATTGCCTACTGAAATGTGATCATATAAATAGAGATTACCATGTAAATAGTTTGTTATTTAAAATTTTGAGTCCCTTAGCAGTAAAAATGTTGTGGTCATCACATAATGAAAAATTTAATGCTGCTAGCCCCTTTAAATCATTTTGACTAATGATTTTTTCCGGGGATAAGACCACAGGACAGAATATGGCGCTGGTCAAGGTTCACATCACAGTCCCTGCACCCTGCCCTGAGGTATGTGATATCATAGTGTTGGCTGTAATGGTGCTTGCAGTTGCACCGTATGGCCAGTGTTGTGGTGAGACGTCATCTCTCAGTGGGGCATTTGCAGTTGATTATATACATAAATTACTATGTAAAAGACAGAGTAGGACAGTGCTGTTAGGATGACACTGGGAGCAGTCATAAGAGGGAGAAGCTGTTACTGAGAATGAGGGATCAGGGAGTTGTGTTGTGTCGGAGTTGAACTGGCAAGCCATCTTGATGATAGTCTGCTTGTCCTTCTTTTAGAAACCCAAACATGTTAGGTAATCATGAGAAAGCAACACTTAGCTGTTTGCGATGAATGGAATTGTTTCATTCAGTTACCTATATAACTCGAGTATAACGAGACCCAAAGTTTACCACAAAACCTGATAAACCTACTATCTTTTTTACTCGAGTTAAGCGCGAGTTTGGTTTTAACATTTTTTTGCTGAAACACTAGGCTTATACTATGAGTATATATGGTATTTAATAAAATTGTTATGGATTTTTGTATCATATTCCTGGAATACGCCTATTAATTATTAATTTGAGTATCCTACTAATTTTTAGCTCCTCTAAAATAAGAACTTCTGCCCTCTTGCAGGGATGTTGCAAGAGTAAAAGGTACCCATCTCTCTATCAGAAAATAGGACATAATATGGTACTGTGATGTGCATTACCAAGAAGTTTGTTTGTAACTTTAATCTCTGTGGTCACAGCTCTCCTAAGTTTCTTTTCTCAATCTTTGAAGGAGGAGGGCAGGTTATATGGCAATATAGGCCCCACATCCAGGTGGACTATCCCCATCTACAGGTGTACAAAAAAGGTGGGGAAGTGTGGAAGACATGTGGAATGCACATTGAAAAACTAAAACACATATGTCGTAGTATTTATTATAAATTAATTATATTATTATTAAGATCTTGTATTTCCAGAAGGCAAATTCAAATGTCATTGATCAGTCACATAACACAATATAAAAAAACATTTAACATTATAAAAACATCAACACATAATCAACACATCCGCCTACGACTTGACCAAACTTTTCTCAGGTCGTTGAGCCGAAGCAACGAAGGTTATCTGTCAACTGATGTTCAACCGTTACACAGATCAAGACCCACAAACCTGCATTTGGCTAATGAATTTATTCCAATCTATGTTTTCTCTTGCAGTGTTTGTTGCAACCCCAGCCGCTGCTGCTAAAAATAAACACTCTCCCAGACACATTATAAAAACCCCACAGTGCTCTACTGCAGAATAAAAAGACTTTAATTCCTTAAAAAATTAATTCTGCTTTCTCGCCCCCTTTTTCAACTGCTCGTCTAACAGGATCATGCAATTTATTTTTATCCTGGATCCCCAACATAGCTGTATTTGGTACCATTCCAATTTCTATTGTCAAATATTTCTCCAAACCCAATCCAGTGAGCGAACTACGGCCTCCTCCCCGGGATAACTTTAAAATCTTGAATTCAATTTTTAAGGTTAAGATTTCCCGTGGAATAATACATTCAATATATGATTCAAGGCTTAATTTTCATTCATTATAAAAAAATAGGTGTAGCACCTACAGCCTTGCAGCACTGGGTCCTGAGTTTCAAGTCCATCCAGGGAAAATCTGCAAAGATTTTGTATGTTTGTACGTGTTAGTAGGGTGTCCTCAGTTTTCCTCCCACACTCCAAAAAACAAACAAAACCTACTGGCCGGTGAATTTAGATTGCGATCCGTTATTGGGGACGGACTGGTTTCGGCAAGTCCGTGTAGCTCTGCATTATATTGTGGCCCTATATAAATAAAGAATTATTATTACTATCTTCTATTTTATTGCAGGATCTTTTTCGACAATCAGAAAGCTTTGCAGAAATACCAAGAGCACGCAGCAAATGGAGTCTTCAGGCTGATCACATGTCACAACAAACTAACAGCACCAGTCAAAAAAAACTTAGGCAAACCTGCAAGACCAGCAAGGAAAAAAGCTCTCAAAGGGACAAAGGGGGGAGACATCCCTGTGATTGAGAATATGACTCTAACGCTGTCTGAATGCATTACTGAATAATTTACTAATTACTAGATAGACAAATAGAACTTGTAATAAATATAATCAGAGGAATATGATTATTGCTCCACAGTACATACCTTATTAGTACTGAACTAACATTTACCTATAACATCCCAACACCGATCAAAAGGGACTTTGCCTTGTACAAAGTGTTTATACCCTTGCAAAGTAAAGCAAGTCATCAAAAATTACATACAAGCCGCCTTGTTGGACTAAAAACACACATAAAAGATATGTATACTGAAACTACAAAACTCTAATGCATATACATGATCATGATTTCCGATTTTGCACGATCAGCAATAATGGCTTAAATCTGGTGTTTTATTAACCCAAATGGATGATTGTTATCTTGGTGCCTTCACAATTAACATATGGCAGCACTAACGTCTTTTTTCACTTGCTGAAAGTTTTATAAGCTTGGAAAAATGTTAACAACGCGCTATACCACTTCCAGAACACACAAAACAAATGTCTTTCAAAAGACGCCAGCACGGTTAAACAAAACAACCCCGCGATCTTGTACGTTTGGAGGATGCCAACCGTGCTCGGCTGGCCGCGCTCCCCCCCGTCCCCCCAGCCTACACTTACCTCTCCTGCTCCAGCTGCATCTGGTCCCAGCGTATAGGCCACATGCTTCTCCCGCAGTCGCGCGGCCTCCCCCGTGCCCCCGCCAAGGGGGGGTGGCGCAGACTTCTCCAGCCTTAAAGGCCACAGCATCCTCCTTATTGGGCTCCTGTCGTTTCTCGGCTCAGCATGATAGCCCTGGCTACTCCCGGCATCCCCTGTCGCGATCTTCATTATGTTACTGAAGAGAAAGCCTCTGTGTTCCCTGAACGTTTCCGAGCCCCTCTGTGTTATTCTGTGATTTCCCGTGTTCCTGTCAGGTGGGCGGCCTGCACATCCTGTTGGCGGGGTGCCTCATCCTTTGGTGGCCTGCAATCCTGTTGCGGCTCGGTATACTCGTGGCCTATCGAGGTCTCGACCAGCCGTCCTTGAGAGGTCCTCCCGCGTCACAAGTCCGCCATCGTCCCTTGAGAGGCTCCTGCCAGCCCTCCTTTGAGAGGTCCTGCCGCGTCTTGAGAGGTCCTGCGCCTTCCTTCGAGACTGCCGCCGTCCTTCCGAGTGCGCCATCAGTCCTTCCGAGGTCCCTGCCACCGTCCTTCCGAGCCCTGAGCCGTACCGAGCTGCCTGGCCCGTGTCCCCTACCTTGGCTGCCACCGCGGGCCCTAGTCACATCCCGCTGGCGCTAGTGACTCCAAGACCATCCGCTGCGGCGCGCTCTGTGCGCTTTGGCTGGGTGTGTGTGCTGAGGGAGCTGAAGTGGATACAGTCTAACTGTGATAGCTCACGCATGGAGGGGCTCTTTTTTACCAATACCACCCCCAAAGCTCCTTCTGACCCTTTTACATAATTTTAAAAGTATAATTTTCGAGGAAGGGGCATGGATAACACAATTTACCACAGTCACTGGGTCATTTACTTACCCGTCCAGTCGTGATCCCTCGCGGCACATTGTCCAAGTAGGATTCGGGGTCTGCCGGGATTCACTAAGGTACGTGCGCCCGATATCCAGCAGTGGTCGCTGCTTGCGCGAGGTCCACGCCCGAGTTCCCTGCTTCTCTTTCGCTGGACATATGTAAGTGGGCTTGATCTTGCGACACGACAAAAATTTTTATAATTCCCTGTTTTTTTTTTCGACCTCGGGTTGTTGACGACCACCCCCTCTGATTTCTGTCGCGCTCAACAATTCTGATCGCTTCGCCAAAATCGGCGGGGCATTCGACGCAAATTCCGGGAAACCCAACGAAAAGTCACAATACGGAACCACTTACTAAATGAGCCCCACTGTGTCCTATGTGCAAGTGTCCTCTGGTTATTCCTCTTTTTTATTTGATGGTTAGATTTCCTTAACAGTCACAAACTGAGCATTTCTTCTGACTAGCCTGCTAGGATGGGTTGGTGCCTTTTAACTCGTGGTTTTTCATTTCTCTCTCCTACAATCCACATTTTAGGCCCCCCTGCACATGAAAGATTGTGATCATTTTAAATTGGCTGTGGATGGTCAATCCATGGAAGAACAGAGCCAGAATCCTTTATCGTACAGAAATATTGATACCACCTACTCGCCCCAGCCACGACTGCAGTGGCCGACACCTAACAACTGAACGGGCAGCAGTCACATGTAACAGCCGGTAGATAGGGCTCCTTGCATCCACATTATGAAGTGCAAAAGTACACACAGCATCACTACGCAGACAGATTTAGGCTTACTTTCTAAAATTTAAGTGCCACCTCCCAATATATACATCTATATAGTACCCCATTCTTGTTTTATTCTATCTATAGCTTGTTATTGCCTTTATGAAGTCCAGCAACTGAGCTATAACACAGAGTACAAGGCTAATCCCACACACAGGAAAGGTGAGATGATAATAGAAAAAAATTGCAACACAGGTATCCACAGTGCAAGAATAAGAGTAATGTCCCTAATGTAATTATTCACAGTGAGTTCAAGTACAGGATAATAATACAACTGATATCTAGCATGCAGGGAATATGTACACTGATTATTTAATAACCGGTACATCCTAGGGCAAAGAGTACAGGCAGGTTACAACTTTTGGTCATAAGCCCCAATAGAGATGAGTATTGCAGTACAGCCATCGCTCTGTGCTCACCGTCAGAGCCAGCAGACATCGTTGAGTCGATAAAACAACGGTGCAATCTCCTGCATCAACCTTATATAGACAGGTGGGTACTCTAGGTCGCCATTAAAGTGGGGGCCCTTATTATTCAGCCTGGGAGGCATACTTATGGGGGGACCTAACATACTGTGGAGTCTTTACTTAGAGTCTTAGGGATATTAGTTCAGTATGGAATATTAGTGGGGACATTATTCAGTGGAAGGGGTATATATTATATTATGATTATAAATGAAGGTGGGTCCCAAACGGGTTTCAAGTGCATTGACTGCGGACCATAACACCTTCAGCAAAGCATGGGCGCCACAGATGGGCACACATGTGACGAGGTAAACAGTCGTCTAATGCGTGTTGGTATTTCTCCGTATTTCAAGTTGTACCGCGTAAGTACGCAGCGGTATTATAAAAGAATTCACGGGGCCCCCAGTGAAATTGATTCTTGGGGCCAGCTTACTTGCACATGGAATATTTTTGTCAGGATCTGGAGGGTAGTCAATCCTCTGTACACCATGAGCGATGTTTGTCGGCCGACACCTTGGAGCGGAGGTCTAAGTGACACTTTGTTTCACCAGACCCCCAGCCAAGAGCGGGATGGACTTGTTGAAACAGGGACACCAGGTGGTCGCTCCACGGGCGACTTTGCCCACGGTGGTGGTCCAGCAGTACAAGTGTGTGAGGCCAACTCGTAGGTCAGGACAGGCAGGAGGGAATCAACGTCAGGAACAAAGCAAGGAGGTCAGTCACGTAAGACATGAGACAAAGTCGGAACGGAACCGGGGGTGGCACAACGGGGAACATCAGCAGACAGTCCATAGGCCAATGAAGCAATTTCTCTGAGGCATGTTAGCACAAACATCCGTGGGAATGCCAGAGGAGTGGCCCTGCTTTTTTAAGAATTACAAATCTTAAAATCTATGAGTGCCTTAAGGGCGAATAGGGCCTGCTGGATCCAGCAGGAGCGTGGAGAGGTGTTGTCGTCCTGTCCCCTTTAGGCCGAGGCTACCTGCAGGGAACCAGGGACGTACTAACTCCTTGAAAATGGGTAAGGAATACTTGTAGGGGAAGCGTGCGTACGCCAGTTGGGTCATATCGCTGACTTTGGCCTGGGATCAGGTGTTGTGGGTCGGGGCTGCAAAGGAGGAGGGAGTGTGTACACTCGCCGTGCATGATGTCGCGGCCAAATACATTGCACAATTTGACTTGACCTTGAACTGTTAGAGACAAAAAAAGGGCCACCTGAGTGAGTTATCTTCCTCAATATGCTTCTTACTTGTTCCTCAGCGCATGCCACTCCGCTTATTACATCATTGCCGTTTTGAAAGGTAAAATGGCTTACAAATACCCAAAACCACAATCAGTTAAAGTAATTATAGTAACGTGGATGTAATTGAGGATGCGTTTTTCCCATGTGTATTTGTGTTTTAAAAGGAAATGCAAAACATATGCGACCCATGGGCCAGATGCATGGAGTGGGAGAGCAAACTGACTACAGCACAGGGTGGGGTTGCTTGACTGCTTCTATTAAAAGAGGTTTTTATTCGTGCTGCAACCAGAAATATGCTAACACCCGGGGAACACATATACAAAGGAGGTACCGTTGTAGGTTGGGGTTTTATTTGTGGTGAAGGGTTCGTTTGAGACATGTGAACAAGATGAATTTGAATGTGTATTAAATGCATCTTAGACCATCTCGAATCTCCTTCCAGAATGAGGATGTGGTATCCGTAAAGAGGTTTTTTTCACTTGGCAAATTAATGTTCTCTTGGTAACGATGACAAATTATTAAAAGTTTCCAAGAGACTTTCGGTATCGATTCCTTAGGTTTTCGGATTCTGCTTGGTGTCATTCTATACAAGCTTCTATGTTTACTCCGGTGGACAGAAATCGACCATGGTTCAACAGGTGCACTGATTGTTAGTTACTCATAGAGATTTAATAGGGGCGAGGAAGTCGAGCGATGGTTTATCAACGGGGACACGCACTGTGTCGATTTTGTCCATCTGGAAATACAATCGTTGATACACCGCGCCTTCCCTTTTACAACCTTACTGGGAAAACACTCTTTTTCTGGGAGTACAGATTTTCACAAGACAATTGCTATTATGGAATTACTAGACCTACAAGCCACTTCTGCCTCCAGAGAAAGCAATCAAAGCACTCAATATGGATTTATTACGAATACCCAACCCTGGGTTTTATCCTATAAATTCGTAGGAGTACCAATTATGGATAAGTTCAAATGCTAGTAGAGAGCCCTAGCAGGATGACAACATATTCCACACATGAAACCACAGGCACATGTTGACTGAGGAACCCAAGCTATCCAAGAAATAAAAAATAATCCAGGACATTGTCAAGACAATCCGCCCAAGAATGTAAGATTTGTAAATGATGTTTGAATGAAACGTATGGGCCGTTGGTTTGAGATCAGATCTTACATGCAGATATTGCAAGAGGGTATCTCTTTGGGCATTCCTATTGAGAGAGTAAAAGAAAACCTTTTATACTGGACCTTTCCCAAACTATGCCAATTTGTAGCATTGATCAAAATAACATAAAAAGGTATTTCCCACCTTCTATGCTCCCTATACCTTCGGGCACAGGATTATTCTTGTCGGCTTATAATATCTCCAACCTTTTCACCAGAACCCCAGGTTATTAAAAGCTTCTTTTAACGTTTTGGGAAAATTATGGATTCTTTCGTTTGGAACAAAATTTCTTTGGTTACACGATGTAATCCACTGTAAACATCAATTCCTCACAATTGGCCACGCAAGCAGTACAATTCATCTAAACAAGTACGGTTGTTTTTCAAAGCGGATATGCTTTCATATTGGACTCTACATTTTTGCTAACAAACATACTTATTTTGTTTTGTAAAAAATTTTTTTTACCAGAAGAAAACGGGGTGCCCCATGGGCTCAAGATTTTCACCCTCATTAGCGTGGGATTGTTCATGCACTTGGTTTGAAGAAGAGAAAGTCTTCTCTTATTTCTACTTACCGTACAACATCAAGTATATGGACGATTTACAGATGACTGTCTCCTAATAGGCTTGATGGAGAGGCAGACATGGGGCAGATTTACTTACTGGTCCATTGCGATTTCCAGCGGGTTCTCTGCGTGGATTCGGGTCAGGCCGGGGATTTCTTCCGGCAGTTCTTCTGACGTCCACAGGACTACAGTAAGGAGACGATGGAGGAAAGGGGGCCACAGGAAGAGGAAGATGGAGGACAGGAGGCCAAAGGAAGAGGAGGATGGAGGATAAGGGATCACAGTATGAGGAGGTTGGAGGACAGAGACCACAGTATGAGGAGGATGGAGGAGGAGAAGGGCCACAGTATGAAGAGGATGGAGGACAGCAGGCCACACCATGTGAGGAGGGACAGGGGTAGAAGTACAGAAAGCTCGGCCATTATAAGTTTGGGGAGATAAAAAGAAGTGGAGAACCAAATGTAAATGGAGAACAAAATTGAAGAGGGGGCATTACATGTTGCCGAGTTGCATTGGGGGGTGTTATATGGGTTCATAGGGGGTTCGGCCACAGGAAGACGCCATTATAATATGTGGGGGCCATTAAGGTTGATATTATACTATGCTTTCGGGTGCGGTAATGGGCGTGCTTTAGAAAAAAGGGAGAGGGACTTTTTGTCCCTCTTTCTCTCAACCAAAAGTTGGGAGGTTTGCACTAAGGAGCCCCATAGCAGACACATACATACGGCACAGCAATGTCAGTATCACTCTTCGGTAGCCCATTGGTCCTATGTCCTTTAGACCCACAGATCACTGTCCACAGTCTGTGGCTCATGAGCCCCAATCATGGCTTAGTAGCCCCCTGCTAATATTATTAATGCCTTGCATAACTTGTCTATGCAGAACTTATCAGTTTATTAGATTAGACACTCTGCCACAATGGTTATTCCACATAAAAGTTGTCCAGATTCCAAGATATGATAAGCAAGGAACATGCGTCATAAGCTGCATATTATAGCCATATGACCAAGACCCTTTTTTTGCATCAGCTTAGCAAGGAACATCATCATTCTTCTGCATACAATATCTCTTGTCACACCCTCTTTTATCAATATCACCCCTTCTCACATGTAGTCACATTCTCTTATCAGTATCTGCTATTCTTCATGTGACAGCTCTCTACTTTAACACTGATTAATCAAAACTTAATTAAAGCTAGTTAATTTCTAGCAATCCTGTTATATATGGCAATATAAAGGGGTATTCCCATTACACCAACTTAATGTTATTGTTTATGTTATAATCAGTTATGCAATTTTTCCAAAATACTTTCCTTATGAATTCCTTGCGGTTTTCTAGATCTCTGCTTGCTATCCTCCTAAAGAAAGCATCTATGTTTACTTCCAGTGGACAGAAATGGTCACACAGGTGCACTGCTCGTTATATCACACGGCTCTGATTATTCTCTGTGATATAACGAGCTGCACACCTGTGTGACCATGGTCAGATTTCTGTCCACTGGAAGTAAACATAGAATCTTTCTACAAAGTGACAGCAAGCAGAGATCAAGAAAACTATGAGGAATTGATAAAGAAAGTATATTGGAAAATTGTATAACTTATTATAATACAATCAATAACATTAATTTGCTGTAATGGGAATACCCCTTTAAATACAAGATGACAACCTAGGTTAAGACTAAAATACTAATAGTTTTACACTTCGCTATATATTACACCAGGCTCTATTATACAATACTGTATATTACAGTAGCTTTTAGTATTTTTGTTAAGCAAAATTAAAATCCATATTATTTTTTTCAGTCTGAAAAGAAAATTCCAGGTCTAGATAAAGAGAGACCTACTTCATCTTCTACCATGCAGCGACTGATAGAGTCCTTAAAAACGTATGTATGCTTAATTGTTCTCTCTGCATAGTTGGTAAGAGCCAGCAGTGTATGCTGAACCTTATCTTTGACATATTTAAGGGGCCATGTGATCACAGCATATCGTACAATAAAGGCATACACTATTCATCAGAACTCTGCTCAGGGCTTTGAGTTGATGTAAGGGTATGTTCACATCTTGGTTTTAATCCTATTTCTAACTTACACATAGGATAAGAGGGATGGGAAATTGTAGCATACTATGATTTTCTGTACAGTTCAACTACGGCTAATTGCAATTGACAAACTTGTTTTATTGTATGTTAAAGGAAACCTACCACTGGTAATGGTAGGTATTAGCTGTAAACACCGGGCACCAGCTCAGGGTGAGCTGGTGCTGGAGCTTACCTTTGCTAGTGTTTTAAACCGCTATATCGCGGTTTAAACACATTTTGATGAACAGCGGGCCTAGGCATTCCAGTCTGTGTCTGGATACAGGTACTACTAGATTAATGCAACGATGAGCAGGAATTGAGGAGTTAAATAAGCTTTTCTATATGCCTTTTCATTTTAGGAGCAGTGAAATGAAAGTTAAAATTGAAGATATGATCTCAGAAGTGGAACAATTGTCCTGTAAGGTCTGCGCTGACAATGCCAAGTCCTCACAGATGATCAAAGATTTCTTCAAAGCTCATAGGTATATAGATAAGGAATGAATATAATTGCTACTGAAATTGATCATTAAAATAGGAGATACCATGTAATTAGTTGTTATTTAAAATTTTGGTCCCCTTAGCAGAAAAATGTTGTGGTCATACACTATAATGAAAAATTTAATTGCTGCTAGCCCTTTAATCATTTTGACTAATGATTTTGTCCCTGTGGATAAGCCACAGGACAGAATATGGCTGCTGGTCACATGTTCACATCACATGTCCTGCACCTGCCTCTGAAGGTCATGTGATAATCACTATGTTTGGCTGTAATTGGTTGCTTGCAGTGCATCCAGTATGGCCAGTGTTGTGGTGAGACGTCATCTCAGTGGGGCAATGTGCAGTGATTATATACATAATTACTATGGTAACAGAGTAGGACAGTCTGTTAGATGATCACTGGGAGCAGAGCATAAGAGGGAGAAGCTGTTACTGAGAACTGAGGGATCATGGGAGTTGTAGTTGTGTCGGAGTTGTAATGGCAGCCATCTTGATGATAGCTCTGCCTTTTTTTTAGAAAACCCATAACATGTTAGGAATCATGAAAGCAAACTTAAGCTGTTTTGTGATGAATGACATTGTTTCATTCATTTACCTTATATACTCGAGTATAAGCCGAGACCCCTAATTTTACCACAAAACCTATAATAACCTATATTTTTTTTACTCGAGTATAAGCCGAGTTTGGGTTTTTAGCACATTTTTTGTGCTGAAAACTAGGCTTATACTTGAGTATATATGGTATTTATAATATTATGGATTTTTGTATCATATTCCTGGAATATGCCTTTAATTCATTAATTTGAGTATCCTACTATATTTTTTAGCCTCTATGAAATAAGAATTCTGCCCTCTTGCAGGGATGTTGCAAGAAGTAAAAGGGTACCAATCTCCTTATCACAAAATAGGACATAATTATGGGTACTTGTGATGTGCATTACCAAGAAGTTTGTTTGTTAACTTTAATTCTGTGGTCACAGCTTCCTAAGTTCTTTTCTCCATTGGAAGGAGGGAGGGCATGGTTAGATGGCATATAGGCCCCACATCCAGGTGGACTTCCCATCTACAGAGTGTCACAAAAAGGTTGGGAAGGTGGAAGACATTTGGAAATGCACATTGGATTGAAAAACTAAAAACATATGTCGTAGTAATATTATTATAATTAATTATTATTATTATTAAGACTTTATTTTCCCAGAAGGGAAATTCAAATGTCTTGATCAGCTCAAACACACAATATAAAAAACATTTACATTAAAATACATCAACACATTAATACAATAACATCCACCCTACGACTGTGACAACTTTTTCTCAAGTCTTTTAGCCGTAGCAAAAGGTTATCTGTCAACATGATGTTCCAGTTACCCAGATCACGACCCACAGAACCTGCATTTCTAATGAATTTATCCAATCTTGTTTTCTCTTGCAGTGTTATGTTTGAACCCCAAGCCGCTGCTGCGAAAAATAAAACACTCTCCACGACACATTTATAAAACCCTCAAAGTGCTCTACTGCAGACATTAAAAGACTTTAATTTCCTTAAAAAATGTAATTTTCTCGCACCCTTTTTCAACTGCTCGTCTACAGGATAATGCCAATTTAATTTCTTATCCACTTGGATCCCCAAATAGCTGTATTTGGATACCATTCCAATTTCTATGTGTCAAATATTTCTCAAAACCCAATCCAATGATGACGAACTCGGCCTCCTACCCCCGGGATAACTTTAAAATCTTGAATTCCAATTTTTATTGGGTTTCAGATTTCCCTGGAAAAATTACATTCAATATATGATTCAAGTAATTTTCATTCATTATTAAAATAGGTTAGCACTACAGCCTTGCAGCACTGGGTCCTGGATTCAAGTCCCATCCAGGTGAAAATCTGCAAAGAGTTTGTATGTTCTGTACGTGGTTACGTAGGTGTCCTCCGTTTTCCTCCCACACTCCAAAAAACCTACTGGCAGGTTGATTAGATTGTGATCCGCATGGGGACAGGGACTGATTTGGCAAGCTCTGTGTAGCTCTGCATAATCTGTGAGCCCTATATAAATAAAGAATTATTAATTACTATCTTCTATTTTTATTGCAGGAATCTTTTTCTGACATACCAGAACGCTTGCAGAAAGTACCAAGAGCAGCAGCACAAACTGGAGTCTCAGGCTGATCACATGTCACAACAACAACAGCAACAGCTTCAAAAACTTAGGCAAAACCTGCAAAACCAGCAAAAGAAAAAGCTTCAAAGGGACAAAGGGGAGACATCCCTGTGATTGAGAATATGACATCTATGGCTTTCTGCAATAGGCATTACTGAATAATATAATAATTTACTCAATAGTACAAATAGACACTTTGTAATAAATATAATCAGAGGAATATGATTATTGCTCCACATACATGACACTTAGTACTGAACTAACATTTACCTATAACATCACAGGATCACAAGGGGCCTTTGCCTTTTACTAAAAGTGTATTATACGCCATTGCAAAAGTAAAGCAAGTCATCAAATGATCACATATCAAAGCCGCCTTGTTGGACTAAAACAACACTATAAAAGAATATGTATACATTAAACTACAAAACATCTAATGCATATACATGATCATATTTCCATATGTATGCACATCAGCAATAATGGATTAAATCTTGTTTTTTATTTAACCCAAATGGGATGATTGTATTCTTGGTGCTCTCACAATTAACATATTGGGCATGCATTTAACGTCTTTTTTCATTGCTGAAAGTTTATACAGCTGTGAAAATGTTAACAACGCTGCTTACACTTCCAGCAACAAACAAAAATGTTTTCAAAAGCGCCTGTCACGGTTACACCCGCGATCCTCTGTACGGTTTGAGGGTGCACCCGTGCCTGCTGCCGCGCTCCCCGCTCCCCCAGCCCTCACTTACCTCTCCTGGCTCCAGCCTGCATTCTGGCTCCCAGCGTATAGGCCACATGCTTCTTCCCTGCAGTCGCGCGCTCCCGCCACAAGGGGGGGGGTGGCTAGACTTTCTTCTCCAGCCTTAAAGGGCCAGCTTCCCCTCCTTATTGGCTCTGGCATTCTCGGCTCAGCTATATGCCTTGGCGACTCCCAGCATCCCCTGTCGGATCTTCATGTCTGTTACTGAAGAGAAAGCCCTCTGTGTTCCTGAGCGTTTCCAGACGCCTCTGTGTATTCTGTGATTCCCGTGTTCCTGTGTTACTGAATCCTGTGGCGGTCCTGCAATCCTGTGGTGGTCCTGCAATCCTTGGTGTCCTCATCCTGTGGCGGCTCGTTATAGTGGCCTTCCGAGGGTCCTCCAGCCGTCTTGAGAGGTCCTGCAGCCGTGCGGTTGAGGGTCCTGCCAGCTCCTTGAGGGTCCTGCCAGACTTCCTTGAGGTCCTGCCAGCCGTCCTTGAGAGGTCCTGCAGCCGTCTTCACGAGGTCCGCCACCCGTCCTTCCGAGGTCCTGCCATCCGTCCTTCCGAGGCCCTGCTAGCCGTCCTCCCGAGGTCCTGCCTGCCCGTGTCCCTACCTTGGCTGCCACCGCGGGCCTAGTCACATCCGCGGAGCGACCTAGTGACTCCAAGACCATCCCGCTTTGCGGCGCGCTCTGGCGCGTTTGGCTGGTGTGGCTGCTGAGGGAGCTGAAGTGGAGACAGTCTAACTGTGAAGCTGCAGCATGGAGGGGCTCTTTTACCAACCCCCAAAGCTCTTCTGACCCTTCTTAGCATAATTTTAAAAGTATATTTTCGAAGGAAGGAGGCCATGGATCAATTCCAAGCACTGGGCTATTACTTACCCACAGGTCCAGTCGTGATCCTGCGGCACATTTCCAACGAGATTGCGGTCTGCCGGGATTCACTAAGGTCGTGCGCCCGATATCCCAGCAGTGTCGCTGCTGCGCTCGATCCGCCGAGTTCACCTGCTTCTTCCTGGTGCATATGTAAGTGCTTGATCTTGCGACACAAAACATTTTTTAAATTCCCTGTTTTTTTCGAATCCGTCGGGTTGTCTGACGACCACCCCCTCTGATTTCTGTCGCGCCAAAATCTGATCGCATTCGCCAAAATCCCGGGGCAATTCGACGCAAATCGGGAAACCCAACGAAAGTTCACAATACGGACCCTTACTAAATGAGCCCCACTGTGTCTATGTGCAAGTGTCCCTGGTTTATCCATATTTTTTTTTTGATGGTAGATTTCCTTTAACATGTCACAAACTGAGCATTTTCTTCTGACTAGCCTGCTATGAGGATGCCTTTTTAACTTGGTGGTTTGTTCATTTCTTCTCTACAAATTCCACACTTTTAGGCCCCCTGCACATGAAAGTATGTGATCATTTTAATTGGAGCTGTGTGATGGTCAGATCCCATGGACAGAACAGAGACCAGATCCTTTCATCGTACAGAAATATGATACCACCTACTCGCCAGCCAGACTGCAGTGCCGACACCATAACAACTGAAGGGCCAGCATGTTCAGCCGGTAGATAGGGTCTCCTTGCATCACATTATTGAAGTGCAAAGTAAGACACACATCACTACGGCAGATTTAGGCTTACTTTCTATGAATTTAAGTGCATCCTCAATATATTACATCTATAGAGTACCCCATTCTTGTTTTATTTTACCTATAGCTTTTTAATTGCCTTTATAGAGTCAGCACTGACTGCTATAGCACAGAGTACAGGGCTAATACACACACACAATGAAATGAGTGATGAAATAGAACAGAAAATTGCACACAGTAATTCCACAGTGCTAAGATAATAAGGAGTAATGTCACCATATAGGAATTATTCACAGTGATGTCAAAGTACAGGGATAATAAATACACTGATATCTGAATGCAGGAATAATGTACACGTGATATTTAATAAACAGGGACATCACTAGGGCAAAAGATACAGGGCACGGGCTACAGATCTTTTGGTCTAAGCCCCAGATAGAGATGAGTATTGCAGTACAGCCATCCGCTCTGTGCATCACCATTACAGAGCGCAGCAGACATGTTGATGTCGATACACGGTGCATCTCCTGCATCAAACATTACTTATAAAATATGGGGTACTACTCAGTCTGCCATTACTAATTGTGGGTCCTTTACTTATTCAGCCTGGGGGCATAATTTAGTGGGGACATTACATACTGTGGAGTCTTTACTTAGAGTCTTAGGGATATTATTCAGTATGGGTATTATTTAGCGGGGACATTATTCAGTGGGAGGGGTATCATATATTATTATTATATGAGTGGTCCACAAAGGGTTTCAGTGCATTGACTGGGACCATACACCTTCAGCATAAAGCATGGGCACCACAATGGGCACAATGTGCTGAGTGTAAACAGTAGCGTCTAATGCTGTGTAGGTATTTCTCCTGTTATTTCTATAGTTGTACACGGTAAGTACGCAGCGGTATAAAAAGACTTCAGGGCCCACCAGTGAAATTGATTCTTGGGGCCCAGCTACTGCTACATGGAAATATTTTGTCAGGATCTGAGGTAGTCAATCCTCTGTACCACCATGAGCGATGGTGTAAGCCGACACCTTGGAGCGGAGTCTAAGTGACACTTTGTTTGCACCAGAGCCCCCAGCAAAGCGGGATGGACTTGTTGCAACAGGGTACCACCAGGTCGCTCCACAGGCGCGACTTTGCCCACGGTGGTGGCCAAGGCGTAGTACAAAGTTGTGAGGCAGAATCGTGGTCAGAGACAGGCAGGACGGGATCAACGTCAGGAACAAAGCAGGAGGTCAGGTAAGTCAGCATAGAGACAAAGTCGGGAACGGAACCGGGGTCACAACGGGAAATCAGCAGACAGTCACTAGGCAATGAAGCAAGATTTCTCTGAGGCATGTAGCACAAACATCCAGTGGGAATGCAGGAAGTGGCCTGCTTTTTTAGAAATTTAACAAATCTTAAAATCTATGAGTGCCCTTAAGGCGCGCATACCGAGCTGCTGGATCCAGAGCAGGAGCGTGGAGAGGTGTGTCGTCCTGTCCCCTTAGGCCGAGGCTACTGACAGGGAACCAGGGACCGTCACTAGACTCCTTGAAAAATGGGTAAGGAAAGGACTTGTAGGGAAGCGTTCGTGACGCCAGTTGGGATAATATTCGCTGACTTGGGCCCTGGGATATAGGTGTTGTGGGTCAGGGGATGAATGGAGGAGGAGGTGTGTAACACTTGCCGTGCGATGATGTCGGCGCCAAATAATCACTTGCACAATTTGACTTGAACTTGAACTGTAGAGACACCGGCCACCTTGATGAGTTATCTTCCTCAATATGCTTCTTACTTGTTCCTCAGCCGCACTGCACTCCGCTTATTACATTCATTGCGTTTTGAAAGGTAAAATGCTTACCAAATACCAAAACACATCAGTATTAAAGTAAATTATAGTAAAACGTGGATGTAATTTGAGATGCGTTTTTTCCCATTGTGTATGTAATGTGTTTTAAAAGGAAATGCAAACACATAATGCGACACCATTGGGCCAGATGCATGGAGTGGGCAGAGCAAACTGACTACAGGAGGTGGGGTTGCTTGACTGCATTCTATAAAAGATGGTTTTTCATTCGTGCTGCAACCTAGAAATATGCTAACACCTCCAGGGAACACATATTACAATAGGAGGTACTGTTTGTAGGTTTGGGGGTTTTATTGTGGTGACAGGTTCGCTTTGAGACCATGTGCACAAGATGCAATTGAATTGTGTATTAAAATGCATCTTAGACCCATCTGCAGAATCTCCTTCCAGAATGCAGATGTGTTTATCCTTAAAGAGGTTTTTTCACTTTGGCAAATTAATGTTATTATTTGTACGATGACAAATTATAACATTTTCCAATATACTTTCTGTATCGATTCCTTATGGTTTTCTGGATCTCTGCTTGGTGTCATTCTATACAAAGCTTCTATGTTTACTTCCGGTGGACAGAAATCTGACCATGGTCACACAGGTGCACTGCTTGTTAGTATCATAGAGAGTAATAGGGAGAGTAAGTAGAGCTATAGGTTATAACGGGACACGCACCTGTGTCAGATTTCTGTCCATCTGGAAATACAATCTTCTGATACACCTGAGCCTTCCTTTTACAACCTACTGGGAAACACTTCTTTTTCTGGGATTACAGATTTTCAAGAACAATTAGCTACTATGGATCTACTAGACCTACAAGCCACTTCTGCTCCAGAGGAAGAAATCAATATGGATTTATCATACGAATACCCAACCCTGGGTTTTATCCTATAAATTCGAGAGTACCAATTATGGATAAGTTCCAAATGCTAGTAGAAAGAGACCTAGCAGGATTACAACATAATTCCACACATGAAACCAACAGGAACATTTTGACTGAGGAACCAAAGCTATTCAAGAATTAAAAAATAATCCAGACATTGCTATAAGACAATCCGCCCAAGAATGTAAGCATTTGTTAAATGATGAAACAGTATAGGCCCGTTTGAGATCAGATCTTGCATCAGATATGCAAAAAGGGTATCTCTTTGGGCATTCCTAATGAGAGAGTAAAAGAAACATTTATACTGGACTTTCCAAACTATGCCATTTTTTACGCATTGCCAAAATAACATAAAAATGTATTTCCACCTCCTATGCTCCCTATCATCTCGGGCACAGGATCTCTTCTTGTCTGGCTTGATAATATTCTCCAACCTTTTGTCACCAGAACCCCAGCGTTTATAAAAGATTCTTTTAAAGTTTTGAAAATTATGGATTCTTTCGTTTGGGAACAAAATTTCTTTTGGGTTACCTACGATGTAATCTCACTGTAAACATCAATTCCTCACAATTTGGCCATTCAAGCAGTACAATATCATCTAAACAAGTACAGTGTTTTTTCTAAATCGGATATTGCTTTCATATTGGACATTCTACATTTTTTGCTAACAAATAATTATTTTGTTTTTGATAAAAAATTTTATTTACAGAAACAGGGATGCCCCATGGGCTCAAGATTTTCACCCTCATTAGCGAACTTGTTCATGACTTGGTTTGAAGAAGAGACAGTCTTCTCTACTTTTAATCCTTACCGTCACAACATCAAGTATTATGGACGATTTATAGATGACTGTCTCCTAATATGGACTGCTGGAGAGGCAGACATTGGGGCAGATTTACTTACCTGGTCCATTCGCGATCCAGCGGCGCGTTCTCTGCGCTGGATTCGGGTCAGGCCGGGATTTATTAAGGCAGTTCCTCTGACGTCCACCAGGTGGCGCTGCTGCGCTGAAGTTCCCCGGCACACACTGGAATACACCGAGCCGGGCTGAGTGAAGGTAAGTGCAAGCTCCGCGACACATTTTTTTTTAAAATGCAGCGTTTTTTCCGAATCCGTCGGGTTTACGTTTGGCCATGCCCCCGATTTCCATCGTGTGCATGCCAGCGCCAATGCGCCACAATCAGATCGCTTGCGCCAAAATCCTGGGGCCATTCAGGGGAAATCGGCGCAAATCGGAAATATTCGAGTAGCACGTCAGGAAAACGTGAATTGGGCCCTTAGTAAATGACCCCCATTGTTTCATTTATTTCGTATCTTAACTGTAGTACTTATAACATACGTTTTACTTATTCCTCTTCAGCCACCTCCATAGCGTTTCTAGACTTATGTTTGACAGGCGTTCCAGAAAATTGTAAAGTAGAATGCAATTTGTACAGAAAGCCAACTGCAAGTAACACTTTGTTACGCGCTACAAGTTGTCATCCACCACATGTGTTCAGGAATTTACCTAAGGGAGAATTCATTAGGGCAAAAAGAATTTGCACACAAGAAAAACAATATTTAGAAACCTCTAGTAGTATTACCCAACATTTACATGAAAGAGGATACAATAAAACTCTCATTTCACGAACAAAAGATTTTTTGAGAAATAAATCCAGGTCTCAGTTACTTTATACTGACGGCTCTACTAACATCAAAACACATAGAAAAAACAAAAGCACTGATCAGGTAACTTTTTCCACGGATTATACTTGTCAATATAATCAAGTGATACATATAATAAAAAGACATCTCCCTATTCTATTTCAGGATCCTATCTTAAATACAATATTAAAATCAGGATGCCGTTTTTCGGCTAGAAACTCTGCTACCTTTAGGTGACATGCTATCTCCCAATCTATTTTTTTCTTCCCATACATGGTTAAACAGTAAAGGTAGTTTTAAATGTGCTCAACCGAGATGTGGCACATGTAAATACATTTCTAAAACTAAATTTGCATTATCTATACAAAACAACACTAATTACAAAATAAACTCGTTTATAAATTGTAATTCTACATATGTAGTATACTCCATTACTTGTAACATGTGTTCGCTACAATATATAGGTAGTACAAAACGGCCGTTAAAACAGATAATAGCAGAACACATAACAGGAGCACGTTATGATCCATCCACCATATGTACAGGAAACAGCACACGCAACATCTCAGCAGTTTCCAGACATTGTAGAGACTCACATAACGGAGACACCTCATATCTATCAGTAGTGCCCATAGAACGGGTTAATCGCCCTAAAAGAGTCGGGGACTGGATCAAGGCTCTCCATAACAGGGAAGCCTACTGGATATTAACTATGAAAACCAGAATACCACTAGGCTTAAATTCCAGAAATGATGTAATGTATATTTATTAATTATGTTTTGCTCTGTTCTTCTGTGTCTTTTGTTGCCACACGGCTGCACACAATCTGTGACGTATCTGCCGACTTGCTTGCCCCCCACTTCCATTCCTCTTTCCCATATAATACTGCCTTTTATATACTAAAACACTTCTACAATACCTTCTCCGATAAACAAGAATATAACTACTATAATACTGCTCCCAATGTACAAGAATGTAACTAAC
The DNA here is from genome assembly GCA_019512145.1 of Engystomops pustulosus. Lineage (NCBI taxonomy): Eukaryota > Metazoa > Chordata > Amphibia > Anura > Leptodactylidae > Engystomops > Engystomops pustulosus. Next base: position 159,289,929 of record CM033641.1, read on the forward strand.
ATAATACTGCTCCCTATGTATAAGAATATAACTACTATGATACTGGCCCCTATGTACAAGAATATAACTACTATAATACTGCCCCCTATGTACAGGAATATAACTACTACAATACTGCCCCCTATGTACAAGACTATAACTACTATAATACTGCTCCCAATGTACAAGAATGTAACTAACATAATACTGCTCCCTATGTATAAGAATATAACTACTATGATACTGCCCCCTATGTACAAGAATATAACTACTATAATACTGCTCCCAATGTACAAGAATGTAACTAACATAATACTGCTCCCTATGTATAAGAATATAACTACTATGATACTGCCCCCTATGTACAAGAATATAACGACAGGCGGTTCCCTACTTAAGGACACCCGACTTACAGACGAGTGGCTTGTGCTTTTTGTTTTGGACCTTACTATAATGCTGCCCCCGATATACAAGAATATAACTACTACAATACTGCTCCTATGTACCAGATTATAATTACTATTATACTGCCCTTATGTACAAGAATATAACTACTATAATACTGCCCTATGTACAAGACTATAACTACTATAATACTGCTCCTATGTACCAGAATATAACTACTATAATACTGCCCCCTATGTACTGAAATATAACTACTATTACTGCTACTAATATGCCATATAACACTACCAGCCAGTCCCCTGTATATAGCCAGCCAGTCTACCAGTATATAGCCAGTCCCTTGCATATAGCCAATCTGCCTTGGTATATAGGCAGCCCCCAGTATACAGCCTGCCAACCCCCCTGGTATACAGCCTGCAAGACAAAACCCTGATATATAGCCTGTCAGGCAGCCCCCCCCCCCCTTCGTATACAGCCTACCAGCTCGACCCCCCAGTATACAGCCTACCAGCCAGAGCCCCAGTATACAGCCTGGCATCCCCCCGCCCAGCAAACGAAAATAATAAACTTTGTACTCAACTTTCCGATGCTCCCCTGCAGCTCGTTTGCCGACGTCATAGTCTGTGCGCCACTAACGCACACAGAACTGACGCTGCTAGCGGTACTGGATTAAGTAGCAGAGCTGCAGGGGAGCGTTGGAAAGGGGAGTACAAAGTTTATTATTTTTATATACCTGTGTATAAGCTGGCTATACAAAGATGTATACCAGCCCCACGTCCGCCCCCCTATGTACCAGAATATAACTACTATAATACTGCCCCCTATGTACTGGAATATAACTACTATTACTGCTACTAATATGCCATATAACACCACCAGCCAGTCCCCTGTATATAGCCAGCCAGTCTACCAGTATACAGCCAGTCCCCTGTAAATGTACAGCCAGTCCCTTGCATATAGCCAATCAGCCTCGGTATATAGGCAGCCCCCAGTATACAGCCTGCCAACCCCCCTAGTATACGGCCTGCAAGACAAACCCCTGATATATAGCCTGTCAGGCAGCCCTCCCCCGTTGTATACAGCCTACCAGCTAGACCCCCCAGTATACAGCCTACCAGCCAGACCCCCAGTATACAGCCTGCCATCCCCCCGCCCAGCAAACGAAAATAATAAACTTTGTACTTACCTTTCCAATGCTCCCCTGCAGCTCGTTTGCCGACGTCATAGTCTGTGCGCCACTAACGCACACAGAGCTGACGCTGCTAGCGGCACTGGATTAAGTAGCAGAGCTGCAGGGGAGCGTTGGAAAGGGGAGTACAAAGTTTATTATTTTTATATACCTGTGTATAAGCTGGCTATACAAAGATGTATACCAGCCCCACGTCCGCCCCTGCCCCAGATGCATAAAACACACTGGGGCTTATTAACTAAGGGTTGCACGCACACTTCCGTCGGACTTTGCATCATTTTCCCCTTGGCTTTGACAGGTATTTAACAGGTATCTGCTCTGGCATTGTATCACATGCGATTGGATTTTGAGGCAGCTGCAATGGCTTTCATGAGGACGATCCGAAGTTCAATGGACGATCCAACTGATTCAGACTGAGCGAGGGATTTAACTTTCAAATTGTGTTGCAAGGCAATGAACCGGACAATGCACTTTCTGTGAACTCCAAGGAACCGATAAGTAAATGTTCCCTATTATATATACGTTACACATACAAATACACACATACACTCACCGGCCACTTTATTAGGTACACCATGCTAGTAACGGGTTGGACCCCCCTTTTGCCTTCAGAACTGCCTCAATTCTTCGTGGCATAGATTCAACAAGGTGCTGGAAGCATTCCTCAGAGATTTTGGTCCATATTGACATGATGGCATCACACAGTTGCCGCAGATTTGTCGGCTGCACATCCATGATGCGAATCTCCCGTTCCACCACATCCCAAAGATGCTCTATTGGATTGATGATCTGGTGACTGTGGAGGCCATTTGAGTTACAGTGAACTCATTGTCATGTTCAAGAACCAGTCTGAGATGATTCCAGCTTTATGACATGGCGCATTATCCTGCTGAAAGTAGCCCATCGATGTTGGGTACATTGTGGTCATAAGGGTATGGACATGGTCAGCAACAATACTCAGGTAGGCTTGTGCGTTGCAACTGCTCACTTGGTTACAAGGGGCCCAAAGAGTGCAAGAAATATTCCCCACACCATGACACCACCACCACCAGCCTGAACCGTTGATACCAGGCAGGATGGCCATGCTTCATGTTGTTGATGCCAAATTCTGACCCTACCATCCGAATGTCGCAGCGAAATCGAGACTCATCAGACCAGGCAACGTTTTTCCAATCTTCTACGTTCCAATTTCGATGAGCTTGTGCAAATTGGAAGCCTCAGTTTCCTGTTCTTAGCTGAAAGGAGAGCACCCGGTGTGGTCTTCTGCTGCGTTAGCCCATCTGCCTCCAAAGTTCAACGTACTGTGCGTTTCAGAGACACTCGTCGGCCACTTGGTTGTAACGGGTGCGATTGAGTCACTGTTCCTTCTCTCAGCTCGAACCAGTCTGCCCACTTCTCCTCTGACCTCTGGCATCAACAAGGCTATTTCCGCCCACAGAACTGCCGCTCACTGGATGATTTTTCTTTTTCGGACCATTCTCTGTAAACCCTAGAGATGGTTGTGCGTGAAAATCCCAGTAGAATCAGCAGTTTCTGAATACTCAGGACCAGCCCTTCTGGCACCAACAACCATGCACGTTCAAAGGCACTCAAATCAACCTTTCTTCCCCATCTGATGCTCTGTTTTTGAACTGCAGGAGATTGTCTTGACCATGTCTACATGCCTAAATGCACGAGTTGCCGCCTCGCCATGTGAATTGGCTGATTTAAAATTAAGTGGTTAACGAGCAGTTGGACAGGTTGTAACATAATAAAGTGGCCTTTGAGTGTATACCATGTATAAGAAACACTCAACAAATAAATTTATATAACTACAGACACCATATAACATGCCCACATACCTGTACAATACTAAAATTATCACAGCAATTACTAAATAGGAAATATACTGCACATAACTGTATCACACCAAAAAATGTAGCGAAATTCAGGGCTTCCAAAGGAAGTTATAGACATCATTTGCTGTATAAATCAGTTGCTGCTGCAGCACTCACATAATAGTTATAATAATACTGACCAACCACAGTTCCCCCTAATTATTACACTGAACAGGAACAGCCCCAAGTTATAATAATACTGACTAGCAGCAACCCCCCCTTTATTACTGTACTGGCCAGCAGCAACCCCAAGTTATAATTACACTGACCAGCCAGGGAGAAGAGGGATCTTTGGAGTTCAGGTATTCAATCATATTTTGTGTCTTAAATATGCTGGCCCCCTTCAACTCCGAGCCTGGTCTCACCCCTGTAAGGGATTAGGGGGGTATGTATAGAATTCTCTACACATACATTTGCACAACGTATAGGCAAGGCGGTAGTTGCGAATAGCGCCCTCTCCATGATAGGATCTATGTGGTGAGCCTGCGCAACTCACCCAGAAGGTGATGCTAGGAGAATATAACGTAATTGCAGCTGTAGATTCTGCCTGGAAAGTAATTATCCAAATATGTGCCTGTATTGTAAGCTGGGGTATGACCAGGGAGTATAAAACCCCTGTGCAGTGGGAGCACATGGTTAGATTGCAGAGTCAGAGTGAAGAGAGAGACCATGTATGCAGTACACCTTCAGTGCCGCCACATATACCAAACCCAGGAGACTCTAACCCAGAGCTGCAGCTTCCACATTTTGGACACAGCTCCACCTCAACTATCTCACCCTTCATATACCATGAGGCTGGTGCACAATTGCCTGCTGTTTAACCCCTTCCCGACATTTGACGTAATAGTACTGCATCGCGGGAGGTGCGTTCCCGCCAAATGTAGCACTATTACGTCAAACTTCTGGCCCCGGCTCCTGAACGTAGCCGGGGCCAGAAGCTGCGGGTTTCAGCTATATATTATAGCCGACACCTGCCTCTAACACCCGCGATTGGAGATTTCTCCAATTGCGGGTGTTAACCCCTAACACGCCGGGGTCGCGCTGACTGCGGCGTGTTAGGGCCATTTAAAGAGAATAGGACCCCCCGCTGCGCTTACCTGCCAGTGCCCGGGGCTGTGCGATCCTCCTCCGGTTGCCGGGTCCTGCCTTCTGACAGGACCCGGCTGTAACACACTGAGTATGCGCAGCGTTTTTTTATGAAAATGTGAAAAATTGCACCTAACGTTCAAAGCCCCATAACATCCTACAAAAATAAGAGTATGCATAAAAAAACATGTCCACATAAATTAGACATTCGGTGAATGTTAGTTATTAAGTATTTTTGCGGTTATGACTATGTATGGAAAAAGTAGAACATTTTGAAGTTCGAAAATCAAGAATTTTACCAAATTTTCACCAAATATCTGATTTTCTCATAAATAAATGCAAAACATACCACCAAAATTTTTCAACTAACATGAAGTACAAAGTGTCATGAGAAAACAATTTTAAAATCACTTGGATATGTTAAAGCGTTCCGAAGAAAAAATGGGGCGTGTCAGTAAGGTGAAAAGTGGCATCGGCATTAAGGGGTTAAGGTTCAATAAAGAACTGTAAGTTGATTTGCACAAAGTTGCCTCCGTCTGATCCCTGGATACGACTGCTTACCACCTCGGCTCCCCAACCATTACCCAGGGACTCATCCTACAGACACCTCAGGGGTTGCCCCAGGGAGAAACCTCTCACTCCATATTTCGTGCACACACTACCTGCTGGAGACCTGCCAGGCTGTAGGTCAGCCCTCTGGTCCCCATACCAAGAACCGTAACCACAGCATGCCCTAGGCCTCAAACGACAGCCACTCCAGTATTCTGGGCCCCAGCTGCCCCAGGCCCCAAGAAAAAACTAGGCCTTGGATGTTTTAAGACCCTAGCAAAGCCTCTGATCACAAATGATAATCTACCCGGAACCTTACTGTAGTAATAGCTGCACCACAGAAATTATCACACAATATCATATTTTAAGAATAATGCATGCATTTCTATGTCTGCTCTGATATGGGCTCTGTTGGTTAGTGGGCCCATAGCGGTGGGTATGCCTAATATTGTATTAGTTATGTCCATGTATGAGGGGTTTTTTTTACATGTAATAAATACTTTATCCACAAGGGGGAGACCTGTTAATACGTTTGTAAATAAAGCTGTCAGATACCATATCTGTTTTAAATAAAGCACATATTTAGTAAACTTAATATTGTGACCAGTGCCAGGTCAATAAAATTATGGGAGTTATCAAGGGAGATATGGATGCTCATTGTTGTACCCTTTTACAAATCATTGGTTAGTCCAAACACATAATATCTTGCATTTAATTTGGGCATTTAGGATTAGTTATTTTAGGAAGAAGAAGATTAAAAGGCTGATCTCATTACAATGTAGAAATATCTGAATGGACACCACATGGATCTTTCCAATGTTCTTTTAGAGAGGGGGGTTCTACTATTGCCATAGACAGGGCCACCATGAGGAGGTGAATAGTGGTAATCCCGGTGATTCCTCTCCTCTCTGAGCATGTATACTTCCAGCTCCCTGCTGCTGTCGGTGATATTGTAGATGTGGTGCAAGCAATGTGTAATGATGCGTCCACCTGCGCCAGTTCAAAGACTATTATTGCCATGGTTGACGCGTCATTACATATGCTGCATCGCTACTGCAGAAGAAGTAGCTTAGAGAAAGGGGAGGAAGGGGAGTATTTATTTTTTATCTTTTTTAAACTATGGTGGCACTGGATCAGAGGAGGGGGTGGATAATAAACAATGGTAGTACCATTTTAAATTGGTTCCTCTGGGGGGGCACATACCTGGCTACTGTCACGGGCGCTCCTGCACCCCCACCCGTGCCCCTCTCTAATTTAAAATTTAATAACCAGCCTCTCCCCACATTCCCCATCGGATCTTTGTGATCTCATGCCATGGAGAAAGCTATGTTCCATACCTTGTGCGTTTAGACTGATTTCCCATTGTGACCCCGATTCTGTTCCTGACTTTGCACCTCTGCTGCCAGCCCTGACCTTGTGCTTTGCTCTTGACTCCAATTCCGTGGTGCCTGACCTCCAGCCTGTCCATGACTCCGTCTCTGCCTCACGACTCTGTACCTCGACTTGGTCACCAGCGCCGGCAAAGTTGCGCCTTGTCCAACCTGCGCCTTGTGGCAGACTCTGGTGAAAAACAGGTGCTACTTAGACTCCGTTCCCAGGTATCGGCTTACATTATCGCCTACAGTGGCACAGTTGGCCTACTACGCCTGACAACTACCATGTGGGGAAAGCTGACTATTGACTACTGTGCTCCTCTGCTATGGAGTTCTTCCCGCTTTACAGTGCCCTCCTTATTAATTTATATACAGTCCCCTCCTGTAATACACAAACTTAACAGCTATGCCCTGCATAGATAATAGTTTTAAATTTGGGAAAACTTTTTTAAAGTTTGTGTAAATATGGCCATGTAAGTTTACTTGCTGCGAAACATGTACAAAAATAAATCAATGTACTGTACATAAACAAGTACGTACATCCACAAGTTTTGGAAGGAACTTACCAAGATCTCTACAGCACTCCCTTAACAATTTGTTCTTTTGGTATCTGATTATGGTGGTTAATCCTTATTCAAAAGGATTCCAATTTTAAGTCCAAAACACATTGGGGCAGATTTACTTACCCGGGCCATTCGCGATCCAGCGGCGCGTTCTCTGCGGTGGATTCGGGTCTTCCGGCGATGCACTAAGGCAGTTCCTCCTACGTCCACCAGGTGTTGCTGCTGCGCTGAAGTCCGCCGAGGTCCGCAATCTTATTCCTGGTGAAGGTAAGCGCGTGTCCAGTGACACTTTTTTTTTTAATGCAGTGTTTTCTCCGAATCCGTTGGGTTTTCGGTCGCCTTGCCCCGGATTTCCGTCGCGTGCACGCCAGCGCCGGTGCGCCACAATCCTATCACGGGCGCCAAAAAGCCCGGGGCAATTCAGGAAAAGTCAGCGCAAATCGGAAATATTCGGGTAACACGTCGTTACACGTTACACGTTTGTCCTAGTGATCACTATGTTTTTAACATGGTGTATTTTTTAACTTTCCCCTTTTTTTGCAGATTTTTTTATTTTGATGATAATTAATTGCAGGAACTCCTTTTCTCATTTCTTTTTTTGTGTCATCCATGCTCTGCCATGAGCTTATTTTAAATATTAGTGCTTGACGGGAGAGGGAATTGAAAAAAGAACTGCCTGAGAGAGGCTAATAGCATTCTGCTTTAATAAAATCTAAAATTGGCCTGAAAAACCTGTGCAGTGGTGTGTTGTAAAATAAAAGTACTGAAGTACTGAACCCTACCCAACTAGATCCTATGTATTCTCTCCAGTTAAGGCAAAGCCATCCCATGTTATGTCTTGTTCCGTTAATTTTTCTAGGATAAGAAGGTAGCCAGTGTTAACATGTGCAGCAGCACCCCCACACACACACTTTTTGAGATTACAGCAGGCAGAGGGGGGAAATGCATAAGACAGCGTAACAACCTGTGAAGCTACAGCACAGGGGGCTATGGTAACCCCACACACCAGAGCTTTTCTGGCTCATTAGTTGATTTTAGAAGGAAGAGGGCCATGGATAAAAAATATAAGAAAAGGACCATAGTCACAGTGCTTGGATCTATGATTAAGTGCTCCAGGTTTATCATGCTTTATTCTGATGATAGATTTCCTTAAAGGGGTATTCCAGGAATCAGCATAATTCATATACAAGTGGGCGGGCACTCAAAATATAAGCTAATGTGTAATTAGTTGTTATTTAAAATTTTGCTCCCCTTAGCAGAAAATGCTGGTGAAGTAGACTGTAATGAAGAATTAAAATGCTACTGGCCCTTTAATCAGTCCGTTAATTTCCTCCGCGCGGTCCGTTGCAGGACAGAAGATGGCTGCTGGTCACATGTCCACATCACATGTCCTACGCTTGGCTGTAGTCGGTTGGTTGCAGTGCATTCAGTATGGCCAGTGTTGTGGTGATGGCAGTTACACATAATTACTATGGTAACAGAGCAAGAAAGTCTGTTATATCATCACTGGGAGCAGAGCATAAGAGAGAGGAGGAGTTACTGAGAACTAAAGGATCATGGAACTTGTAGTTTCCAGTGGCGGCCATCTTAGAGATAACTCCACCTACTTTAGAGAGGCCATAAATTTTGTAAATCATAAAATCATATTATTTAAGCTCCGTTTTGTTACTAATGACATTGAGTATTGTTGTATTTATTTATTTATATCATCATGGGTTTTTGTGTCAGACGTTCATATTCCCGGAATACCCCTTTAACATGGTAAATGACAATCTCCTGAGACATATGACTACCTGTTGCCCATTGGGAACATATCTTATTTTTCGGACTATAAGGCGCCCCGGATTATAAGGCGCACCATCAATAATGCCTGCTTAAATTTCTAGGTTCATGTATAAGGTGCACCTGATTATAAGGTGCACCTGATTATAAGGATGAATGAGCAGCAGGTGGCAGACATGTGCACAGTTCAAGGCAGCTGTTGTCTGTAAGTACGGTTCATATAAGGCGCAATGGACTATAAGGCGCACCTAATTATGGATGAATGACCAGCAGGTGGCAGACCTGTGCACAGTTCAAGGCAGCTGTTGTCTGTAAGCACGGTTCATATATAAGGTGCACCTGATTATAAGGCGCACCTGATTATAAGGATGAATGACCAGCAGTTGGCAGACCTGTGCACAGTTCAAGGCAGCTGTTGTCTGTAAGCATGGTTCATATATAAGGCGCACCTTTGATATCTGAGAAAACCAAAAGATTTTTTGTGCGCCTTATAGTCCAGAATATACAGTACATATATATGCAAACCGCTTCTGCTTCTTATTTAAAGTACATACCAAAGCAAGCAAAGGGGAGGGTGGTTTAGGCTGCTGGTTGTATCTTACTTCATAAAAGATGTGATTCTGACCCAAGTGGCCTACCATAATTTCTCCCAGTTTGACAAATGGCGAATCTGTCCTTGTTATAGTGTATGTTTTCTTAGATGTGCAACATCCCCCAAGGGCCTAGCCTTTTCTTGGTGGCCCGGAGGCAGCCAGGATGTCAATGTCATCTGGTGCAGCTATGGCTGTAGCAGGACTGCAGGTTGAGGGAACATGTGCTATAGCAGGAACAGATGATGCTGGAACACATTCCGATGCAGCTGGAGGATTAACAGAAGCTCTCACCAACTGGAGATTGTCCGCTGGCAGAATCGACTCTGGAACTGCTGACATGGGACACCCAGAAGCTGGAAAAGCAAGAAGGTCACCTGCGGCAGTAGGCATCTCTGCAAAGAAAGAAGGCAGATTCTTCTCTGACCGGTAGCTGGGGGAGCTGTAAAGCGCATGATGACTGCAGGAGCTTTAGATTTTTCTACATTGCTCATAGTTGGAGGAGTGTTATTCCCGGACTGACCTGCAGCTGTTGGAGTCGCTGTATAGCTCATGGTGGCAATCTCTGTAGCTGGCAGGGCGCTCTCACCGGACAGCATGGACCTCTCAGCAGGTGGTCCTGGGTACTCAGCAGGCTGGTCAGAATCTTTAAAACATGGGTCATGCCCCTTTAAGACAGTCCCTGTTGTAGTCGGCCCTCCTAAGGGGAGATATTGGCTCTCTGCGGGAAGGCTGGACTGTACCCCAGCCGGGGCTAACAGAGAAATTGTAACAGTCACTGTGATATAGGCCCTGGGGGCCATGGTACTCACATCAGAGGTGGTCCTCTGGAGGTCCAGAATCAGAGGAAGCAGCCGCTGTGGAGAATTGGCCATTGTAGATTGTGTGCGGAAGACAGCAGCAAGCGGTGGAGCAGATGAAAGTGCTCGAGGCTCTTGGGTAGACTTTGTGACACTTGGTTCCACATTTCAGCAGCTGCACAGCATGTCAGCAGGACAGGAGACAGCTCGTGGAGAAATCTAGGATGGCCCATTTTCCATGCTGGATGGCTGCAGCGCTGGTCTTCTCCTGGAAGGTACCTTGCACCAGGTTGGTGGAGCTTATGTCCTTCCCGCCAGGAGCTGTGGTGGGTTGAATTTCCTCCTGCACCACAGAGCTGTGGGGCAGGATTCCCGCCACTCATGCAGTGAGTTTTGGCGGGCTGAATTTACATGCTGCATAGCACAGAGTTTGCAGAGGTTAACGCTTTCAGTGCTGCAGCAACAGATGTAGCAGTTCTTTGCAGGTATTAACCTTGTGGGTGCTGGAGCAGCGCTCTACAGCACATGGCAATAAAATAACACAGTCTTTCTTGTAGATCACAATTACTTGGGCATAAACCCGGATGGTAGCAGGATAAGGCAGCACAGTATTTTAAAATGACAGTTCAAAGTGCCAGTATAAGGCACACAAGTAAATATCCTGTTTGGGATGCCACTTGCAACATCCTCTACCGGGGCCTAGCCTTTTCTTGGTGGCCTGGAGGCAGCCGGGGCCAAAGTAGTGGGCTAGTGCGGCCTTGGGCACGCTGTGGTCACAGTGCTTGGTATAGGGGCCGGAGGGCTGTCCTACAGCTTGGCAGGTCTTTAGCAGGTGTTGTGTGCAAGAAATATGGAGGGAGAGGCTGATGCAGTGGTTTCTCCCTGGGGCAACCCCTGAGGTGTCTGTAGGATAAGACCCTGGGTGATGGATGGGGAGCCCGTGGTGGTAAACAGCCATATCCAGAGATCAGATGGAGGCAACATCATGCAAATCAACTTACAGTTCTTTATTGAACAGCAGGCAACGGCCAAAATGGGTAACAGCAGATTCTTTAAGCTAGAAAGGTCATGGAGAGCCGGTCCACAGGAAAGGTAAATGCAGCCTGATAGTAGATGCAGGCTGGGCTGGTTCAGATGGAACTGAGTCCAAGTGGTGTAAGCTGCAGTTCTGGGCTTAAAGGGGTATTCCCACAAAGACAAGTTTCTTATAGATACTCAGGATAACAAAATAACACATTCTCCAATTGACTGTTATTAACAAAAATGCAGCATTTCACAGATATAAGTCCAACTTGTCTCTATCATTCCTGCCGTACACAATTTCAGTTGCCCCTATACATGACCCAGTAGGTTCTGTCTTAGGGTCAGGGACGCCATCTTGGATGAGATCGTAGCGCTGAGTTTTTGTCTGTCTTTGCTGTGTGGCTGTAGCCACGCCCCCTGCACAGAGTTCAGAGACACTCACTGATCACATCCTGTCAGCACATGGTGAGCCAAGAGAGAGGCTGCAAACTACAAGCTACAAGGAGATAAGTAATAAGGGGGAAGGGGGAGCCAGGCACATATCTGTGAGATGTAGCAGAGCTCACAGTGTAACCGTGTAATGTTCTATAAGCCTCTGTGTAATCATCTCATGCATCTCTCATTTGTCACATCTCTTTCTATGTGTCAGTGTATTAGTACAATGTCAGAAGACAGCTGAAAGTGTACGTTTATACACCTGTACCCTGATAATGTAACCACATTGTCACCCCGTAAATCTAGATGGATCATAACGCGTCTTCTTAGAGAGGCCCTGCCCACACCCTGGGATTTTGCATTGAGCAGCCGAGGAAGAGACAGCAGCTAAAACAGCAATAAAAAACGGGTTCAAAACGCCACATGTGCCGCCAGCCTGTCTGCGGACTTGCCCTGTGTGCTAGGCAGTAGGCCTGAGAAGTTCCAGGGATTAAAGGCTGTGGCAGCACTTAAGGTGTGCTACTCTGGCTTCTGACTGACACCATATGAGCTCACCCAGCAGGGGTTTATATACTCCCCTAGTCAGGTGGTAGCACCTCTCCAATCACCTTCCAGCTTGCATAATAGACACATCATTGGATAATTACACACACCAGTTAACTGTTGCCTTTTCAGGCAGCATCTACAGGTGCAATTACACTAAGTTCTCCTAGCATTATCTTCTGGATGAATTGGGCAGGGCAGGATAGATCCTGGCATGGAGAGGGCGCTTTTTCCAACTTCCATCTTTTCTATGCGTTGACAGGGGTGTTGCAGATGTGAGTGCAACTATCCTCAATACCTCCATATATAGTCTTTGTCATATTCCATGTGTAATGTAACATTGCTACTATGTTAGACTGTAGCCATCCTAAGTATATCAAAATCCTATTACTGTTCTATACAAAAACTGCAGTGAAGCAGCCATGACATTAGTCCTTTAACCACCCTAGAAAACTGCAAATGGCAATAATAATTTATCCTATCATGAACTTTGGCATTAACCTCTCCATTAACCTTATGGACCAAAGTTATTACCATTAACCCTTTTATCCATAAAGCCAACAAATCAGATGGATTAAGGCAGATATCTGGATAGATTTACCTTTTCCATTGATTTCCATTGTTCATAAAAAAACTCTCATAAATTGTGTAAAGTTGTGGCTGTAGATGTAAGTAAATGTGGTTTACACATTCTTTATATTGAGGTACATAACACTGAAAGGCTGGATCAGCACCCAAAAATATTCTGCATTATGTGTTAATGTGAAAATATATGTGAAAAATTTGTGAAAATAGAAGACAATGTCAAAAAATAATAACAGTAGATACCATGACTTCCATGAAACGGAACACTGTAAGGTCCATGATTCACTGACCGAACAGAGCAGTGTGCCCTTAATACTGAAAGTCATGTTTAACAGGTGCAGAGAGTTTATGACGAATCATGTGAAGTAAGGATAGGTAAGCAAATGTGTGAGAAAGCTGAAGGTTGAATTGTGGGTAAATTAATCTAATCTGTGGTCACAAGGGAGCATTGATTTTAAGAGAAGTCATTTGAATTTTAGAAAAGCAGATGACACTGTCCGGGACATGAAAACTGGTTACGGTAATAATGAATGTATTAAAAAGGGGAAAAAAATTCTCCACGTGAAATCATAATACCGATCCCGCAAATGTTTATAAGGTATATCACTACTATATCTAGTAGACTATATCTGCTATTTCATTTAGCAGAGTATGTCTACTTTGCAGGTATATACTTGTAAGGCTTAGCAGTAGCAGTGTAAATGAGATATCAATAGGTTTGTAAGCAATGCAGGGGTTTACAAAGCGCTCTAAAAAATAATTGTAATGCTGAATGACTAGAACACAAAACATATAGACATTTTCTCCAAATGTATGTAATTAGAGGTATACTTTTAGATACACATCGTTTAATTTCTCTATTCACAAAGAATATCTGTAAGGTGGCACCACTGAGGTCAAGTGTTAAAACTCTTGGGTCAATGAGCAGCTGACCAAGGTCATAGACCTATCACCGGGGCAATGTGAGTCTCAGCTGTTTAGATGGGTTGATGCTTGACAGCTCGCTTGGACCCTTTGTGCTGTCTATTGAACAATACAGATTTATCTGAAGGGGGCTGCACTAGATATTTTGAGTCCAGAACAGCTGGGATTCGTCTGCGTAAAGGTTGTGCTGCCAAGTACATTGCCAGTGGGGGTGCTATAGCTAAATGCAGGAAAGATGTAATGCTCATTGGGCACTGGGAGTCTGTTAATCAGAGCAATAGATTGATACTACTATACATATGGATTTAACTCTTCTACCTTCTGTGTACACATGACACAAACTAGTGCAATTCACTACTCCAATACTCTCTTAGCAACTCACATATGAAACAAATGAAACACTGATGTCCATACTAAAGGTAAAAAATCTCAGGTCTTTTAAAGCGAACCTGTCACCAGGAGACCCATTTTTAGCACTCCCCAGTACCCACAGAGCATAGTACATACACTGCCAAAGTGTATTTGTATAAAAAATAGGTTTTACAGAAAAAACATAGGTCATATAGTACTTTTCATTACCATATGCTGTGTGACAAGGCACTAGTCACCTGGGAGTGGCTAAAGAGGAGCAGTCCCCCCACCCTTGGGAAAATGCTCCTCCATGTGTTCTTTTCAAATAAATGAATAACTCCCCTCACTCAGGTTTGGCTGTAGAGGAGCAGGGGGCGTCGCTAAGCCAAGTAATTGGTGTTTTCATATATTTACCATAGTATGGCAGTATATGGGGACCGCAACGTGGAGCGACGATCTTCACCAAGATGTCGGCGCGCATTGAAGCCGCCAACAGTTTTTATGGAAAGGGGTTAAATTTGGTATCACTTTGATTGCAGCGACCCAACGAATAACCGTGAGGTGTTATTTGGACGGCAGAGGAAAAGATATAAACAAAAAGCCCATAAGAATGTGATGCTCCTGTGTTTTTTGGCAATTCTACCATATTTGGAATTTTTTTCCAGCTTCACTGTACAATGAACAAAGTAAAAAATGATGCCACTAGAAAATATTATTTCTCCTGTAGATTACAAGTCCTCCTATGTCACTGTAAATGGAAAAAGAAATGGCTTGGTAATGGTAATGAAATGGTTAATAAATGTACAGCCCCCAATAATTAATAAATGACCAGTCCACCATAATATGTTGCCCCCAGTAATTAAAGGACATCTACCAGCAGAGTCAAGGATTTTCGACCAAGCCCACTAACATACTGGTGCGTGCCCCCTCTGGCAGGATCTGCTCTTTTTCAACTCCTTACCTGCGCGCACCGTAATAGTAAGGCATGCACGGGCTGAGCCATCTCCATAGCCGGTAAGTCTTTGCTGCATATTGTAGCAAAGACTTACCAGTAACACCCACGATCAGTGCTAGCAAAGCTGCCGGCGGCTTCAAAAAGAAGGATCCCCCATCGCTCCCCGTTACATTCTCAGGGACCGGCGATCCGTCGCCATGACATTCTAAGGTCTTCCGAAGACCCGAGCCTGTCTAGTTTTAACCCTTTCATTACAAAGTGCAATCAGCACATTATAATGAATGAGGAGAAAAATCCCCATATACTGCCATACTATAGTATGGTAGTATATGGTAGGATCGATCAGACAACCTAGGGATAAAGTACTCTAGGAAGTCTGAAAAATAAAAATAGTTAAAAAAAAATTATAATAAAAAAAACCTAAAAATCCAAATCACCCACCTTCCCCTAGAACTGATATAAATATAAATAAACATTAAAAATCATAAACACATTAGGTATTGGCGCATCCGAAAATGCCTGATCTATCAAAATATAATAAGGTCTTTACTGTGCTTAACCCAGTAACGGAAAATAGCACCCAAAGTCAAAAATGAAACTTTTTTGCCATTTTGAAAAATATAAAAAATTCAATAAGAAGTGATCAAAAGGTCGTACAGTCCTAAAAATAGTAGCAGTGAAAACATCATCAAAAATCACACAAAATGACACCACCCACAGCTCCGTACACCAAAGTATGGAAAACTTATTAGCGCCAGAAGATGGCACAATCAAAACATTTTATGTGTACAGGAGGTTTAAATTTTTGTAAATGTATGAAAACATTATAAAACCTATACAAATTTGTTATCCCCCTGATCGCAACGACCCAAAGAATAAAGTAGACATGTCATTTGGAACGCACAGTGAAAGCCGTAAAATCCAACCCTACAAGAAAATGACTCAAATGTATTTTTTTCACCATTTTCACTGCATTTGGAATTTTTTTCCCACTTCCCAGTACATGTCATAGAATATTCAATACCATGACTATGAAGTGCAATTTGTTATGTAAAAAACAAGCTGTCACAGAGCTCTTTACGTGTAAAAATACAAAAGTTACTGAAAAATGGAAATGAAAAATCAAAAAAGGGCCAGGTCATTAAGGGGTTAAGCTTCTTATGCCCTTTTTTTTTTAAATTATGCAAATGAGTCTGGGGGCCCCTCAGACTCCTTTGCATAATATAATCCTTCATCCTAATGGTAGATTTCCTTTAGTAATATATACAGCCCCCCCCCCCAGTAATATATACAACCACTTAGTAATATATACAGCTCCCAGTCATATATACATCTCCCCAGTCATGTATACAGCCCCCCGTAATGATTAAATTAGCAATAATGCATAACTAGCCCCCATTAAAATAAGGGCCCGATTCGCGTTTTCCCGACGTGTTACCCGAATATTTCTGATTTGCGCCGATTTTCCCTGTATTGCCCTGGGATTTTGGCGCACGCGATCGGATTGTGGCGCATCGGCACCGGCATGCACGCGACGGAAATCGGGGGCGTGGCCAAACAAAAACCCGGCGGATTCGGTAAAACCGCCGCATTTAAAAAAAGAAATGTGTTGCTTGGGACGCGCTTACCTTCACTTGGTCCGGCCCGGTGAACTCCAGCGCGTTCAGATGCGTTTCAGCCCAGCAGCGCCATCTGGTGGACGGCGGAGGAACTACCTTGATGAATCCGGACCCAAATCCACCGCAGAGAACGCGCCGCTGGATCGCGAACGGACCGGGTAAGTAAATCTGCCTCATAGTGGGTGGGGGCCCATTTAAGGGCAAAGTGAAGGGGGCTACAGGGCACGCGCCCACCCTATAATCTGGCCCTAATTACATTCACTACTGAAAATAGATAATATCACAACATATTTACTACACCTTCCACTAAATGCTGTGAAAGAAGAAAGGACAAGATGGCAGTCATCTTAATCATATTTTTAGAAAAAGCTAGATGAAAGAATTAGAATCAGAAAATAAATTAGAAAAAACTGTAATTAGGTAGCATTAGGTAGTCCCTGAGATCTGTGTAATAATAATAATTTTGTGTGTGTCCCCTGTAGCAGCAGGACTGTGAAAAATGCATTTACATTCCAGCTGGACATGGTGCACTGTAGTGAGCTCTTGTATGCAGAGCCGGATCATCATTGGCGCTCTTGGAGAGCCAGCGCCGGGCCCCCGGATGCAAATTTATTGATTGGGGGCCCCCGGGCTGGCGCTCCAATGATCCGGCTCCTGCTGTGGCCCCCGGCAGGCCTCGACCATCGGCAGTCGGGCAGGGGCCTCCGTCACTATATAGTGCTCGATGCGGCCATTTCCGGCTGCTCGAGCACTATTACTGGAGCGATGTGGCCGGAAGACAACCCCGGCGCACATCGCTCCATGAACTGGGATGCGCGGCCGCGTGATGACGTCACCACGCGGCCGCGCACCCCTTCCTTCCCGGACGCGGAAAGAAGAAGCAAGACACGGGACCTGAGGTGAGTAAAATGTTTTTTTTTTTATCAAACAGTATTAAAAGATGGTGGGGGCAGAAATATCTAAAATAATTAATTTGTCGTGGGCAGCACATTAAATAGTTAATTGTGTGTGTGGGGGCCATGCATTTCCCACCCTCGGCTTATACTTGAGTCAATAGGTTTTCCCAGTATTTTGTGGTAAAATTAGGGGCCTCGGCTTATACTCGGGTCGGCTTATACTCGAGTATATACGGTTTGCTGCAGTTTACTTTAATTATTTTTGCTGTAATTTCAATTTTATTTTCAAACGTCAAAATTGTAAAAATGGCTCTGGTCAATAACACAACAAAATATCCAGAAATGCCTGGCGGTGAAAGGGTTAATACCCCTTGGTTGAATTCCTGGGTGAAGAAGCTTAAAATTTATCTCCTGTCTAGATATCTATCATCTATCTGCTGTCTATATATCTATCTGTCTAGTTATCTATCTCCTATAATCTGACCATTTATATATCTCGCTTTTTCTCTATTTATTAATCAATCTTCTATTTCTCTTCACCCGCATTCACACACATGTATGGGAGACATATATACAGCCAACGTATAAACAGCCGATATACGTCCCCCATACACTTATATGGGCTCACGGCCCTGTACGGGAGCGGTACGGTGCAGCACACGTGCGGCACCGTACCGCTCCGTAGCCCGGGAAAAGATAGGACATGTCCTACCTTTTCCCGTATTACGGCGCTGTGGCTCACCTCCTCCTCCTCTCCCCACGCTGCCGTGTGCCCGCCGTGCTACGGGGGGCACACAGCAGTGTACATGTAGCCTTCTACTGTATTTATCTCATATCCATCTACTGTATATACCATCAACCTATAGTTCTGCATCTAGAAATCTCTATTATCTCTCATATTTAACTTCTATTATAATAATTATAAATAATTCCATTATTTATATAGCATACACAGATTACGCAGCACTGCACAGAGCTTCCCATATCAGACCCTGTCCCCATGGGGCTCACAATCTATTCAACCTACCAGTAATTTTTTGGAGTGTGGGAGGAAACCGGAGGACCCGGAGGAAACCCACACAATCACAGAGAGAACATATAAACTCTTTGCAGATGTTGACCAGCTAATCACTGAGCCACTGTGCTGCCCATCAATCTCCTTGTCATCTATCTCCTATAAAATTCTCCCATATTACAGTTTGTTTTACCATACTAAAGGGAGCCTCTTACTGACTGTGACTGGTCATAAAATAGTTTTATTTTGGGGCCCCACTTTTAGTTTTGCCCAGGGCCCCACTCTGTCTAGAACCGGCCCTGTTCGCCAGACAGGACTCAAGGCCTCCTGCAGTCCCAGGCAGCCCAGGACCCTAGAAGGAAGCTACAATGATAACCAAAGCTTTATCTCCTTCTTTCTACTGTATTGGTGTCCTCAGGTGCCTATACAATTTAAGCCTGTGACAGAGCAGGGAGTAATAAGCTACTGTTTAAATTGTCGCATCAGCACTTTGCGAAAAATATGTGGATTTTGGATGTAGTTTGAGCACTCTACATCTAAAAGGTTTGCCATCACTGACCTACAGAAAGGGTTAATGAACATTGAGAAAAAGAAAAATTCTGACTGCACATCTCTAAACCAAAGAGAAGTAATTTCCCACAGCTATAGTAGAAATTGTTTGGGAGGGGAAAAGATTTTCATGGGCTGAGCCATCTCCATAGCCGGTAAGTCTTTGCTGCATATTGCAGCAAAGACTTACCAGTAACACCCGCGATCAGTGCTAGCAAAGCTGCCGGCGGCTTCAAAAAGAAGGATCCCCCATCGCTCCCCGTTACGTTCTCAGGGACCGGCGATCCGTCGCCATGACATTCTCAGGTCTTCCGAAGACCCGAGCCTGTCTCGTTTTAACCCTTTCATTACAAAGTGCAATCAGCACATTATAATGAATGAGGAGAAATATCCCCATATACAGGCGGTCCCCGACTTAAGGACACCCGACTTACAGACAACCCATAGTTACAGACAGACCCCTCTGGCCTCTGGTGAAGCTCTCTGGATGCTTTACTATAGTCCCAGATTGCAATAATCAGCTGTAAGGTGTCTGTAATGAAGCTTTATTGATTATCCTTGGTCCCATTACAGCAAAAAATGTTTAAACTCCAATTATCATTGGGGCCAAAATTTTTTTTGTCTGGATCGACAATTATAAAATATACAGTTTCGACTTACATACAAATTCAACTTAAGAACAAACCTCCGGACCCTATCTTGTACGTGACCAGGGACTGCCTGTACTGCCATACTATAGTATGGTAGTATATGGTAGGATCGATCAGACAACCTAGGGATAAAGTACTCTAGGAAATCTGAAAAATAAAAATAGTTAAAAAAAAATTATAATAAAAAACCTAAAAATCCAAATCACCCACCTTTCCCTAGAACTGATATAAATATAAATAAACATTAAAAATCATAAACACATTAGGTATCAGCGCATCCGAAAATGCCTGATCTATCAAAATATAATAAGGTCTTTACTGTGTTTAACCCAATAACGGAAAATAGCACCCAAAGTCAAAAATTAAACTTTTTTTTGCCATTTTGAAAAATATAAAAAATTCAATAAGAAGTGATCAAAAGGTTGTACAGTCCTAAAAATAGTAGCAGTGAAAACATCATCATAAATCACACAAAATGACACCACCCACAGCTCCGTACACCAAAGTATGGAAAACTTATTAGCGCCAGAAGATGGCACAATCAAAATCCCGAAAAAACAATCTCAAAATCAACTGGATATGTTAAAGCGTTCCAAAGTTATAACCACTTAAATAGGCACATGTCAGATTTTAAAAAATGGGCCGTGTCAGGAAGGTGAAAAGTGGCTTCAGCGTTAAGGGGTTAAGAATGCAGCCATTTTCTTACTTTAGGCTCAGCCCCGTTTTTTGTAATCTGACACGCGTCTCTTTATGGTTTTAACTTTTAAATACTTTAAATTACCAAAGTGATTTTGAGATTGTTTTTGTCACATGTCGTACTTCACATTAATGGCAGATTTTGGTTGCTAAGTTTTGCATTTATATAAAAAAAATTTAAAATGTCTACATTATCTTGTTTTCAGACAGATAATAACTAATTTGAGTTTTAAAACTAACTAACATTTCGCATATGTCTGCTTTATTTTTTCTTTTTTTTTTAATGTCTTAATATTTTATTTTGATGTCACAGGGCTTACAAATCAAACATCAGTTTTCAAGGAGATTTCAAGGAGATTTCATAATTGACTTTTTTGGGGGTTATTTTTATTTTAAACAAGCTTTGAAATATATATGTAAAATGATTGTAATCCTGGAAGGAAACATGGTTTGATTTCTCATGTCCAAAGAGAAACTCTACTATCTACCTGTCACGCTTGTCCCTGCGACCCATGTCTGTGTACTATCCATGACTATGATTTTGACTGCGGACTCTGTACATCGCCTTGGCCACCACCGCAAGCAAGTCACGCCTGTGAAGCGAACTGGTAGTATCCCGGTAAAAACCGGGTGCCACTTAGACTCTTAGGTGTTGGCTTCGCATGCGTTGGTTCAGTGGGTCCACTACCCCTGATCCTGACACTACCGTATATAATTGAGTATAAGCCAACTAGAGTATAAGTGGAGGTACCTTATTTTACCTCAAAATATGGAAAAATGTATTGACTTGAGTATAAGTCATTTGTGGGAAATGCAGCAGCATTTAATAAAATGAGTTTCCCCTCATCAATGAAATGTCCACCAGCCTCCCATTTATCAATTAAATGTCCAGCACCAACCTCCCTTAACTAATAAAATGTCCAGCAGCAGGCTCCCCTAATCAATAAAATGCCCATAAAAGCCCCCTTTATAATTAAATGGCAAGCATGGCCCCCTTAATAAGTAAATGGCCAGCATGGCCCCCTTAAAAATAATAAACTCATATACTTACCACCGGTACACCCTGCAACTCCTTGAGGAGGAAGAGGGCAACACTGCCGAATCATAATGGGTGTACTGGCAGAGGTCATTGAAATGCCTTTGCCCTCACTAGTGCGAGGGGAAGGAAGGAGTGCCGAAGGATAAGTACTAAATTTATCATTTATATGTACACGTGTATAAGCCAAGTGGGTTCTTTCAACACAAAAATTGTAAAGAAAAACTTGGCTTATAATTGAGTATATACAGAAATTAGGACATGAAATGGCACTGTATTAGAGCCAAGCAATTAAGCATAGTTCAAATTTTATGAACACATCACCCAATCTATATTTATAGCTATAAATTTGGTTCTGAATTAGGTCCCTTAAACCCATCTGAAAAAAAACAAAATCAACAAATTTCAAGTATTCAAACTCTTTAGATGTTTTACTGCAGTTAAAGTAGAATAGGGGTGAGTTAAAATGAAAAAGAAGAGTGGAGTAGAGGGGGTTAAGACTCCCCAACCACCATTGCTCTATAGCAAGATGTCCCGAAAAGAGTTTTTTTTAAAAGGTAGATGATTCATTCTCAAGATCATAAAAGTTAAAGCTCTACATACAAGGCTGTTGTCAGGGTCCGTGAGGTTGTGGATCCTCTGAACCACTGCGGACAAGCGTGGAGAAGCTTTGCTTACACCTAGGGACGCTTCTCCCAAGAACCCTAGGTGCTGGCGTTTCCCGGATGCTGAGGGCGGATAGGACAAGACCCCAAGAAATGCTCAGGACTGGCACAATAGAGACGTCTTCTGATACGTTCCTGAGGAGAGAGTCTGGCCCTGTCCACCTCCATAGGCTCCTCTGCCGATGGTACAGCAGGAGACTGGAGTGGTCTTTGGAAAGCAGGAGCCAGGCGAGGGAGACGTCGTGGGCGGACTTGGTGTTGTTCCAGGCATGATTCTTCGGCACGCTCCCTGAATCGCACGTCAATCCGGGTGGCTAAGGTGATAAGACCACTCAGGGAAGACGGCAGATCCCGAGCGGCCAGGGCGTCCTTAACTTGAGGAGAAAGTCCCTTCTTGAAAGCTGCGGACAGGGCCGCGTCGTTCCAGGCAAGTTCCGAAGCCAGGGTACGGAACTGGACAGCGTATTCTCCCACGGAAGAATTCCCCTGGCATAGATTCAAGAGCGCAGTCTCAGCAGAAGAGGCCCTTGCAGGTTCTTCAAAGACTGACCGGAACTCTGCCAGAAAAGCTGAGAGATTAGCCGTGACCGGGTCGTCTCTATCCCAAAGTGGAGTAGCCCAGGCCAGGGCTTTCCCAGATAGGAGGCTGAGGATGAAGGCCACCTTGGATCGCTCCGTGACGAATTGAGACGGCATGAATTCTATGTGCAGGGAGCATTGGGTTATAAAGCCCCTGCACAACTTGGGATCGCCATCATACTTGCCGGGCATAGACAGCCGAAGCCTGGGTTCAACGGCAGGAAGACAAGCCGGGATTGCGGGAGCCACGGGGCCAGGCTCAGAGAGCTGTTGCTGGGTGGCTAGCAGCATGGTGGTCACCTGTTCCAGCTGTTCGCGTTGAGCGGCGATCTCTCGGGATTGCTGGACCACGATGGAAGCCAGAGTCGGACGGGTAGGAAGCGGAACCTCGGCGGGATCCATGGCCGGATCTTACTGTCAGGGTCCGTGAGGTTGTGGATCCTCTGAACCACTGCGGACGATGGCACAAGCCACTACCTGGGACCGAAGTCTAAGTAGTACCCGGTTTTCACCAGAGCCCGCCGCAAAGCGGGTTAGACAAGCTGCGGCGTGGTACCACCAGGTCGTTCCACAGGCGTGACTTGTCCGCAGTGGCAGCCAAGGTCGAGGTACAGAAACGGCTGGCAATCTCATAGTCGGGGACAGGCAGGAGGTCAAGACAGGCAGCACAGGTTCGGAGTCAGGGACGTAGCAACAGGTCAGGGCAGGCGGCAAAGGAGCGATGTCAGAAACGGAACCAGGGTCACAACGGGAATTCACAAGAAGAGCACAAGGCATCAGAAAAGCTTTCTCTAGGGCGCTAGGCACGAAGATCCGGCAGGGGCTTGCAGGAAGAGGCAGGCTTAAATAGATTCTGCCAAAATGGCCAGCGCCAATTAATGGCGCACTGGCCCTTTAAATTTTGAGAAGTGACCGCGCGCGCCCTAGCATTCGGGACCGCGCGCGCACGGCGGCAGGGAGCGAGCCGGGAGCCGGGGAAGGTAAGCAGCGCTGGCGGCGCGCTGGCGGGTCAGGGAAGCACGGGTGAGCCCGCGACCCGCGATATGGGCCGCGGGACCACCCGTGACAGCTGTTTTATATTGCAGATTCCCTACCTGTAGACCATGCTAACTAAGATTGTTCTGCAGAAAAACTAGTGTTCCATAACCAAGACATATAATAAAAGGACATCCTGACAGGTTATTCCATATTGGGAAGACACAATGGGAATTCTATAACCTGACAGGTTATTCCATATTGGGAAGACACAATGGGAATTCTATAAAGGAAATATTATACCCTACATGAGGGGGTGAGCAGTTTAATGTGGTAAAATCTGGTGAATGTATCCGTTTAACTGTCAACGATTTGCCTACATTGTGGTTGTCCTAAAATGTCCAAATATTAGTGAGCAGAGCTCTCTCTCCAAGACCATTGTTTTATGAGAAACCCCCTGGACTACACTGATTTGGTTTTAATCATATCATTAGGCTTCCAGCAGGTCATGCTTGATGTCAAGCTAGCTAAAAGAGGTATGGTTTTCCTTATCCCATCATAGAAAACTTATTTGCATATTTTCCCAAAACCCACGAGACGACACATTTTATGGCTACCCATTGCATAGGAATGGATGTCTGTTTATTAGCCTATGTTGACTCAAATCTTCTATATAGTCCTTCAGCAGATTGTCTTAATGCTTCCAATCCTCTGAGCAGTATAGGGGTAGAAAAGTCAAATGCAAGATATTGGTGCATCATAGGTTGGGAAAATGCAGAATCCACAATTTAGGAGGCCTGAAAGTAGCATCTCAAAGATGTAATCACAGTGGTTGAAGGCTGCACTTTTGGGTCTGAACAGTCTGCCATGGAATTTATAGGAAAATCAAAGCCCAGTTATGTCAACCCTACAAATTTCCATAAGCTAGACAGAATTGTCTGGCTCTCTTGGACCTGATCTCAGTTGGGGAGGTACCAAGAGATCATGGTATAAAGAAGGCCCAAGGTTTAATTTTAAGAAAAACAAATCTTCTTATGATTTGATCTCAATGTCTGTTAGCTCATGTGACAAATGCTTGGGAAAGGCAATGGAGATACCCTTAGGTAAGAACATATATTGGCCATGGATGTGGGGAACATGTCCAGACAAGAAGTGTGTCTCCAGCAAAAAAGGAAACCAGGCCATGCAAACATTTTATTATGTTTCTTGAGGGAGGAAATGTACAAGCATTGGAGGGAAAAAAGGGGACTGAAAGGACAAAACGAGCAAAACAGTGAAAGCACAGACACGTGAAAAACAAAACATAAGGAGCGAGAGCCCTTGTATCTGGTCTCTTTCTGCTAAGGGAGCTTTGTCCCCTGTTGGAAGCAAGCTTTTCTCCACAAGCTTCCTACCATACCCATCCATTATTAAAATATGTAAATGGCATTGCAACATTATCTCTGAAGGGGCAATAGTATCTACACTGCAACTGGGTGGGTATTGAGATGTTAGAGAATTTTATCTAGGGCTTAACCGCCTTTAGGGTACATCAAAACGCGGTATGCCCGCCGTGCGGGCATACCGCCGTGTGCTGGAGAGGAGGAGAAGGTGACCTCTCCTCCCTCCATAGAAAACATTGGCTCACGCCCGCACACACGCCGATAGATAGAGCATGCTCTATCTTTTTGTGGTGTGCGGCCCGTATCGGTGCCACAGAAGTAATAAGCCCTTACTTCAGTTGTACAGGTGACTTTCAAGTTAAATATTTCATGGCTCCTGGTACCAAGGAGGAGAGAACAAACCCAAGACACACGTCAGTCTCTTAGTGCATGTAAAGATCTTCTCCCAGTTTATTGTCTCAGCTGCATAATATCACAGACAGAAAATCATCAAAGAGGCGTGAATAGAATACTGTAATGCTATTGGCCATAATGAATTTACCAGCACATTCTGTGAAAAAAATTAGCAGGCCTTGTTCCTCAGATATGTTTATCTGCAGAATATACAGAGAATGTCTCCAGAGCCCAAACATTTATGATAAGAAGGAGAACATACTCAAGGTCAATCATCTCTCACATGTGCCAAAGAAAATCTTTTACAGGCAGGTTATACAAAAATGGCTGAATCATGACATTAACTGGACAGTGCTTGACCCCCGGCATGACCCCTGGCTAATACTTAAAATGGTGGACAGTAGTCAATATAGCGTCCGAAACCAGTGCGATCTCCTTAACAGAGATTAACACAGTATGATTCAAATCCTGGTGCTCCTCCCAATGGCCATGCACCCTCATGATGTTACCCCTACCCCTGTTTTCAGCATCATCAAGAAAGTCTGCCAGGAAGGCATGGGTAGATGGATTTTCTCTTGAGTGCCAATGCCACCTAAACATAAGTGAACTTCCCTAGTCCCCAAATAGCCTTGAGGTAGAGAGACCATTAAATTTACTCTCACAGGTGTACATGATGCCTTTTCCCAGCTGAGCATCGCCAGTAATACAGGCGGGTTGATGTCAGCACATACAGTGAGCTCCTCTGGAAAAGCACACGCTGGACAAGGCAAAGGAGGAGCTGGTGTTTCAGAAGTGTGTATCTCTCTTCTCGGTGAAGGGGGAGCTGCAAGCCTGCTTGGTCACTCCAAAGAGAAAGTATGCTTGCACCTTCTGTATAATCCTGTTGCTGGCGCAGGCTTTTCCCCGCAAGAGGCTGGTGGGCTCACTCCCAGGGACGCCTAGTCTCAGGGGTATAGAAGAGACATGCCTGGTTCTGGATGCCCATGCTTAAATTACCACTTGTTAAGTGGGAAAGGCTCTCTTGAGAATAGGATGAATATCTGCTGCTCGTGGAAGGATACATGAAGTTGCTCTTTTAAAAATTCTATATCAGGTTGCCCATTATAATGCACATTGATACTAGGAGCTAGGGATGTATGGGATGTAAGGGTCAGTCTCTGTAGGTCATAGGAAATATACACGGCCAGTTGAACTAAAAACACTAAAAACTTAAGGTTAAATCTATTAATTTGAATAAATAAAATAGTTTAATAAATATAATTATTAATTAAAGGCTTTAAATCATAAAACAGCAAGGAACAGAATAGGATTTATAACACTACAAGATGGTTCAGTTTTTAGCATTGTTTATTTGCAGCTATGTACTTGTGTATGTAAATCTGTCCAAAAGACCAAAATTTACATGTATGTTCCCCCTGTGTTTTCTTGGGTATCCTCCAGGAAGACATATTGATAGGCAATTTAGAATTTTAACCATCCTACAATGTATTGTGGGATGTGCAGGAGCAGTTGGCAGAGGTGGTATTCTACAGAGAAGATAAGGAACGGGTTCCATATGATTTCCTATAAAAGTTATATAGGGTGAGCATAAGGTGAAGATGTTCCCAGGCTTATAATTGTATGGCAGATGTTTCTGCCCCCAAACTTTCCCAGAATTCTACATTCATTATTTTCAGCTCCCAGTCCTGACTGCACAACTGAGAGGGAGGTCACAGGTTAATTCCAGAGCAGGAAAAGGATAGAGGGGGGTGACTGTTAGAGGGCAGAGGTTAGAGTACTGGAGGAGGGTGGGAGGGAATTGTGAGGGAAGAGTGGCAAACTGAAAGGTGGTATTGCTGTCCAAGCCACATTGTTTCTATAATAAAACAGCCATGGCAGAATTAGTATGATGTTTACACCATCCTCAAAGCTGTTCGGGGAAAAACATATGACGCAAGATCTGGCAGTCATCCAGTTCAGATTTCTCAGAAAGCTTTAAATGTAGTCCACGATTGTTATGAGCTTCTTATCCTAGTTTTCCTAAATGAAATATAATGCTGAAATATAATATCACCCCTCATTCTTTTAAGGACATTTGTGGTCACAGTGGCCAGTGGTTCAAATATGTTTTTGTATAGCTTCTCATTATATTTTTATCTTGCTTTGTATCTGCTCCTTTTTTTGGCCTAAACAGAATCTGAGCATATGAAAACTGTGAGAAGAAGCATTGCATGCTGAGATGTGCTGAAGCCATTTGAAGACATTTATGTATATTCCATTATAGATAAATAGTCTACATGCAGGTTACATTCAAGGTTCTGGAGGTTTGTTCTTAGGTTGAATTTGTTTGTAATTGTAACCGCTAGCCAAAATATTTTTGGTCTCTGTGACAATTGGAACTTAAAACTCTTGGGTTGTCATAAGATCCAGGATTATTAATAAATCTCAATGGCAGACAACTTTTATAACTCTTAGAGCTGATCATTGTAGTCTGTAACTAAAGTACAGTAAATTACCACATCCTGGGGGCCGTTTGTAACCAGGGGTCGTCTGTAAGTCGGGTGTTCTTAAGGCAGGGACCACCTGTAATTTGTTTTTAACATTTATTTGCTTTATTTATTTGCTTTATTTGCTTTATTTATTTGCTTTAAGGGGTTGTTGCATTCCAACATGAATCACAGCAGGTTAAAGCTGCTTCATAATCTGCAGGTCAGATTGCACTGTAGATTTAAGATGAAGACTTTGTGGGGCATTTATTAAGACTGGTGTTTCAAAAGGCAGATTTAAGATCTTCCTGGGCGCCAGGTCAGAACTGTTTAGACCTGGTCTGGCCTGGGGGAGAATTCCACTATAGAAGTGGCTTTCCGCTTCTGCCCGACCACTGCCCCTCTGACATGCCCAAAGTGGTATGTGTGGGCGGAAAGGCAGAGAAACTGGCAGATATTAGGACATTTTTATGTCTTTTTCACCAGAAAACATAAAAAATGTAAATCTTATGTTCATAATATGGATTGATGTTGCAGTACAAATCCATGTGATATTGAACAATCCACACATGCAAAAAGCATTCATAGTTATCAAATAAAATCACCATACCAGGACCAAATATTGCAACCGTAATATTGTAATGGAGCAAACTACACTGTGCAGACTTGGCATCAATGTCTGTAGGTCTCCACACGCTTGGTGGTTAAGGGTTAAAAGTCCTTACCATATCACCTAAAATGATCCACTCAGGCACTGTACCATAATTACAAACAGTTTTGTGATATGCAGATGAGTAGAAATGAGTCAATTTCTGAAGAGAAGATTCCAGTTTTCTCCCAAGCTGCCAGTGAGCAACACCTCCTTCTTTGGACTGACTGCTCTGTTTCTCTTCAAGTCTGTGTCTGAACAGACTGGAAGTCCTCTCCCTGTCCTTACCAAAATGTTGTCCCTCTCATTGCATGGTGAATTTAGCAGTGAACCTAATAAAGTGGCCGGTGAGTGTATATACTTGAGTATAAGCCAACCCGAGTATAAGCCGAGGCCCCTAATTTTACCTCCAAAAACTGGGACATGTAGTATACAGCCATCCTGCCCCATGTAGTATACAGCCATCCTGCCTCCTGTAGTATACAGCTATCCTGTCCCCTGTAGTATACAGCCAGCCTGCCCCCCTGTAGTATACATCCAGCCTGCCCCCTGTAGTATACATCCAGCCTGCCCCCTGTAGTATACAGCCAGCCTGCCCCCTGTAGTATACAGCCAGCTCCCTATAGTGTACAGACTGCTATATAAAAATAAACTTATATACTCACCGTCCAGCATCCCTGATGTGGAGCGCGGCACCCTGATGTCAGTGCGGCTCCTCTTCTGTCTTCCCCGCGGCTCCTCTCCTTTTTTCGGTCTAATGTAACATCCGGCAGAGACGCCGGCAGGCACATACTTTGATTTGGCTCCTGATGACGTCATAGTATGGCCATGTCTCTGTCGGCTGTTACAGAAGACCGAAGAAAGAAGAAGAGCCGCAGTGATGACAGAAGACGAGCCGCGCCGACATCGGGGATCTGCACTGAGCATCGGGGCCACCGGAGGGGGAGTATATAAATTTTTTTTTAATTGACTTATGTATAAGCCGAGGTGAGGTTTTCAGCACATTTTTTGTGCTGAAAAACTTAGCTTGTACATGAATTTATACGGTACTTATGTAACTACTATTATACTGCTCCTATGTACAAGAATATGACTTCTATAATACTGCCCCTATGTACAAGAAAAATATAATTACTATAATACTGCCCCCTATTTATACGAATACAACTACTATAATACTGTTCCTATGTTCAAGAATATAAGTACTATAAAATCGCCCCTATGTAAAAGAATATGACTACTAAAGTAATCAGCAATGGAGGCTCTTTACAGCTTTAGTAAAGATAGGGTAAATAGACTTCTGAAATTTAGTGTAAAATGGAGCTATGCTGCAGCTTTCTGAATAAAGTACCCATTCACTTAAATAGCGCACAATAGCATATCTTTTATATTTAGCACCAATAAACAAAATAAATAAATAAACAAAAAAGAAAAAGGTCATTCAATACAACTTAAGTGAAGCTGAAATTAGGCTAAACGAGTGGCGGCATCCCGAGCTCTTTCTGTGGGCACCCGGGCCATCGCCGCAGCACACCAGACAGTACTCAAAGAATTTTCCTGCAGTTCCAAACAACTTAAAAAATGCTGCTTTCAGTGATATTTTAAAGTGATACGTACTTGGCTACATGGGACTGTAGGAAGAGGGGAATGTGTAGACGGGGCCAAATTATCTTCGGAGGACCTCGCGATAAATGAGGGGGCTTTGGGGTTGCATTTTGGCCACTCTGTCCCTAAAAGGCTCGACATCACTTGTCTAGACTCATGGTTCTTAGCATAGATACATGGTGATACAGTACAGGCAGGAACACTAATGAGTATAAGAGCTGATCCAGCTGAAGAACAACTAAAACAAAGTAATACTAGTCTTATTCCATCTCTGGATTCAGTACAAAAGACGCAATATATTTGTAAAAAGGCACTGAGCAGTGACCCTATAACATAGGTGTAACAACCAGAGGATAGGGGTACCTGAAATAGTGTCAACAATGGGGGAGAGAAGAGGTTATGGCAGTAGGCAGAGGTTTGGTTTGAATGCAAAGGCTAAGTAGTGGGCTAAAGATACTTTAAGAGAGTCTCAAGAATGCAGGAGATCAGCTCTAGGTCTCATAATGGGTGTTCCCCGCTTTCTGGGATTTTGTTGATAGCTCCTCCAATCTAGGCAAGATAGGAGGTGTTATTTCCCCAAACTAATCTGATATTATAGGGGCCCATGTCAACTTCGACAGCCTGGGGATGAGGATATGGGCTACCATCAGCATGAACCCCAGAGTGTTTGGCTTTGGACTCTGAAGTGGGGAGCAGGGAAAGCAAAAGGGGAACAGGATCATTCTCTATGTGATGACCTTTGAGATCAGTAATACATTTGCGCACTTGTACCAGAGCAGTTCTAGTATTGGACAACCCCATCAAATATGGGGCATAGTGCTTGGCATGTAACATTTCCTGGGATGTACAGGATATGAACAGCTTGCAACAGTTCAAATGTGGCAGCCATACACAGTGAAAGATCTGTCTAGTTCCTGTTCTGAGGCCTTAGTATAGGGAAGGTTTGTATCAATCCATTTGTCAAGAAAGAGCCCATAGACTACAGAGATGGGATGTGTTACTGGTGAGGAAGAGGAGCAAAGAGATTCAAAGCCAGTCAGTCATGGTGAATGTTGAATTGTGTCATGCAAGTGTGGTAAAAGTATAACAACTGGGTATATTCCCATTTTGGGCTGGCTCTGTGGAATCGAAGGCTACTTCATAGGGAGGTAGGTTATTATCCCAAGTAATTGATTGGCATCATAGTACCTTCAGGAATGAGCAACTTATGCAGTGTGTTATAATTGTGAGATGATGAAAGGGAGTTTTTGTGAGGCTGTACTAGAGGACATGAAGGAAGGGGACAGGGGAGAATTGACCCTTTAGTCATACCCACAGGTTGTCCGCACTATAGTGAAACCAGTCTAGCATGCAGCGGATCTAGCAACTCTAGGGCGCGATGATAATAATAATAAAAATCTTTATTTATATAGCGCCATCATATTACGTAGCGCTTTACAAATCATAGGGGTCAAATACAAATATAATAAAACAGGACAGAACCCAAACATTCATATGGAACAAAAGGAGTGATGTCCCTGCTCGCAATAGCTTACAGTCTATGATCTAGACAGGATGCTACCAAAGTTGTTAAAGAAGAGTTTAGGGACTGCTAAAGGGATTTTCTGGAATAAGTAGGGCAGTTTGGGAATTACCATAATTTTTATACATCTCGCTCTGCCCATTTACAAAATATATTTAGTAGGGGATTGCTTGCTACTGCCATGTTAATGAGTATTGTTGATAGGTTCTGGGTGAGAACAGGGTCTAGGCCTACAATCATAGCTACACTTTAAGAGATGTTCATTTTATGGTTACTGAAATAAACAAATGTTTGTAAGGTATTCCATTATCAGGGCAGATAACATGGGGAATAGGGGGCAGCCCTGTATGGTACCGTTAGCAATAAGTAAATAACAGTGCAGATAGGGAACCATTAATTCGGATTTAAGCCTGTTGGGCATTATAAAAAAAGCCTATATGCGGGTCAACATGAGAGATCCAATACCTATCTGGGCCAGATTCACCTCAAGGTACCCCCAGCCACCCAATCAAATGCCTTCTTAGCATCAAGGGTGAGTTAAAGAAAAGGGAGAGATGAGAGAGCGGAATGGTGTATTAACAAGAAGGTCTTTTGTTTGTTATCTATTGTTTCTCTTGAAGGAATGAAACCAACTTGATCCATGTGGACCAGGGGGTCATCAGAGGGGACTGCAATAAAATCAAATCGGAGGGAGCGAGTAATATGTGACAACAGTGCTTTGTTAAAAGCCGCCGTGTATCTGTCAGGGCCAGGGCTCTTACCCAATGGCAAGGATTTAATGACTTTGTGAAGATCCTCCGGAGGGAAAAAAGCTATTAGGAATTCCCTTTCGTCTTCTGGGAGAGTCAGCAACTCTGTCGCATGTACATATTCGGTGAGGGTTTGTAAGAAGAGAAGAGAAGGAAAGGAGTTTTATGAACCCTCTTACCCTCTGCATTTTTAACAGATGAGAGGGAGGTGGAAGCCTTTCAGTCCATGAGCGCTCAAACAAGTACCTTGCCTGGTTTATTACCCCACTGATAGAAGGAACACAAGTGTGAGAGGCGTAGCCTCTGCTGTTTCGATTCTAGAAGGGCAATAATCTCATGTTGTGTGGAAGTGAGCTCAAACAGGGTACACTCTAGGAGAGACTGTTTGTGCTGTGCCTCTAATACCTGAGCTTGGAATGTTAGTTTGGCGCTTGCTTGCTTTTTAAATGTAGAGCCATGTCTTTTCGAAATTAAGAATTTTTTTAGGGTCACCCATTTTGCTATTGGGGTGAGCCGGTAAAGATAGAGCCCTTTAGAGGTCACAGCACTACTGTCAACAGAGGAGGGAGGAAGGCAGCCAGAAGGGTGCTAAAAGGTTTATATGCAATTACCCAACAGTAAACTGCAATGTTTTATCACAGTTCCACCTATTGAGGGAAAGTGGGTGCCAATCATTACCTTAAAGGGCATCTTCCACCAGGATGAATGACTTTATGCAAATGAGACCTAGAGGCTCCATGCTCTATGTGTGTTAATGGAGCCTGGAGTGCCTGAGGCTCATTTGCATACAGTCATTCATCCTGGTGATAGATGTCCTTTAATACAAACAACTTAGTAGAAGAAATAATTCAATTGTCAGAGAAGACAAGCCTGGGTCCTAAACTGGAGCAGGCCAAAATTATCTAAATATCTATGGGGCTAACTTTTTCTCTAACAGATTAGGGGTGAATTCACAGGCAGAGGACACAAAGTGAGCTTGCAGACTCAGTACCTAGTTTCAGCCGTGAGTCCAAGTACCCAGCAATGGCTAATTGTGTGAAGGTCGGGTTTCTGCGAGGTTGCTTCTAGTTCACCAATCAACACAGAGAGAATAACATATTTGGAAGGGCTTTTAACAAAATCATAGTGATATACCACAATGTGAAGGCACATCAGTTCTCAGAGCTCTCAAAGGGCAGATTCCTGCATGCTCTCTAGCATTGAGTGCGAGAAAAGTCCACGGTGGCTGCCACCTCAACTTTCCAGGATGTATGGTCGTTTTTGGGAGTCCGGCACCAGGATATTCCAATCAGGAAGTGAGACGATAGGAAAAATGGCAATTTTTTATGGAGGTTGATAGTGAAGGATTTGTTTCCTGCTTGGACATGAAGGGCAAGAGGGAAACCCCATCGGTAAGGAATGTTCCTTTATTGCAGCATAGCAAGCGGTGGTCAGAGAATAGTGTCTAGCGGGAGAGGTCTGGGAAGCGAGAGACCTTTGCTCCATCCAAATCAAGTTCTCTCCTATCTCTTGCCATCTCAATGAGCTGTTCTTTTAGCATGTAGTGGTGAACCCTACAAATGATATGCTTTGGCTAGGCAGGGTCAGTGCTCTTTGCCTTTAGGGCTCTGTAAGCACAATCTAATTCAATTTGGGTTTCCACTGGGCGCCCCTAGAACATATTAGAATTCCCATGAGAGTTGGGATTAGATCCATGAAAGTTATTGCTCCCAGATTTGCCCAGAAGGTTGATTTAACAAGCTCCTAGCTCTGGACAGTATTAAAGCTAATCACGCCACCCTTGCGCTATTTCTTTATAGACCGTAGGATCATAATAGATAAGATTGTACAAATATTCAGGTCTCTCAAGTTCAACCTATAAGAAACCTTTCAAGAAAAGTACCCAGGCCTCTCTTTAACTTCATAACAACTTCATGTTGCAATAAACAATCCTTGCCTATGGCTATAGTATAACCACCTTACCTCTAGGTGTGGTGGAGGCCCCCTTGTCCTGAGCCAATGGCCACAGGCCTGGATATAAATACTTTTACTTACATATCTGATATTTGTACATAGTAATGAGGATTCCTCTTAGGCTGCTTTTATCCATACTGAATAACCCCAAGTTATTTAAGTTGTCATTGTATTCTAGTCTGCCCACTACCCATTCATCCTACACGGATGCTCTGCATCTGTCTCATTTCTACTATTTCCTTTTTATACACTGGTGCCCAAAACTGTATAAAATATACAGTTTGACTAGTGATTTGTAAAAGGGCAAAACTATGTTCTTAACATGCAAATCTATGTTTCTCTTAATACTTCCAATAATTATATTTGCCTCATTAGCAGTTGCGTGGCACTGTACACTAAAAGTTTACCATCCCCAATACCCAAAGTCTTTTTCAGCTGCAGTTTTACCAAGTAATTGACTGTTTAGAACAAAGGCTGCACTAGTAACCAGGACCCTAGACATGCCAAAACCCACAGTGCAGCACAAATGCCACCCCAGAAACCACTACTCCATAATACTACATTTGTACAATAACTAATACAAACTCCAGAACAGACTGTGCACAAACTAGACAATTATAATACTGGAGACCACCTCTACAGCAGACCTATAATAAAGGAGACTTATAATTATTTTATTTTTCCTCCCTAAGCAACCCAACCCTCCTGAAGTTTAGAGTGTTTGTTGCCCCTATACTACACATCTTATTGAAGGATAAGTCAAAATCAATTATATTTTTGGTAACTATTACCCAAGCGCACCAATGTCATCCTGTATTGTCTGTTGGTATTTATTATGAAAGGAGTATTGACTGTATATGGACCTCAACAAACCTCTTTGGCTGCTAGATTAAATAATGTCCATTTTTACTAAATCGATATGTTGACATCTATCTATCTAGTGTGTCCTTAAAGGGGTATTCTCGTCTGGACATTCACATTTAGTTTCATTAATCTTCCATGTATAAACATTTCTTCAATTGGATGTTATTAAAAAAATGTTTCTGTGTGAAGATAATTTCTCATAAATGTAGCCATGTTGACCCTTTGAAACGAGATGGCTTCCTCGGTTACGACCACCTCACACTCTGGCTGCGGTGGCCAGACATGCACTATTGAGTCCTACCTGACCTCCTGGATTAAGCGATCATTACCACAGGATGGCTGTGGGACCTGCAGTAACTCCTGGACATTTCATATACAAAAACATTTTGTTTATTTGTGCCATCACTCCAGCAGAGGTGGCCGTATCCGAGGAAGCTATCTCGTTTCTAAGGGACAACATGGCTACATTTATGGGAAATTATGTTCACACAGGAACATTTTTTTAATAACATCTAATTGAAGAAATGTTTATATATGGCAGATTAATCAAACTGAATGTGAGTGCCCAGACGAGAATACCTTTTTAAGGCAATTCAATATCTATATTTAACCTGGGTTGTTCTTTTATCTCGTCCATATTCTCGGTCTAAAATATATACACTACCGAGGCTGGCTTCTGGCCCAATATAATCCTGTAATGGACCTGGCTTATATCTAATGAGAAACATACAAAGATGGCATCTATCACTGCTCATTGAAAAAAATCAATTATCTATTCAACCTACAAAAAATTGGCTTCACGCGGTTATAAAAGAAGCAATTTTATTATATACATGAATTTAAAAGAGGTCCTGACGAAGCAACAGGTACAGAATACATGTCGGGGTATATACAATGGACTCCTAGGATTGTCCATCACCCCCACCCATCACAATGCTCACTGGTAAAGTTTATTTATTGTGATTACTTATATAGATAATTTAAGGAACCTCTGGTCTCCATTTTTCACTTATATTATAAACTCATATAAAATGTAACTATAATAACTTGTCTATGCCTAAACGTATTGGTAGGAGATCCATATTTATATACTTTGTCAGACGTCTATGGGGGATTTTGTATTCTCTGTACCTTGTGAGTGGCTACTTTCAACCCTCCTTTGTAAAATATTGTCCCAGTATTAATAGAAATAAGGATGTTTGTATATCTGTATATTAAATATAGTGTATATAATAAAACTGATTCTTTTATAAACTTGTGAGGCCAATGTTTAGTAGGTTTATTATCTCTAATGAGAGGCTGGTGGCAGGTTTAACATGCAGGCGACTCTGTCTCACTTCCTGTGTCTCCCTGAACCCATGGTCCAGGGGGTCTTTAAAAAACCATAACTAGTTGACTTTGCTCTTTTCATTGAGAGCCTGTTTGAATTTATTTGCTTGTGTTATTTTTGAATGGTATGATTAAAACATTTTGTTAAGAAGACATAACTGTAATTTGTTTCTTATTGAGTAACAAATACTAAATCAGAGAAATAAAAAGAGAACCTTTTCATTCAAAAGAGGAGAGGAATAATCTTTCTTTGATGAACAAAATGATTGGAACAATCTTAGTTGTTACATAACTTAGAAATCGGAAACTCTTGATACTGCTAGTCCATGTCATGTTCCTCTCTTCTGGTGATTCTGAATTTCTCAATGCCAACATTCTACTAATCTATCTTTTGCTCAGTGAAGCATATTCTTTTGCCCAGGACACAGGCTGAAATAACTCACAGCTTAAGTGGTTAATGTTCTGTGCCTTACCAACCTGTCTATAAGGTAAATGTATTATTGTGTTATTATCCAAATTATAAAAGTCAAAGTCAACATTGATCAAATTAACAGAACATATAATCTGTAGCTGGTTTCATGAAATTTAATATTGAGAAATATCAAAAATCAAAGTCAGAATTCTTGGCTCTATTAAAGAGCAGGCTGTTAAAGTTCTACCCACTAGAACCGCCACTAATTATCAAAATGTTGGTCCCTTGTACCCCCAAATTAATGGAGCATTTGGTTGTGATCATATACTGAAAGTGACTAGATCTGCATCCAAAGATGTGTAATCATCTGATTTCATTGCAAATATATCGGATGATTAAATATATTACAATTGAGATGACGCAAACACAATCTTCTAAACTAAGTTTGATCTGTGCTCTGGGACTTTTTATCTGCTGCTCCTCCAACCTTAGTTGTGTGATCTTGAGGAAAAAATCTCTATTCCATTTACTAGATCTGTAGGGCGCTAATCAGTTTCCCCTGTAAATTTGACCTTTGACTTAATATTAAAATATAACTTCATGTTGTGTCTCAAACGTGAAGGTGGAGGGAGGGATTCACAATAAATAAATTAGTGTGCAAATAAGGCTGCTACATTTACCGTATATACTCGAGTATAAGCCAACACAAGTAAAAGCCAAGGCCCCTAATTTTACCACCATAAACTGGGAAAACCTTATTAACTCGAGTATAATCCAAGGTTGGGAAATGCATTGGTCACAGCTCCCCCAGTATATAGCCAGGCATCCCCCAGTAGTATACAGCCAGCCAGCCCCCTTTAGTATGTAGTCAGCCAGCCCCTTTTAATATACAGCCATACTCCTGTAGTAGCCAGCCAGCCCTTTTTAGTAGCCATCCAGCCCCCTTTATAAGCCAGCCAGCATCCTGACTAACACCACTACCAAATACACACAAATCATTTGGCCACAGAGACACAGAGGGAAAGTATAGCCACTAACTGGTGAAGTGGGGTTGTACAACTCTAGGGACCTCAGTAGCTTGACCCATTCTATCATAGGTCAGCATCATGGGTGGTCTAGCGTTCCTTGTGGGACGAGTGTGTACTGCAGGAGTCCCCTCCTCGACCCCCAGCTCTTGACATATTGATACAGGTTCTGTGATGGATAATTCTTCACCTGGTGACTTTATTCCTTCTATGTTCTCCCCCGACTGGGGACAAAAGAGGATAGCCTCTGGGCTGGGTTCATCTTGGTTGTCCACAGGAAGACACTGCTCTGGACTGTCATGAATGATAGGATATGGATCGCCTTTACATCTATAGTCTAGCCCCCACTCATCACTGAAGTCACTATCACTGTTTTCAGGGGTGACTACCTGATTGACTATTCTTCTATGACGAGGACTCCTTCTAGGATGCCGTGTGACTGATGAGGAACATCTCCTTGTGACCCTTGCAATTTGATGTTTTGTCCCACAGGCAACAGATGTGATAATGATACGTCTTCATTATTCCACTTCCATTCTCAGGTTTAACTCTGTAATATGGAACACCAGGCAGCTTCTCAACTACCACATAGGGCTCTGATCTCCAACGATCAGCAAGCTTGTGTTTTCCCGAAAGACCCAGCTGTTAAATGAGAACCCTATCTCCTGGTTGCAGAATATGTTCTGGAACCCTGAGATCATAGCGGATCTTGTTTTGTGTCCCTGCTCAACCAGAAGCTCGATCAGCCAATCCGTAAGCCCTTTTCAATTCTTCCTTTAACTGGGACACATATTTCATATAAGTCTTCCCAGATGAATGGTCAGACAACACTCCAAAGCAGATATCCACTGGTAGCCTAGCTTCTCTACCAAATATGAGGAATTAGGGGGAATACCCCGTCAACTCTTTCTTTGTACAATTGTAAGCATGGGCCAACTGACTTATGTGACAGCTCCAGCGTCCCTTTTTTTCCCCATCAGCCCTCTTTTCAGCAACTCCTCCTATCAGTGTCAGTGGCACAGGGAAGCAGGGATTGCTGGGAGATGTCCAGTCTGCTCCTGAGGAGTAGGTGCTGCTAACTGCTGGTCTTAACCCCTGCTGCCCAGCAATTACATTGTCCTTTTCACATGTTGTGCTCTTAGCAGGGGTTACATTAAAAATATGTGCGTGGCTTCTCTTCTGTCTTCTCCACAATGCTCCGGTCCTTGTGGCTCCTCTTCTGTCTGTTATAACAGCATGTATCTCTTAACAGTAAAGAGGGGATAAATGAAACATACCACTTTACGTTTTAATTATTTAAATTTGTATTTTAAATATAACAATATTTGTCCTAAACAACACATAAGATTCATTTATAATACTAACTGTTATTGACGGCCCAGTCTATCCTAGCTTAAAGACTGAAAAGGAATTGGAGTTACATGTAACAGTCAACACAATGCTGCATTCCTTAGGTCTTTATATTCTACTGTTTTCTTTATGGTAATCTTCTTTAGCCATACTAAATTATGTAGTACTCTTTCATTGTGATTTTATATTACACAATCACTAATTATTCACTACACACTCTTTGTAATCCCTTTTATCACCTATTATACAGAACCAAGTATAAGAATTTAATAAAAAGGGAATAAAAGAGTTAAGGAGAGGTAAATCCAGGCATTTAAGGGAGAGGTCAAAGATCAAATAGTGTCCAGGGTTCTAGGGTATTATGATAACAAACTAGCATTTCCATTAAGGGGGATGTGAAGGAAAATGTTAGACTATATCACGTTACAAATGCAAAATGCTTATATTACACAGCAAATACAACCCAAAAGTATGTGAAGTTTACATTTAAAAGTGTTTCCTGTTGAAAGAAAAAGTGGTTGCTTTCTATGCTTTGCTTTTTGCTGTTGTATGGTAGAGTAATGTAGATTTAAGATGAGCATTTTAACTGTGTTTTATTACCACAAAATATATATTAACCCATTAATGACCTGGTCCATTTTTATTTTTTTATATTTCTTCACTCCCCACCATCCAAAAGCCATAACTTTCAGTTAACCAGAAAGCTGGAACAAAAAAGTTGTATCATTTTCTTGTTGGCTTCGTATTCTTGGATTTCACTGTGTGGTCCAATTGACAACTTTGCTTTATTGTTTGGGTCACTATGATCATGTAAAAACTAAATCTATTTAGATTTTTTAATATTTCACCACCTTTATAAAAACTAAAATATTTTGAGTATTTTTTTCACACCCTTCAGACATTTTCATTGTTACTATTTTGAGGACTGTACAATGTTTTGAGTACTCAAATTGTTATGTGTTGCAAAACTGCGAAAAAAAGGCAATTCGGCCACTTGAACTTTTTTCTGTAACAGGGTCCAAAGCAGGAAATAATATTTTTCATATTTTGATAGATTGGGCATTTTGGGATGTTGCAATACCTAAAATGTTTGTGTTTGTTTTATGGAAAGGGGGCAATTCTGAACTTTATAATCTCATTGTATGCCCCCTGGGCGAATTTGTACCCGAAGGGATCTAATGGCTTACACAATTAATTACAATACTTACATTACATTATTACATTTTTATATTGCAGGATATTGAAAATTCAGTGCATCTTTATTAGGATCTGTCACTGATCTCTTCATTACACTCCAAAAGTTGTCATTCAGCTATTAAGATATTATATCAGGTCGTTATGCACAGTTCATAAAACTCATTAATTATTATGTACTCTGTACTATATATGTAGTCCACAAGTACATTCCAGCAGATAAACTTTCCCAGATCAAAGCTATTCTTCAGGTCAACAAAAATTTACTTTGCTTTGTTTTACAATGTCACCATGGGCAATGAACCTGATTCTTGACAATAAGAATGTGATGATTATCTTTATTATTGGTACAGCATGACCCATTCACTCTCTAATTAAATTGAAAGAAGTGCCAAATAAGAGTAAAAGTTTCAGAAATGTTCTTCTGCATGGAGTGCCCTTTGTTTAGCATTAATCAATTTAGCCATTCATCTCTTTAGCATCTCTTAGCTTCTAACCAGTGAGTTTAAGTTATAAGGTTAAATATGTGCTTTAATGAGATACCAGAAGTTCACATACCCTTTATTAAAAGACAGACACATTTCTCACTATCTGACATGCAATCAGAATAGGTCAATTATGACTACAAAAATTATTTATATTTGCCAACTGACAGAATAATGAGAGAGAGAGGGGGAAATTTTAAAGGCCTTATTACTACTTTCTGCAAAGCCAAAAGTTTATGTACATTTCATTCATTTAGTGCCATTGCTCTTAAGTGTGACTTAGCTCAAACGATTTGGATATCTTTCCAAAAGCTTTTCAAAATAGTTGATAGGAATTTGCAGCCATTTCTCCTGACAGAATGGAGCCATGCTTTTAGGCCGCCTTGATTTCACCTGCATTTTGAGCTTTCCACATAAATTTTCAATAGGACTGAGATTTGGCCATACCAAAACAATGAGGGAGATTTATTGTGCTCTGGCGTATGATAAAGTCATGCCCCCTGCGCCCATGGTGGATATATCATGAGGCTTAGACTTCATGATGTATCTATCAGCCATGCTGCTGCTTTAACAGCCGTTCCTGAGATTAAAGAAGACCAGAGTCATTACAAACAAGTTGTCCCAAACTTTCTCGGTACGTCTGTTGGGGGATGACCTTACTTTTTGTATCTCCAGGAATAGACAAATTAATTTAAAAAAGACTCATAAAAATAAATAAAAGATTTATAGAATAAAGAGCTATAAAAATTCAAATGAGCAGGATTTCATGGCAGCCTGGTCCTGCCCACCAATAATGACATTAGTGGATCATTAAGAATATCACAATGGAATAAAAGGTCAAAAGGCAGGGAAAAATGTAACTTATCCATTGCAGAAAATACCACCCTCTTCCCTAATTGTTGAGTCAGCGAGCAGGCCCATATGCCTTGGAGAAAGTCAGTTCCCGGTGTCTTGCATTTCAGGGAAGCAATAATATGGGCAGAGGCATTTGGGTAGGGACCAAAATTAAACCTATATATAGCCCTGTGTATAAACCTAAAATCGCTATCCCATTGTCTTTCACACATGATTGCCTTGAGAATACATAACCAACCATCCAGTATACACGGTGAAATATCTTCCCCCTTTCACATCTCTCTCCGTAGCCCGAAAAATAGATTGTTCAAATAGGTCAGTACCTATCATGTGTAGCTTGGCATAAAAATTGAGTACCCCATAGCTGTAGCTATTATTATAGAGTCCATGAAATTAGTAGCCAATATCAAAGTACAATCCCAGCCTAGTGGTAAAAAAATACTTAAGTTGACAATAGTCTAGATAACTACCTGAGCTAAGGTCATATTTTGTAGTGAGTTTCATGAAGGTAAGAAGTGGCCTTCCTCCAGAAGCAACTAATCCCTAACTGTTGTTATACTTCTTTCTTTCCAACGAAGAAAGGGGCTAGTCTCAGGGATGTCAGGGTGGTCCCACAGTGTCAATGACCAGCAGATCCTGAACAGCAGATGTCCTTAGCCCTTGTGGAATGGAAGAGAGGCAAATATGTAATACCGTAATTAGTGACAGGGGTTTGACAAACTAAGCATCATGCTAGAATTA
Organism: Engystomops pustulosus; assembly: GCA_019512145.1. Taxonomy (NCBI): domain Eukaryota; kingdom Metazoa; phylum Chordata; class Amphibia; order Anura; family Leptodactylidae; genus Engystomops; species Engystomops pustulosus. Next base: position 159,332,591 of record CM033641.1, read on the forward strand.
TAATATACCTCCTTGTTTCCTGCCCAATCCAGGACATGTCTTAGGATACAAGCCAATTTGGCAACTGCAACTTTTTCATCACAATTCTTTGTCTCAGACAACCAGATAAAGGTTGTAAAAGCAGAATATAGTAAATTAAAATATACATTTTTAAGTAGCCATTGCGAGCCATGAGAGATAGAGGGTCATTGAGGTTAATAGGTAAATAGATTCAGTAGTACGTCCAATCTGAATTCCCAAATATTTAATTGAGGATCTAGTGAACATGACTGGAGTTGTGATTGGGTCCCAGTTTGAGTCCCAGTTTCTAGTCGTTGTGCTGGAGACGAGTTCACACTAACTTCAACTCCAGAAAAGCAGCCAAAATAACAAAGATGGTCAAACACTTTGGGTAAATCCCTAGCATGCTGGGACAAAAAGAGTAGTAAATCAACAGTAAACCTTGCAGAGCGCAGTTGAGAGTCGCCCACTGAAATGTGACACTGGTCACTATACTGCTAGATAGAAGAGTAAAGGAGATAGAGGACAACCCTATCACTTTTCCCTCTAAAGTGGAAAAAGTGCAGAGACAAAGCCTGGTAGACTTATTCTCTCACATGGTGTAGAATACAAGACTTTAATGTAACCTGGAATCCTAAGTGCTTCAAGACTGTGTCCATCCAACTTCAGCTACCACTATTGAAAGCTTTCTCAGCATCAATTGTCACTATAGCCATGGATGAATGGGTGGATTGAGATGAGGTTGAGCCTTAATTGCATCTAAGGCCAAGATGACTTTCCGAATATTAGTACCCTGATAAAGATGGCCTGTGAATGATGTAAAAGGTGGGGCAGGACACCTGCTTGTTGGTCAGCAAGCAACTTGAATTTTAAGATCTACATTAATGAACAAAATGGGCCTATATGAAAAATTCCCTTGTGTAGCCATCCGGGCTGGGGGATTTAGTCCCCCAATTACTTGATGTAATTTCTGGAGAGTGACGCATTTCTGGAGAGTGAAGCATTTAGAAGCTGACGGTTTTCATCTGTTAAGGACGGGAGATCTAGGGATTCTAGACAACCCCCAGAGAGAATGGAAAGAAAAGAGGAACGACTAATTTATAGCAATGGTAGCAGAATTAGAAATTTTATATATTCCACAAAAATGACATAAAATATGACAAACATATAAAATAGATACATAGCACAAAGTGCGGTGGGTCACAGAAAGATTGCAGTCAAGAACCGGGACAGTACAGGAACATAGTAGTATAAAGTGTTAACCCCGGGCAGTGGAACGCTTAAGCAATTTTCTATCTGGTAAGGACTGTGTCTGCATTTGAGTAGACCTCCCTACTATCTATCTACTGTTTAGGCACAGTATTTATTACCAGCATTCATTTAGGAGGCTCCTTCGGTATACACATTGACCCAGTCCTGGTTAACACTTCATACTACTATGTTCCTGTACTGTCCCGGTTCTTGACTGCAATCTTTCTGTGAACCACCGCACTTTGTGCTATGTATCTATTTTATATGTTTGTCATATTTTATGTCATTTTTGTGGTAGAAATAAAATTTCTAATTCTGCTATCATTGCTATAAATTAGTCGTTCCTCTTTTCCTTCCATTCTCTCTGGGGGGGATACCATTGGTTTCATTAATTGTCCGAGGTACTAGACTTTATGCGTATACCATATGAGGGGTGCCACTTGGGCATTGAGTGGGGGATCCAGCATTATCCACTTGTAACTCATTGTCTTTCCCCCTTTCCCCTCCCCTCGATCTGTTCCTTTCTGTTTGGTTCAAAGGATTCTAGACAACCCACAGGGGTTATGGTTTCCCCATCTGGCTTAGAGTACAGCGATTCATAAAAGAATTTTCAGTATAGATGGATAATTTTGGATTTCCCCCGACTTATTTTTTAAGGCCAATACCAGGCTGGAGATCCATGGCAAAACAATCGAAGAGACATCCTGGTTTATCCCCAAAGAAAAGTAGTTTATCCTCCAACTTTGTACTGTAAAAGATTCCTTTCTCTCCAACTACTGTTCATACAAGTGCATAGATGTCAGCCACTCCTCTATAGCAGATGAGGAGGGGAAATTTGCTTGCTGCGTTTATTTCTACACCAGATCATAGCATCTACCCTGGACCAGGAGTTGTGAGCATTAGGAATGTGGGTAAACTCCCCCACCCCCATAAACCCTGAAAAAAAAAATAGCAAAAAGCATAATACAAGATGCATCGAAAGTCTACACCTATGAGAGAGTAAACAAAAAAGAAGTAAAGCTTCACAGGGTCCAATGGAATACGGACCTCAGCAAAAAAAAAGCTAAGGGATCTCTTCTTCCCAGGCATGGATGTAAAATCTTTGTCTCCCACACTCCTCAATTCACCATAATGACTGTAAAAGGCTAAAGCATTGGCCACAGTTTCTCCTAACATCTCCACGGCAACCTACATTCATTTTACAAATTGACTGATATGGATAGCCTATAATAGGGTACATTCACCAACAATAAACCAAGGAAACAAGGGCTTTAACCTCCATATGTACAGTACTTACAATCTGTAGGTTAGACCCTACCACATCCGTTATCCATCAATTGTCCGGTACAGACCGAGAGGCTACACCGTTGTTCCTTTGGAGGTAAGTGCTGGGATCTGCCCGGAGAATCTGATGATGGCGGTCAGGAGTCGAGAGTCTCTGACAGGGCAGTCCAAGCTTCTTCCACGATACTCCGATAGGAAACCATCCTAATGGAATATCTGTAGCATAGCTGGATACATTCATAGCAGAAATTGCTCCATACAAACACTGCTGCATGCAGTGAGAACTGAGCCAAGTTTTAGATCAGTAGCAGCTAATAAGGTTGTACAGCAGGCTTTAAAGTGCAACGAGAGTGTTGCTCCGCTATCAACCTTCTGTGGTGGCACTGTATGTTCAGAAGTGGCTTGAATTCATTGTGCAATGGGTAAAGAGTAGAGAGATTGGCAGAGAGGAGAGGCAACTGAGAAACATAAAGGGGGATGGACCAAGTAGCAGAGCTAAAGCGTAACTGTAAAGTTAATGAGAAAAAATCTCTCCAGCTGTGCTAAAAATACTTTTTGACAACAATTCCAACAATACATATATCATCCTTATTCCTATCCTATCCTAGCTTATTCCTATCCTGAGATATAGCCTAGTATATCTATCATCCCTACTTATAAAATCCTATTCAGCTATTCCTGAAGTGAGCAGCACTTCCTGGTTGTGACATCAGCTAAGGACACCGGAGGCTAGAGCACTAAGGGCTTTCACACAAACCAGGATAGCATTTTTGTAATTGGACGACCTGAAGCATTTGATGAGTGATGCTTGTGACATGCCCCCAGGGTCTCTCAACAATCCTTCTCTCTTTTCCAGCTGTCCTGTACAGTTTCCCATGGTTACCAGAAAGCATAATAAAAAGTAGTGACAAAGTGAAAATTCTGCTAGCAGCTAAACACCTGCAGATAATTACAAAATTGCTTATTATTGCTTAGTGTAGAGTTAGGCAAAAGTTTTATATAAGTTGTACTTTAACGATGGACTGAAGGGACTAAAGAGATAGGTGGGAGACCGCAGAGAAGAATGTTGTCCAAGAGAGAAATGATGAGGACATTGACCGGAAACTTTGTAAACTCAGGCTTGAGGACGCAGATATTTTTGAGGTGGAGGTGATAGTTGTAGTGTGAAGCTGGATGTGAGGTTTAAAGGGTAGCATGTGTGAATACTATGCAAGCCAAGTGCAAACACATTTTATGCTCAAACTTGTTTATAATTTTTTCACATTGCACACCAATGCCAAAGAATAGAAGAGAATAAAATAGTACATCACTTTAACATCACCAATCTGACAATGTCCTCATAGGTAGCAAAATACAATTCCTACTGTCATCCCACGTGAACTGATGCCCCCGAGCTCCTCAAAAACACTTACAATTTTTATGACGGACTCCTCCGTCTTCTTGTAGGCACCATGGTGCCAGTTATGTACAACACAGACCGAATTATCTCATCAAAAAAAAACTCCTAGTCTCAGACGGATATTATGGTCTCTCAGTAATACAAAAGTAACCAATGCTACAAAGCAACTTCTACCCTATCTCAACAAAGCTATATAAACAATAAAAAAAAGATTCAATGACATTGTTTGATTCATAATAATAATAATAATAATAATAATCTTTATGTATAGCGCCATCAAATCCGTAGCACTTTACAAATCATTCATGTGGATATGTTTAAGTCACATATTCAGTGATATATTTTAAGTACAGTCATCTCGACCAGGTTGTATAAGACGAACCCGCTACTTTTCCTGTTAAATATAGAGTTTAAGATATAGCATCGCCGTATCAGACTGGAACTATCCCTTTTCAAACGCATCACAAAACACGGTAAAATTAAAAAAAAAAAAAACAGTTTGAATTTAACATGGGTCCTTTTTTTTAATTAATTCTTATGACATGCAGTATATAGAGGAGGAAAACGTCGCTCAAAACATAAGGCACTACAACAACAACATTACCATCGTCCATTTTACTGTAATGTTACCATACGGTACCTAAATTTTATTTTATTAAATATTCCATGCCATGTACTCAGAAGCGGGAAAAAAATTCCAAAATGCCATGTTCCTTGTGGCTTGGATATTACGTCTTTCACTGAGCGCCCCAAATGACATGTCTACTTATTCTTTGGGCGGTTACGATAAGGGGATACAAATTTGTATAGGTTTTAAAAATGTTTTCATACATTTACAAAAATGAAAACCTCCTGTACAAAATTATTTTTTGATTTGTTACAACTTCTGGCGCTAATAACTTTTTATACTTTGGTGTGAGGGAGAGAGGTAATCCCAGTAAGATGGCGGTGCCTCATGCGCCGCTATCCTTTTGAGCAGTGGCGTAACTAGAGTCCTCTGGGCCCCAGGGCAAAATTCCCGACAGGGCCCCCCCGGTATGAATAAAAACATTGAAACACCATCCACCATAGCTAAATTATGTCCACTCCTTCACCAGTAGCCATAATTAATGTCAACCATTACAAGTAGCCATAATTATGTCCCCCACCCCACAGGCGCCCATAATTAATGTCCCAACCTCCCCTCACCAGTAGCATAATTAATGTCCCCCCACCAGTAGCCATGATTAATGTCCCCCGCTCATCAGTAGCCATGATTAATGCCCCCCCAACCAGTAGCCATGATTAATCTCCCCCCCTCACCAGTAGCCATGATTAATCTCCCCCCACCAGTAGCCATGATTAATCTCCCCCCCTCACCAGTAGCCATATCAATGTCCACCAAGCAGTAGCCTCATTTGATTATCGTCCCCCCCCCCAGTAGCCACTATAATGTCCCCCCCAGCAAGTAGTCGTGATTAATGTCCCCAAGGTAATATCCCCCCCCCCCAAATAGCCATTTCTAACTTTCACCTAGCCTCCCCCCCCCACCAAGAAACAGGGCCCATATATTAAGCAAAATGAAATAAAACTGCTTACCTAGTTATTCCGCTCCTCTTGTCGCCTCTCTCTTTTTCTAAAGATCGCGCAGGCGGACGGCTGATGGCGCATCTTGCCAGGTGTCAGGTGCCGGGTCATAGACCTCCGCAGACCGGGCGGCAGGTGCCAGTAAGCCTGTGTCGCGGTCGATGGATGCGTGTGTGGGGATGACGATGAGTGGTGGGAAGTGGGCGGATCGGGGGGCCCGTTCAAATTTTGAATTGTGACAAGCTCGGGCCCTCCTGATCCAGCGCAGGACCAGATGAGAAACAGTCCGTGCGCTGTAAGGGAAAGGCCCGCGGCTCTCACAATTTAAAAAATCTGCCCGCTGTGCTGCGCCGAGTTCAGCGCAGCGGTCAGGTGCAGGCCTCTGACTGGCAACGGGCCCGGTCTCGTCGCGACCCCTGCGACGTACGCCACTGTTTGAGGCGGCCGGCAGTGTGTAAGCACCGATCGGTGTTGCTAGACCGATCGGGGTGTTACCGGGTAAGCCTTTGCGCAATATGCAGTGAGCACTCCCCATGCAGCGGACGCCGACCGCCACGTAATACACGGCGGCGGCAATTCACGGCGTATAGACGACACCCACACCAGACAGAAGATGTTTCTGTCTTCAAAAGTCGTCTACGCGCCGGAATATACGGTTTATTGCTGTCATTCTGTAGAAAGCTGCTATGTTTACTTCTAGTGGACAGAATTCTGTCATAGGTCAAGTGATGCAACACATTTGCACGAGAGTTAGGTATTTTACATTATTCAGGACTTTACTCTATCGGCAGTATTTATTTTATAAGGCAGGTTGTTACGATGTAACGATACCAAAAGTGTGGGTGTGGCTGACTAACTGGTCTTCATGTTAGATAGGATACAATAATACCGCATATATCGAGTATGAGCCGACCCAAATAACGCAGAGGCCCAATTTAACACAAAAACGGTAAAACCTAAATTTCTTTACTGCGTATAAGCCGAATTTGGGTTTTCAGCACTTTTGTTGTGCTGAAAAACCTAGGCTTATACTCGAGTATATATTTGTTATATGTTATATAGCGACACAGATCACACGCGCACACGAGTGTTTGCCAAATGGGCACGTCCCAAGGGGGATCACAATTCTCTCAACCTCACAATAGTTTTTGCCAGGCGTCGACAGAGTAGTGCGTTTGACTGCGTTTTCATACAAAGCATTGAGGGATAACTCCACAGGGATCACGGATCGGAGGCTGAAAACTGGAGGACCGGAAGAAGAAGCCCCTAGAAAGGATAGAAGAAACCAAGCAACGGGATGGAAATTGAAGGATCACAAAGAATAACACTGGAAATATAACACCCATCCTTTCTCCTTCCCCCTTCACCCCCCCCCCCCCTTTTCCCTCCCTCCCCCCCTCCTCCCTCCCTCTCCTCTCCCTCCTCCCTACCCTTCAATAGAAGAGAATAAAATAGTACATCACTTTAACATCACCAATCTGAAAATGTCCTCATAGGCAGCAAATACAAATTCCATACTGTCATCCACGTGTAACTGGCTCACCGAGCCGTCAAACACACTCTGCAATGTTTATGAGACTCCTCCTCCTTCTTTAGGCACGAATGGTTGCCAAGTATATGTACAAACAGACCCAATTATCTCATCAAAAGAAAAATATCCTAGTCTCAGACAATATTATGGTCTCTGATAAAGGGGGATTGGGGATTGGGTTTCTGTTCCGTTCCTCTAGGCTACAGTGGTTCTGTCCAGCCCCTTAGTCTGTGCTATTTACCATAAGCACCCACTCCAGTCCTTCATATATCACAGGAATAACATACAACCCTCGCAGATACTTATATACAAAAAGACTTTACTAACAACATACATGTGACAAAGTAACTACATAAAATACAATACAAAATACATAGAGACAAACCTTCTTCTCCTGACCTCTCCCGGACACCGTAATGTGTATGTATATACAATATATAGTTAACACTACAGAAGCTCCTGGATATATCCTGACGCAGGAGTCACATCCAGTACCTGACCATATACATGTACATATAGAGACTCATGCACAATAGCATCTATATATCTACTCCAATACACGTGCAGGGCACAGATCCACGTGTGAATGGGATACGGCTATAGGTTATACATGTAGTTACACTAATATATACACACTCACTATAAACACTTAGCTATGTATATATATGGTAAAACACATAACACCTGGAATATCTATAGGTACACGTATAAAGTCTACTATATTATAATAAGTACTATGTTATAATTACTCTTATAAAGTTATATACATACACAGAAAGCACACACAATATATGACCTGGTTCCTAAGGTAAGTGCTGTACGTCCGGGGAGGTCAGGAGCAAGAGACAAAAGAGAGCAATTTCTGTTTTTACCATGCTTAAATATCCTTGTGTGTAATCCCTTCCCATCACCTATAACTCCACCCTAAGACCCTCTTAGGATAGACCCCAGTGTGTGCAGGGAATCTCACACCTGGTTCATGGTGGCTTCTTACTGTTCAAAGCCTTTTGATATGTTAATGACCCAATGGCTTCAGTACACACTGACATCTCACCCCAGAATATCAGTGCCTGCTATCAGTATATACTGAATTTACACTATATGTAATATATATAATAATAGAGCAGAGGGTCCAGTTATGAATAATATCCCCTGTAACAGTCTCTCAGTAATACAAAATGTAACCAATGCTACAAAGCAACATTCTATCCTATCTCAACAGCTATATAAACAATTAAAAAAAACAGATTCAAATGACATTGTTTGATTCATAATAATAATAATAATAATAATAATAATAATAATCTTTATTTATATAGCGCCATCAAATTCAATAGAAACAGGGCCCCATATATTTAAGCAAAATGAAAAATAAAACTCTTACCTAGTTATTCCGCTCCTCTTTGCGCTCTCTCTCTTTTCTAAAGATCGGCGCAGGCGACGGCTGATGGCGCATCTGCCAGGTCAGGTGCCGGGTCATAGACCTCCGCAGACCCGGCGCAGGCAGGTGCGTCATTAAGCCTGTGTCGGCGTCGATGGATGCGGTGTGCGGGGATGACCGATGAGGTGGGTGGGAAGGTTGGCGGATCGGGGGCCCGTTCAAATTTTGAATTGTGACAGCTGCGGGCCCTCCTGATCCAGCGCACGGACCAGATGCAGAACAGTCCGTGCGCTGTAAGGGAAAGGCCCGCGGCTCTCACAATTTAAAACATCTGCCCGCTGTGCTGCGCCGAGTTATCAGCGCAGCGGTCAGGTGCAGGCCTCTGACTGGCAACGGGCCCGGTCTCAGTCGTGACCCCTGCGACCGCCGCCACTGTTTGAGGCTGCCGGCAGTGTGTAAAGCACCGATCGGTGTGCTAGCACCGATCGCGGGTGTTACCGGTAAGCCTTTGCTGCAATATGCCCGTGAGCCCTCCCCATGCAGCGCGACCCGACCGCCGCCGTGAATACACGGCGGGCGGTCAATTACCGGCGTATAAGACGACTTTTGAAGACAGAAAAATCTTCTGTCAAGCAAAATGAAAAATAAAACTCTTACCTAGTTATTCCGCTCCTCTTCGCGCTTTCTCTCTTTTCTAAAGATAGGCGCAGGCGATGGCTGATGGCGCGTCTGCCAGGTCAGGTGCCGGGTCATAGACCTCAGCAGACCCGGCGCAGGCAGGCGCGTCATTAAGCCTGTGTCGGCGTCGATGGTCAGCTTTGCCGGCTGCCATCGGTGTGAAAAGCACCGATCGGTGTGCTAGCACCGATCGCGGGTGTTACCGGTAAGCCTTTGCTGCAATATGCAGCAAAGACTTACCGGCTATGGAGAGGGCTCAGCTCGTGAGCCCTCCCCATGCAGCGCGACCCGACCGCCGCCGTGAATACACGGCGGGCGGTCAATTACGGGCGTATAAGACAACCCCACACCAGACAGAAGATTTTTCTGTCTTCAAAAGTCGTCTTATACGCCGGAATATACGGTTATTGCTGTCATTCTGTAGAAAGCTGCTATGTTTACTTCTAGTGGACAGAATTCTGTCCATGGTCAAGTGATGCAACACATTTGCACGAGCTGTTAGGTATTTTTAAATTTTATTCATGACATTTACTCTATCGGTCCAGTATTTATTTTATAATGCAGGTTGTTACGGATGTAACGATACCAAATATGTGTGGAGTGTGTGCTGACTAACTTCTTTATGTTAGATAGGATAATAATAATACCGCATATACTCGAGTATGAGCCGACCCAAATATAAGCCGAGGCCCCTAATTTTACCACAAAAACCTGGTAAAACCTAAATTTCTTTTACTCGAGTATAAGCCGAATTTGGGTTTTCAGCACTTTTGTTGTGCTGAAAAACTAGGCTTATACTCGAGTATATATAATTCTTTATTTATATAGCGCACACAGATTACACAGCGCTGCACAGAGCTTGCCAAATCGGTCCCTGTCCCCAAGGGGGATCACAATCTTCTCAACCTACCAATATGTTTTTGCCAGGCGCAGGACCTAGAAGTGCCAGTGTATTGACTGACTTTTCATACAACAGCATTGCAGGGTATTATACTAAACAAGGGATCAGATGATGGCTGGAGGAAACTGGAGGACCCGGAAGAAACCCAAGCAAACACGGAGATTCACACTGAAGATATCAAAACTATGAATTAACACATGTGGAACTATATACTTAACAAAAAAGTGTGAAACAACTGAAAATATATCTTAAAATCTAGGCTCTTTAAAGCAGCCAGCTTTGATTACTGCTTTGCACACTCTTGGCATTCTCTTGATGATTTTCAAGAGGTTGCCACCTGAACTCATCTTTCAACAGTCTTGAAAGAGATCCCAGAGATGCTTAGCACTTGTTGATCCTTTTGCCTTCCATCTCAAACTATCTCAATTGGGTTCAGGTTTGGGGACTGTGGTGGCCAGGTCATCTGGCGTAGCACCCCATCACTCTCCTTCTTGGTCAAATAGCCCTTACACAGCCTGGGGTCATTGTCCTGTTGAAAAATAAATGATGGTCCAACTAAATGCAAACTGAATGGAATAGCTTGCCGCTGCAAGATTCTGTGGTAACCATTCTGGTTCAGTATACCTTCAGTTTTGGATAAATCCCCAACAGTGTCACCAGCAAAGCACCCACACACCATCACACCTCCTCCTCCATGCTTCACGGTTGGAACCAGGCATGTAAATTCGATTAGTTCATCTTTTGCGCGCCGCACAAAGACAAGGTGGTTGGAACCAAAGATCGCAAATTTGAACTCATCAGAGCAAAGCACGGATTTCCACTGGTCTAATGTCCATTCCTTGTGTTCTTTAGCCCAAACAAGTCTCTTTTGCTTGTTGCCCGTCTTTAGCAGTGCTTTCCTAGCAGCTATTTTACCATGAAGGCCTGCAGCTCACAGTCTCCTCTTAACAGTTGATGTAGAGATGTGTCTGCTGCTAGAACTCTTTCAGTGACCTGGTCTCTCCGCCATCTTGTTTACATTCCACCCGACACCGCAAAATGAGATGGGACGGCGCGCAAGTGGGAATGATGGCGGGAGTACAATGTTTATTACTTATGTAGATTGTATATATTTATTAAGGGGGGGGGGCAATAATAGGAATGGTGAATATAGTTATTATTGGGGGGTGGTATATAGAAATATAGAAATGGTATCTAGTTATTATGGGGGGGTGGTTATAGAGAAATAATAGGAATGTGTGTATATAGTTATTAGGGGGGGTATGGTATATAGGAAATAATAGGAATGTGTCTATAGTTATTATGGGGGGTATATAGAAATTAATAGGAATGTGTATGCTAGTTATTAGGGGGGGAGGGGCTATATAGCAATAATAGGAATGTGTATATAATTATTATGGGGGGGTTGTATGATAGCAATAATGGAATGTGTATTTAGTTATTATGGGGGGGTGATATAACAATAATAGGAATGTGATATAGTTATTTAGGGGGGAGTGTATATATAAGCATAATAGGAATGTTGTATATAGTATTATGGGGGTGTATATAGATCATGGGGGGACTGTATATAGTTTTAGGGGGGGGGGGTGTATATAGTTATTATGGGGGTGTGTGTATTGTCTATATTTATTGGGGGGCTGGATAGAGTTAGTATGGGGGGGGGGAAGTATAGAGTATTATAGGGCGGTTTATATAGTTTTATAGGGGACTGAATCTAGTTATTATAGGTGGACTGTATATAGCTTATTATCAGGGGTGTTATTATAGTTATTATATGGGTCTGTAGAGAGTGATTGCTGGGGGAGCTGTATATAGTGATTACTGGGGGAAGGCTGTATATAGTGGTGTGCGGGGGAGTGTATATAGGATTCCGGGGACGCTGTATACAGTCGATTCTGGAGGAGCTGTATACAGTGATTGGGGGGCTGGGGGAGCATGTATACAGTGATTGCTGGAGGAGCTGTATACAGCGGTTGCTGGGGAGCGATACCAGCGGTTTTGCTGGGGGAGCTGTTACAGCGGTTGCTGGGAGTGTATTACAGCCGGTTGGGGGAGGGGATACCGCGGGTTGCTGGGGGAGCTGTATACAGACGGTGCTGGGAGCTGTTATCACAGCGCGTTTGCTGGGGAGCGTATACAGCGGTTTCTGGGGGAGCTGTATACCAGCGGTTGCTGGGGGAGCGTATACAGCGGGAGAGGGGGAGCTGATAACAGCGGTTGGGGGGCAGCTGTATACAGCGGTTGCTGGGGGAGCTGTATACAGCGGTTGCTGGGGGAGCTGTATACAGCGGTTGCTGGGGGAGCTGTATATGGTTATTGCTGGGGAGTAGTATATAGCGATTTCTGTTCCCTGTCTGGACTACGTTCAATGGGGGCCTCCACCATATTTTGCGCCCAGGGGCCCCCACCAACCTTAATCCGGCCCTGTGCACAGCTGTAGCGGAAGGTCCCGAAGAACTGTACTGCACACATTTTGTTTCATTTTTGCAGAGGGAGCTGCAAGCAGTAGGACTGGGGCCGCAACCTGAGACTCTGCAGGCCGTGGGTTGTGCACCCCTGACCTAAAGGGTTAACAAACTTCTTAAAGTTGATTTTTCATACATTGAGGGGGTAAAATGGCATAATGTATGGGGTTTTAAGGCCTTTCAAAGTCACTTAAAGCTGAGCAAGTGCCTCTAAATAAAGGTTTTTTCATAAACTTTAGAAAAACTGCCCCCAAAATTGTGAACCTCCTAACTAACTAGAAAAAAGAGAGGATGCATAAAAGGTCATGCTGATATAAAGCAACATTTAGAAAATGTGAATTATGAAGTTGTTTGGATCCAATTACTCTGCCTGATAAGCAATTTGGAACTTTGCAAATGAAGAATTTTTAGAAATTTTTACCTAATTTTAATTTTTTCATAACTAAACACAACAGATGTCATCCAAAATTTTCAACTAATTCGAAGTACAATGTGTGACAAGAAAACAATCTCAAAACGCCCTGGATAGGTTAAAGCGTTACAAAGTTATAACCACTTATAGTGACACAGGACAGATTTCAAAAATCAGACTTGGATCTAAAGCCCTAAAATAGTCCCAAAGGGGTTAATAATTAAACAATCTTTCTCCTCAGACTTTTGAAAAACACTGTATTTGTCTATATCTGAAATGTAGTGATGTATATCTAGAACAACTCTTATGCATTGAGACACCCATTTAATCCCATTCTTTACCCAGAATTCTTTATTCAAAAAATGAAAGAATTCTTTTATATTATAGGTATACCAGAGTGGTGGGAATATAGTTTCCCCATTAATGACCAATGCCACTTTAAAAGTTTACTAATGGGCCATATAATACACGGATGGTGATTCAGCTGCCCCAGCTGATAAATTTTTTTTTTTTATAATCGAGCCATTCTGAGCTTCTATCACAAATTGTATCTGTGCAGAGATAAAATATCCCAATTCTTGGTATCACAGCAAACCTTAAAAAAAAGGAAAATACAATTTTTATTACACTTAAAAGAGATGCATAAGTTTAAATATCCTACTGCCAAAACCATCTCTTCCGAAATGTTATCTACAAAAAGTATCAATTTAATGTGGTTAATTAAAAAGGAGTAGGATTATATATTGCAGACAAAACCATTCTTTTCCCCTCAATTCTTGCGTATTGGAACAAAGTAAACCAAACCTGCCATACACATCGATTGATCTCATAACCAACTTGAAATAGATTTTGTGATAAACACTAACACACACTCCTCTCGAAAACGATTTGTTAAACTATGCAACATTCCCTTCTTTTTTATTGAGACAGACCGACTCTGCTGACAGGTAAACTTTCCGTAAAACAATAGCGGGCAAGTGTCTGTTAAAATAAACCATTTGCCTTTTCATGACATTCCCCAAACCTCTGACATTCCATGCCAGAACCGTATATGCCATCTAATCAAGTAAGAGAAACAAATACAAAAAAAAAACAAACAAGTCCTGATCTCTCCACCCAATCTTCCATGGACCAAAATACAAACATTCTTCCTCATAAATAACCATGATTCTCCCTCCCTTTCCCTCCCCAATTCCCATGCAAAAACATCATCACCATCTACATACGTTTTTTGAAGGTATTACAGTCCCTTTCCTCGTTACCAAGCCATAGGTTGATCCAATTTTTTTTTTTTTTTTTTTTTTTAAAGTACTTGCTTTTGGAACTCCACCCTCTTTTTTTTCTTTAACATTACCTGGCTCCCTGCCAGCAGCATGTGCTGAGTCCCAAGGGCAGTTCATAGAGCACAATTAGTCTTCTCCTCAATGCCTCCTCCCCTCCTCCTCACTCACTGCCCTCCCCTTCCAGGAGCCTCTCCCTCCCCTGCTTGCTTAACCAGCATTACATAAGCTCACTGCCACAAGCAATTCTCATTTGAACTATCCCCCCTTTCCCGGGACTCACCACACACTACTGGCAGGGAGCCAAGTGATGTTAAAGAAACAATAAAAAAACACTGAAATTATTCAGATGCAGGACAAAGGCATTCTTTAACTCAACATGCCAGAGGCTATTGGAATGGTGGAGATGGCTAAGACAAGGTGACACCAGAGGCACCACTAAGGAGATTGGGAACATGAGACAGCTACTCCTAGGGAGACTAGAGGATACCAGTACTGAAGCCAGAGGTACAGACCACAGGACAAGATCACAGGAACAGCAGTTCACGCCCGGAGGATACGACTATACAGCAAAATGACACAAATCAGGGAGAAAGGAGCACTTCAGGCAAAACACAAGGTACTTTGACCCTCAAGCAGGGCCGTGTACACATCCCCCCTCCTGTATACACACTGCCCCCCTCCTCATGTATACACACTGCCCCCCTCCTCCTGTATACACACTGCCCCCCTCCTCCTGTATACACATTGCCCCGCCTCCTGTATACACACTGCCCCCCTCCTGTATACACACTGCCCCCCTCCTCCTGTATACACACTTCCCTCCCTCCCACTGTATACACAGTGTCCCCCCTGTATACACACTGCCCCCCTCCTCCTGTATACACACTGCCCCCCTTTTCCTTTATACACACTGCCCCCCACTCCTCCTGTACACACTGCCCCCCTCCTGTATACACACTGCCCCCGCTCCTCCTATATACACACTGCCCCCCTCCTGTATACACACTGCCCCCCCTCCTCCTCGTATAACACACTTTGACACACCCCTGATACCTCCTGTTTACACACTGCAACCCTCCTCTGTATACACCACTGCCCCCAACCTCCTGTATACCACTTGCCCAACCGCCTACTGTATACACAATGCCACCCATATCCTGTATACACAATGCCCACACTCCTACTCGTATGCACAATGCAACAACTCCTCCGGTATGCCATGCCCACCCTCCTTCTGTATGAACATGCCCCCCATCCTATAATGTTATACAACACAACAACTGACCCCCTCCGCCTGTATACAAAATGCCCCCACACTATCCTTCATGTAACACACTGCCCACCACATAATCTGTATACAAAACTTGCCCCCCCTCCTACTGTATACAACGCCCCCCTTACTCCTGTATACACAATGCCCCCACTTACGACTGATAAACACTGCCCCCCTCCCCTGTATACACACCTTGCCACACCTCCTGTAGACACACGCCGCCTCTTACTTTATACAACTGACCCCTGCTCTCGTATACACAAATGACCCACACTCTTCTTTATACACAGTGCCCCACTCTTCCTTTATAACAGGGCCCCACCTTTCCCTGTATACACACTGCCCCACGTCCTTCCTGTATAAAGCACTGCCTCCACACCTCGTAAGCACACTGACACCTAATTCCTTATACACACTGGCCCCCCTACTCTTGTATACAAACTGCCACCACCCTATTACTTTACAACAGTGCCACAACACTTCTATCTTTACTTATACACAGTGCCCACTTCCTTTCCTGTATCAACACGCACCACTAGCCTCCTGTATACACACTGCCCCCTCCCTACTGATCACAATGCCCCCCACTCCTCCTGTAAACACTGCCACATCCTAATGTAGACAACACCTGCCCCCCGCCTCTCCTGTAGACAAACTTGACCCCCCTCTCCCGGTTATAAGCACCGCCCACACCATCTCCTTATACACACTGCCTCCTAATTGTATAAAATATGCCCCCCCTACCTTACCCCTATATAACCCATGTCCCCCACCCACCTATTCCGTTATCCACCTAGGGCCCCGGTAGAAAGTCACATCCTCACTCATGATTCGCAGGTTCTTCTCTGTTGGTGGGTTTTTGTCAATTGCTTACCTGGCAGGTCATGTGACCATGACCGTATAACAGGTCATTAAACCTCAGCGGGGTGAGGAAAGGGAGGAAAGCAGTTGAATGCAAAGAGAGGGAAGGAACTCTCGGACCGCGGGGAAGCGGCGGCAGTATACACACTGCCCCCCCCCCCTCTTCCAGTATATTCCCTGGCCCCTGTAAGTCTCCTCCTCACCTCACTGATGCAGGTCTCTCTGTGTTGTCACTGCTTTCCCTGGCAGGTCATGTGACCATGATGTCATCACAGGTCCTTCAACCTCCAGCCGGGGAAAGCAGTGACTGCACAAGAGAGGGAAGGAATCTCCCGGGCAGCGGGGCAGATGTCCTGCTGACCCGGGGAGATCCGGGGACCCGAGTGGGCCCCTCCAGTACCCCGGCACTTGCCCGGGTTAGCCGGGTGCTGGCGCCGGGCCTGCCCTCAGGCACTATAGAAGAGGGCAGGATCCAATAAATACCTGCTGGAGGACCAGGATTAGTTGGCATTGCATGTCCAGGAAAACACCAATAATACAGGCAAGAAATCCAGGACTGGAGTAAGGCTTGGGAGGCACCTGGTCAACTGGTAAGCGCTGCTTCCTACACTGCAAAGCAACAGCCCGGAGGCCAAGGTGGAGATGACCAGAAGGGGCAGCGCCCCTTCCAAAACAAGATCTGGAGTGGAAGCAGTGTGTATGGGAGAAGCGGCACTCCACAGCCACCATTACAAAACCTTCCCGTTGAAAGGTTTCCTTTAATGTTGGCATCAAAAATCTCTTTTTAACATCTAAAATAGAGATGTCTTTTTTATTGTTTACAATAATCAGGATAGATTGCAATTTTAAACCCATTATATATGATCCCTCCTACTTTCCTAACTGCACAGAGAGTTGCATTTCTATCACTTGAGCATAATATTTCTGCTAATATTGGCCTAGGATGGCCACTGGAGGGAGAAGGACACCCAGGGAGCCGGTATGCTCTCTTATTGCAAAATAATTTTGATATGTTCTCAGGGACCACCTGCTCTTAAAGCAACTTTTGAATAAAACCTACAGTCCCCCTCTAACCCCGCTATCATAATAATATACAAATTATTGCGTCAAAAGCGATGCTCAATATCTACAAGTTTATTTTTTAGCATAACCATCTCTTCAGCATTTGTTTTTTCGAAACTTTGGACATTTTTTCCTTATTTCCTTTGGAAATTAAGAAGTTGACACATAATTAAAAAAAAAAACAATCATCTCACGTAAACAACAAGATAGCAAATAAGACTACACAACCCCCACCAAATGAACCTTAGTCTACATTCAAGTCTTCCACAAACATAACCAGGGTTGCAATCGAGCCCGCCTCGAATGAACCCAAGCCCACATTCAAGTCTTGAATTGGGACAAAATATAAAAAATGACCACCCGAAAATTCAACCAGGCACAACCCTAGGTTCTGTCCCCACAAAGTGTATTTCCCCACCCCAACTTTTATATCAACACAGGCAAAAAAAAACTACTGCCTTTTAGTGAACTGAATGAACATTTTAGTAAAAAAAATGTTGATTCCCCTAAACAAAACTTTGAATACAGAATTCACTGAACATGAAGAAATCTCTAATATATGAGACGTAAAAAAAAGAAAAAAAACAGACCGATAATTATGAATAGAAGGGTGTAAGACCACCATTAGTGTTCTACCCTGCTGAAAACCATAATCAGACCTTTTATGAACTGGTAGGAAAAGAATTACAAAACTATTCTAATATAAATAACTGCAGAATTATAAGGGGAAATAAAAATGAAAATAAAAATAAAGATAGAAAGAAAAGTAATTTAAAAAAAGCAATACTTTTTAGATGATATAAATAATGCATATAAGATATTCTTAGATGATAACTATTATACAAAATTTGACAAAGATCAATTTCCACACCAAATAGAATAACAACTTAATCAAATCTATTAACCAAAAAAACCTTTCTATTACACAACCAACAAAAGCATAATTTTATTATTTATCCAAAATACACAAACACCCACCTAATCCCCCAGGACACCCTATCATTTCCAATGTCACCAGTCTTACTAGAAACTTATCACATTACATAGATCTCTTTTACCAACCCTATCTCATCAAATTACCCAGCTACACAAGAGATTTAGGTCATCTCATAACTTTACTTCAAGAATTAAAATGCGAGAAACCATTTCCTTTTTGTAACTATAGACATGGAAGCAATAAATAGCAATATGGAACACACTATGGGTATAGCATGTATAGAATAAACACTTCTCGAAGATGACAATTTGCTATAATAATAAAGGAACTACTTCCTAGAATGCATAGCATTCATATTGGCTCACATTTACTAAGGTGCTTGCGCCAGTTTTCTGTCAAGACTTTGCCCATTCTTTACAGTGTAAACTGCTTGCACAGGTATTGAAGAAGTGTATGAGACACATTTCTCCCGCACACTGCATTATACACAGGCAAACACACTTTTAGTGCAGTTTGCACTACTCTTAGTAAATGTGCCCCATTATGCAATAATTATTTCCTTAACCCCTTAACGCTCTGCGCCATAGCTCTACGGCGCAGAGGTATAAGGGATGTATGAAGAGGGCTCACGGGCTGAGTCCTCTTCATACAAAGGTGGGGGTTTTTGCATTTTGCAGAAAACCCCCACCGCTATTAACCGCCATCTTTTTTACGATCGCCGCGCCCCCGAACGTCATCGGGGGCGGCGATCGGTTACCATGGTAGCCTCGTGTCAAAAGAAGACC